>CM060090.1:3173767-3541198 GCA_030522485.1 Stenchaetothrips biformis
GGGGAGCCCACCCCGCCCCGCTGCCGAACCCACCTCCACCCACAAGACGCCGCGGCTGCTGTCTAAAAATGACTTTGAAACCGTGGAGCGTTGGACCTCGCCGCCGGCCGATGTCATGTCGGGTCGTGGCCCTAATGGCCGTCTCGTTTCATTCATTCACCTCAGAACGGCTCCCGGAATTCGGGACCTGGGATTCGGGATCCGGGAGTTCGGTCGATTTTCCGCTGACGCCGCGCGACACTCACCGCCTGACCAACTCCACACGCGGGACATCGAAATAAGCCGAGGTCCACCGGCCCACTTTGCAGGCCAAATCAAGTCGAGATATCTCAGTGCCTCTCACTCACTCCCCTCTCTCCCCTCCGCGCCGCAACTTTCTCGTCGGATACGGCACGGCAACGCCACTCCGCTCCGACGGAGCCTTGGCATTTCGTGTATTTTTGCCTGGATTTCTTTGCAGATTGTTCCTCGGCCCATTATCGCCGCGCGCAAAAACACAATAAAAAACGTAATTGGTCTTTCATGGTAGGCGCTGTGTGTGTGCTCGGGCTGACGGCATCACACGCTACACTGTCCGCACACGCTGCAACTGGCCGCATTGGCCCGCACCGCACGCGCATGCCGGCCCGGACGGCCGGGTTTGCTCAATCCGCCCTGCCGGTGGGGCCCGGGACGCGACCGGTGACTCGCCGTGACACGCTGCGGTGATGAGAATTAGTCACTATCTGCTGCATTGCCCTTGGCACTTTCCCACAGTGAATCAACGGACGGCCGGCCCACCCGCGGCCGCGCCGGACGCGCACGAAAAAGACCGCACCGGGCATTACTATATATTTATTTCAGGTCGTCGCCGTCCTTATCATCCACACGGCCCAAACAGGACGGCGGCGGGTGGTGTCGGACGGGTAATCGGACAGACTGGCGAGATAGGCAGGCGGTCACGGCGTCCACCACCTTTTTGGCGCCAAAACACGCGTGCGGACGCGAGAGCGAAAGCGCGGACGCTTACCGCTCGCAGTGAATGACGGAGACGCTCACCTCGCGAGGCAGTTCACGGCGGCCTGCCTGGAAAGGCCGTCGGGGACGTCGGGGGGCAGCGGCACCAGCACGTGTAGGGGCGGGGGCCGGGCCGGGCAGGGCGGAGCAGGGCGCGGCAGGAAGCTCCTCGCCGGCCGGCTCGTGGATTCGGCTTCGGCTCGCGCGCGTCTGCGCACAGAGGCTGACCAGCTCTGCGAAGCCCAGTCAAGTCCGCGCTGTTACCCTACCCGAGGTTGGGGACCGTCTGCGCCTCCGCGGGGCCCGGCCGGCGCGGCCCGCGCGGCGCTAGCCCGTGATAAGGATGACTGCGAGGCGAGCCGCGCTCTGCCGCCTGCCTCGCTCCCTCGGTGCAGAAGTGTCACTTGCATTCGCCGCGAGACATGCACGCCGCAAGCACGCGCCGCCTGCAGGCCGAACAGCGCTTCAGTCGCTCTGTCTCTGTCGCACTCCCACGGGACAACCCATGAGTGCGAGAGAGACCCGAGCGACGAAAGCACAGTCAGCCTTCTGCGGTCCGCGGCGTCGCGGGTTCGAGTCCCGAACAACAGCCAGAGTGCGACGCGCTGTTGTTTTACACTGCAACATTGTTGACTCAATTTTTCGCAAGACGACAAACCCCCAGTTGGAGGGAGGAGTTTCGAAACTCGATTCCTACGTCAGGGGCTCCACTTTTTAATGAAGATCGCCGCATGCGACTGCACGAAATTCTCTCTGACGTGTGTGTGTGTGTGTGTGTGTGTGTGTGTGTGTGTGTGTGTGTGTGTGTCTAGCTCTGCCTGTGGATGAAGCCCTGAAATCACTCGCACCTCGCACCCATTACGGTACGCCCCACGAGTGCAAGAGAGAGCGACGACAACGACACTCTGAATGGGTCTGCAGGCCGGCCGCGGAGGGGTAGGGTGGCGCGAACGAACAGGCGAGCCGCGCTGCAAGGCGCCGGCGCGCGTTGCGGCGAACGGTGAACGGCGAAGTGAGCGAAGCCACCTCCTCGGCCGCGTGGCCACCTGGTCGCCGCGACTGGCGGGCGGTGAACAGAGCGCTCCCCGCGGCGGGCCAGCAGCACCTGCTCTAGGTTCGGCCTCGCGGTGCATGGCTCGCGGCGGTTCCCCGCCCGTGTGCCCCAACAGCGACTGTTTCTGTTTCATTGCAATCGCCACGAAGGACCCTCGCAGAGTACTGGAGCGACCGGGCAGGGCCGGGCGGAGGGCGGGGTGACGTCACCGCATGGCGACGCGGCGACGCGGCCGAGCGGCAATAAACAGCCAATGTGCCATCGCGGCGTCGCGGCGTCGCGCGTCGCGGCCGCAGCGCCAGTGGAAGGGCGGCCCACTGTGCTCCGCTTGCTTTGTCAGCAATGCAGCCGCTGCACCGCGCTGCGCCACACGTACAGCGAACAGCGGCCCCTCAGCCCGCCGCCGCCGCGCGGTAGAGGCGGCTGTCGACAATGCGTCGTTTGGAGTAATGGACTGCAGGCGATCGCGGCATCGCGGCGCCGACACCTGACCGCCACACCGCGGGGCGGGGCGGGGCCGTCCGCCAATCAGGGCGAGGAGTAGCGCCTGCAGACTCCAGGGCGGGCCGCCACGCAGCGCAGCGGTGTCCGGCGGGTCAGCATACCGTACAGGCGTTCCGCTGCTGCGAGTGCACCGGGCTGGTCGGCCGTGGTCGGGGTCGGGCCTGCGGCTCCAATCCGAACACCTTCCTCGTCGCTCTGTCTCTCTCGCCCAACGAGTGCCATAGAGACAGAGCGACGAGCTGGTCGCGCGACGCGGCGGGTGAGTTAGCCCCGGACGGCGGAGGGTGGTCGTGGTCCTCTTCGGCCAGGGCCCCGACGATGCCGACGACAGTACAGCCCGCGGTCGGAACGGGCCGGGCAGGGCCCTCGGCCAGTGAAACTGCGCCGTGCTGACACTTGTGGCCGACTTGTGGTCTTGTGGCTGCCAGCCTCTGACTGCCTCTGGCCGGCCACATCGCGTTTGAATGGGCCCATGGGACCGTTGCCCCCACGTTGGCGTTGGCCCCTTGGCGGCCCGGCCTTGCCGAGAGGCAGCTGTGAAGCAGCAGCGATCAGCACCGAGCGAAGGGCCTCCGCGATCCCTACTCCGGGTTCACGGCCCACGACCTGGTCCGGAAAGCGCTACTGCTGACTCGTTGGTTGCTTGCTTGAGCACGCCGCGCACCGCGCGTCCGTCATCCGGGTTCTGTCCGTTTCCATCCGGACGGCAGCTACTTCGCGCGGCCCTCGATAGAGCCCTGGCCCGGGCCGCCCCGCCCCGCCCCGCGTCCCGATGTGTCCGAGATCCCAGTGGTCCACAGCCAAGACCTCGGCCGTGACGGTGTTTACCTCCGAGCGCTGCAGCGACGTCACTTGGTCCTCGCGCCGCGTCGCGTGGTGTCCGTCGTGGCCCGGCCAGCAGGGCCACGGCCTGGCAGGCCAGGGCCCAGGATGCTGGGGCCGCGCGGCCTGCGTGTCACACTCACACACGCGCGCTGGTCCACACAGCACTCACACTCACACACACCGCTCTAATCCATATCAATCTGGGGACTAATAGGCACCAATCCTGCACGCATGGGCTCGGCCAGGGCCCTGCCTGGGGCCGGGATCGCCTCCACCGCCCGGCCCTCGGACACTTCGGCCATCCTCGTCATCGGCCATGGTCTTCATCGGCCATGGTCGCTCGCACGGGGCCGCGTGGCCATCCGTGGGGCGTCCGTTGCAACAAGTTGGCGTCCGGCTGCGCTGCTTCGTCGTCTGGGCTGAACCACGGCGATCTTCAACGCCGCCGCGTGATGCTCATTGCCACCTTATCACTGCACTTCACTTGGGAATTCACTCCACTGCACTCCGGACACCACCCCACGCACGACGCGAGGCTGGGCACCACCCTCTCCGCGTCCCGCTGTGCTCGCTACACCCGCCGCCACCACGACTACGACTAGGACTCCCGGTCTGAGGGCACGGCCGGCACGGCACGGCAGCTCGGGCTGCTCCTACTGCTGCCTCTGGATTATCATGTCGCAGCCGCGGGACTGGACCGGGAGGGCCACCATGTGTGTCCCGGCCATCCGCTGCTCCCTCCCCTCCCCCTCCTCGGTGTCGTCCTCTTGCCATCACGACCCCGCCGACACCCTGCCGCCCCTGCCGCCCCTGCCCCGCGCTCCTCGCGAGACGGTGGCGGGGACGCCGTGCCGCCGTGCCGTGCCCTGCGCGCCCATCCTTACGGCCCCGCACCCCGCGCCGGTTCACACTTGGCGGCCGAGGCTGAGCCAGGCACGCCTCTCCGTGCAGCGTACTCCCTTTCATCTGGATCCACTTGTTCCGTTCCCTGTCATGTGAAACCACTCCCTCTTTTCCAACCCCATTCTTCTTGCCCAGGCCCTACACCCCCCAGAATGCCAGCTCGAGCTCGAGGATGTGAGGGATCAGGAAGTCAATGATGGAACCTGTGCAACTTTGTGTTGTTTATTTCTGAGGACAATTTTATTTATATCTTTTCAAAAAGTGTTGCCCCATGGAAAAAGAACAGTAAAAACAAATTATTTGCTTTCAAATTGTTTCATACCTGGCCCTATAACAACCAACCTGGTAGTATAGAAAAAAGTGTGAAAAATAAAACATAGTATCTAAAACAGATTACTAGCAAATCAAGCAAACATAGTACTCTAAATGTTTCTAGGATACATACATTTGCCCTTGAAAAGAATTGTACTACAATGTCACAAACTATACATTGTAACAAACTTACACTCTAAAGTATATTTGATGCCAGTACATGAGATTAAAATGATATTAAGTTAAATAGATTTTAAAGAATATATATGAACATATCTATTATGTCACAAGAGCCACTAATGGCGAAACTTTTAGTGACATCTTCAAGGCATTCTTTTCATTTCAGTCCTATTAAGTTTGATTTATATCTAATCGTTTATTTTGGATGTGGAAGAAAACAGAGGGTCAACAACAACGGTCTCCGATGTTATAACATTCTTCTCAATTCCATCAGCCTTACATCACTCTTACACTTCCTCTCAGCTCACATTCAAATTCCATTATTCCTGTACAACCTCCAGAACATTTTTAAAGAATTATATTTGAAAATTTTACGTACTATGAAGAATTTATTTATGGGTAAAGAACAAATAATTGAATAATATTTAAATGCACAAATTTTAGCTTTGATGCGGAGGAGTTTTGCATGTGCTCTTCACAAATTTTAGGAGAAAGTAAATAAAACAATACAAATGTGATCAAATCAAGCAGCAACAGAGTGGAGACAGTATTGCTTTGGTTGAGCTGGAAATTCCCACAGCACATCTCACTGCAACAAGCTAAGCTCTACAGTTTCTCACGGACACAAACACAAGATATTACGCTATGTCAAACAAATCGGTTGAAACCAGGATCTTCACATGTGCGCTTGGATTGGTACATTTGACTGCAGATGTGTCTTGTAGCAATGTTAGAAAACATTCAGTCACTAGTTTTTATAAAGAAACAAATGGTCCTAAAATGGACACGCTAAACAAAAATCACCAAAAGTGCAGAAGAAGCAGAACATTGAGCATTTGCACCCAAAAGCATGACTGAGTAAAACATTCAGATTTGTAAAATATTGCTATTCTAATCATACAGTATTCTTTAATAAAGTATGAGACTTCAGGGAATAACGATACCAGCTACAACATCTTTCAGAAAACAGCAGTCATAATCACCAAGAAGTTAAGAAGGTTGCATTAGGAGCTAACAAGCATTTAAGAGTAACCCACTACTAAATGTTCCCACCAGCATAAAAGAGTGTATCAAAATAGACATGCCTGATTTACTGATTCATGTGCTCTACGAAGTTTACCGAACATAAAAGTTAAAAAATGTAACAAATGAATCACAACCAACAGAGTTTCATAGAAGATTCACTCATGGCAATCCTAATCATTACTACACCAAACAAAATTCCCATGATGCCAGTTCAGATATCCTGGTTTTTTTTGTTCATTCTATCATTCAAAAGAAAATGTTCCGAATCCACCCATAATATTTCGTGAACACTTCACAACAACATAAAATAAATCTTCCATTCTACTATGCATCAACACAACATATATACTATGAATAGAAAGAAACAAACAAAGAGTGAGATCTAGACAGTACAGCAACTCCAACAAAGCTCATAGATTAACAACGTGACTCGTTCTCTGCACACCCAACTACAAACACGCATTTCTCAATCATTTGAGTGGTTAAAGTAATTTGATTCAACCTCTGAAAATGCCATTCTATATCAACAAGTTTAGACACTATGCAGAATAAGTACTAAATAAGCGGACAGCTGAATCTACTGACCAGCAGAGATCAATGTAGCATAACTTTCCTACATTGACAAAGGAAAACAAAAAACCCTGAAGGAAACATCTTCAGCGATGTCACATGACCCTGATGAGAACATTGGTATACATTGATGACGTTCAACATTCTTAGTTATTTAATTTATTAACAAATAGTTATAGCACCCATAGGAGGTTTATTCACCCATTTCACTTCACATTGCTGTACAATTGGTTACTAAGGATTTTTTTAATTGTTTATAATGAAGATTCCAAGTAAAAATCCTCAGATACGTTTAAATACCTCTTCATAGGTTTCAAACAAATTGTGTGCACTGAGGAGTTCTACTTGAGATGCTTATGCATTAAAGTTGCAAATTCAGAACACAGATTAAACAGCAATGACATTAGGCATACATAATTAATAAGTCTCTTTAACATTGATTTTTAGGAGAGAGCTTTGCTTATCTATTGTTCTTTAGTTAAATTTTTTAGTTGCTGAATAAAACAACTGGAAGAAGAATTTTCTTCCAAATTTGTGAATAGTGTGCATTCTCTCTCAACCAAAAAAGCATCAAACTTTCTTCAATCCATGTAATGTATTTAGCTTTTCATTTTACTTTCACTACAGTACTGGTCTCTCTATCAACAGTAAGATTTGACTAAAATTAATTAACACA
This sequence comes from Stenchaetothrips biformis, assembly GCA_030522485.1. Classification (NCBI taxonomy): domain Eukaryota; kingdom Metazoa; phylum Arthropoda; class Insecta; order Thysanoptera; family Thripidae; genus Stenchaetothrips; species Stenchaetothrips biformis. Next base: position 3,180,814 of record CM060090.1, read on the forward strand.
AACATAATAGGTCAATGTAATACAGAATACTTAACGAGAAAATAAAAGGAAAATTAATACGCAAATATTGTATCACATTAAGAGACAAAATGATTGCCTATCGTACAAAAAAGAACAACACAAGCACCATCAATAGATGTAAGATTCAAAACAATCAAAAAACCGTGACTGAAAAACTCTTGATGAACAGGTAGAATGTCATCAAATCATTCAATCTAGAGGGGTCAACACTGCACATCACATGTATGAAAGAATGAAACAAAAAATGTAATATTATGTAAGTAAGTTCTTCTGAACGTTATATTAAGTAATTTTCTTAACTGAGATACATGATGTTACATAAAGCAGCTCAAAAGACGAAACACTAGAGACAAGTTAAGTAAATCCAGTGCCAATTTTTTTTTTACACAATAATTGCTTAAAAAATGAACATTTTATCATTCCACAATATACATAGTTGAGGTATTAAATCTGTAAACATTGATTGCGAGATTTTGATCACAAAAAAGAGTACGTCCCTCTGAGAAAACACCTTACAACCTCTAAAAATTAACATTAGGGTCATGGATTCTATGTCATGAGATTATTTAGATCATGAAATGGAAGAATAACTCTTGGCAGTTTTTAAAGACTATCCATAGATAATGTTACAAATAATTTGTTTTGAAGATACCATGAAGGTTTACAATTACAAGTTAAATTTGAAACGAGTAAAAAGTAGTTGTTTATTTTAGAGGAAAGGAAGTGAGAGAATATTTGAATAAGATAATACAGTGCAACTTCTTCTAAGAGGTTAATTAACTTTGAAAATTTTGTCTCTCCTCCGCTTACTGACAAAATGTTACTCAAACCTAAATTTGCCTAAAATCAAATATATAAACAATACTTAAGTAACTTTCATCATATACAGAATGAAATGCTGGAACTACAGGTTGTATGATAATAATAAAATTGCATAATGCATTAAGTACAATTAGGGATAGTCTTTCACTTGTAGCATTTTACAATTCGGCTAGGCAATGCTTTCTCGATCCTTCTCTAAAGCGGCATGTCCGATAATTCTTCTGTTCTTGGTGATTGGTATGATAAAGCACAACACTCCAGATACAACAATCCAGCCAGCTGCCATGTAGAAGGATGCATACCACGAACCCGTGACATCAAATAGCCATCCTGGAAAATACAGAAATGGGATTTACATCAAATCAACAGAAACTTGACAGCAAAAACACTTCACAGAACAACGCTACAAATTTTGAAGAGACAAAGGAAGCAGTTACCTGCTATTGGAGGTCCAATTAGGTTGCCAATTCCTTGACACATAAGAATCAGACCATATGCTAGTGTAAACCTGTCCAAAGGTATTAGTTGAACAAGAATGACAGGGGTGAAGGAAAATGTTGAAGCGAAAAACACCCCAAACAGAGCAGATGCCGTGACAAGTAATGGCCATGATTTAATGCACAGAGGCATAGCTGCAGTTGCTAGACCACACATTGCCAGACAGACGGCGTAAGTCTTTGTGACATTCATCCAAGGCTGGTCGCCAGCCCACCCAAGCACAATCTGTAAAATAGCCACAAATGACATACAGGATGAACAAAACAAAAATATCTCATACTGCCTTCAAACAACTCACCATGCCGATGGTATTAGTTATCCCAATTACACTGAGTAGTGTTGAGGCATCAGAGGGTTCATAGCCAAGGTCACCAACAAAGTCCGCCAAGTAGAAATACGGGACAATGAACCATGTGAATAGAAGGATTGTGCTCAAGGACATCATCAAGAAATGTAACTCAAGAAACATGGAAAAATCCACTATTCCTCGGAAAGGCTCCAAAATATGGTCATACCATTTCTAAAATCAAAATAAATATTATTTCAGAAAATAAATGTAAACATAACTAGTACCTGGTTCCTTTCAATTTGACAAAGATGTTAATAGATTTGTGTACGTTACCTCATCAGTTTCACGTGCAATAGTGGTCATTGAGTTGCGATATATGTCTGGGCAAGATGATGCTCGAAGGCGATATTTATGAATGTTCAGCATGGCACCACGGTACATAACTGAATTTCTGCAACAGTAACTTCAAATAAACAAATCTGTCCAAACTGGATTTAGGACAGAAAGACAGAGCAGTAGAGCATAATTTGGGTACCTATGAACTCTGATATTTTTTAGGTAGTTCTGAGGAGGAGTATTCACAGAAAATTGCCTCTTTAGCCACGGCGTGTCACCTGGAGGGGGCTTGGTTAAAATACTCTTTGGTAGTTTAGATGGAGACCTAACCACTTGTGCCTTGACATCACTTTGAGAAAGTAGCGGAACACCTGTAATGTGAATAGACAAATTAGTACCAAGAAAACAACCTAAAATCTCGGTGCCACATCACATCTAAGACAGAGAGAGTTAAAAGTGGATTGCAAATAAATGTAAATTTCTACTGAGAATGAGCTGTAACTGTGCATTGATGTGTATTAAATGCACATGAATTTATACAATGTACTAGTACATATTCTATATGATTTGAAACCAATGAATGAAGATGGTAAAAAAAGTTAAAAAAATTCAGGACAAAATCAAAGCTTAGATACACAAACCGATAGTCTTATAGCTACATAGTATCCCAATACAAATAAAACACTGGTTAATTGTCTCAGCTTTTACTAATTTTAACACTAAACACAGACTCTAAAACACATCGAGCATTGAAGCACAACACAAGCTGTCAAAATTTTAGGAAGTTGAAAAATTAATACAAAGCAACATGAAGTCAAAGCTGTTGGATGAGGCGACTAATAGGTGATCCAGAAATATACATTTGCTGTGAGTGAATATATGCACTATTCATCAGTGCAGACCACTCCACATTATCTCTTACCTGGGACTGGTCCTGAGGCATGCAAAGAGATAATTACCCATTCAAATTCTTTTATCTTTGAATAAAGAAAGTAATTATCTTGTTTTGCAGTGACCAAACAGACAAGTGATTTCAGAACCACATAAAGTGGAGACAAAAATGAAAATATTTTTTTTTAAACAAAACACAAAAAGTAAAGTTGAAAATATTTTTTCAAAAGCACGCAAAATACATAAATTGTAATCAAAATACTAAGAACTAATAATAAGAAGCAATCCACATTTTCACAGAAAAAATTGCAAGAAATGCAATGCGTTCCATATTTTATACACTTTTTGCAACATTGCTGCTATAAGAAGGTCAGCTGGCAGACACACACTACAGCCTGTTTTGTTGAAACTACTAACAATGCAATAGAGTATACATTGTCCCATAGATCCCATAAATTCTGCAGGACATCATTTGGTCTGTACATACCTGCTGGATCTGAAGTAGGGCTCATGACACCCGATGTAGGTGGTGATGTAGCTCCAGGCGAAGTGATGGCTGCAGCAACAGCTTTCTTGGCTTGCTTGAGACGCATGGACATAGTAACAGGAACTCGGGTAGGGCCACTTGCACTCTCCGCCGGAGATTTGTTCAGGTTGGTGAGACTTGATGAGCGGCACAAGAGAAGGCTAGGGTAGTTCTCAAGAACCACATTGAATAAGCGTTTATTGGAGCTCAATGACTCCAACACTTCCAAAGGCACCTGATGGAAAAAAAACAACAATGTGAATTCCTAAAAACAGTCATCAAAGCTAAGAAAAAAATTATAATAAAAATACAACTTAGCTCTAACCCTTATAAAAAATTGTTTTACCTTTTCACTTTGACGAACAAATGTTGGCAAATTGACAACAGAGTGGAAAGATGGAGCCATATCTCCATTCGAAGTCTTTTCGGGGCCCTCCCCATGTAAGGGTACTCCACCAGTGCTTGTGTTGAGTCCAGCAAGAAGATATTCAGGCGTTTGGCCAGTCTTAAGCATTCGCCTCAACTCCTCTACGCCTGGGAAGTCTTGCTCAAACTGACTACGTCCTGAGATTGAGCCACATGAAGAGGCAACTCGAAGAGATTTGCTGCCTCGTTGCAAATTGGATTTGTTTTGCTCAATCGTGTACCATTCTGGGTCTCTCATTACAGCTCCACAAACACACATATTGAAGAATGTGCCGGCAAGGAGGAGAGTTGTCCCACGCCACCCATAAGTTTCAATGAAGTAGGTTGTCATCGGGGAGTACACAAACGTACCAATGCCTGTGCCACAAGCACCTAAACCAGTGGCAAGGGTGCGTTTCTTATCAAACCAAAATGCAATACTCACAACAGCTGTCACATAACATAAACCTAATCCTAGACCGGCTATGACGCCAAAAGTAAGATACATTTCAATAATTGTATTGGAAAATGCAGCAAGCACAAAGCCAATTCCAGAAATGAGGCCCCCAATCATAGTCATGACTCTGCAGCCATAGCGATCAACAAGTGCACTGCCAACAGGCCCAGATAAAAGAGGTACAGCCATAAACAGACTACCAATCCAAGAAGTAACACTTTTGCTTTCTTGAAAATGGTTTAGGAACTCTACATAAAGAAGTCCAAATGAAAATGATATGCCATCAGCAACCATACTTATGAACAAAGAAGACAAAACAACAACCCAACCCCATCCTCCATCAGGGATCTTAGGCTTCTTCTCATCTTCACTATCCTCATCGTCATCAGATTGATGGCTTTTGCTGCTCATAATAGAGTCATTATCATCAAGGGGCAAGACGTTTCCATCTTCCCCAAGAAAACGAACATTATTTTCTTCTTCCTTGTCTGATGAGTTTCTGTTAGGAGAATCTCCATTTCTCCCTGGAGAAGTAGGAGACTCTGCTTCTAGTTTTTCTGGCAGGCTGGCTGCAGACCGATGCAAATCATCTCCATCATACACTGCATTGTATGCAGGAGGCGGTGTGGCTGGTATATTAAGGGGCTCATCCCCAACGCTTGAAAGAGCAGGTGAATATGTGAGCGAATTGCTTGGACTCGTTTGAGTTGGCGACTCTCTACCAATTCCACTGCTACTAATGGATTTGTTTGGTGAACCTGGGGCCGATGGATTTGCTGACTTTGTGGGCATAATAGGACTGACAGTGGGTGAGCCATTGTTCCATCGTACAATAGGCGCGGTACCACTTACTTCACTTGGTTCCATTCTTGAAGAGCAGCTTAAGATTTGTTGTTCATAATATGATATTTCCTTGTAATACACTTCCTAATGTAGCACTTAAAATTCAGATATTACTTGTATCTTTTATCACAGCTGAGGTTTCCAACAACAAAAAATACCACTTGTCCTAATGGTTGAGAATATCCTAATATTTACAGATATCAAAGGTTTTTATCACAGGATGTTATGAAATTTAAAATGGCAGCATGTTGACTCCACTGTTTGATCAACTACAATTAACCCTCCTACAAACTTAAAAAAAAATATAACGAGAAGAAACACGAAATAAATTTAAGACAATTTAAATTGAGCTAATTACAAGATAAATTGGTTTAACGAAAATCGTGAGAGGGTTCAGTCTGTGTCCATCTTCGAGGCCAACCTTGAAGATCTTGGGAAAACCGCGATAATAACTGATCACTTAACAATTGTCTCTTCTTCCAAGATTCTGTTGAACACGAAACACTTTCTGAAGTACCGGCGACACAGGACAGTGGTGAGATGAATGGGATCAAGCGGGGCTGCAGACTGCTCATCAATGACCGGCAAGTGAGGACACTTGAGGAGAAGAGCAGAGCCAACGAGTGGCTGAGGGAGGCTGCGCCACTGCCGTCAGTTGGCAGTACCATATAAGCTGGTGTTTACAACTGAAACAAAAGAAAAATAAAAGATTTGTCAGTAAAAATACAAAGCAAATACAAAGACACGGGAGCCACAAAAATTAGCGCAGGGACCCCCCAGCATCTGCCTCCATTGGTGGCCGAGACCGAGGAGGACCGAACTAATACTGAAAACTCAGGTCCAACATGACAACAACAGCGGCGGACCAAACAGGAAAATAACGCACGGAACAACTTGGAAACACCTCGAAAACCATAACCCTTAGAACACAAGACAAGTTTTCATTCATAATTCTCGTCGTGTACAGACAACACAAACAACCCCCACTTGACTGGACACCCACCCCTTCGCTATCGAGTTCCAGACCCGAAGCCGAGGTCGCTGTCCGATGCCACATCCTCGGCCGGCTGCACAGGCCCTCCTCCGGACACCTCCGGGACACGGCAGCCCGGTGCGAGTCCACTTGTCTCACAAATCGCGGAGAGAGAGTCAGGGAGTTGACAGGTTACCGACCCCAGCAGAAAGCAGAAGCAAAACGCGACTGCAGACTGCAGCGCCAGTGGTGTGCTGCGGCGGGTGGCGGAAGCTCGCGGTGGAAACGGAAAGGCGCGGTAGGGGTAGCGCGGGAGCGCCACTGCGCATCGGACAGAAGTAAAAGGGAGGAAGCGGTCAGGCGGGACCTCGAGAGGCGGGGCGGGGCGGGGCGGGTGAGGCGCTACATGGCGCTACATGCCTCCGGCTGGCCGAGCTGCGCTTGGCTGCGCTCCCTGCCTGGCCGAGGTGCGCCGGATCACTGACTGCCGCAAAGACATGGAGCCAGGCAGGCAGGCAGGCAGGCAGGCCGGGCTGAGCTGAGCTGAGCCGTGCAGGAGGAGGAGGAGGAGGAGGAGGCGGAAGGGGCCGGGCAGGGCGCGCTCGGCATGGATCGGCACGGAAAAACGAAAAAGAAAAAAGAGAAAAAAAACGTGATAAGCCGTAACCAGCATTGGCGTGACGACTGGGAGGCAGGACGGTATACGTCTTTAGTTCGCGGGTCTTGAGACTGCTCGCGGAGATATGCAAAGCCGCTGACGTGCTCGGACTCATCGTGACCTGCACGAGATCGTCGACCCTTGCCGTGCACCGTGCACCGCACCGTGCGCTGGCCGCGGCCAGATCACACCGGTTTTGGTTTTATGACTCACGGACAGGGCTAAAGCCATGGGGCACAAAAAAATGGCGACATGTGCCTAATGGCCTGTTGCGTCTTTTTGGACGTTTTCTTTGGTTTCCGAAAGGAAAACTGCTCCCAGGATGATTAAATTTAACATGAAGGGCAGTCCCACCCAAGGACCTGATTTTGGCATGACGGTCGGAACGGAATGAGTGGCCTCAGCCTGGCTGCATGGCGGGCCGTGACTCACTGCGGAGCGGAAAAACACCGCGACGTGCCGCGACGTGCCGGGCCATGCCGCGCCGCAGGCCGGCGGGGCCAGACGGAGCGTAGCGTGGCGAGGCGTCCTTCTGGCTGGCTGCCTCGATAGTTTGCGCAGTCTGCAGCACGAATTTAGAAACCAACAGATACGCGCGTAGACGGCAACGCTGCTTTCATCAGGACGGGGTAGTACACTAGGCTAGGGATACTGGCGCCCGGGCTGGCGCGTCCATGTCGAGGCGAGGCAGGGCGGGGCAGGGCGGAGCCGGGCGGGGCGGGGGCGGGGCGGGGCACGGGGCGGCAAAGCGCGAAGGTGCGACGGGCATCCCTCGAGGCCAACGCGGTGCGGGACAGAGATCCAGTCCGGGGGACCCGGCAGGCGCCGCCGTGGGGGCTAACCAGTGCGGTCTGGCTGTCGGAAGGGGTGGAGTTGCAGACGTCGAATCGATGCCCCCAGTGACGTCATTCGTGGGTCCGTGACGTCACCGCCGCTGCTGCCGCCCAGGTCCACCTGCTGCCTGCCTGGCGCTGGGGCGTTTGCGCTGAGAGGGGTCTGCATTGCAGCCCCGCTGCGCGGCCTTCGAGACGACTGCTTTGGGCGTGTTGGCGACCACGCCACTGTGCACTGTACAGGAGAAAGGGAAAGTGTCGCGGGCCGCGGCAGCCGCGGCCTCCAAGGGGTGGGCCAGGCGGGGCGTCGCGGGGCGTCGCGGGGCGTCGTGGTCCAGTCTCTGGCGCGGCGCCGCGCTGCCGGCCCGCCTAATTGGATCCTGCAGGGAGTCCGTACAAGGCGCCTTGCGCTGCTGCTCCCTCACCGTGGATCGCACGGCTGCACCCCGTCCCCTCCCTCCCCCCACCTCCCCTTGCCGCATTGGAATAATTTGTGATGCAGGCCCCGTCCAGCCCTGCTGGTCACCTTGGCCGTCGAACCGCAGTCCATCAGCAAAGTGGTGGCATTCAGCATGCTGCCGCGCTGCCGACCCCCCCACTCCCCGCGCCCCTCGTCTGGGTATCCGGCCGGTACCCTTGCGAGAGGGGCGGGTCAGTGCCGATGCCCCCCACCCCCAAAATCCAGTGACCTCCAGAGAAACGACCTGCGCCGCGGAAACACTTTGCCCGCCGCGTTGCCACCCCCCTGCGCACACCTGGCGTAGGCAGTGCCGCCGCGATTCCGCTTCGAACTGTGCGTGCGCGGCGCGTGACATGGCGTGCCGATCTCGCGGCCGCGGCCCCCACCCGCCCCCACCCCCGCACCGCCGATGCCCCGTCCTTGGCCGTGCCGGCGGGAGCCAACAACACCCCCCACCCCCGCCCCTGGCTGGTCCTGCCTGGAGAGCTGTATTTCTTTCTCCGTCACCCGCGGCACCCGCATCCACCATTACGTCGCGTAATACCAGCAGAGGCCCCAGGGGATGGGATGGGGGAGCCTGCCTGATCCCGAGGTGGGTCTGGGACGGAGAGCACCCCGTGTTGTCCTCGCCGATCTGTCTCTGTCGCATGTATATGCGGAACACCCCGCGGGGGCGAGACAAACACACCCACTCGGCATCACGGCGCAAGGGCAGCGCCGCGTGTTGTCGTGACGTCACGCGGCGCGTCACGTTATTTCTGCGCGTTGTATTTCGATCGCACACGTGGTCACGCGGGACGCGAATACAGCCGGCCGGGAGACGCGGCGCCGCGAGAGGCACTGCAGACTGGCCTTTCTCTCTCTCTCCTCGCTCTCTCTCTCTTCTCTTCTCTCTCTCTCTCTCTCTCTCTCTCTCTCTCTCTCTCTCTCTCTCTCTCGCACTCATCGACAGGAGCTGCCTGGGAGAGTTTGGGAAGAGTACCGGGCGTTACCTCGCGGGGGGGGGGGGGGCCTTGCATCGCATGCCAGCGCCGCGCCGCCGGGCTGCACAGACTAGGCAGCGCTACCACACCGCACCGGTTTGAACCGGTGCCGCTCCGAGAACCCCACACCCCCTCAATCTCTCGAATACCCACCGAGCCGCGTCCACACCGATAGTGAGTGCCTCACCGCCACAGCAGGTCGACAAGGCGACTGCAGTAGTGGAAGAGGAGAGGATACGGGTGGGGCGCGTGCAAGGATGTTGAATTTGTCACATCCTTGGGCGCGCGGCGCGTGGCCCACCTGGGCGTCTGGACAGCCAGCCCGCCCCCGGCCGGCCCCGGCGCAGTGGCCCTCAGACTCTGGCATGCGCGCCTTTGCTAGACGTGATTTCGATTTTGTTTTTTCGCGCCATTAGCATGGCTGGTCTGGGCAGAGAGCCGCGGCCGATCTAATAAGCCCCGAACAGTAATAGGCTTAGGGGAGGCGGGGGGACTTGGCTGCTGGCGTGCCCCTCACAGTGCCCTTTGCTTTCATTTCCTGTCCTGCGCCCTACAGGCGACGCCGACGCCGCTGCTGATATTAGTTTCCTGAGAATTTCGAGTTACCGGAAACGCTTTGGCCCGTAATGTAAAAACAGCGAACAGCGTGGGGGGGGGGGGGTCTCACCGACAACAGCCTGCCGACTAGGCAAAGTCTCAACACGTCTGTTCGGGCGGTTGCCTACTTGGCCCACATTTTCGCCGACCTTTCTGTCAGTGCTGCGCTGCGTGGGCTCGACCAGACGAGGGTCCCCGAGGCCGCGGCGCGACCGCGGCGTCACTGCGCCCTGCGCCGCGGGACTGCGTCTCTCCGGAGCCATGAAGGACCAGGACGCACCAGTTCGAACCAGTTTCATCCGGAATCATCCCGATACCTGGTGGCCGCCGCGGTCCCGCTCCGTGCGGCTCGGGAGATCCCCGGGGAACAAGAGGGCCTCGTAGAGCTGGCAGGCAGGGCCGGGCAGTGGAAGGGAGTGGAAGGGGCTCCGCCGCCCCGAGGGTGCGCGTTGACACCGCGCCTAGTACTATGTTCACGCGCGAGACTTGGCCCTGGTCTTGTAGAGGTGGTGGGAAGGTTGTTAGGTCAGTGGGGTCTTGTTGGTGGCGCCAAAACGCCTCGAAAACTTGGCGCCAGGCTCCGCTCCGATCTGTGGCCCCGGTGTTGTAGTAAGCCCAGGGCCAAGTTTTCGAGGCGTTTACGCGCCATTTCCAAGACCCGACTATCCCCACCACCTCTACAAGGCCGGGCCAAGTCTCGCGCGTGAATATAGTATAAATAACCCTATCAACGCTGACGACAGTCCGGTCTCGAGTGCAGCAGCCGGACGACGATGGCTTTCACATTTCGGACATCGGAGAGCTTTGACCCCGCGATAAGCTGACGCGCTGCAGAGGATCTCATTCGAGGGCGGGGTAGGTCCTGGGACGGCCACAACGGCAACAGGTCAGGCGCGCCGACGTCAAGCTGGTGTCCTGTCGAACGCCGAGCAGCCCGTGACCAGCGTGACGCAGCCAGGGTGCGGCCCCGCTGCCCCTGGAGGAATGGAGGCCGCCCGAACGACACACGCGTTTATGGGGACAGGCGGCGGTAAAGACCAGTTTAGCGAGCGTCTCGTTGGTCATGCGAGGCGCCGGGCGTCGCCGTCATGGACGCACCCCCATGGGGAGCATCGTGGGGGAGGCCCGACGGCCTCGTTCCACTGATTGACCGCGTCCGAGGGCCCACACAGGCACACAGACAGAGCCCCTAAACAGAGTGGATGGAAAAGTTCGTCGAAAACAAAAGAGGTTCGCTGTGAGAGTCAATCGAAATGGTTCTCAAAAATAATAAGCGCCTGCCAGAAAAATAAATGAGAGCTCATCACCCTCTATCTCCACACGGTAGGAAGGGAGCCACCAGCAATATCGGTAGGTCAAAGGAACCTTTGCTTCACAGGCAGTTCATTTGGTAGGCGTTAAGTAGGAAGGGTAGTAGTAGAAGGGGCAAAGAAAAGATGCGCCCCGGAACAGGAAGCGTCGCGGAGAGTGTCCTCTCCCAGCACTACGCGGCGCGCTCCTTGGAAGCACTCTCCCTCCGCCTCGCCTCTGCTTCTCTGCAGGCGTCGCGGAGAGGCCCATGGTTATTTCTGGTCCGAAATTGAGAATTCAAGGAGCGCTGGGTGTGGCGCTGGCACCCGTTTTGCCTCGCGTTGCCGTCATGGCCCTGGTGGCCCTTGTGGTAATGGGACTCGTTCTCCACTCTCTCATCTTGAACCCCGTCCTCCCTCACCCAGGACCGCTTCTGGCCAGGACAGCGCCCGGGACGGCATCCCAACCCAGTTAGTCGTGGAGCGCCAAAAACCATCCCTGAATTTTTCATCCAAGTTGGAGAGTGCCTCTCGAGCGCCCTCTCGTACTCCCCCGAAGGCCTGCCGAAGACCGGCCACTCGGACCGGAGCTCGCCAAGTGCCGACGAAGCGAAGGGAAGTAATGACCTGCGGAATCATGCACGTTTTTTGGGGTTCCGTTTCTTGGCGGCCCGTGTGGCGTAACTCCCAGCGGTCCAGGCGAGTCGCGAAGCGAGGGAAGCGAGCTGACCCAGATAAAAAGAGGTGGTCGTAAGTTTGAGCTGGTGGCAGGGCTCCAGCGGGGAAGCCTGTTGCACTTGAAGGCGCGAGCGTGTGAGCGAGAGTGTGTATGTGAGTGCGCGCGTGTGCGTGAGAGTGGGCGTTATTGTGAGCGCGCGCGATGTGTTAATGATCTAGTCAGCACGCTGCGCACGTTTGCGCGAAGAAGGCGAAGTAGGCAAAGAAAGGCGGTGCAGAGTGGCATTTCGTGTGGTCGTGTGGCCCTCTGCGTCGCTGCATCAACACGCCAGCGGGGCGGGGCGGACAGCGGGGAAATGCGTGGCCGCGTGGCGCTGACAAGGGTTCGAGGCTCGTCTCTAGAGTACCAGGGTTCGACGCCCGGTGCGGTTTTTTTGCCACCAAAGCAACAGAACTGATTCAATAAGTACAAAATGAACCTTTTCAATTTTTTAAAATTATCTTTGGGGGAAAAGGGGGTGGGTTTAGGAACACGCGCGCGCTCCCTCCCACTTTCAAACATACACATGCACTTACACACACACACACACACACACACACACACACACACACACACACACACACACACACACATAACGACAGTAATGACAGTCGTCGTGTGTGTGAGCGTGTGGACCGCGTCACGGACGCACTGCTGGCGCCACAGACGTGACGAGGGTGCGCAACGATGACAATGGTTGTAATGGCCCGGCTGCCTGGGTGAACCGTGGCTGGCTGCTCGGTCCTAGAGTTCTAGATACTAGACTACTCGGTCCATGCCGCTGCCTTCTCCAGCGGCTCCAGCTCTCTCTCTCTCTCTCTCTCTCTCTCTCTCTCTCTCTCTCTCTCTCTCTCTCTCTCTCTCTCTCTCTCTCTCTCTCTCTCTCTCTCTCTCTCTCTCTCTCTCTCTCTCCCTCTCTCTCTCTCTCTCTCTCTCTCTTTCTCTCTCTCTCTCTCTCTCTCTCTCTCTCTCTGTCGCACTCATGCGTCGTCCCGTCTGGGTGCGAGAGAGAGCGGCATACGGCGGCAGGGACGGCCTTCAACCACCGTGACCTGTCCGCGGCGTAGGCCTCTAGGAGGGCGCGCGGCACCCGGCGGCCTTGACCTCCGAACTCCGAAGGGAGACAAGGAGCAGCAGGGGGTGGAGTGGCTGGCCTGGCCCCGTGCCCCCGAGCCCCCCGTGCGCGGCGGAGGGGGTGGGGCGGGCACGGGTAGGGTGCCCGTGAAATAAATACCCTAGCTCACGCTAAAAAAAAACTTACAACGAAATTTTAGCTATAAGCAGGCACAAGCACAACGTAGCGAAATTTCTCCACACACGAATCCTTTTTCCGCTTTTCATTGTAAGATACATAGAAATAAAAATTTTGTAATACGAAAAATGACGTTTGTATTTCATGGGAAATTTCTTCATGAGACTTTTCAGCGTGTAGTTGTGAGGTGACAGACAACGGCCAACAACAACTTCGGAAACGAAAAATTTCGTCCGACTGCGGTATTATCGAGCTGCCTGATCTCGGCATTCTCTGCAGCTCGCAGTCGAGTCGCGTCACGGAGGTGCGACCCGGTCGGCGGCGAGGTGCCAAGGGGCGACTTCCGGCGCGGCCATGCACGTCGTCGGCGAGCAGCCCCCCGGCCAGCGTCACCGACGCCGTGCTGCGCCATGCACTCTTTGCTGTCCCGCGAGGACGCATGCTGCTGCTGCCGGCCGCGCACGGTGCCCCGAGGACTACAAGGAGGCCGCGATCCGCGGGGCCTCTTGGCGCTCCGGCCTTGGACTGCCCGCGGGAAAGAGAGAGGGGGGGGGGAGAGATTCTGGAGATAGAGGGCGGATTGGTGCAGGAAGACGCCCTCACTAATCGATGCCGTCTCGGCGCGGCGGCGGCACTGCGTCTGGCTGGCCGGTCTGGGACGGCTAAGTCGACCTCTGGGAAGGAAGAGGAACCGATAATGATAATTCTAACTCTCGCGGTGCAGATCCGAGACAATTCTGACTGCCAGTCAGAACTATCCTAACTGCGCAGGACGTGGAAATGGGTCTCTTATTAAAGTCCGTGACGCCCACATCCCATATATAAAACTCGCGCTGCCGCAGCGCGCAGCGCTCACCGGGCAGTCAGCCAACTCCTGTGTCTCGGGAGGCGGGAATCGCGGTGCGTGCGTGGGTTTGCTGACTTGACCACTTTCTGGCGGTTTTGACGGGTTATAGCGCTGCGCTCCGCCGCCCCGCCGCCCCGCCGCCCCGCCGCCACGCCCCACGCACGGCGGTAGTGGCGGCGGTCAGGCATGTGCAGCTAACTGTAGCTCCGCGGGGCTTCTAAAAAAAAAATCCCATCGAAAATAAATGATGACTATCGAGTTGGCCGGGCCGCAGTCCGCCCAGGTCGGCACGCGCCTGTGCTGGGTGACGCGTATAAGTAAGGCGCCCTTGTCTATCGATTCAGCCCTGCGTCCGACGCCCTGCGCAGCTCTCCCGTCGCGCCGCCTTGTTTATCGGCGCCCTTCGACGCTGGCAGTGCTGGCCCACTGTGCACCCTCGCTGCAAGTGGCGCCCCAGGGGGCTCCTTGTGCCCCGCTGTTGTCACTGGAGGAGGTCCTCATTAACCTGTTGACCTCCGACCTGTTGCCTATCGCGGTGCAACGTGCGTGTCGTGTGCGTGCATGCGAGGACCCCGCCGACCCGCACTCCCCCACCAGAACATGAAGGGCGTGGTAGTTAGCGCCTCATTCTGCAGTGGTTGTTGTGTTGACCCTCCCTCCCTTCCCGTCAAAGGCCAAGGCTCCTATGAGGCCGACTCGAGGTTACCCCTCCCTGGTCCCTGCACCGCCGCAACAGTTCGCCTGCTTTGCTGCACTCGGTTGCATGCAGGCCAAAGAGAGGTCGTTTGTCTTGCGGTGTCGCCGACAGCAGCGGGGCCGCCCGGGCCACGCACGCTATCCGGGGGCCCCGCTGCAGCGGCCCCGCGGGGGGTTGGCGGGGATGCAGCCAGCGGCATGCCAGCGGCGGGGAGGGCGAGGCACTCGAGGAAGGGCTGCCGGAGGCAGAGCTTCTGGAAGTCCGTTCCGCCCGGTTCCGCCCACTGAGCCCCCTCGCACCGGCCCGAGCCGCCTGAGCATCCCGCAGGGACACTGCCGCTGGCCCACTGTGTGCTGGAGGTGCGGCCCGCGCACGCACATTGCCGATGTGTGTATATGCAGCACACTGCTACTCACTTCTCGCATGTGCTCTCCAAGACCGGGCAATGCGCCGACTGGCATGCTGCTGGCGGCCTTGTCACATGGCCCCTCGCCAGGCTCGCCGCGCCGTCACGGTGGTCACGCCTTGGTCACGTCTCGTCCCGGCCGGCTGGAGCTGGGCTGTCAGAAGGTGGCTGGACCGATTCCTGCTTCACGACCAGCACCGACGGCAGCGCGCACACGTTTGACGCGGCTGGGCAGGACACCAGGAGCTGCGTCGCCGGCGGAGGGGCGTGGTGGGGCGCGGTGTGGCTCGGTGGGGCGTGGTGGGGCGTGGTGGGGGGCTGGCGGGGGTCGGCGGTGGGGCGCTGCGAGTATCGAACAGCTGACCATGCCTGCGCGCGTCGTCGCCACCCCTGCGTACTCCATCCCCATCCCCTTGCCAGGGTTGCGGCTCGGCACGGCGAGGCACAGCCCCCCCCCCCCCGCGATCCCGGAGGAGGGGTGCGGGGCGCAGGGGCCGTGGAACCCCGCGCCAGCGCCAGAGTCCTGCTAGCGTGCCAAGCGCCGCCGCCGCCGCCGCCGCCCCCGCCGCGCTGCATTGCGTGTTGACAGCGCCGCCGCCAGACCGCGGCGCCATTCACGCCGAGACCGCGATCACGGCGGGTCTGCGGCGGACAGCCCATTGGAAAGGGTTTCCCCGTCTCATTCGTTGGGGCGAACAAACCCATCTTGTGAAAGCCGGCGGATGTCGACTTACCAAAGCTCAGCCTAGTGATGTAAAGCTGCCAGCTCCCCTGTGGCTGATACCATGACCATGACCTTAATTCTGCATGCCCTTGAAAGGGTATGGGATATTACTCAGATTGGCTTAAGAGATGTGTCACAGTAAAGTTCGTCAAAACGTTGGTCATACGTAGAGAGGGGCCTCAGAACACCTTTCCGAATATACCCCTCCGAGCTCTTCTGCGGGTGCTTCTATGCGGGTGCCTCTATTCGGGTGCCTCATCGCTGCACCGCTGCGCCGGCACAAAGGGCGCCCCGCCGCGCCACGCTGCATGGCCTTGGCATTCCGCTGCAGGCCTGCAGGATGCTCTCCGGGCAAGGGGGAGGGGGACGGGGCAGAAATTAAATTCCTTGGCCTTTTGGTTCCTCCCCACACCCGGGCGGTGTCCCTGCGGGAACGTGAGCAGCACGTTAATACGACCGAGTGGTGCCCAACTGCCCAACCCACCCCGACCGAAGACGAAGAAGAAGAAGAAGAAGAAGAAGAAGAAGAAGAAGAAGAAGAAGAAGAAGAAGACGAAGAGGAAGACGGAGAAGAAGCCCCTGCAGGTTGCTCCATTTGTCATCTTGGCGAGTGGCGGTGGCGCCCCGCCCCCGCCCCGTTCCAGAGCCCCCTCGGTGTTTTTCTAAGGCCTCTCTCTCTCTCTCTCTCTCTCTCTCTCTCTCTCTCTCTCTCTCTCTCTCTCTCTCTCTCTTTCTTTCTTTCTCTCTCTCTCTCTCTCTCTCTCTCTCTCTCTCTCTCTCTCTCTCTCTCTCTCTCTCTCTCTCTCTCTCTCTCTCTCTCTCTCTGTATCTCTCCCTCGCTCTGTGCCCGCCGCTCCATTCAGCCACCGTGCGCGCCCTGGACGCGCGCTGGGGAGCCGCGGCTAAGTTTCCGAGCCACAGGACCGCCAGGACCCGTTCGCGTGTGGCAAAGAAAGGGAGGGGGACCCAATCTGTTTTGTGGGTAGCACGGCGTGCCCAGGCGTGCAGGCGAGGGCGTGCGCTAGGGGCTGCGGCTGGGGGCTGCCAGGCCTGGGGCAGCGGCTGGGGGCTGCCAGGCCTGGGGCAGCGGCTGGGGGCTGCCAGGCCTGGGGCAGCGGCTGGGGGCTGCCAGGCCTGGGGCAGCGGCTGGGGGCTGCCAGGCCTGGGGCAGCGGCTGGGGGCTGCCAGGCCTGGGGCAGCCCGGGGTCGCTGAACGGAACGGGCCGCCAATCCAAGTCGATTGGAACAAGGACGAAAATCAGGCGACCGCGTGTCGGACTGTGTGGTCGTCCTGCTGGCGTCGTGCCGTCACATGCGCTGCGGGAGCACAGAGTGGAGACAGAGCGCGGGGCGGCACTTGTCGTTGCGCGTTATTGTGATGGCCTCGGCTTCGGCATGTGATCGATATCTGACTGGGGAGACTGCCGTTAGGACAGCGAAGCGTGGCGGCGGGGCGCGGCGGGGCGCGGCGGCGCAGTTCGCGGACGGCGCAGGACGAGGGGGAAACAACTGGCCAAAAGCATGTACACCAAAAATTAAATTTCAAAAAAATTCGAAAAATTTGAAAAATTTTATTGAAAAATTTGAAAAATTTTCACGATTTATTGTAAAAAATTCACGAAATTGTCTTTCCAGGACCGACCTGGGAGAACGGTGTGGTTGCGCCCTCGGCACAACATCACATGGTACAAACTCAAACATAGGCCACTCTCTTCAAAATTTGGTAAAATTAAAAAAAAAAAATGGAACCCTGCGAACCTTTCCCCGCCTCCTTGACTTCGGTGTTCGGATATGGGAAACGGTGAACCCGGGCGCTGGCGATTGGGTTTAACTAAAAATAAATTTAAAAAAAATGGAACTCTACACCCCCTCCCCAGTCTTAATGGGGAGGCCTCCTGCTTTACTTCGGTGTTCGGGATGGGAACCGGTGCTATCAGGTAACTGGGGTTAATCCGATCCAGCGACTTCGATATCGTACGCCGGGGGACCCAGTAGGACCCGAGCCGCCGACACGGCCCAACATGGGCAGAGTAGAGTAAAGCAGAGACGATAGAGAGACAGAGAAAGAAAGAAAGAGAGAGTAGTTTTGGGAGCTTTTGTTTGCGCAGGCTGGTCGGTACCCAAATGGTACACCCGCTGTCCGGCGCTCCCAGACCCGAACATGCAGTCAGTGGGCCAGCTTCAAAGGACTTATCAACTCCATCCGACGAATCGGAATGGACCCACTCGCGACCAATTTCGAGTGGCTGGCTCGATCGGGGATCGAACCAGTGCCGAGGCCAATCCGCCGAAGCGGACTGCTTTTTAGACACCCGGGTGTAATGGCCTGGATTGAGCCTAGACCACTACACCACCCTGACTTGCACGTCTGCCGAGTGTTGGATGACGGATTTGAGTCGCAGTGGGAGGAAGCCAGTCGAAAAATGAAAGGGTTCACTGGGATTCGATCCCCGGACCTTATGGTCGGGGTCGGACGCCTTGACGCCCTCAGCCACCAAGGCTCATGTCCAACGCCGATTGAAGCGGGTTCTTGACGCGACAATGAGCAGCGGTCAGAGAAAAAAGTTGTGAAGTTATAAGGTTTGAACAGCCGATCCTCATACCGGGAATTTGACCCGTCGACACCTCCAGCCACCACGGCACATGATGGTGAACGCGCATTGCTGTGGGTTTGAAGCACACTGGCGGAAAGAGTGAAAAATAACAAATGTCGTTGATGACGGCATGGCCGTTGTATCCTCGCAAAGAACGGGCGTTGCGACGGAGTGGAAAATCCTCTCGATAAGAAGAGCATTTTACAGTGGCGTGGACTGACTTGTCGGTGATTTGTGGCGCTTTTCAGCTACCTTCTGCTTCAGACGGCTTCCTATCTGGTGAAACGGGGAGGGGTTCCGCACTCTTCTGGCGCTCTAGACTCTCGCCCTGAAAACTGCATGAGGCTGGACACAACACGATTCTGCCAGGCGCCCTGGAAGCAACGGCATCTGCCTCGGTCGCAACCCCATTCACCGTGCAAACAAAGCATGCGGAGCATGCAAAGCGCACCTGCGGGAACATAAGCCTCACCCTGCGTGACACTGCCGCCGCGCCCCGCCGCGCCCTAGACAAGCCCCTTCCCCTATTGGCGGGGGTGGGGGAAGGGGAGCAGGGCCGTGCGAGAGGCGGTTTAGTCCGGATCGAGGCGGCGCAAACCAACGACGTCAGTGCGGGGGAGGGGCGGGGTGGGCGGAGGGGCGTTCGTCACGGCCAGCCCTGGCCGCTCGCCGCCCGCCCCGCCCGCCGCCGCCGCCGCAGTCTCCCTCGCCTCCCCGCCGCCAGCAGCCGCCAGCAGCCGCCAGCAGCCGTGCAGCCCCGCGGCATTCTCGGCCATCCTGCATTCCCTCCCGGGGCCGCGCGGACCGCGACGCCGCGCGACCGGGCCTTCAACATCCCCCCGGGGGCGAGGGAGGATCGCGGCCACCCCCACCTGACACTCACACACACTCCTGCACCTGCTCGCTCTCTCTCTCTCTCTCTCTCTCTCTCTCTCTCTCTCTCTCTCTCTCTCTCTCTCTCTCTCTCTCTCTCTCTCTCTCTCTCTCTCTCAAGGGAGGGGAGATGACACATCAGCAGGCAGCCCACTGCACTGCCCCCCTTCCGTGCAACCCCTCGCAACCACCTGTCTTTCTGCACTACTGCACCCCTGCCCGCCCCTGCCAGCGGGGTGGGGATTCCCCGGGGCCGTTTCGGAAGTCAACGGCAGAGTGCAAGACGGCCGTGCCCCACGGGGCAGACAGGCGGGTACGGCCGCGACGAGCTGCATCGCTGCATCGCCTCGCCGACCAGGCGTAAACGCCGCGAGTGCCGCTCGGCCGCGTTCGCTACAACGTGAACTTGACCGTCATCCACTACGCTTCCCCCCCCCCGCCCCTTCCTCTACGCCGCCGCCCACCCACCCCACCCACCCATTCTAAACCGCGGCCGCCGGGGCC
Organism: Stenchaetothrips biformis; assembly: GCA_030522485.1. Taxonomy (NCBI): domain Eukaryota; kingdom Metazoa; phylum Arthropoda; class Insecta; order Thysanoptera; family Thripidae; genus Stenchaetothrips; species Stenchaetothrips biformis. The sequence goes on from CM060090.1 coordinate 3,200,310, forward strand.
CCACGGTGGTGCGGCACGGCGCGGCACGGCGTGATAGTACAAACGCGATAAAACAGCGTGACATTACGGAGTGCGGCGCAACTAACTTTTAACTTGACACGTTCGCGGTCTAATTTATTCGGCACCACAGTGCTGGCCGGCACGCGACGCCTTGGGGGTTTTGCACCTTGCGGCAAGGCGGTGGAGGGGAGGGGAGGGGAGGTTTGGCGGTCACCACCTTGACTAGAAGGCGCGGGGCGGTTCGCGGGGGGTCGCCCGGCTCGAGGCTAATAGAGGATGCATATCATCCATAGTGGAGGGGTCGTTGGGGCGGCCAAGGGCACTGGCGTAGAAGTGCCTGCCGCCTAATTACGGCTGAATTCATTTGGCTAAAGTAAAACCTAGTCCTCCAAACTCATTTTTTGGGGGAAATTTTGAAAGCTTGCAATGGGTTTTGAACGGCCGTGCGTCAAGATGGCTCGATGTTCAGGACAGGTGTGCAGGTGAGGGATTTCCAATGGCCAACGAGGCCGCCACTCGACGGGTTTTGGTCGCGGTATGCTCCGAGTGCACTCTAAATGTCTTAGCGGCCAGAGCGATGGAAAGCGCTGAATGCGTCGAAAGCGGTCACAGTGCTGGAAGCAGGCAGCGGCCGCCTCTCAGTATTGGTCCAATCACGCCGAGTAGGGGAGGCTCGGCTCAATGCGCACCACCGCCCCCTGCCTGGCCTGCTGGCAGAGGGCGCGCGCGGGTGCAGCGCGGGGCAGGCGGTCTACCGTCGGGGATGGGGGAGTAGCTGGCCGAGAGGGAGGGGCACTGGGTCTGCCGGCATGGAGTGGGACCGTAGCGTGTACAGAAGCTAACCCGTTTAAACCGGTCAGAATGCCGGTCCGGGACGGCACAGGGGGCGTGGTGGGGGTAGGGGGAGGAAAAGCTCTCTCCGGTAGTGACTTTCGGAAGCGCAGGCCCCGCGCCCCCCTCCACCATACCTCACCCTTTGAGGTCACAAGGAGGCCATACGACCTTCGCGCGCATTCCCCCTCCCACTGTGCTCCCAGTGCATGCTCGCATGTAGCAGCCCCGCGCCGTGCAGCCTGCCGCCCCATTACGTGAAGCGCCGAGCACGCGTCGTCGCTTCGTCTCGCGCTGACTCGCGTCATGTGATCGTCTTTAACGTTTCAAGAATTCAAGAATCTTGGATTTGAAAGTTCGGTTTCCGGGGCTGAAAAAGTAAAAAAAAAAAAAGACAGGCAAATTATTTAAGTACGATGTTGAGCTTTATTCTCCTTACACTTGCTCACATACTCGTGTATACGATTTATAAGATCCTTGCAATGCATTTAGTAAACACGTGTCAAAACATTTTGATTTCACCTCCTCGTTACCAGAGAATTAGAACAGCATCGCCAGCGACAACACAGACTTGAACGCACGGTTGCGCGGTGTGGGCGCGCCAGCGGAGGAGGCAGCATCTGAACTGACTCAGCGACAGTCCTGCGATGCGGTTCGGAGTTCCCGCCAACAGCAACTTCCTCCGGTCGAGCAGCCAGGCGCGCAGTACCGCCATCTCTCGGCGGGAGTCGGAACCTCCCGGCCGCAGCCGGGCAAGGGGTATTCCTGGCGACACCCCGCGCCTCGAGAGCCTCGAGCAGGCGGAGCGGCGTGCCTTAGACTTCAGGGACGTCCCGCGCTTATGTCATGTCCAAATTTGGGCCAAACAAAGTCCAAACGAAGTTATGCATGCCATGAGACCAGAGCGATGGATTTGGAGTGCTGCTGGTTGACTCGACGAAAGCCATCGAATGCGGTCAATGCGAATAAGATGTTTCGCTGAAGCATTCGTGGCGTAGAAGTCAGGGTTTTCAGATACTCGGAACATTACGGGATGGTTCCCCTCTGAAACCCGAACTCTTGACGATTCTTGTAAAATTAAATTGGCCGATGTGCGAATGCGCTGCAGTGCGTCTCGTTCTCGTGCCCCTCCGCTCCAGCAGGTCGTCATATTTCTTCTGCTGCCCCGCGGCTACTTGGCTCCCGGCTGGCCTTAATCTGACCATATGGTGCCACCCAGATCCAGGACTCCAGGCGAGTCCTTGCTCAAGAAGATTACCCATGAATGGCCACGACCGGGCCGGGGCTCTCCGTACGGCAACAAACGGAGGCTTTGCAGTCTTTGCATGACGCCGGCCGCCGCCTCGGTCGCGCCGCGCGCCGCCAGTCTCACGACAGGTGGTTTCTGTGCCCCGCAGGTGCTGCTCTCTGGCGGCGGCGCGTCGCGTCACGCGGCCGAGCGGAGCCGAGGCGGTCACGTGACCCGAACGTAGCTGGACGAGCGGGCGTCGGCCGGCTCGGCAGTCTTGGGTCAGCACTCCCGCCGGATCTGTCAAGTCGTGTAGTCCATGTAGAAAGAGCGCAGTGTCCAAGTGTTGTTGTGCCGTGTGTTTTGTTTTCTAAATGTTTATCTCAAGATTTAGTCGTTATCTACCGTCCTGCTAACGCGGCGCACGTCGTGGCTGCCGACCCGAGTCCCCGAGTGCGGTGGGACGCGTGTGTGGATGGTGTTTAGCCGACGCCGGACCTGAGTGTTGCCGGAATCCAGAGCCTGCCTGTACGCTATCATGGCGGAGCCTGACACCAAAGTGGACCGGTCGGATCCGGACCTCAAATATTTGTCAGTGGACAAATCCGCCTTCAATGACCCGGCCACGCAGGCCGAGTGGACACAGAAGAGGCTGGTGTGGGTGCCGCACGAGAACCAGGGCTTCGTGTCTGCCGGCATCAAGGGGGAGCGCGGCGATGAGGTGGAAGTGGAGATCGCCGAGACGGGCAAGAGGATTTTCGTCGCCAAAGATGACATCCAGAAGATGAACCCGCCCAAGTTCGACAAGGTGGAGGACATGGCCGAGCTGACGTGCCTCAACGAGGCCTCGGTGCTGCACAACATCAAGGACCGCTACTACTCCGGCCTCATCTATGTGAGTATAGGTTAGGTGACGTCACGGCCGCCGGCACGACGGACCCGCCCGTGCCTGCCGTCTCGGTCCCCACCCGAGCGGGGCCCCGGCATACCGGTCACCGCCCCTGCCGCCCTGGCCGCCCTGGCCGGCCGCAGCGCCGCAGCTCGCATTCGCAGAGCCACAAGTCAGCCGTGTGGCATTGCCAAAGCATGGCTCTGCAGGCCGAAGGAAGCGGGATTCCATTCCATTAACAATGTTGACGATGCACCTCGGCGTGACGCACGGCCGTCGTGGGATCTGGGGGGATTTACTTTGTACAGTGGGACGGCCCGAGTGAAATGTAGAGTTGGGCACGGTGGCCAGTTTCCCAGCTGGGATTTGTACAAGTATCGGTGACAGGGATTATCCAGGGGCTTTGTGAGAGGGGCGGGGACGGAATGAATGGACTATGTTTTGCGTGTTGGAATGAGGCGTGGTTTGGCATCACTGAGGTGGCTGCGTTTTAATGTTTGTCTCGAGGACTTCATACCTATTCTCGTAGAGTTGTAGAATGGGTTGTGGTGGATAATTATAAATCTGGTATCAAGTCCAGAATACGAGTTACTGCCACATGCCAAGTAATATGTCAAAGTCAAGTTAGTTGTGAATCTCTTAACTTTTAAATCGTTTCATGTTCTGAGCCATCTCTCAGTTAAACTAAAACAATAATAGTGGTCAGAAATTAATCTGATTTGTGGGACTGGCTTCCACGCCTCAAATGCCATTCATAGTACACGAATCCATTCTAAAACACTATGCTTCTCGAATCCCAACTTTCAAGAGGCGGGTGGCCCTGATTCTGTTTTTTACTGTTAAATTGATGTTTGGAGTTGCATGGTTACTGCTCTTCCAACAGTTTTATGTGATTGCTTATCACTGGAATTAGCGTCTGCTTTCCATGACAGCATGTCATCTAGGATATCATATGCGTTCTTAATCTTCCGCCACTGGGCAGAATTAGTTTTCTTGTACGTTCCTGTCTCTTTTGGACCGCTGAAGGAACTGTTCGGGCCCCCGGAATGCTTGTGCCCGCTCTTGGTCCTCTTGTGTACATAACATGAGTAGGGGCGGGTGGACAGCACGTAGTTTCCGTCGGGGGGGGGGGGGGGGCATGAGACAGAGCCCTACTGTGTGAGCTTGGCCCTCTTGGCGTCACTCTGTGAAGTCACGAAGTGTCTCTTGCCTTTGCTGCGGGTGTTAGGTCCTGCGCTGAATCAGAGAGGCACTCAGAGGGCCGGGTGGGCCGGGCAGGCATGCTGACGTGAGGTGTGCGGTGGCTTGACAGCTCAGCCGCCGCCTGAAATGAGTATTAGGTACAGTTTGTTTGCCAGGAAACGGTAGATAGTGGGTGGGGCCCACTCTAGAGATAAAGCACGACCTTCGTGCCGGATGAAAAATTGGCATTTCTTTCGAGGCTGTCACCACTCTAGGCAGTAAGACCTGTCGGCTTTGTCGTCCTCCGCCTTGTCTGGGTTCGCCCTGTGACGGTCCAGGATGAATCCATCAATCAAGGAATGGACAAATGCACGAATCAACGTCATTTCCTGCGTCAAGTGTTGAATTGCAGTCATGTCGGCAGTGCAACCTGTTGGAATGCATTGGCAGATGGATTGACCGCGTGCTGACACGGCTCCACCATTTGGAGTCGAGTGGCGTGAGGGAATGCAGGGAATTTGACAGGTCAAGCCAATGACAGCAGCCACTTGTGACAGCTGCTCCGAGTGCGTCGGGTGGGGCGTGGCAGGCTTGGCGCGGCGGGGCCGGCCAGCCTTGGTGTTCCTCGGTTACCCTGTTTGGTGCTCCGGGTCGTGGCTCTGCTGCGGTGCCCCGTGCGGGTACCGTCCGAGTACCGCCTGGCCGGGTAGGGTAGGGCCGGCCTGGCCCTCCTGGCTGTACGGCGCGGCTGGCGCGGCTGGCGCGGCTCGCCAGGGCGCGGTGTGCTTGCGACGCGGTGCGACGCCGTGCTGCGCGGCGCGGCTCGGCACGGCAGCGCTGGTGTCGGTTCACCGGTCGCCGCTGCGGTGTTGCGCGGTGCAGCGGGGTACACGTCGTCGGCGTGGTTGGGGGCGCGGCGGCGGGGCGCGGTGCGGCCGGCGGGATGCTACCACTGCCGAGTTCATCTTCACTTTCGACGCCCAAGGTCGTCTCCGCGCTGCGCCCAGGCCGCGCCGCCGCGCCGCGTCCCGCCGCACCGCGTCGTAGGGCTGGGTCCGGCCGGGTGGGCGGAGGGCAGCAGGCCGGCAGGGCAGGGCCCTGGCAGGGCCGCGGTGGGGCAGGTCGGGCCGCGTTGACAACACGCCCTAACGCGATGGTTATGCCCGCCCCGGCTAGGGGTGGCTATTTCTGGCCGCGTCTTTCTTCACTCGGGCGCCGTCGTCGGCCCGGCCCTGCCCGCGCTGCAGAAATAATCTTCCCCGAAAACCACCCCGTCGACGCCCCTCGGTGCCTTGTTCCCCGAGAAGCACCGGTCGGCCGTCGATGACCTCGAGGTGGCCGTCGGCCGTCCGCGCAACGAAGCGATGCTCTCGTCCGTCAGCCGCGTCAGCCGACGGCGGCGCCCTGTTTGTTGACGGCGACGGTTCGACGCCCCCGTGGGCCGAAGCAGCCCGAGGCGCGTCTAGAGCCGGCCGGCCGGTCTGTCGGAGGCACGCGCCGTCATCTCTGCCGGCTTGTTGATGGGGTGCGACGAGAGGGTGGGGGTGCGCGTCGACCATCGTCGCGCGCCCAGCGTCACTGACCTCTTGACTGCGCGCGGCGCGACCGCGGCGTGGCTGGCCGTGGGCTGGCCGCCAGTGGCGTGGCGTGCAGGCCCCCCCCCCCCCCCTGCATGGTTTATCTCCCTTCGCGTTGCTCGGCGGGGAAGTGCGTTCTCCGTGCTCTTCGCTTTGGCGGGGCGGAGCGCGTGGCGCACTTCGTCTTGTCTTTGTATTTGGGTCAGCGCATTGGATTCTCCGACGCCAAGCGGGCCGTGCTCTCGCACAGTCTAATTGGTGGCCGTCTGCCGAGCCACTCCGCAGGATTGTTTGGTCGCTCTGTCTCTCTCGCTCCGCGACGGGACGCCCAATGAGTGCGACGAGACCGAGCGACCCAGCCGTCCTTCGGAATCGCTCGGCTGACTCGGTCTGAATCGGCTGGCCGGACAACATCCGTGACAGTCTAGTCGAGGAAACCTTGCCATGTTCCGATGCTTGCGCACGAGGTCTGCAACGTGTGGTAACCAGTGGAATTACAGGACTTTGCCGGCCTATCATGTTGGTGTAGCGGCGTCGCCGGGAGGTGCGGACCTTCGCGGCTGTACTGCTCGACGGGCCTTCAGCCGCCCGGTCGTGGGTGACTCACTGCGTGTGCTGCGCAGCTCGGCGGGAAGAGGAGCGAATGCCGAACTGTTGCCGCGCTCTTCCGTTGGGTTGGCGGCGCGGCGGAGGTCTAGTCAGTCACCGGAGACTGATTCCGAGAGTGGTTTTCGCCGCTCTGTCTCTCCCGCACCTTCGCGGCACTGAGTGCGAGACAGACAGAGCGACGAGTCCGCTGGACGGACGCGGCCTTGCACGCGGCCGGACGCGCTTCCTCTTGTAGGGACGCTGCAGGAGCACGCGTGGCGTGCAGGTGCAGGCGCAGTGTGCGAGACGCGGAGCAGGCACGGTGTACGAGACGCGGAGCAGGCACGGTGTACGAGACGCGGTGCAGGCGCAGTGTACTAGACTCGCGGGAAAGCGGCCAAAACTCGGGCGGTCCTTTGGGCGGCCCGCGACCGACCACGCACGCAGCCGGTCCGAATGGGCCGGCCTGCAATATGGGCGACATTTCCGCTTCCTCCATAAAGCAAACTGGCGGGGCGACCGGCGTGCTGGACGGCCGCCAGCGGGGCGGTGGCGTCGCCGTGTCCAGGCGTGGCCGCGCGCCTTGTCGCCGTCGCCCCGCTGACCTGCCCCTAGGGGAGGGTGGGGTGGGCGCCGAAGGGAGGGAAACCTCTTGAAGTGGAATCCGCTTAGCGGCTGTGTGTGTTGTCGTCGACCGCGCCGGCAGTTTCTCGCTGTTTCGGTGTCAACACTCTCGTCCTGGTTCACCAAGGCCCGCCGGCGGCACCGCCCCTCGCTCACACTGGTAGGGTCCCCGTGCAAGGACAGGTGTCTGGGGCAGCAGGGCGAAGCGATGCGGCCGACTGTGTGCGCGCCGCTGCAGGTGATTGCCTGCAGGCTGCCGGTCTCACACCGACGGGGCGCCCCGTGAGTGCAAGAGAGACACGGCGGCGGAGGACGGACTCGGAATGAGCGTGCTGTAGGGCGTGGGGGAGGGGGCGGGGCCCGCTGGGGGGGCCGCGTCGGTGCAAGCCGGGGACTTTTATGTCCATGTAAGGCGTGTTGTGCCTCGAGACGCGCGTCGGCCGCCACGGCCTCACTGACACACTCACACAGGCGCAGCGGGCGCGGCGCAAGCCGTCCGCGCGGAATGGCCGCACATGTGGCGGATCACTGGGCCGGCGTGGCGTGGCGTGGTCACGGGGTCAGCATGGCCGCCCCACCTGATGGCCTGGGAATGGGACTGACTGGAGGGACTGCAGCCGCGCTCCGGTCAGGCCGGACGTGTGGCGGAGGGCGGCCGCGGTGACCTTGCCGTCGACGCCGATGCAACGCGCCGCCTGCCTGCAGTGTGCTGCAGTGGTGGTCGCTGCCGTGCTCTCCTGTCGCCTGGAGGATTGAGGCCTTCCCCGTGCTCGTGGTGGCTGTCGCCTGGAATCTCCGCTTTGACGGCGGCGTGCGGGGAGGGGGGCCGGCGCGGAGGCTAGACTCGATCTGTAGGGCTCCGGCCTGGAAAGCGACCTGCGCGCGGCGTGGTCCACGACCCGATAGATATGAAATAGAAGCCCGGTCTCATTTTCTACTCCGGTACAGGAGCAAGCAGCGGCCGCGTCGCAGTGGTCGCGGACCGAGTCCCGGACCGACGGCCGATGATACTCGTTGGTGCGATTGGCGGGCTCGCGGGCGCGTGGTGTTGGCGCGGCCCGCGCGCGTCACGGCAGTCCTGGCGTGGGAAAAAGACGCACGCGGAATCAAGTGGCTGTTGCGGCTGCACACGTCGCGGCCATCGGCGTGCTGCTGGTCGTGCTACGCCGCCGCCGTGCTGGCCGGCCGCCTTGTCCTTGGCCGCGAGGAAGGTCGTCCTGGATAGGAAGAAGTGTACAACCGGGGGCCTTACTGCGGCGCGCGGCGGCGGGAGGTCTGGCCGGCCTCCTGTGGGAATCGGCGGCGGTGGGGGGCACTCTCTCACTCACTCACTCACACACGCGCGGAGGTGGAGAATGAAGAGGAAAATTGAAACCGTTAGCTCTCCCTGCGCGGTGTGTCCTGTTGTCGGCGGCGGTGCCACTGTCTGCCACCGCCTTGCGGTTTGGCGTGGAATTCGGCCTTCGGCCCGCGCGGGACAGACGGCAAGGCAGTGGGCCGCGCCCCGCTGCCTCCGCGGCTGCAGTCGTTGACCGGCTGCCGTCAACCTGATGACACGACTTGCATTATCGCTTCCCGCTCCGCCCCGCGGTATGGGAGCCAGGCCTGTCTGAAGCAGACTCGAGCGGCCGCCCCCTCGCCTACGTAGAAACACGAGCGCGCTGGCCGAAGGGGTTGTCGGAAGCGGGGTCCGCGATGTGGATCATGGGTGCCCCCCCCCCTCCCGGCCCGGTACGGCCCGCGTCGCCGTGTTGCGCGCCGCCCGTCGTGACTTATTGTTCTCTCTCCGTCACCTCAGAATGGAGCTGCTTGTGGTGAAAGACACGCGCGCGGCCAGGGCGCGCAGCAGGCTGAACTGTGCCTTGGTCGCTCCGCCTCTCTCGCACTCCCCGAGACGCGGCGACGCGGCGACGCGGCGACGCTCTGCAGGCTGCCTGGCGGCCCGGCCCGCTCCGCGCGCGCTGCCTGTGACCAAATTTGGACACGGATTCGGACCGGAGGGGCGGGGAGAGGGACGCGCAACACGCTCCGGGACGACGGCGACGCGTCGTTTGGTGCGTTTGCTGGAAACGTTGTTTGCGAGTGCGCCGCCTTTGGTGTGACCTTTGGCGGCGAATCTCGCCCACCTCGCGCGCCGCGCCGCCGCTCTCGCGTGTCGCCGTCGTTAGCGAACACTTGCATCGCGCCGACCGCTCGCCGGTTTGGCGTGGGCGCCGCGCGCGGCCACTCGGCGCTACCTGTTATGGCGCCGCTCAGGGCGGGACTCGGCTCGGCTGGACTCGGCTCGACTGGACTGGGCGGTGCCCGCGTTACCTGATGGCGATCCGATCGCGTTATGCAGATTGCCTTTATTGCTTATTAGCGAATTAGCGGCGTGCGCTATGAGTGAGCATCGGGACGCTGAGCAGCTGGGGCCGCGGACGATGACCCCGCCGCGTGGACGCACAGTGGGTCAGAGGACTCTTGAGTCGCTAGATGGGACTAGAATCGAACGTGTGACCCCACCAATGGATTCCTCGTTCAGAGAGCAATCCATTGGTGGGGTCACAGATTCGATTTTGGCCGCCTCGACGGTCTTCTGAACCACTGTGACACGTGTTCCCACGCCGCGCTGCACCGAGGATGGTCCGGGCCCTCTGCCTCGCGAGGGCTACCTGGGCGGACGTGCGCGCAGGGCCGCGCAGGGCCGCGCAGGGCCTCGCACGCCTGCGATACGGCGCGCCACTTGTTGGTCGGGCCCAATGTGACTCAGGCCCGGGGAATGTGCTGTGTTGCCCGCCGCCGTAAACCGCGTGCACTGCTGGCGGCCTCCGAACGCGGCGTCGCTCCGTCCCTGTCTCGCGCGGCGTGCCGCAGGGGCGCGAGGGAGGCGGCGCGCGGCGCCCTGGCCGGAACGAGCCTGCCGCTGGCGTGCAGTGTGGCGTGACACGGCGTGCAAGTGCCAGACCGTGCTGTGTAAGCAATGGGGCGGGAATGGCGGCAGCTGCATGTCGACGAGCTCCTTAGCTCTGTTGTTTTTTTTTGCGTGTACGTAGGGGCCTTGGCGCGATGAGGCGCTAGTTGTGCGGGCGCAGGAGCGGCGCGATAACGTATGCCACGCGTGCTGCGGGGCGTGCTGCGGGGCGCGTCGCATCGCCCGTCGCTCTGTCCCTCTCGCGCCCAGACGCCCCGTGAGTGCGAGAGAGACGGAGCGCTTTGAAGCAGCACTGTTTGGGATCGGCCGGCGTGCGACGATGTCGATGATCAATTAATTAAAAAAAAAAAATAAATTCGCGTTTACGCCACGCCATTCAATGCAAACGCCGACTTGAGACGACAGTATGAATTTAATTTTGTAGCGGAATGCCGGGTCTGTTTGTTGAGTTTTGCCGGTGGACGTTTCAATTACGTACCTGGCTGTGTGCAGCGCTGGTCATCCCTCATTGCCCACGCACTAGCAGCAGGCAGGGCAGCAGGCCGCCTAGCTGGTATTGAAATGCTATCCGACCGGGTCCGGCCCGGCCCTTCCGGCCGAGGCGTCGTCCCGCCGTGTGTGTGTGTGTGTTTGTGAGTGTCTTTGAGGTGTAATTTATTACCGGCAATGAGACGACGCGGGCAGGGCGCCGTTTTTCACGTGACGGCCCGCCCGCCCCCACACACACACTCCAGCCGCGGGGCTGCGGGTTCGAGTCCCGGCCGCGCAGGCCCTCGCCCTGCTGACGCGCGGTGCGATGATGGCGCGGGGCCCGGCGGCGGCGGCGTGGCGGGCAGGGCGCTCAAGGAGGCGCTCAAGGAGAGGGGGCAGACTCTCCCGGAATGCGGCTCGAGGCTCCGCGGCTAAAAGGCCCGGAGGACGCAGCGCCGAGTCCGGGCCTCGGCTCGGCCGGCGGGCTGCGTGAGCTGCGTGCGCTGCGTGCGCCGGGGTCCTGTCTCCGGCTGCCTCGTGACCCCGCCCGCCTGCCTGTCTGCTCGTTATCACGGCGCTCCGGCCGGCCTTGGTGCGCGCGGTTGCTTTGGGAACCGTCTGGCCGAACGGGAGCGAAGGGCGTCGTTCAGTCAGTCCCCCTGCCCTACGGATTTTTTTTTAAATATACGATAGACAATTAACAACCACTGTGCGTAATTCTCCGAAACTTCTCACCCACTCGCCTCATACCTATCCTTCATTTAGCGAACTTTACTGCAAAATTCGTGCCGTAAAGAGGCGTGAAATGTATGACAAATCGTCCCGGAAAAATGTTGAGAACTGGAAAATGTGGGCGGCACCCCACCCAGCCGACACCCCCGCCGGAGACGCTGGGGCGCGTCATGGCCTCGGGCCGCGCGTCACACGCGGCGGACGGGGTGGCGTGGCGTTCCGGGAAGGTGTTTCCTCCCGCAGGAGCGGCGGCGGCGGTGAGTCAGGCGGGCCGCGCGCGTCACACTTGCTTTCACCGGCGTGACGGTGGCGTGGCGCCGATTAGGACGCCGTCAATGATGTTTCGGGAGCGCGGGGCTGCAGCCTCGCGGGGCTGCACGGCGGCACGCCAGGCGCGCTGGGGTCCTGGCAGTGGAGTGGGGTATGCAAATAGACCCCCTCCCCTTTCTCCTCGCGGGCGGGCGGGCGAACGGGCGGGCGGACTCATTGAGGAGGTGGCGGGTTGCGCTGGGCGACAGGTGCGTTGCGTTTCTTGTTGTCACCGCCACCTGCCGCCGGCAGCGGCGTGCGCACCGACTTCCGCCCCCTCCCCCTCCCCCTCCTTCCCGCTCCCCAAAGTGGTTGGGTTTGCCCGGTAGTGGCCGGCCATCCTCTCTATCCGGCCCGCCTGGCTTTATTGAGTGATTTGGTCGCGTTGGCCAGTCGGGCCGTGAACCGGTTTGTCGTATTGGTGCTCGCTCGCCCGCCGCTGGCTGGATCGGCGGCGTCCGCGGCGTCCGCGGTGTCGGGCTGCCGGGTCACCTCTCGCGGCCGTCGCGGTGGTGCTAACCGCGGCGAGGGTGGGGGCGTGGCCGCGGCCGCTCTAATTAACGGCAGGGAGATTACCGGCGGCATGACGCGGTGCTTGACCCCTCGACGCGTGACGCTGTGACACCACCGCGGCGGCCGTTATCATCGGCGACCTGGCCGTCCGGAAGGCCGCGGCCAGATAGCTGCTCCGCGATTACGCCGCCGCGCACGGCAAGAAAAAGTGTGAATAGTTCAACAAAAGTACAACAAAAACTGGACAATAACAGTAACAACAGGGAAAGTACAACGAGAATTGTACGAATCACAACGAGGCCTGGACTGCACGGCACTCGTCATGCCGGTTCCATTTTACTTTGTACAACAATTGTACTTTGAAAGTACAATAAATTCCTGAAAAAAATTTGCCAGGAATTGGTGTACTTTTGTTGTGGTTCTTTTCTTGCACTGCGGGCGACGGCGTGCCGCCCCCGTGCAGGCGTGGCGTGGCGTAGCGCCGTTTGTCGGCGGGCTGCTGCCGCGCGATTTACAGTGAAACGGATAAATCGGGGCGCCGAGATTGCGCCGGTCGTGCTGCATGCAGGGCCTGCAGGGCCTGCAGGGCCTGGACTTCTGGGCTCCGCGATGACGAGGGCTTTCCTCGCTGCGCGCCAATCTGGCGGGGGAGCTGGAAACTGGGGAAGCTTGTTTGGCTGCGCGCGGCGCGCCGGCGAGTGAGTGGTGGAGTGGAGCGGGGCGCCAATGTATGCTAATCGGGCCAGTGCCGACCGTGTTGTGGTTCATGACCCTCGTTTGCTGTTCTATATTGGGCCGGGGGGGGGGAGAAGGGGAAGGGCGGGGAGGGGAATCTGTGAGGTGGTGCCTGTCTAAGGAACAAACATCGAGCAACGCGCTGGAATTTAAACACTCCTGAATTATTTTTTTTCGGGTTTCGCGGTACACAGCACAGCGCCCGTCGCTTCTCTTGTTTGCCTGGAGACGTCTGCCGGCCACGGCGGCGTAAACCTGGCGGTATTTTTCCGCGCGCGGGCCTTTCTTTGGCGCGAACGCAGCGGGCGGTGTGGGGGTGGAGCGGAGCGGAGGAGGGGAGGGGGGCAGGGGAACGTCGCCCCGTCATGAGGAAAGCAACCCGCGCGGCGCAGAAAAAGAGCAGGCCACATGGCCCAGGCGGTGCCGTGGCGGTCGCGCCGTGCCAAGGCCCAGGCCGTGCCCAGGCCCCCTTCGGGCCCCGCCGCGGCTGTGGGTCGCTGGACTGGTGACTCATCTGCGACGCCCCGCCCCGCCCCGCCGCGCCGAGCGTGAGGACTCGCATGGCCGAGTCTAGAGATGAGCCGTATGGCTGCTACGCGCGATGGCCGGCCGCGTGGACGCGCACCCCGCCGTCGTGGTGGACAGGCGGCCTGCTGGCTGGACAGGGCCCCCGTCGCCCTGTCTCTCTCGCACTCGTGGGGCGCCCCGCGGGGGTGCGAGAGAGACTGGGGACGCAGTGCGAGCCTTCGGGTGCTGTCGCCGGGGTGTTGCTCTGGATCGTGACTTGGGTCCCAAACAAGGGCTGCGTGCGGCATCAGCGGCTTTGGGCTTTTCGGGGCAGGGTGTGCGTCGGCCGAGCCCTGCTCAAGTCGTACCACCGCGGGGTCGGCGATTCTCAGGGCGCGACTGCGCGACTTCGACTGCATTCCCCGAAGAAACGAAAAGTGGTTGCGTCCGCGCGGTACGCCCCGCCCCGCCCCGCCCCGCCTCGCCCCGCCTCGCCGCCATGACGGCCACGCCACGCTACCACACGGCCCGCCCCGCCGCCCTCTCTACTCAGCAGAACATATCCGTCCCGCGACGCCGCTGCCTGCGCCTCTGCCCCGAATGGGTTTGTGGCCGTCTCGGCTCGCTTGCTGAGCTAGGCGGTCGGTCGGCCGAGCCTCTGCTGCCCACCCAAGCCACGCCCGCCTCTTTTTGGCTACGCAAGAAAGGCCCCAGACGGGGACGCTCGCTTGAAAAACTTTTGCGGGGGAGCGCTGCGCTGGGCCTGCGCGGCCGGACGCGGTGTTTGCCGTCCGCTTGTTTGACGGCCACGTGACGTGACGCGAGGGGCTTTGCTGGCTTAGCTTGCTGGCCGGCCCACCCGCCCGGCTGCGCTGTTTCGTCTTTTTCTCTCTGGCCGAGTCGAGTACGCGGACTGTATGCACGCGGTCCGTCCGTCCGTCCGCGCGGTCAGCCTGCCAAGTGGCGGGTAGGCAGCCCGCTGGCACGGCTGTGTCGCGGGGGTGCCTGCCCTCACGGCGCCCTGGCGGGCCGGGCGCGCCGCGCGACGCCCTAATGCGCCGGCTGCCTCCTCCTGCCGGTGGCGATCCTGGCCGGCCGGGCTTGAATGGTGGCCGCTGCGAGACGCTGCGAGCGGCGCGCCCAGGTGCCGTCCCGAGCCGTGGCAAGCCGAGGTCTGGCCGCGGGCCATGTCGTTGTGGTGGCATCGGTCGTGAACCCTGGCCGGCGCGATCAAAGCGGGGAACAAACGACGCCGTCCTGATGCTTTTCCCCCCCCCCTCCTCCTCTCTCTTTCGCGGTGCAGAGGTCGCCGCCACCTGTCGTGTTTTTGTTGGATTTGTTGTTTTGTTTGGACGGGGGTTGGCCACCCCGCGCGTTGCGTCATCGTGGCGCTATCGCCGCCTGGCGGTGGTTCCTTTTCGTTATCGGCCTCGCACAGCGCGGCGGTCTGTGTGAATCGACTCGCGCGCGGCGGCGCGGCGGGGGGTCGCCGTCGCCGCCGCCACCTCGGCCACCGCGCCGCGCCAGTTCGCTCGGGCTGACTTATCTCTTTGTTCTCCACCGGAGTTCAAGTGGGTCAGGAATGCGCTTGGTGATGATGTCATGAGCGTGTGTCGGCGCGCCCGCCTGCGAGTGTGTGCGTCCCAGGTGCAGCTACCCGTGGCGTGTCGGCGGCCTGGCCTCTGGTTGCGCTCGCTGCTCTGTGTCGTCGTCGTGGCCGGAAAAAAAAAATTAGATGGCCTGATCGAAATGGAACTGCCGTCTCTACCTGCTGTAGAGGGGCAAGAACCGCGGGGCCGTTTGCCGCACTTATCGCCTCGTTGGTCTTAGTGTTTGCTTCGGCGGAAAAGTTTGCTGATAAAAGTTTAAAAACGGAGATAGTTGTCCGACGCGGGCTCGGGACCTGGAGGCGCTCGCTCGGTGCTCTGACGGCGGGGCCGACCTGGTCGCGTTATGAAATGCTCGCTGCGAGTCGAGCCACGCCGGCATCGGTGAAGCAGGCCGCTGCCGCTGCGCTTTCGGAGCCTGCCGCCGCCTGGTTCCGAAGGATCGTTTAGTCGTTCTGTTGCCCCGCTAAGGGCGCGACAGGGTCGAAGCGATGCCTCATCGGGCAGCTGGCTGGCCGCGACCTCGACGACGGCGAGCGCGGCCTGCTGCTGGCGGAATGGAGCTGGCCGACGCGGACCTCGGCGACGACGACGCGGACGTGCTGTGCTTCGTCGCGGGATTGGAATGGGGTCTCGCTGACGTGTCAGGGGCGGGCCATAGCCGCCTGATTCCGCGTATACTGGCGGCCAGCGCGCCTTCTCTTTCGCACTCGGACGGGGAGCCCCGCCAGTGCGACGGAGACGGACGCGTTATCTGTTTCCCTGCCGTGATGGTGGCGGCCAACGGCGCGGCGTGGGGCTGATAGCGATTGGGCGGCGGCCCCGCCCTCGCCACGGTGCGGTAGGGAATGGCAGGGCCCTGCAGCCCCGCCCTTGGCGCCCCTCGCCCTTGGCGTGGCTGTGCCCCCCTCGCTATTCGTGGCGGCCCGCCTCCTTCGTTGTTTTGCTCGCGTGCGCTCTTCGGACGCGCGGCGAGTTTCCGCGGCCCTCCCCAGCCGGGCGGGCGCCGCCACTGCGCTCGGGGTGGTCGGCGTGCGCTACCGATGCCAGGAGCACCGCGACGGCTGGGGGTCAGCGGGGTCGGCGGAGCAGATGGCTTCCTGCTGCTCAGGCATCGCCTCACTTTCCCCTTCGACATTCTGCCATTCGCCTTGTCGTCGCAAATGTTGCGCAAGTCGTTTTCTACCCCCGTCCAAAGACGCGGCCGCGCGCGTGCGGTGAGCGGCGTCCGCGCCGCCCCTGCCGCGCCGCAGCCTCCCCAGGCGCCCTCCAGGACGGCGATGGCGGGCCTGCGTGAGTGTCCCCAGGACGGCGACACCGTCGCTCTCATCTCCAGCCACCGCCTGCGCCAACACGCTGGACTAATTTTCATTTTGGTTTCCTTTGTCCGTTTCAGACGTACTCCGGCCTCTTCTGCGTGGTGGTGAACCCCTACAAGAGGCTGCCCATCTACACGGAGAACATCATGGAGCGCTACAAGGGCATCAAGAGGCACGAGGTGCCGCCGCACGTGTTCGCCATCACGGACTCCGCGTACCGCTCCATGCTGCAAGGTGAGGGCGCGCGTGCGTGCGTGGCGCACCACGCGGCGCACTCGACGCTGCAAGGGGCCCGGCTATTTTGGTTGCCAAGTTGGGCCACAATTTTGGAGGGGTGGGGTGTGCTCGCGCGTGCACTGCTTGCAGCGGCGCGGCGACGGCCGGGGGAAAAATAAAGGGGGGGGGGTTGTAGGGTCGGGGGGTCTTATCGCCGTCGGCTTTGGGAGTGCTGCAGTGGGCGGGCTGGGCCGTCAAGGGGAAAAAAAGGGGGGTGGGGAGACGGGAAATGCACTTGGCCACCACCACAGGCGCGGCGGTCTAAGTTGGTCAAAATAAAACTTGTGTGTCGTCTTGCAGACCGAGAGGACCAGTCCATCCTGTGTACCGGCGAGTCCGGCGCCGGCAAGACGGAGAACACGAAGAAGGTGATCCAGTACCTGGCCTACGTGGCGGCGTCCAAGCCCAAGAGCTCCACGTCCCCTTACGCGGTGAGTATGGCGACGACAGGCACAGTGGAGCGGGCTTCGGTGGGATGGACTGAGCACAGTGCACTGCACGGAGTCTTGCGGCAGGCTGCTTCCGAGCGGCCGCTCCCGTCGGTCTGTCTCTCTCGCACCCATGCACGGGAAGACCCGTGAGTGCGAGAGAGAGAGGCCCAGGGACTCCCTTCGGAACCCGTCTGCATGCCGGCATGGAGGCGCGCAGCTGATAAAAGGAGTCCGGGAGGGGAAGGCCGTCAAACGCGCAGCTGATTGTTTTGGAAATAAAAAAAAAAAAAAGTAAATGTCCCCAGTAAATTAAAAGACGGGCGCGCGCGCGTGCTCACACACACACACACACACACACACGCTCTGACTGGACCCACGACGGGTCGCTCGCCGATGAGGTCCGGAGATGAATATTAAATTGGGGCCCAAGGAAGGAGGGGTGCTGCAGCAATTGGTTGCGCCCCGCGGGATGTGTAGGAGCTATCAACTTTATGCGATGCGATGGGTCGCGCAGCGTGGGCTGTCTGGCATCGCGCGTCGTAGTGTCCGCGTGACGGGCCGCGGTTTGACGCGACGCGAGCGCCAGTTGTTTGTAATACCACTGCGCTTTCTAGCAAAAAAAAAAAAAAAAAAAAAATCGGGGATAAAGCCGTACTGGCCGCTCCAGATCGGGATGCCCCTATACGGGTGGACTCGCGGCGAATAGACCAACAGATGTTCAGCCAGGTGTCGTTTCTTTCTTTTTATTTATTTTTTTCGGTTTTCTTTTCCGGTGCTGATCGCGATACCCCTTCTTCTTTCCTTTTCCCACACGACGAAATGCCGGCCGGCCGGTGGTGTCGGACGTCGCGCGGCCCGCGGTCGCTGCTGGACTGCAATTAGCGCGGCCGCCTCGCACCCGGGCCGCCAGTGGCCGCCAGTGGCCGCCAGTGGCCGCCAGTGGCCGCCAGGGCGATGCATGACTGGCGCGCCGACCGACGCAGGGGGTGGTGACGGGCCGGCCTGCAGCGCCTTGGCCTACTTGTCGTGGCCGCCGCCACTGCCGCCGCCGCCGCCATCGGTTTTGTTTTCGAGCCGCGGTTGTTGCCTTAAATGGCGCTGCTATTTGAAACAAGACTCCGCGCGCGTCGACGGCGGCCGATATCGCGGCGGCAGGCCCTGCAGTACCCGCTCGTCGCTGTCCCGCCAGCGTCCTTGCTTCGGGATCCCCCCCCCTCCCCCCACCCCTCAATTTTAAATGTCGACAGAGTTGTCAATTTATTGATAGAGAATTTTATTTTGTTATGCCGAGTATCGCGTTAGTGAGGGTCCCGTCTATCCATGCACTAGCACCATAGCTAGCGAGCCCCGGCTGGACTGGCCCGCTTGGTGGTTAGAACTCGGCAGCGGAGCGCTGCGTCGCGCATTGAATCTGGGCCCTGCTGCCGCGGCGCCGCGCCGCGCTGTGCGTTGGTCTTGACATCTCGTTAAACACTTCGTCACCACGCTGCCCAGGGCCTGGCCGGCGAGGCCTCGCCGCGCATCTACGCGCAGCCTGCCGACCGAGGAGTCGTTTCTCATGGGGCTCTCCATGAGGGTGCGAGAGAGACAGAGCGGACAAGCCGATCTTGTGAATGGCTCGGCTGGCCGGCCCCTTCGCAGGCGGCACTGCAAACCGAAATGGTTAGGCGTCAGCATGCGCTCCACCGCACGGCCTGGCGGGCCTGCCGCCTGCCTGCCGCCTGCCTGCCGCCTGCCTGGTGTGGCGCGGCGAGCAGGACGACGAGGAGACTTGAACGCCGTGCGCGGCGTGGTCGGCGCGGTGGACGGCACGGGGTGGAGGAGTCCGCGTTTCCTTGTAAGGGGTGGCGCGGCCGGGCGCAGCGTGGCGTGCGAACGAGGGCAGTAGGGGCAGTAGGGCCGCGGTGCACACGTGTGTGTGTGGGGGGGGGGGGGGGGCCTCGTCGCGGAGAGCCAGGCCATGTAAGGCCTAATCCACGAAGCGTGCGCGGCGACCGATCGACTCGGCTCGCCAGTCCCGTCCCTCCAACACCACCTGTTCGTTGTCGTCGCTCGTGTCCCACGGGGCCTGCATTGCATCGCCGGAATCTGATGTGGGGGGGGGGGGTCTCTCTTTGGCGCCTGTGTGGCCGCGTGCTCAGGGAAGTCCCTGATTGAGTCCTCGACCCGACCCGCCAGTGGGGCCCCAGGCGCCTGCAGTCTTTACCCCCCTCCCCCGGCCCCTTCGCGACGACCGCGAGCGCCGCGGCGAAGTAAGGCTCTCTGATGGAGCCATATGGTGCACATTGGCGCAGCCTGGCTGGGCAGCCATGGCACAGCTGTTGCGAACTAGTAGCCGAAGCATTACGTTCGGAGCGAGTGTTGCTCCGCCCCGCCCCGCCCTGGTGGCCCTCCACCACAACGAGGCTCGGAAGAAAGTGGAGTCCGTATAAGGCGACGGGCGCTGCGCCCTGCAAGCCCTGCTCTTGCGGCTAGGCCAGGCCAGGCTTGGAGGAGGGAGGGGGTGTCTGTTAATGAGGGCGTATTATATTTTGGCGGAAAGTGTCGGCGTCTCTGCGAGGCTGGCCTTACACGGGCACGCCGGGCACGCCGTCTGCCTGGTCGGGGCGACTGCCAGGCAAGCCATACACGGCGGGCCGTCTGTGTCCTCCCCCGGGCTCTTTATCAGGAGACGGTTATCGCGTGTCGCGTGCTCCGTGTGTGTGTGTGTGAGCGCGAGCGCGCACGCCCATGCCTGAACCTTTGTCTCGCCGAGGGCACCGCAGGTCGTGATTGCATCCCCGCCCCCGCCATGGGAATGAGGCATGGGACATGGAAATGAATTTTTCGGCCGGGTCTTATGGGTATTGGCGGCGGCGCGGTAATCCCTCGGCGAGGGAGGGACTGAGCTGGATGCACGCACGTCGAGCATGAGTAGACCTAGACTCCCTGGGCTAGTTGAATCATATTTTCATTTGTTGTTGTTGTTGTTGTTTTTGTTTTGGTTGTATCGACTTGTTGAGCTTGATCTCCAGTTACCTTACTTTGAAACGTCAGTCGCCTTTCCCCTTTTCCATTTTGAAAAGATGATGAAAATTAAGTAACCAACAGGGAATTGGAATGCTCTTACTGTCTGTCTGTTTTGATTTTTTTTTGTCTTAACTTTAAGGAAAATAACTTAATTTAATCTAAGAATGATCCAACAAGAAACAAAATTGCGCTGACAATGGCAGTGTATTTTCTTCTGAGGCTCTTTCAGTTCAACTACATATAAGTGCTTGTGAATGGGTTTGAAATTTGTCTGCTTTTTCACTTATTTGGCTTATGTTTTCTTGCATATTCTGGTGGATGGGTGTACATGCACCGCATCTCCCTTGCCTCTCTGTTCCGTCATGGCAGCCACCAAGTCCTGCCCTCATCATCGTAAGTATTGCTGGAATTATTCAATACATTCCCACTTCCTCTTGTCCTGTAGATTTTAATGTTACCCCATTGTCTAATCTTTAGTGTTTCACAGTCATAAGTCCTCCACAATCTAATAATAAATGGTGCTCTGGTTCTCTTTGCATGTTTGCATGATTGCTTGATCACATTATTCTTCAACACTCCTACTCATCATCCTTATCTAGGTTTTATTGCTCTGTTACGAGCTACATTCTGTGCTCTTATCCTATACCCTAAGAACTTCATCTACTCTTCACCATTTTTTTAAGTTGGGATTAGTGATAATTGCAGGTAGAAAGAGTTATCAGACCATTAATTTAGTCCTTGTACTGATACTGTTTCAGAAACAACTTTATGTTTCAAAGTTTCCATCCCTTTTTTACATAAACTTTTGCTTATTACTAAAAGTATTTTTAACATCTGTTTCATGCTTGCTTAGCAGACAACGAATTTTGCGGTAGGTATAACATAAGGGTAAAATGTGTTTTGTGTGATATGAAAATAACTGCACTAATTACCTGCATGCTATATTTTAAATGTATCACAATGCATTTTACTTGTGTTTGATGTTTTGAAATATTTGTTGAACCTTGCAAGGACAGTAGTTGTTTGAAAGAAAATTGAACCATTACCAACAATTTTTGCTTATCTCTCATTTATATTGCATAATAGTTATACCATGGGCTTTTGTTGGTCCGTACTATAAGCATACCGTCTTGGTTTCCACACATGCATGCAAAATTTGTGTCTTTTCTTTCTTTTAATTTCTCTCTCTCTCCTTTTCTTATCACAGAAATTTTATCTCTTGGATTGGCTTTTTATCCTCACCTTTTTTATGTCCCTTCAGCTTCAGCTACCCTAGCCTTATGATTTTGTCTTTTGTTTCCCTTCTTTTCCTCTCCCTTTTTTGAGCCTTCCTTTAAAGGCAACCTTCATTAGACTTTTACTCATTATTGCTCGTTCTTTACCTACTCTCTAGACACACGGTAAAGGCGAGTATTGTCTTTGGTAAGACAAAACTTGGTGACACATGTTTAACTCAGAAAATACTTACCACACAATTGCTATGTAATGTTTTTTGAATAGGTATGGTTTTAGTGAGAAACTAAGACTGAAAGACTAAGCTAATGTGTGCCACTATGTTTACGTCACATGAAGGCAAAAATAATGAGTTGCACTTGGCAATATTAATAATTTGCTTCTCTAACTTCTTTAATTTTGTTGTTGCCTTTGTGACACACATCTATTAAGGTTTTGGTACCCCCAATCTCACTGGTAATTTTTTGTTTATGTAGGGGGAACTCGAACAACAGCTGTTACAAGCCAATCCCATCCTGGAAGCTTTTGGTAATGCCAAAACAGTCAAAAACGACAACTCTTCCAGATTTGTAAGTAAATAGTGATGCTGTGGTGCCCTCATTTTTTTATTAATGCCCATGCACTAAGAATGATTCTCTCTTTTAGGGTAAATTTATTCGAATCAACTTTGATGCATCCGGATTTATTGCTGGAGCCAATATTGAAACATACCTTCTTGAGAAGTCACGTGCCATCAGACAAGCTAAAGATGAGAGGACGTTTCACATCTTCTATCAGATTCTTGCTGGTGCTACACCAGAGCAGAAAAGTAAGTTCCATGGTTTCAGAACATCAACTCTCTTTTTTGACAAAATTTGTTTTTGTAATTATTTTATCTTTGCATGTTACAGAGGAATATATTTTGGAGGATGCAAAGAGCTATCCCTTCCTGTCTCAGGGCATGCTGGCAGTGCCTGGAGTGGATGAGGTTGCCGAATTCAGATCCACCATGAACGCAATGGGTATCATGGGCATGACAGCTGAAGATCTTTCTGCCATTTTTAAAATTGTTTCAGCTGTTATGCTTTTTGGTAGCATGCAGTTCAAACAGGAGCGTAATTCAGACCAGGCTACTCTGCCAGACAATACTGTTGCTCAGAAAGTAGCTCATTTGCTTGGTCTAGGAGTCACAGAAATGACCAAGGCTTTTCTGAAACCACGTATCAAAGTTGGTCGTGACTTTGTAACCAAAGCACAGACTAAAGAGCAAGTTGAATTTGCTGTAGAAGCCATCTCAAAAGCATGCTATGAGCGTATGTTCCGTTGGCTTGTAAATCGTATCAATAGATCTCTTGACAGAACGAAACGTCAAGGTGCATCATTCATTGGTATTTTGGATATGGCTGGGTTTGAAATTTTCGAGTTGAACTCCTTTGAACAGTTGTGTATCAATTACACAAATGAAAAGCTCCAACAGCTTTTTAATCACACCATGTTCATCTTGGAACAAGAGGAGTATCAGCGAGAAGGTATTGAGTGGAAGTTCATTGACTTTGGACTTGATCTTCAGCCCACAATTGACCTCATTGATAAGGTAATTTGAAAAAAAGAAAAATCTTGTTATTTTTTTCCTATTTTTAGTAGCATTTACTGAAAGGCATTTCCTTCTCCTTTTTTTAGCCCATGGGTATCATGGCCTTATTAGATGAGGAATGTTGGTTCCCAAAAGCCACTGATAAAACATTTGTGGAGAAGTTGGTTGGTACTCATAATGTACACCCTAAGTTCATGAAGACAGACTTCAGAGGTCAGGCAGACTTTGCCATTATTCACTATGCTGGTAAAGTAGATTACCTGGCCGACAAATGGCTAATGAAAAACATGGACCCACTCAATGAAAATGTGGTTTCTCTTCTGCAAAATTCGCAGGTAAGGTTGATTTAACTTCAGTTAAAAGAATTTAATTGTTGCTGATTTAAGCATCAACTAACATTTTTGTCTCTTCATCAAGGATCCATTTGTGATGCACATTTGGAAGGATGCTGAAATAGTTGGAATGGCCCAGCAAGCCATGACTGACACCCAGTTCGGAGCACGTACTCGCAAGGGAATGTTCCGCACTGTGTCACAACTGTACAAAGAACAGTTGGCTAAACTCATGGTCACCCTCCGTAACACAAACCCTAATTTTGTCAGGTGTATCATTCCCAATCATGAGAAACGAGCTGGTAAAATTGATGCTCCTCTTGTTCTTGACCAACTGCGATGCAATGGTGTTCTGGAAGGTTGGTGTTCCTCCTCATAATTCTATGATCATGCATTTGCTGTCCTATTTATCGATGTCTCACAAGTACCTGGTTTCTTTCAGGAATCCGTATCTGCAGACAGGGCTTCCCCAACCGTATTCCCTTCCAAGAATTCAGACAGCGGTATGAGCTTCTTACTCCAAATGTCATACCGAAGGGATTCATGGATGGAAAGAAGGCATGCGAGAAGATGATCACAGCCCTAGAGCTTGACCCTAACCTTTTCCGAGTTGGTCAGTCAAAGATTTTCTTCCGGGCTGGCGTTCTAGCTCATCTGGAAGAAGAGCGTGATTACAAGATCACGGATCTAATTGTTAACTTCCAGGTATGTCAAATATGTTAAATATTTCAATTTCTGAGACATTGTGGAATTTTACAGAACAACGATTTTCTACATGTCCTTTGTATTCCTTATTTAGGCCTTCTGCAGAGGATATTTGGCTCGGCGCAACTACCAAAAACGCCTGCAGCAACTTAATGCCATCCGAATTATCCAGCGGAATTGTTCTGCATACTTGAAACTCAGAAATTGGCAGTGGTGGCGCTTGTATACTAAGGTGAAGCCTCTTCTGGAAGTGACAAAACAGGAAGAGAAGCTGACCCAGAAAGAAGATGAACTCAAACAGATCCGTGAGAAGTTGGACATGCAGCTGCGCAGTTCTCAGGTATTGTTGCAGTAATTTTACTTAACTTAATTTAATTTGATATTGCTTGCTTTTGGAGGAATTTTTTCTGATCTATTTGTTCTTTGTAGGAATATGAGAAAAGACTGCAGAATGCGGTTGAAGAGAAGAATGTGCTTGCTGAACAACTGCAAGCTGAAGTAGAACTTTGTGCTGAGGCTGAAGAGATGCGTGCTCGCCTTGCTGCAAGAAAGCAAGAGCTAGAAGATATACTGCATGAAATGGAAGCCAGAATTGAAGAAGAGGAAGAAAGATCAACCAATCTAGCCAATGAAAAGAAGAAGCTGCAGCTCAATATCCAGGTAGATCAATTTTGGAAGGCTTACGTTAATTTTTTTAATTTTGTTAAAGAGAGATTTAACAGAATTTGCATTTATTTGTAATTCCAGGATCTAGAGGAACAATTAGAGGAGGAAGAGGGAGCCAGACAGAAGCTTCAGTTGGAAAAAGTTCAGTGTGATGCCAAACTGAAGAAGCTTGAAGAAGACCTAGCCCTAAGGTATTTATATAATTTTGTCGGGCTATCTGTGAAGTTCATTATGTGATACTGACAATTCATTTTCTGTTGTGCAGTGATGATACAAATCAAAAACTTGTAAAAGAGAGGAAAATATTAGAAGAAAGAGCGTCAGACTTGGCCCAAACCTTAGCTGAGGAAGAAGAAAAAGCCAAACACCTAGCAAAATTGAAATCCAAACATGAAGCCACTATTGCTGAGCTTGAGGAGAAGCTTCTCAAAGACCACCAGCAAAGACAAGAAATGGACCGCAGCAAGCGCAAAGTTGAGACTGAGGTATGGTTTTGATAGAATTGTATATTAAGAGGAGAAGGTGGTCAATTTGTCATACTATCCTGTATTTTCAGGTGAACGACTTGCGTGAGCAACTGAATGAACGTAAGTCACAAGTAGAAGAGTTACAATTACAATTAGGAAAGCGTGAAGAAGAACTCACACAAGCCCTTATGAAAATTGATGAAGAGGGTGCTGGCAAAGCTCAATCTCAAAAAGCCCTCAGGTATGTAACCTGTATATATTTTTTGTGTCTGGAGTTTGTTGTTTAAAATCAAAATTAAGTTGTAAAATAATAATATCTTGTTCCATTTTTTTTTTAATTTTTTTTTTTTTTTTTTGCATAATTCAGGGAGCTTGAATCTCAGCTAGCTGAACTTCAAGAAGATCTGGAGGTGGAAAAGGCAGCCCGTAGCAAAGCTGAAAAGCAAAAGCGTGATCTTAATGAAGAGCTGGAGGCTTTGAAGAATGAACTTTTGGATTCTTTAGACACAACTGCTGCACAGCAAGAATTAAGAAGCAAACGGGAGCAAGAACTGGCAACTCTGAAGAAGACCCTTGAGGAAGAAACTCAGTTACATGAAGTATCCATTGCTGATATGAGGCATAAACATAGCCAGGAAGTAACAAGCATAAATGAACAATTAGAAGTCTTAAAGAAGGTGTGTAATGTTCAGAATTAATGTATTGTTATTCTTTGGACTTTTTTTTCTTTCTTTAAAAAAAAAAAAAAAAAAAAACATTTTAGAATTAACAAATTTTGTTTCTGTTTTAAATTTTCAGACCAAAGCACAGCTTGAAAAGGTCAAACAGTCATTAGAAGCTGAAAATGCTGACCTTGCCACCGAACTGCGTTCTGTTGGAGCTAGTCGTCAGGAATCAGAAAGGCGAAGGAAACAAGCTGAGGGTCAACTTGCTGAAATGCAAGCAAAGGTTGCTGAGGTTGATAGAGCTAAAGCAGAGCTTGCTGAACGTGCTGCTAAACTTCAGGCTGAAGCAGACTCAATTAATGCTCAACTGGAAGAAGCTGGTCTTAGGGCCAGTGCTGCTGTAAAGAGTGCTACCACTATGGAGACTCAGCTCCAAGAGGCTCAAGCCCTGTTAGAGGAAGAAACTCGTCAAAAATTAGCCCTTAGCTCTCGCCTTCGTCAAATTGAAAGTGAAAAAGAAGCACTCCATGAGCAGTTCGAAGAAGAAGAGGAAGCTAAGAAGAACTTAGAGAAGCAGGTTGTTGCCCTTACCCAACAGGCTTTAGACCTGAAGAAACGTGCTGATGAGGAAGCTGAGCAAGTGTTGCAACTTGAGGAGAGCAAGAAGAAAATTGCAAAGGTAATGAAGGATTTTCATCAATGTTTTTGTTACTTTGCTTGGTTTTTTCCTGATCTTTCATTTTTTTCTTTTGAAGACATTATTACCTTGCATGTTATTACTGTATTATTATTTTTATTGCAGGATATTGAAAGTCTTCAGAGACAAGTTGAAGAGCTGCAGGCAGCCAATGATAAACTTGACAAGTCAAAGCGTAAGCTACAAGCAGAATTGGAGGATGCCAACATTGACTTGGAAACTCAACGTGCTAAAGTCTTAGAGCTTGAAAAGAAGCAGCGTAATTTTGATAAGGTTCTCGCTGAAGAGAAAGCGATATCTGAACAGCATGCTGCGGAAAGGGACACTGCTGAGAGAGAAGCTCGGGAGAAGGAAACGAGAGTCCTTTCCTTGACGCGGGAGCTTGAGGACCAGATTGAGAAGATTGAGGAGCTTGAGAGAGTTAGGCGGCAACTGCAGGCTGAACTAGATGAATTAGCCAACAACCAGGGAACAGCAGATAAAAATGTATGTAGTTACAGAAGGTCTATCCAGTAATCTGTTACCCACTTATCCACTGCAATTTATTAATGGTTCTCTTTGTTTAGGTTCATGAGCTGGAGAAAGCCAAGAGAGTATTGGAGAGCCAATTGGCTGAACAAAAGGCACAGAATGAAGAATTAGAAGATGAATTGCAAATGACTGAAGATGCTAAGCTGCGATTGGAAGTCAACATGCAGGCGCTGCGTGCTCAGCTTGAGCGTGAGCTCCAGGCCAAGGAAGAGCAAGCTGAAGAAAAGCGTAGAGGTCTCATCAAGCAGCTGCGCGATCTTGAGGCAGAACTTGAGGACGAGCGAAAACAGCGCGCTGCTGCTTTGGCATCTCGCAAGAAGCTGGAAGCAGACTACAAAGACATGGAACAGCAACTTGAAATGCACAATAAGGTCAAGGAAGATGCTCTGAAGCAATTGAAGAAATTGCAGGTAATTTCTTTATTTAGTAGAAATATTCTGGTCATATTTTTTGCTCTGTATTTTTGCTATGAATTGCGCTCTGATTCTCCACAGGTGCAAGCCAAGGATAGCGCCCGTGATGCTGAGGAAGCTCGTGCTGCTCGAGATGAACTTGCCACTGTAGCGAAGGAAGCAGAGAGGAAATTGAAATCCCTCGAAGCGGAGATGCTCCAGATGACTGAGGACCTTGCAAGCACCGAGAGAGGCCGGCGGGCCGCTGAAGCTGAAAGAGACGAACTTCAAGAGGAAATCAACAACAGTGCCAACAAGGGGTAAGTGCCGTCATTTACACAGGTATTTTGTTGTTCAATAGATTTGTTATCTATTTCTTATTTTCCTCTTGCAGTACTTTGCTGGTGGATGAGAAGAGGCGATTGGAGGCTCGCATTGCCACCCTAGAAGAAGAATTAGAAGAGGAACAGGGTAATTCAGAGATCCTCATGGATAGGGCCCGAAAGGGACAGATTACTATTGAACAGCTCACAACAGGTAAACTTTCTTATCCTCATTCGATTGTGTGTTTGTTGGTTAAATGGCTCAAAGCAATTTCTAATGTATTGTTTTCCTTTTGATAGATCTGGCAGCTGAGCGTTCAACAACACAGAAGCTTGAAAGCCACCGTATGCTGTTGGAACGTCAGAACAAGGAACTCAAGGCTAAGTTGACAGAAATGGAGACTAACCAGAGAACCAAAACGAAGGCTACCATTGCGACACTTGAGTCGAAAATTAACAATTTGGAAGAGCAGCTTGATAATGAAACAAAGGAACGGTTTGCACAACAGAAAATGAACCGTAAACTTGACAAGAAACTGAAGGAGTTGGCAATGCAGCTTGAAGATGAACGAAGACATGCTGACCAATACAAGGAACAAGTGGAGAAGGTGTGTATCAAACCAACAATATAACCAAATCTGTTAGTCTTGGACTTATATGATCTTATCATTATTTATATCAATTTCAGGTAAATACCAAGGTCAAAATGCTCAAGCGGCAGATTGAGGAAGCCGAAGAAGAAATTGCCCGAGAGAAGATTCAAAAGAGGAAAGCGCAACGGGAAATGGAAGACATGATGGAATCGCATGAGTCCATGTCACGAGAGGTTACCAATCTTAAAAATAAGCTACGGTAAGAACTTCATCATTAAATTTGGATTTTAGTGATCAACAGTTGTGCCTTTGCTCATTGTTTTAAATTTTTGTTTACAGACGAGGTGGTACTGGCACCAGCATTAGTGGCCTGGTCGGTTCGAGACTAAGTGGAGCTAAACGAGGTTCTCTTCCAACTGGTGGGGCAGATGACTCCATGGCTCAGGATGAGTCTATTGATGGGGAAGAATCTGCCAATTAGACCAGTATTTCACTGTTTGTTTGAATCTTAATACCTCTTGAAGTAACTACTAAATGCTACCGTGAGAACATTTGATTCAAGTTTGCTGCCATAAGTTGTTAATATTGGAGTGTTCCAAAACTTGGGACATTCTTATAAACACTGCGCTGTGCTGCAGATGTAGTATTATATCTTTTTATACCACTTGGTTTCTTTTATATAAAACTGGAAAGTATAGTGACTGATGTGCTCTGGTGTGGATCGCCAGCCTTGTCTTCCTTGGTGCCTCATGTACGCTGTCATAATTATTGTGGTTTGATCCACAGCATATTTTTGTATGATTTCACTCATCAACATACTTGTTTCAGTTGTGCATTTGTAGATAGGTTAAGGTTTTAACCATGAATGAGAAGATAAGTCTTGCAATTAACAAAATTGCCTTGTTTTTCTTATTATGGCACATTCACATAATGACAATTATGTGGATAGTCTTGTCACATACAATACCATGCATGTTGTTTAAACACTGAACTTATCCAGAGGAATTCTTCTTAATGGTTTGTTACTTACAATGGCATTTTCTATGACTGACCATGCTGTAAGAGTCTTAATTACATTAACTTATTGAATCATGTTTAAAGTAATAAGAGATCTGAATGAAGTTGGT
The DNA here is from genome assembly GCA_030522485.1 of Stenchaetothrips biformis. Taxonomy (NCBI): domain Eukaryota; kingdom Metazoa; phylum Arthropoda; class Insecta; order Thysanoptera; family Thripidae; genus Stenchaetothrips; species Stenchaetothrips biformis. The sequence goes on from CM060090.1 coordinate 3,229,356, forward strand.
GTGTGGAGTTACAGTACATTCCCCCGGTTTTGGGCTTCACTTTTTAAAATGTCATTCCAAAACAATCGAATGAAAGATAGTTTTGATGCTGAGTTAGCTTTTGTTAAACTAACATTATTAAATTATTGTAATGTATTGTGAATCAATTTTGCAATTCAGAATAACCATGATCTGGAGGACCAGTTATAAAAAGAGACTGCCATGTTTGACGCTTGTTTTTTTTTTCTTTTTTTTCTTTTTAAATTTCAAATGTAGTTTGCAAGGCGTTCATTTTGCTTGGACCATCTTAACTTGCAGCTAGTTTTTTAAATACCTTGTGAGACTGTTCTCAAGTTGCTGTGTGCTGTGCCATTGGTTGCACTGTGTAGGATCAACTTAGTGTACATGTACGCATTAGTATTTGCACATGTTATTTGGGACAGTCATTTTTCTGCCTGCTTCTGCATCTTTAAGACTTAAATCAAACGTCTTTTAGTTCCTTTCCTGTTTCAAAGCTGGAAATTCAGCTATGTGTCCTTCCCTTCAGGCTCAACTGATGCAATTTTAGGTATTTTTATCATTGTGTTATTTTATGATCAGAAATACTTGAAACTAACCAATTTTGTGGTCTTGTCTGTGTTGTATTAAAATGTGTATAAATTGTTTTAGATATTTTCAAAATGTTTTAACTCTTTATGTAAACTGTATGTGGTGTAGTATTTGTCTACCAACATTTTTAAAAGTTAATATCTTGATATAGGCTGCAAATTAATGAATGAATGAGTGAATGTGAAATTGTTAAAAGTTGTGTATGTGAGAGTGATAGAGAATTGTAAATAGTTAAATGATTTATAACCATAACCGGATAAAATTGATGTAATTACAAATGAAATGTTTCACAGGTATGGGTTATGAAGTCTGGCTTTCTAATAAATTTAATGTGAAGTCAGACTCTGTTCCTGATTTCATCTGAAAACCATCATTTCTGAATAAACCTGACTTTATTATGAGCCTGTGTTTCTTTGTGAGTTTTCCTTTCCACCTTTGCCATGCCCACCAACGAACTTTAAAAATGAGATTCGGACCATGGTCAAAGCCATGGTCAAAGGAGACGTAAAAGTGAAATAATGTTTTGTTTGGTCGCTGGGCTAAAGACGTATTTCGTCATTCCCGCCTCTCCCCCTAAACAAAAAAAAAAACAAAAAAAAACAAACAAACAAACAATGCCGTCTTGTAACTACCTCTCGGTGTTATTCACACTAGAGCTATTCGCAGTAACAAAAAATGTGCTTATTCGCACGTTCGTTCAGTGTTTGCACGCACGGTTCGCCAGCATGGTGGTTCAGTCACACATGGCGCAAGATAAAAATGCCAAAAATGCTCAAACAGACGACAAATATGTTGTGCAGAGGATCGGAGGAGGTAGCATTATTGACCGTAGACCAGTATTTTCTCCTGACGGCACGTAAGTACCGGTAAATTTTAGCTTTGAAGTCTGGATAGGTCTGGTCCGAAGGTAGGTTATTAAGGACTCCAGATGAAAAGATTTAATTTTATAATGCATTTCATTTTTATCAGTTTTTTTTTTTACACTCTTGATACTTGAAACTATCTGTCTACGATGCTTAAGTACTGAAAATGTATTTCTCTCAAGTGTATTGTAATGTGTAAACCAACACTGTCCCCTGATCTTTACAGAAATTTGTTTGTTGTCTATGGCCAAATCATTCGAGCATACAGCACCCGCACCGGGGAGCTGGTTAGAGATTACATAGGTCTGTCTCAATCAGCAGTTGGTGTTCAAGTCCACCCTACTAGACAAGAATTGGTGGTTGCTGTGTCAGAATCGGGAGAAATGATGGCATGGAGGGAGGATTCAGGTATCCACATGTTGACAGTGGTGAGTTAATTTTATCATCCTTTTACAAATTTGTTAAATTATTTTTCAAGCAAGCATTTAACATTTTTAACCCTCCTGAACAGAAATTAGCGGTTGCTGCTGAGTGTAAATTACTGAGCTTCACTCTGCTGCCATCAGAGGATGCTGATTGTGATGTATTTGTAACATGGCGAAAGAAAGAGTCTAAATGTGCAAACTTATCTGTGTTTTCATTCAAGGGCAAACACAAAACTGATTTCAATATGAAGTGAGACTTTGTTTCAGTTTGAACACCTATGATTGTGATAAAGTGCAGTTTTATATTTTTATGTTACTTTTTTGTGCTTTAATTTTCATCCTTTGTTTTTTTTTGGTTTTAGAATAGACGACAGCACTCATAGTGTTGCTTTTGCATTTGGCTCCCACTCAAGTGGAAAATATGTAGCTGCTATTTGGAAAAATAGATTGTTCTCCACAGATTTGGCCAGAAATAAAGGAAACTGGTAAGTGGCATCACAATGTGTTAAATCATCTGGGGTATCTATAATGTTTTCCCTTTCTTGTTAATGCAGGTTCGAAGTTAAAACATTGCTAACTTGTGTTGCCTGCCATCCAACTGAGTGTTGTGTGGCCACCGGGGATGCTTTTGGTCGGGTTTTGATCTGGAGAGACGTCATTAATAACCCACAACCCCCTAGAGACATTTACCATTGGCACCAATTACCTGTGGCTGATGTTGTTTTTTCTCAATCAGGTATTTATATTTTACTCTTACCAATCCCTGCGGTTTTAAATTTTAACCTCACCTTTTAAAATAAATGACTGTTTGCCTCCTTCAGGCTCCTTTTTCTATAGTGGAGGGGCAGAGTGCGTATTGGTAAAATGGCGTTTGGATAATCCTCATGACAAACAATTTCTGCCACGTCTCTCCGCCCCTATCTGCCACCTCAACACATCCAGAGACAATCTTATTGTTTCTGTATCAACTCAAGATAATGGTACGAATATTTAAAAATATTCTGTGTCCTGTATGTTTAAGAAAATTGCCCATTAATTTATCTCCCCTTGGTCTTCTAGCTATACAATTAATTGATCCTCAGCGTAAAATTTTCAAAAGAATACAATATTTTTCGTGGGGAGTCCAGTCTGCTGGGCATGACCTCCCATTATTCCCTGCAGGACTCAATTTTGACAGACGAACACATTCCTTAGTTCTTAATAGCCGCGCAGGACATCTTCAGTTTTATAATCCTCGCACTCACAGCATTTTGTACAATGTATGTAATATCCTTTTTGTCAAGATTGTTTCTTTTGTCATTTTTGTTCTTGGCCTTTTAACCATAAACCTTTTTTTCCTTCAACTATTAAAAATTTTAGTTGGATGTAACTGTTCAAAACTACATTACTCAAGAAAAAGATGTAGAGATAATTAACACAGAAGTTATATGTGTTGCTTTGAGCAATTGTGGAAAATGGTTATCCACAGTAGAGTACATTGACAATGGAGAAATGTCTGTGCAGGTTGTTTTGAAGTTCTATAACTTCAATGACACCTCTCAGAGGTAAGTCTCAGTTTTTACCGTTGCACTCAAAAAATCTTTACACAGCATTCTGATTAATGCCTCTTTTGTTTTGTTTTTGGAAAGGCATTCACTAAATACTTCCATAAACCTACCTCATGATGGTCGAGTGTATGCGCTTCAATTCCGGCCTACTGATAATGATGATATGCCAATGGCTGTAACCACAGGTTCAGATAAGAAATTTCGCATTTGGGGATTGATATCAGGTACTTAATTTCTCTCTTTTGATGTTACACCAGAATCAATTATTTTAGGATTCCATCATATGAAAACAATTATTCTTTCAGGGAAACATTGGCATTGTATAAGTATGGGTTATTATCGTGAACTACCTGTCCGAGATGCAGCATTTTCAAGTGATGGCTCAGTACTCGGAATTTCTTTTGATTCCACTCTCACTTTATGGAACGCTGATAACTGTGATTTTCATAGTAGTCTCTCCCCTGTCACTCCCAAGAATTCTCCCATTATGTAAGAGCTAAGTCATCTTGTTTCATTTGAATTGCTGCATATTACAGTTTTTTTCATCTCTTCTTTCATGGTTTCAGGTCCATCCAATTTGGCTGCAGAGATTGCTGTCATTTAGTTGTTGCGGGGTCCTCAGAAAGATTGACTGTATGGAGCATTCTTACCCTTTCAATTGTGTGGACTGTTACTCTTGAGCTGTCAATATTATGTAAAGACCCCTTTTCCAACTATATGGCGGCATTTACTAAAGACAATACACGTGAGAGCTTACCTTTATTTTCATAGCCTTGAAAGAAATCAATTTTATTCTCAAAATTTAAAAGTGACCCATATTTTTCTTCTCTTTTAGTATTTGTGTTCTCTCCAAAGGATTCAAAACCAGTGTTTAGGTATCGAGATATTTGTTCCAGTGACACTAGAATTCTATGTGCCACGTTTGCACCTAGAAGGCATCCTAAGTCTGATGGATCTTGGCAAGCTTCAAGCCAACTTTATTTTATTGACTCAAATCAGGTACTACTGTGCTTCATATAGTGTTGCATCTTACTTTTTTGGAAAGTTATGAAGAGAAGGGATCAGTGTTAAATGCATTGTTATTCTTCTAGGAGCTTCTTGCCCTTCTGAATGCCAAAGAAGTAACTGATGCGAATGAGCCTGGCTTACAGGGCCTTCCCGAGTGGGCTCCTGCTCTGACTCCTTTCAGTTCTCTTGTGGCAAAACAGACTTCCTCTCAAGTAGCAGTTCAAGCTCAAAGCAAGCACAATCAATTAGGATTAGCTGGGAGAAAGGAACTGGAAGAAGTGAGTACTCCTTGTCATTTTTTCATATTTATTCTTAAACAATTCATATGAGCTAACATACTGTGAAAAATACTACAAATATAAAAATATTTACACGAGCCTAATTGCAACATCAAAAGAAAACATAATTTAGGGGAGGAGTTGTTGACAAGATAATATACTTTACCTCACATTTAAGCTTGTACTAAGGTTTTTTTTTTTTTTGTTCCTTTTCTTACATTTTACATGGTAACTCCTCATAAATGCTGCAAAAATTTCTAATGAGATCGATCTGTCTTCTGCTTTTATTAGTGGTATGGCTTCTCACTGACACATTCTTTGGCATAAAAAAAGAACAATATACCTTGAAGCAAGAAGGGCCTTCATAAAGCCTACATAAAACGACAAATAAGTAATTCATTGTGATGAGACTGTCTTTGGTTAGTGCTTCCGATCAATTCTAAAATGGCGACACCTTTTGTGTTGGGTGACCAGATCAAACTTGCGATAGCGTAAGCAATGCCACTGTGGTATCTGCTTCATGTTCTCTAGAACCTGGAACAGAAGATACTTTGACAGTAACTGCATGTTGCTTAAGAGCATTTTTCTTTTTTAAACTGATGTTTTCTTTCCTAGCTGTGTAGGTCACAGAGAAAGTTTTCGTGGCTACTCCCGTATGTTTTCCTTGCGCCTGGGGCTCACTAGGGCTCACCTGGTCCGGGCTGGCCATAGCCATGGGTTTGGCTTGTGCGGTAGTGGCGTGCGCCGCCAGGAGCGCCAGGATCAGCACCGCCAGCAGGGCAGCGGGCAGCAGCAGTGGCCCGGAGGTCCTGGACGAGGTCCTGGACGTCCTCAGAGGGCCAGGACCCGCGCCCATGGCGCCATCGGCCGCGGCGCGGGCGAACTCCTCGGTGGCAGCCAGGGCCTTTGGGGTCTGGAGGACACGCAGGATGGCGGTGGGGCCGGACCAGGGCCGTGCCGGTGCCTGGAGTCTGAGGCGCGCCGCGAACGCCGTCAAGCTGGACTGAGTGCGGCCAGAAGGCTGCGGGCGGAAGGAGGCTGACTCGCGGACTAACGTGCAAGCCAAAGCCAAGGCAGAGCCAAGGCGTAGTCAAGGCGGAGCGGCGGCGGCGGCCAGTCCGCTGTCCTGCCCGCCCACCCCGCCGGCCCCTCCCCTTCCTCCGACGTCGGTGCCTCGCCCCGCCGCCCGCCCCTATGCAGCTAGCCGGCGATATTGCAGTGACCCTGGCGGCTCCTGGTGGTTCCTGGCGGGTCCTGGCGGTACCGGGGGAGGGGGGCGGTGGGGGTCGCGTCGCACCACTCGGACGACACGGGGCTTGATCCGCCCCTCCATTGCGCACGCACGGCACGCTCGCCACTGCGAAGGAGAGGGGTCCGGTCTGGTGCGCGAGAGAGACGCAGCACTGCACTCCGATGCGCGCCGCCGCGCCGCGATGAGACGCCAAAGTGACACGGGAGGTCGCCGCGGGCTGGCGGGGCTGGCGGGGCTGGCCTAGAGGCTGGCCCGGCTCTTTTCTGTCGGGCCAGACTAGAGCAGAGGACGGGGACGAGGTCAAGTAGGCACAATCGGGTCGCAGGACCTGCAGGACCCGCGGGGCAGATTCCGTCGATGGCGGGGATCGATCCCGCGCGTCGGGTCTGCCCTCCTGTCGGCCGCGCCACGCGGTACCGGCTAGAGCCCTACACTATCCCTTCGGGGGTATTGGAGGCCTCTAGTACCGGCTAGACCCGTCCGTAGCGCACGCGTGTACGGGGGTTGCCTGCCTGCCCGGCGCCCCGCCCGGACAGAAAGGACTCTGGCAGGCTCTGGCTGGAGCGCGGCCCAGCTCGGCGCTGTTGTGGCGACTGTACTGCTGCTCAGTTCAAGCACCCCGCCACGACGCAGGGACCGCAGGGACCGCAGGGATGGCCCTTGGAGGCCGGGTGTGGCGCGGCATGGCGCGGCCGCGAGCCATCCGTCCTCATCGCGGTGCTCGAGTCACGCCTGCAGGCTGACTGCGAGCAGGGGTTTCGCCGCTCTGCCTCTCTCGCGCCTCCGCGGGCCGTCGCACGAGAGTGACAGAGAGGCCGTCTGGAACGAGCCTGCTGGTGACGCCCTCGCCGGGTCGCCGCCATGCCCCACATACAGCACGGCCGCGTCGCCGTGCCGCGCTCGGCGGCTCCAGACTCCCAGTGACGAGACACCCGGCGCCCCCAGGGGTGCGTTCGAGAACTCAGGATGGGCAGTAGTGGGGGCAGAGGACAGTAGGCGACCGCGCGGAGTTCTCGAACGGCCCTCCCCGCTCGAGTGAGAGGCAGCTCGCCGCGTCGGCGTTATAAGACAGGCCGCCGTCCGCCGCGTCCGCTCGCGTACACCCGCCGGGCACGTGCTGCTTGCGCCGTCTGGCTGGCGGGCCGGGATTGCTCACCGCTTGATGGACCTAAACGGAGTGTGTGTACGTGGCGCCGAGCGAGCGCGGAGGAGTCACCCTGCCGGGAATGGAACCCCGGCCGGGCCCCAGGAAGTGGAAGGTGTGGGGGTGTTTGCGGCTGGTTGCTCATTGTCAACACGTTGAGTCACACTATGATGATTGACGGCGGGCGGGGGCGGGCGGGGGCGTCGCCGCAGTGACCGGCGTTGACCGGCTCTCATCAGGCACTTCGCTGCATCCGCTTCATCGCGCAACGCGACACGCCGAGCCCCGCGGCGCGCGCGGCTGAGGTGGTTGTTGTGGAGGCTGGCAGGGCTCATGGCTCATGCCGACCCTACCCAATGTGCGCGACTCGAATCAGTTTTGCCTCAAACCAATTGCACGATGCCTCAACGTTGAATGGGTCGACAACCCCAGCATACCCGCTCGGCCGGCAACTTTTCGAGATGAAAGCATGGATTTCGTCCAGGCTAAGGTTGGCGACCCTTTCAACAAGGGTGCATCGTGCATCCTGGAAAATTCGGCCTACTTGTGTGGCAATGCCGAATCGTGAAACGGCTTGGACCACAGTTGAGCTTTGCTGCGAAGGTGTGCAGGTGGGCAGCCACCCTGAAGGGCGAGCGATGGCACGTGCCGTCGGGGTGCTTCGTCCGCACGCCACCGCCTGTCCCGCGCGGTGCGCACCGCCGCCATGTAGATCGTTATCGTGGCGAATGGGCCGTCGAGTGGCGTGGTGGCGCGCTCGGCCCGCAGCACGGCACCAATTTGGTGAATCCATTCCATCGTATCCACGCCGCGTGATATGACAGTCCGTGACGGGCGCCATGGCGTGGAGAGTTTATTGATTTGGACGTGCGTGGCCACCGAGGGCCGAGTCGGGAACAGAAAAGAAAAATCAACATTGAAACTGCTCGGCTCGGCTGGTGCTCGAACCCGGGTCAGCCGGGAGCGGCGGCGCTGAGCGCCGGGTAACAGGCTGGCGTGCAAGTTAGGGACCTTGAGTGTGTGTGCCGTCGTTGGTGGCTTGGCTCGCGTCGCGTGGTTTGGCTTTAACAAGTGGGTCGCACAACGTCGCGCCGCCTGGCGTGGCGCGGCCGCGGCGTCGCGCCGCCTGGCCAGCCAGAGGCTGGATCGGTGGCCGCCGGCAGCGCGGCTGGCTGGCTGGCTGCCTGCCTGCCCGCCCGCCCGCCCGCCCGCCCGCCGGCTCGCCCCGCTGTTTGCCTCCGCCACAATCACGGTGCATCTCTATCCAGGTCATTTTGATCAAGGTGCAGGTGCGCTCTGTCGGCGCAGCGCCGCGTCGCGACCTCCAAATACATGCGGGTCCTAGTTGGAGGCCATTGTGAGGTTATAACCTAACCTAACCCTTTTCTTTTGCCATTCCAGTTGCTGGCCATGCCCGCGCACACCATGCCGCCCCAGCATCTGCTCTGCGGCGGCTTCCTAGGCAACTTCCTCGTCAGGGCCACGAGGTGAGCGTCCCGCGCCGCGCCAAAGTCCCCGCCAAGTCGTGGTGTTGAACCCAAGACTATCTCCCTCTGGACTATTTCTGCGACGCAGCATCATGTTTATTTGTTCCAGAGGGGACGGCGACGCCGAGGAGGACGCTGGCACGCCCACTGCCGCCGCGGACGTGGACTCGGACTCGAGCGACGACGAGGACAACAAGACCGTCTCGGAGGAGGAGCCGGCTACTGCGGCGGCGACGGCTGCCATGACGGCGGTCCAGGTGCAGGATGCGGACACCGTCCTGAAGAAGGTGCTGTCCGAGCGCATGGACTGGGCCGAGCGTCTGCTGGCGTAGCGGCGGACTGGAAGGTGGGTCGGGTCTGGCAGCTGAGCGGCTAGAAGCGTGAGTAGTTGGCCTGCAGCGGGGCCTGCACCAGGTTGTTGTTGTAGTGGCCGGGGCGCAACGCGGCGCCGCTCGCGGGCCCCACCATGACCGGCACCAGCGCCGACGCCTTCCCCGCGTCCAGCTCCTGCTTGTCGCTCTTCTTCTCCTCGTCCTCGTCCTCCACGTCGCCCGGGCGGCACAGGCGGAGCGAGAAGTAGTAGAAGAGCTCGACGAAGCTGAGCAGGCTTGCGCCCACGAACAGGCCGGCCGCACCGCCCATGGACACTGTCAGGGTTGGAATGGTCAGTCGTCTGCCTCAGCCCAGCCGCACAGTGAGCATAGCTGTGGAAGCGCACTCACCGACCATGTCGAGGCGCCCTCTGACCACGTTCCTCTTGTAGCGCTCGCTGGGCAGGCGATCCAGCATGAGCTCTATGCGCGAAGTGTTGTGCGCGATGCTGTCGGCCAAGCAAGGGAATTAACGCGTTTGCCGTGTTTGTGTTTCAGGTTGTGTGGAGTCAGAACATTGGGGCCCTGGGATCGACGTTCGATGTGGAGAAAAGGAAAATCATCGATGACACGGAAATGATTCTGTTGAGACAACTTTATGCATTTGTTAAGATTTTGAAAATTTTTGCAATAAATTGTACATATTCTTGTAAGGAATCCATTGTGTCTGTTTCCTCACCCGAATGACTCCTGTGTCACGATGTTGTACTCTGGCTCCGTGCAGGCGGGCACACATGGGCAGGAGAGACCCTCTTTCCTACTCCAGCTGGTCTTGAGGACCGAGAAGCTGGTGTAGTGCTGGTACAGGCACATCAGACCCTCAAGGGAGCAGATTTCCGATTCCTCTGCGACAAAAATCCAATCGAAAGTATCGTAAAAACTGGGGTAATATGAGACAATTTTGGGGTAGTTTGCGGTAAAACGAGGGATGCGCGAAAAAATAAATTGAAAAGGCGATTTCCGTGCGCAAGAGACACTCCACGCACTGGCATTGGGCATGAGGTGCGAGGTGCAGTTGCACTGCGCGAGCTGGGCCTTCTTGCGGCACTCGGTGATGCAGGCCGAGTAGGAGTAGTAGCGGTACACGGACAGGTCGTTCTCGTCGTCGAACTGGCACTTGCGCTGCAAGGTGGACGTGTCCCGGACGCCGGGCTCGTTCTCGATCTCGCGGACCGCGATGCCGAACCGCTTGTGGATCAGCGGCGCCGCCACGAACACCTCCGAGCTGAGCGAGTTGAGGAACGGCACGTCCTCGGCGGAGTGGATGTGCACCTTAAGAAAAAACAATTTAAAAAAAAAAAAAAAAAAAAAACACCGTTTGGCACGGGGATTCGAAACGGCAACCTGGCTCTTACGAGATACACTTTTGGCACTCACGTTGCTTTGAACACGCAGCTCCAAGTAGACGGACGCGCTGGGCTCCTTGCGGTTCGCCAAGATGGGCATCATGTCCTTCTTGCCGTTCACCCTGGAAGTGGAAACACGGTTCAGCATGAGCAGGTTCGCTGCTGCCACTCCTCGCCCTATTTCTCTCGCAACCCTACCGTACGCTCCATGAGTGCGAGAGAGACAGAGCATGAGGTCCCCTGAGCCGTTGCGCTATGCCGCTCCCACCCCAGTGCCCCAGCGCCCTCCCGAAACAACAGTGGGGCTTCGAGAGGCGGTCCTTCCCTTTCGATTCGCAGTGTTGACAGTCCGACACGCGGACCTAACCTCACTAGGACGGGCCGGGGAGCATGTCGGGGGCTGCCCAGGTCCTGGACGACGAGTTCGTCTTCCTAGCGTCTCTCGTGAACCCCGTGTACGCCGCCCTCCCCGAGCACCGCGACGAGGTGCGGCTCTGGCTGGAGCGCCTGTTCCTGACGCCGACACTGGTGGACAGCGCCCGTCGGGACAGAAACGAGTACCTCAGCCGGCTGTACCACGGCATGATGTCGGGCCGGCTGGACGCCGTGTTCCTGGACGAGCCCCCCGAGGGCGCGCTGAGGCCGCCGGAGGACGTGTTCCCGGCGCTCAGCGCCACGGCCTGGCTGGACGACGTGGAGGCCGGCGTCGGGGCGGCACAGCCCGCCAAGCCGCAGGGCTGCGGCGACGCCGACGACCGGACGTACCTCGCCACCCAGGTGCTGCCCGATGGCAGGGGCGCCTTCGGCTACCTGGCCGTGTCGCTGGCCCCGACCGGGCCGCATTGGGACGGCGCGGCGCAGGGGCCGAGGGCCACGCCAGGGTGGGGCCCGAAGGAGCCGCTGGCCTCGTCCACGCCACTGGAAGCAAGCCCTGCCAGCGTCGCGGAACAGGGACGTGTACATGAACGGGAGGTGAGGGCGTGTCGCCGCCTATTGCCGGGTACTGTAGAGGGTCCTGAGACAGAGCGATAAAGCACTGTTCGGAATCAGCCAGCAGGACTCAGGCAGCCGCAGGGACCGGGCGGGGTGCTGGAGGGCAGAGCCCCCGCGGAGCAGCGCCAGCAACTGCTGCAGTTCTACGACTCGCTGATCGGCGACCTGGACCAAGCATTGCGCGAGCCAGCGAGGCCGAACCCCGAGCTGGAGAAGCTGGTCGCCTCCTTGAAAGTAAGGGCTCTGGAGGGCGGCGCGGTGGAGGGCGCGGAGCGCGACTCGTCCCTCGGTGTGCAGGACTCGTCGGCCGCCTCGCTGGAGCCGGACTCGGACACGAGCGGCGCGTCGTCGCACCAGGCCGAGCTCCTCGCCAGGCTGCGCGAGCGGCTGGTCGGGCGGCGCACGCGGGCGGAGCAGCGGTCGCTCGCGCTGGACGCGCTGGAGCTGGAGGAGTCCCTGGCCGAGACCCCCCTGCCCCTCGAGCCGTCCGCGCGCGCCCCGCGGAGCGACCAGGACGACGTGTGGAACATCAAGCCCGAGAACGTGGCGCTGCTGTCGGCAGCCTACCCGCGCGAGCTGGTGCAGCGCTTCCTGGACGGCGTGGTCCGCGAGCGCGTGGCCGTGCTCGGCAGGGTGCGCGCCCGCCGCTACTTCCACCAGCACGTCGAGGTGAAGCGAAAAAACGGAAGCGCGGCGCGGAGTCGAACCGGCGATTGCGTGCTCGGAATTCTCACCTCTTACCCACGCGGCTAACCGACCAGGGACTGGAGGACAACGCCGCCGAGGACATGGAGCACTACCGCGACGGCACGGAGGCGTGGGCCGGCGTGCTGCAGAAATACGAGGGCGCACCGAGCGTGCGTCGCAGCGCCGAGGACGCGGCCCGCCAGGCAGCACGGTGCGCCGAGCTCGCCGACAAGGGCATGGCCATGATGAGGGAGCTGGGTGCCTCCAGGCGGGAGTACTTCGACCAGGAGGAGCAGCAGAAGGGCGTGCAGGTGGGCGCCGCGTCTCTAGGCTTCACCAACTTGCAGGCCTTAGCGTCGTCGGTCACCCTGGTCGTCCCCGCCGCAGGAGCGGCTCCGCGCCGACATCGAGCTGCTGCGCGCCGAGGAGGCCGTGCTCAAGCGCCGCCTGCACCAGATGCTGGCCAGGGCCGACAAGTGACCGGCCGGACCCTTCGGAGCGGTGCTTTGACAGGGGAGACCCGCACTCCCGCCACGATGCGACCACAACGACGGCCTCGGCGACGTGGACCCGACGCGCGGACGCAAATGAAATAAACGCTAAGGTTTCGGGGGGGCCACCGGCGCTACCGCCTACCTCAGGCCTTGCTCCGAGTTGAGCGCGAAGCACGTCCCGATCTCGGTGTCCAGCGGCAGGAAGTGGTCGCAGCAGTTGAAGGCCACGTTGTTGACCCTGCACTCGGAGAAGATCTCGGGGCAGCCGCTGCGGATCTGCGTGGGCGACGGCGTCGTTAGGAACTTGCGGGGTCGTGGTGGCGTGCATTGTGGTGTGCAGTAGCTGTGCCAGGATGCGTACCGTCTTCGCCAGTTTCGTGAAGCCGGACTGCGGGCACTTGACGTGCCCGTCGAAGCAGAACTCCTTGATGTAGTACGCAGAGCCCCGGAAGTACGATATCTCCTTCAGAACTTCGTCCAGGTTAAAGTCGTGGTCCTCGCCGTACAGCCTGTGTCGCAATCACACCAAAGACACGCCAAATTTCATACCGCAATAATACGAGACCAAAACACCGTGCAAAGACTTGGACTCACTTGGCGCTCATGTAGTAAACGCGCTCCATGTTGTCCTCCTCGCACACCGAGATGGCCGGGAAGGTGGTGTCCCAGTCCAGGTACGTGCTCTCCACCACGAAGCTGATGGCGTTGTTCTGGAAGGCGTCCCACGAGGCCATCATGAGCCAGCCGGAGGACACCCAGGACACCAGGCAGCAGGCCAGCCAGAACACCCTGCCAACAAGGAGACAATTGACATTTCTATTTTACAAATATTGATAGAAATACTGGCCAGGAGAAGGCCTACTCATTCCGCTGATCGAGATAATTTTGAAGACTCAAAACCTCGACCGCCGAGATAGTCACCGTTCAGTCCAGTGGCGCTCCTTCTGGGCGACGAATCGCAGCCCGTGGAGGGACGTGTTGTTGAGGAAGTCCCTGAAGGCGCCGAACACTCCCATGTTGGCTCCGCGAGGCGAGACTTGCGGTGGGCGGAATGGGGCTCACATGGCGGGCTGCGGGGGGCACACCAGAAACTGTACGGGCCTGCTGACACTGTCTGTCTCGCCGCGGCGAGCGCCTCGCCCAGCGCGGTAGGCACGCCGTCCGCGCGCCTGTCGAATGGGCTGCCTGCCTCCCAGGCTGACGCTGCGCCCCGGAGTCCAGCCGCAAGCTGACTTGACGGCAGGCAAAAGGGGCGTTCGTGCGAGCAAACTTGGGGAATGTTGCTCTGAAACCAAACTCAAATGGGAATTCGTCCGAGCTCCCCGTTCTCCTGCCGTATGCTTTGGTTGTGATGGCAGGGTGGATGCGGTTCGGGGCCTTCCCCGGTTTACCCCTCGTCCCGTGCGAAGCCCTGTCCTCCAGCAGGCCTGCACGTCCGGCGCTCGGCGGCACGGGGCGGCTAATGTCGAGTGTCGGTGACGGCCTCGACGGCGAAGGCCTCGACAGCGTGCAGCCAGCCAATGGACACGCGGCAAATTATTCAGCCCGGCACCAGCACTGGCAGGGCCGGGGGCAGGGGCAAGGGCAGGCCAGAGATGGCATCGAGACAGCGCCGGCAGCGCCACGGGATGCCTATCGTCAATGTTTAATGCGAATCTGATAGAAAGAACGACCGCCAGCCCTGCGACGGTTTTCCCAGCGACGGGGTGGGGCAGTGGGGCGTGTGCCCAGGGTAGCGCCGCGCCAATACGCCAGTCACCAGGCCGCTTTTCCAGCGCGGGGTAGGGCCGTTGGGAAAGATGCTGAGGATGACGATGACGAGGTAAACGGCCGTGCAAATGAGGCGCCGAGGCGGTGCACCGCGCCGTGTCATATCCGCCGCAGCGCGCTTATTGTGTGGAATGCGAGTCAAGCCGGAACGCCCATGCAGCCCGCCATATGTTCGCGCTCGGCCGCGCCCCGCCCCGCCCCGCCCCGCCCCGCCCCGCGTCCGCGGCTAGGCCCAGCTCCAGCCTCCTCACCGCCACCTGAGTGTGTGGGACGATCGTGCGTGGTCGTCTGTCTGTCTGTCTGTGTGAGAGTGCGTGTGTGCGTGTGTGTGTGTGGATAAGTCCCCACAGAATGCCATATGCTGTCACTACGCGGTCATTACCGGATCGTTATTATCACTTAGAACAAATCATCGGAACGAGTCGAGAGGCGCACGAGAGACGCTGGGCCGGGCGGACTCGCTGGAGTGACAGACGAACGTCTACTGGAGCGGGCGCGTCACGACCATGTCATGCCCGCCCCGCCCCGCGTCGCCCCGCCCCGCCGCGCCAAGCACACACACTGGAAACCTGGAACAGCTAGCAGGAGACGGCGCTGGAACGGGCCTGGCGTCGATGTTGTTCCAGTCCATCCCATCCGAGCGTTCCGCTGGTCAACGAACCTCCCGCGCTGTTGTTGCTGCCGCTGTCCTGCTGCATGTCCTGCTGCATGTCCTGCTGCATGTCCTGCGCCCTGCTCGCGGCCCTGCAGTGGTGGCAAGTGGTCGCACGGCCCATTGTGTTGCAAGCGGCAGTGGCGGAGCACGGCGCAGCGTGCGCAGCGACGTCCACATGCCCGACATGAACACGTACGGTGTGCTACTTCCGGTTATTCATTTCCTGTTTGGAAAAACATACCCAATTTGAATGCGCGGCCATGATGAGTGCGGCGAGGCGGCCGACCGATGATGAATCCGTCAAGCGAGGGGTCACGCGGCGAAGGAGGCGAGGGCCGGCCACCCAGACAGACGGCCGCACCGCCCGGCACCGCCGCAGCCATGGCGTCCGCCGTGCAGCCCATGCTGCCCCCGCCGCTGGCCGGCCGGTAGCGAGCGACTTCCAAACATGCATTATACATGCATCGCCCCGCTTACGGCCCAGCTGCCTAGCTGCTCTATCTGCCCCTGCTCGCCGGGGAAGCCCGGGGATGGGTGGGGGTGACACGGAATGAGTCTTCCTCGATTATTTCGTTTCGTGGGAGTGGCAGCCCTATGCCGACGCCTCTCTGTCTCTCTTGCACCCGCTCGGCATGCCGGCATGCCCCCCGAGAGACGAAAGCGCCGTTCGGAATCAGTCCGCTGCGTCGGTCCCACAGTGGGTCAGAAGACCGTTGGGGCGGCCAAAATGCTAAACGCGGTTTGAGCTCCAGAGTCGACAAATGGGACTCGAATCGAACGTGTGACCCCACCAATGGATTACACGACTAACTAACGAGGAATCCATCGGTCGGGTCACACGTTCGATTCGAGTCTCATTTAGCGACTCTGGAGCTCAAAACGTGTCCGGGATTTTGGCCGCCTCAACGGTCTTCTGGCCCACTGTGCGGGAAGAGGATGTGAAGACGCCTCGCGCCTCGCAGCTGATGGAGGGCGTGCTCGCGCCGCCCCGGCTCCGTGTCGGCAGTGCTGGCGTCCGCAGCGAGGCGGGTTATGGCCGGCCCGGTGAAGCGTGTCGCATTGGGCGCAGCGTGGCGCAGCGTGGCGCAGCGACGCCGAGGCCCAGAGGGAAGGCGAGGCAGCCCTGACCAGGATCCGGCG
Source organism: Stenchaetothrips biformis (assembly GCA_030522485.1). Classification (NCBI taxonomy): domain Eukaryota; kingdom Metazoa; phylum Arthropoda; class Insecta; order Thysanoptera; family Thripidae; genus Stenchaetothrips; species Stenchaetothrips biformis. The sequence goes on from CM060090.1 coordinate 3,245,404, forward strand.
CATGCTCGCGCGCGCTGGTTGTTTTGCGGAGATGTCGCCGTCTCCTTGAACCTTCAACCTCCATATTACTCCAGCCGACAATAATAACAGCTCGCCACCCTACGCAAACCGGCCCCAGTGGCGCAATCGGTTAGCGCACGGTACTTATAGGACAGTGTCTGTGAGCGATGCCGGGGTTGCGAGTTCGAGCCTCGCCTGGGGCAAATCATTTTCTTCCCCCTTTTCTGGGCAGAAGCCAACGTTTGTTTTTGTTTCATTGCACATTTTAAATCCGCCTGTGCACGCACCCCGACGGGGCCGCGGCCGGGACACGTCCGGCTGGCCGTGCACGGAAGTGAAGGGGGGCCTCAGACACGAGACACGCAGTACATAGGTCCGGACTGCTCCACCGCGCCCCTCGCCCGTTGCACTACACTATATTATTCTAATGAAATTGGCAACGGGGAGACAGACGAGAGGTGCTTCCGCCCCGACGACAGGGCTGAGGGGCTAGCGCGGGGGGTGGCGCGGGGGATGGCGCGGGGGGTGGCGCGGGGGCGGTGTGTGCAGTGCAGCCTGCCGGCGGCCGCCCCAGCCCCTCCCCCGCCCCGCCCTGGCAGCCCCACTCCCGGGCCCGGCGTGGTGTTCCCGGCGCGGCTGGCGCGGCGTAGCGTAGCGTAGCGCGGCAGACTCAGACTGACTCGACTCTCCCGACCAGTCTTGAGCGGACTTTCCTCACGAGTAGAGCGCATAGCGCCGTCGGCCGGGTAGGGTTGGGTACGCCCCTGTGGGAGTGCATGTGTGTACGTGTGTTGGCGACAGCAACATGTGCGCGCGCGGCGTGGTGACGAGTGCATAGTGCATCGCAGTGATTGTGTGTGTGTGAGTGTCGAAGTGTCACAGTGTCAGTGCTCGGCCGCCGGGACTACCATGTCGTGGTCCGGGGCCGTGGTGTTGTGCCTCGCCGTGCTGGCGGCACTTCCCCGCCATGGAGTTGCCTTCAACGTGGACGTAGAGTCCGCGGTGCCCTACCGCGGCGTCAATGGATCTATGTTCGGCTTCACCGTCGCCGAGCACCGCGACCGCGGTCAGAGTTGGTGAGTAACATGCCGTACTTGGCCGCGCTCTCGGTGCCCATTGAAGCCAAGTTGTCGAGCAGATGGCGGGGCGTCGGCGTCGCCGCCTGGCCCACTGGGCCCACGGCCTGGCCCACGGCCTGCAGGAACGGCCCGACTTGAGTGGAAACCCAAGTCGAAGTCGGAGGAAGGCCGTCTACTGCCGCCCACGCGCCATGCCAAAAATACTTGGCGCGGGGCGGGCCTCTACGCACACCTCGACCTGGTGGCTCGAGCGTTGCCGAGCGTTGCCGAGCGTTGCCGAGCGTTGCCGAGCGTTGTCGACCGTCGCCGAGCGTTGCCAAGCGTTGCTCCACTCGCTCAGGCTTCTGCTTTCCGAGCGCCGCTTTTCGGCACGCTGCTCGTTAAAGTTTCCCGACTCCCGCCTGGAAGGCGCGGGTGGGCCTCTTGCCGCCTCTTGCCTTCGTGTATCCGATTCCACGGCGGTCGCCGCTTCGTTGCCCGGCCCGGAAAGAACGGCTTGAACTTGACCCGGAAGATGAGTGGATGATCCTGAATCCGGGTGCATCCTTAGCAACGCGCCAAGGCTCGTCCGGTGTCGCCTCGTCGCATCTCGGCGGGAAGGCAGTGTTCCGGCGGTGTGTCCATGTGTGCGCCTTGTGGCGTGCAGGCTGTCCAGGGCAGGCCGGCAGCCAACCGCCAGGCCGCCAGGACCCACATAATACACCAGAAGCCCTGTCCGCCCCACCCCGCCCCGCCCCGCCCCGCCGGTTTGCTTTTCGGCGTTCCTTCCCACACACCAACACAGCTGATAGCTTCATGGCCTCCGTGACGCTGGTCGTGGCGGTGCCTGGCAAGAGGCCCGCCGGCGCAAAGGAGCCGCCTTGCGCTCCTCCGAGAATGCAACATCCAAGGCCCGAGCGCGCCAGAGCGCCCAGCTGAGACGACGCTGCCTGCTGTTCGATTGACGCTTTCGTCGCTCTGTCTCACTCGCACCCTCACGGGCCGCCCCGTGGGTGCGAGAGAGACAGGCTTGCTGCTCGCGGCGCCACTCGGCGCTCGCCATGTTCGCCAAGCTCAGGGTGATGGGCTGGGTACCCGGGTCGCGGTGACCGGCGCGCACCCCTGGCGCCAAGGTCGCGGCGGAGCGGGCTTGCTGCCAACAAGTGGGACGTGGCCGACGGGGCTCCAGCATAGTGATTCCACACAGTCTTTCGCCTCTCTCTCTCTCTCTCTCTGGCACCCCTACAGGACGCCGCACGAGTGCGAGAGAGACAGAGCGCTGTTTGGAGCGGCCATGCGGCCTCCCTCTGGTCCCCGGCTCGGTCGCGTGCGTGCAACGCAAGGCGGCGTCGCGCGTTCGTCCCCTGGGGCCACCGCGCCCCCCCTGCAGGCTGATGCCACACGCTCTGTCTCCTTTGCACGGGACGCTCCGTGTGTGCGAGAGAGACAGAGCGACCGAAGCACTGTTCGGAACCAGCCCGCTGGGACGGCAGTGGTATCTCTGCGAGCAGACACACCCCATGGCTGACGCCCTGCTTGGAGCGCGCCAGAGCACGCCGTCCACTTCGGGGAACCTGTCCGGGCGGCGTCCTGGCCGCCCTCCGCGCCTGGAATACCATCCACGTTCGGGCGGCGCGCGCTCCTCATGGCGCGTCGTGGACGACGTGACCATCACGACGCCGTAGCGCGCGGCCGGTGCTCCATAACAAGCAGGACCCCCTAGCGTCCTGCCGGACCCGTTGGAGGCACTGCTGGTGTTCGCCAGCGTGGCTTCGTTCCGGCTTTCGGACAGTGCTTTCGTCGCTGTCTCTGCCGCTTCCTTACGGGAAACCCCATGAGTGCGAGAGAGACGGAGCGACGAAGCACTGTCCGATCGCAATGAGACTAAGCGCGTTGTGCCCTCACGCGGCACGCGCTGGGGCTCGCACGTCGCCTCGCACGTCGCCGGCCCACTGTGCCGGCCCGGTCGTCCTGTCACCCTGCTGCTTGGCTTTCCCGCTGAGGCATCGCAGTACACGCGGCGGACGCCGGCCTGCGCTCTCCAGGCTTACGCCCGCCCCCGCAGCCGGGCCCGCTGATAAGCGGCCAGAATACCAATCCCATTTTCGGTGTCCGCGTCTCGCAAACGATGACCGCCACGGCCACTATGAACAGCATGACCTGCGTGAGACTTGGAGATCAAATTCAATATGAAGTTGTCCTGCGGATAGCGTCCGCTACGCCCTCCGCCCGCGAGACGGTATTGTCACCGCAGCTTTGGCTCCTTTGTTCAGGCTGCACTCCCTGCCCGATAAGGTCCTCTGTTCTCTCTCGCACTCATACGGGACGCCCCAGGAGTGTGTGAGAGACAGCTTTTCGCGAAAAAAAAAAAAATCAGCACAAGGCTCCTGTACGTGCAACGTCTATGTGGGTGCAGCCGGGGCACCCGGACGATAAGATAAATGAGACGGTGCATTTGTTTTTCGCGGATTTCCTGAAAGTGACGGTAGAGCGAGGCTGGGCGGGGCTGGGCGGGGCTGGGCGGCCATTCACAGCGAGCCTCGAACAGGCCGGTGACGGGCAGCGAGCCGGCCCTGCTAGCCCTGCCCCGTCACTACACCATCCAGTACTTGTCAGACAACAACGCCGCTCAACACAATCTCCCTGTGGCGCTGGGGCCGCGGACTGGACTGGCCTGCTGGCCTGCTAGATAGCAGGCGACGGCAAGGCAGGCAGGAAGGAAGGAAGCACTCGATGGAGTGCTTTTCGTTTTTCCTCGCCGAGTGGGTTGCATCAGTTCGATAGGGGCCTCCCGTTCCGGCCCAGCGCGGCGCAGATAAAGACTGCCAGCTCCCCGATGGACGCGGGGCCGCGCGGCCGCGCCCTCTGGGCCAGTGCAGTGGTGTGTTTATCCAGGCCGCGTGATCGCATTGAGGCGCACCGTGCGACCTTCCCGCGCGGAGATGCAGATGGGATGCGCGCGTTCATTTGGTGAATAGCCGGTCCCCGCGGTCCCCGCGCCTCCACAGCGAAGCGACGCACACATGTCGCTGACAATGACAATGCCCGGCCAGCAGCGATTCCCTGAGGCATTCGTTCCGCCGCGTTGTACTCGAAGAACTCCAAGCACACGTGGAGTGAGAGTGTGTGTGTGTGCGCGCATGTTTCGGTGACCTCGTGGCAAGCGCGGACTCTTTTGTGCACTAACGTGGGCGTGGCACTGTGTGGCTCTCCAAACGAGGAATCCATTCGTGGGGTCACACGTTCGATTCGAGTCCCATTTAGCGACTCTGGAGCTCAAAACGCTTCTAGAATTTTGGCCTCCTCAACGGACTTCTGACCCACTGTGCCTCCCACGCCACGGAGGGGAAAGCTGGGGGAAAGGAGGGGATTTTGTATTTAAACTAATTTGACCACATTCCAAAGACCGTGTGCGCAGTGCGTATGTTGTAACGAACAGTAAAAAAAATAAAAAGGAAACAGAAAAAATAAAAGATGATTGCCGGCGTGGTGCACTACGGCCGCCCTGCCTTCATGTGCAGCGTGATGGAGACGATGAATGAGTGAACGGTCGGACGCCCCCCCCCCCCCCCCGCGCGGGCGGCCAGCGTGGCCTGCTACCCTTTGACACCGACAGCCAAGCTCGACCCTCGTCGTCCTGTCTCTCTCGCACTCGTGGGGCGTTGCCTAGGGGTGCGAGACAGACAGAGACTGTTCGGTTTCGTGGCGGCAGTGCCCCCCGCCGCGTTATTTTCGTGTCCCGAGGATTAATTTGCTTCCGTCTGGCTTTCTGGGCGTGCGCTTCGATCCGGAAATCACCACCTCCACTCAAACTCGTCCAGGACGGCGACGGCCGAGCTCGGAGGCGGCGGTCTTGCGCGCAGTGGAGCAGCCCGACCTGCCGCAACGTTGCGCTCCGAGGTCCGCGACGAAGGAGGCTGGCGCTGCTGCCGCGTCCCGGCCCTGCACCGCCCGCGTGCGTTGCTGCGCAGGTGGAGGTCTGTCGGGTTCGGAGCACCGCGCCCCGAACACATGGCGCGAGTTATGGTAAGCGATCCGAGAGTCGTTTTCGTCGCTCTGTCTCTTTCGCACTCGCCCCGTTTAGGTGCGAGAGAGACAGCGCGACAAAAACGGCTCTCGGTATCAGTCTGCAGGCAGTGCTGCGCGGTTATGGCAACGCAGCGCAACGGGGTGCGGGCGGCGCGGCGGCGCACAACGCACGGTGGGCACCCTCGTTGAGCTAGCGTAGCATCTGGCCGAACAATAGCTCCGCACCGGCAGAATTTGTGTCACATGTTTGCCTTGTAGTACACTCCATTTCGTTTACACTCCGTACACTGCTCGTGTATCCTATTCATATGCATACTCCATTTGGTGTAACTGCGGGCCGATGGCGAGGGGCGGGGCTGTCTACCCAAGCTGCCCGGCCGGCCGGCGGTTCCGTGTCGTTTCCGGAAAAGTTTCCGCCCTTGCGGCAGCGGCTCCTGAGAAGAGATCGGTCCCGCGTAGCAGCGGGGGAGGCGAGGCAGGGAGGAGGGGCTGCCACATCTGGTCGCCCGCCGGCCGGCCGGCCCCCGCCGCCCCGCCGGGGCTGGCAGCAGGTCCGTGCGGTGCGCGCTCGGCAGGGCGTTGGGAAGGGCAAGCGGATGCAACGGCGATATGGACGAGTTCGGTCGCTGACTTGTGACTGTACATATTTGGGGCCGCGCGAAATGTGTGGCGCAGGACACGCCGCGTTATCGGCGTGCTCCTGGACTCCAGGCAGCGGACCCGTCTGCTTATCTCCGCTTATCTGCGTGCCCGGGCGCGGGGACTGGCGCGGGCCTGCGCGGGCCGCGGCGCAGTCATTTGGCCGGCCGGATTTACTGCAGCCGTTTCGCCCAGGCACAGTGGGCCAGGCCGGGCCGGTCGCGGGTGGGGCGGGTGGGCGCGACCGCGAGGAGGCGGCCGCGGCGCCCACACGGCGGGCCGCACTACACGCACGCGTCGCAGCACTGCCAACATCGCCCTCTCAAAAAAAAAAAAAAAAAAAAAAAAAAAAAAAAAAGTGAAGAAGAAGAAGAGAGCTTGAAGGGGTGTGTGTCTGATACACCTTGTAACCTTTTCCCCCGTAAAAGCATCTTCGACTTTGGCAGCGCGAAGGGACGGCTCAATCGAATGGGGTCAGGCCGCGACCTTTCCGAAGCGAAGCGAAGGGTGGCGGCCCTGGGGATTGGTGAGGAGCGCCTCCCCCAGGGCGTGGCCGGGCGTGGCCGGGCGTGGCGGGGCGTGGCGGGGCGTGGCGGGGCGTGGCCGCGACCCGAAATCGGAAGGAAATCGGAGAGCAGGCCAGTCGCGTAAATTAGGGCGATGCGGGGGCGGCGGCCGGAGACTGAAGGGCGAAGGGCCGTAAAACAAGCATGACCCGGCGACTCATGGAAATATGTTGCACTCGCTTATTGCGCCCGGCCGCCTGCCTGCCTGTCTGCCTGCCAGCCCCGTGAGCCCTAATGGCATTGGACGCGCGGATTGCCCCCCACCCCTCTTGTTACGCCTTGCCCGTAAAAGCACGGCGGGCGGGCGGCACGCCGTCCTCGTCGTCCTCGCCGTCCTCGCGTATCTGCGCCGCGGTTTAGGCGCACTTACCGCGTTTCATCGCGGTCGGAATGGTTATGGTTGCGTGGTGTCCCGCGGGACACGACCACGGCCGTCATCCACGCTGTCCGGCTGCAGACTGATTCCGCACGGTGCGGAGGGGCCCACTCGCATCACTCTGTCTCTCTCCCACCCACGGGCAGGTTTCGGCCTGTCTCTCTCGCAGCGGGCCCCTCCGCACCGTACTGAATCAGTCTGCAGACTGATTCCGAACTCGGTCGCTACGACTGGGCGAGGCGACCCCTCGGAAATGAGCCGCTGCTGGCCGTGCGGTCGGAGTCATGCCGTCCGGAAGACACCGGCGGACTGGCGGGTGTGGGGCGATCATGACCCACTTAGCGGGGCATCGACTGGAATAGCCCTTTATTACGGAGGTGACGCCCTCACACCTGGCGTGTGTGTGTGTGTGTGTGTGTGTGTGTGTGTGTGTGTGTGTGTGTGTGCGCGTGTGTGCGTGCGCGCCTCGCCAAGCCCCTCGGGGGAAAAGGGGAGGGGCGGCAGGGAGGGGCATCGCACGGCCGCACTAACCACTCCGTTTATAAAGGCAGTAAGCCACCCGTTAACACGCGTCGGAATCATTTTGCGAGTCTGCCCTCAGTTTCTCCCTCTCTCAGGGGTGTGGCGGCACCACCGGGTGGGGCTGCAACCAGAGTGGCGTTCCGTGAGGCGTTCCGTGAGGCGTTCCGTGTGGCGTTCCGCGGCGTTCCCACCGCAGTGCCGGCAATCAGGGCGTGGCCGGGCGTGGCTGGAGTGTTGTTCTTATTAACAGGCGGTGTTGAATCGTCGCCTGATTGTGGACCGGCGCTTATTCCTGCGTGAAGTAAAGCGCGCCGAGGGGGGGGGGATCTTGTCCTCCATATTTTACGTAACGCCACTGCTTTGGAGAACGTTGACCCTTTTCCCGCCGTGTCACACTAGCCTCCTCCGACTACATGGTGGAACCCGACAATACAGTCGCTGACCCCTGAATAGTGTTACGTCACATGTGAACGAAACAAAAGCGCAGCGATAGCGCGCGATTGCTTTGGTCTACATAGTTTGAATGAAGCGCCAACTGGCTGTGCTCGGTGGGTCGGGGCAAGGCGGGGCGGGGCGGGGCGGGGCGGGGCGGGGCGGGGCGGGGCGGGGCGGGGCGAGGCGAGGCGGGGCGAGGCGGGGCCGCCAGATGTTCAGATCACTTGTACCAAGGCCGGGACGCCAGTGGACGCCAGGCGTCGCTGCGCCGTCATTACTCTGCTGCGTCTCGGCTGCGCGTCGCGACGCCAAGCCGCAGTCCAGTGACGAAGTGACATTGCCGCTTTCCGCGGGTTCGAATCCCGGCGCCGCCGCGGTCGCCACGGCAGCGGGCTGTCAGCTGGAATCAAAGGGAATCAGGGATCAAGGCCGCGGAGGAACAGAGAAAGGCCCCCCGGCCATGTAAATGAGTCCGCGGGGCGGGATGATCCGATCGCGTGCTCGCCGCTCTCTCTCTCTCTCTCTCTCTCTCCGCTCGCGGTTTGCCTGCTCGCGGCTCGCGGCGTGGCGCGGGCAGCGCAGCGCCAGTGGGCGGCCGGCCGGCGGATGGAGGGAGGCAGAGCCAATGCCAGGCCATATTGGACACTCGAAGGACGGCGGGACGGATCGGCCGCTCGGAAGCCGGCATGGCCTGCGCCTCACCGTCAGGACTCCAGGCTGAATTCAGTCCGAACCAGTCTCCATCAGGACGAAACCGCGGGCAGCAGGGCGGTGCGGCCGAGTGTATGGTGGGCGGACCGGCCCGTTCTGGCGAAGACTGTTTGAATAAATAGGCGACGGTCGCCGCCTAGAACAGAACATCCTGACTTCCCATGGGGACACGCTACGCTGACGCTGCGCGCGGCGGCGCTCCGCCGAACTGCATTTCTTGTGAATGTTAGCGCGCGGGCCAATCAGATAGCCGGTGCAGCGCGGCGCGGCGCCCCGGGGGGCAGCCGCCGCCAGCCGAGTGACTCCGAACTCGTCGCTCGGCACCCCTCGCATCGCATGCCCTACGGGACGAGTGCGACGGAGACAGAGCTGACTCTTCGGTGGGTAGGCCTAACCTAGGGCTAGACTGCTGGGCCGCTGGGCCGCGTGCAGCGTGGGTCGATAACCAATCACGGTCACACGCCGCCGCGCCGCCGCATCGTATGTTAAGGCCATGCAGTAGGGTCCCAAGTCCGCGAAAAGGCCGCTCCGAAGTGGTTTCGGGTGGCGTACGCGACAACGCTGGCTAGCTCTGGAGCACTGTATTCCGGTTCTGGAGCCCAGGTACTCGCAGCCGAATTGTTTATGGCCCCCAGCCGGAGTGCGGGGGGAGGGGGCATGACGGACCAGATGACACCTCGGCGGATCGGCTCCGAGCCGGGGTCTCGGCCGAGCTGTCGGCCGGCTTGCCCGGTCTGGTGCAATTTTTACTAAGTCCATTTGCACAGGAAAATGACTATTTTTGACACCACAACAGAAATGTGTGTCAAGATGAGCTGATTATTTTAGTATAGGTGTCTGGTGCACTTTTTCTTACATTGTCAAAGTAACAGCAGAAATATATTTTTTATATGGGTAGATTTGAAATTTTGTCCTGAGTACATTGGCGAACGTTGCAAACGTGTCAAACGACGCATTAAAAATTTTGCATTCTAGGAGCGACTAGGTTTTGCCTCCCTTTTGTGTTGAGAGGCCTCATTCACCGCGGGCTGCACCGATGCGAGCGTGACGACAGGCTGATTTATTGCACCTCACCCAAATTGGAAAGTTTGAAACGAGCCACTTTTCGAGTTCCCACCAAGCAGCAATGGTTTCCTCGCAAAAAAACGATTCTAGCGGTTGTTTGAATTCTTGTTCTACGATGATTTTGACCGGAGTTGTTGCCGAAATCTTGACAAAATTGGCCCGGGCTCGGCCACCCTCCGGCCTGGCTGCATACCAGACGCGGCGGCACATGCTGTCATTGTTCCGCCGTCGTCCCGTCACCGTCCGCCAGTCCGTCTGCTGACTACCTGACGGCCTGACCCCGTGCGACAGAGACAGAGTTGGCCGGAATAGTCTTTTCTCTCTCTACTGGTGACGAGATTTCAAACGTAAAACTTACCCCATTTGAGAACCAATGCAGCTAGAGCGATGGGAGAAGCTCCATTCGACTCAGAAGAGGCCTCCCGAGTTCCTCAGATATTTTAAAACGTCATTTTCGGACATTTAGAAATTCGAAATTTTTCAAGGCGTTAAAATTCCGTTTTTTTGAATTCTGATCGAAATAAAAAATATCTGGGGAACTTCGTCTTGTGACGGACTATGTGCCCACCAAATTTCATTCTGATATCTCCTTTCGTTTGGCCGTCTAGTGAGTTGGCGTTTTCACGAAAATTCGAACTTTACAGCGTCGTTACGCCCGAAGTATTGGTCGGAGAGCAATAATATTTTGGGGCATGTTTCAGAAGCATGTTCCCAACCAACAGCCAAATTTTCAAAAAAACTTTTTTTTTCGTACTGCATGGCCTTAACATTGACGGCGACCTGCGGCGCCCCGACGCCGGCCACCTCGCGTCCCTTCTTGTTGTTGTTGTTGTTGTCTCTGTTGTTGGTGCTGGAGCGGCGACGTCACACGGCGCCTGTTGCCACCCGGGCGCCGCGACGCCGCCGTCGTTCGTGGTGCAGCCCGGCGCCGCGGCGCGAACTCGCGAGCGACGGCCGACGAAAACGAAAATAAGCGCCGGTTCGCCGCGCTATGAATAGACTCGGGTGGTTCCGCCGCGCCGAGGCCCGCCGCGCCCCGCCACGCCCGGCGTCGGGCTGCTGGGAGTACCCCACTCTGATTCATTGGGCGGCCAGCCCGATTTTGCACCTGCGCGATGTCACCACAGCGGCCGGCGGCCTCTGCCGGCAGAAAATAATTTTCAGGCTCAATCCTCTCGCGGGGATTCGAACGCGAGGTTTTTGATTGGGCAGTGGACGCCTTTGACCACGCGGCTACGCAGTGCCAGTCCATTCATCTTCTGCGGCATAAGCGCTGTGCGACTGTCCGGCGCGGCCGTGCGGCGCTGGGCTTCCCGGCGTGCCGCACATTCACTCCACATTCCCGCTCATCCGGCGCGACGTCCTGGCCGCCCCGCTCCCCTTCACCGTCTCGCTGTCGGCGACCCGGAGTCCGGAGCCCACAGCCCGGAGCCCCGTGCTGAGCAGTGCTTAGCGACGACCTCCGGCGTGACAGTTTGATTGCGCTTGCTGCCCGCCTTTGTGTGTCCAGGCGCGGTCCGGGCCGAGGAGAGTTTTCTCCAGGCTTCTCCAGCTTCTTCCAGCGTCCGTCTGTCCAGCTGCGAGCCGGCCTCCTGGACGACGCGGCCGCGCAGCCCCGCGCCCCGCCCACTCAGCACCTGTCGTCCGCGAGTGTGATTTGCAGACATGACGGTGCTCGAAATGCGTCGGCGTGTCCAGAACCCCGGGCCGGGGTCGGAGTGCTGAGCTCGCCGGGCCGTGAGTCCGTCAGGGCGTGAAGGGTTCGGCCTGAATAGGGCCTTGCAGGGCCGCGGCCCGGTGGCACGTCTCCAAAGGCCCCCCCTCGCCCGACGCGCTGACACACGCGGTCAGGTCCCTCGCCGCGGCGCCGCGGTTTGACGTGCGCGTTGTCTGGCGGTGGCGGGGCGGCGGGGGCGCGGCGGGGGCGCGTCGTGGCCCAGTTCCTCCTCGTCGCCGTGGCCCTCGAGGGCGCCGGGGAGCTGCTGGCCGGCGCGCCGGCACGACCCTGCTATTCCTAGCCGCCAAACCTCAAGGGCCAGGACCGGCCAGGACCCCCACCGCAAGCGGCAAGCGGCCCGGTGCGGTGCGACGTACTCGCGCCGGCAAAACACGCCGACTTGCAGTGTAACGCGCTCGAAATTAGGTCGGGTAAAAAAGGAGAAGTTCCTCTCCGCTGAGACAGACGGACTGGCCAGCGTGCGAGCGTGTGTGTGTGCTGTTTGTGGCCGAGCAATCAATAAACACTCGCGCATTCCGCGCTCCCTGTGTCGAGTCGGTCGAGGCCCTCTTCTTGTCGTGCAGCAGGCCCTCGCGAAAGCGGCGTGCTCATCAGGTGCGGCCAGGTGCGGCCTGGCCGATGTCCGATAGATGGCGCGATCATCACTTTTACTTTCGCTGTGTCTGTGTCAGGGCGCCGCCGGGCTGTGATTGCGGCGGGCTGACTATACTTCGGCGGCCACTGAGTCGGCCTGGCCATTGGGCGTGGCTACCGGACGGCGGACTGCACGCAGACTATATCTGGGCCTTGCACTCGAGAGGTTGCCTAGTACGCAGGCTGAGGGTTGCCAACTCTTTCGACACAAGTACGCCGTGAGAATTTTATGGCTTTTTGCCTACTTCTCTGTATCGGCGCCTGGCAACACTGAGCACGCAACGCGCGCCTGCTGCTTGAGGTGCAAGATGTCGTCGACCGGGGGGGCCGGCGACGGCGCACTCTCTCCGTGTGGCGTTGGTAGCACTGTATCCGGCCGGAAGCGATCACTTGGCGCCACAGCCCTCCCCGTGTACGGTGTCCACTCGTCATCCTCCTCCCGGTTGCGCGCGCAAGCACGCCCGCCAAGCTAGAGTGGCCACTCGTCCGTTTGATTCATGATCCTTAGCCGGCCAGAGCGCCGCGGAGGCATAGAGCACGTTTACGGTCCCAGCAGGCCGACTCCGAGAGGGAGGTCCCATCGGTCTGTCTCTCTCGCACCCACGCGGCACGCCCTATGGGCGCGAGAGAGACAGAGAATCAGCCTGCAGCCCTACGCACTCCTTATCGGTTTATGGGCTCTCCGCCATACCGGGTCATCAGGCCTACTGGTCACGCACGTGTGTTGTGTGTGTGTGTGTGTGTGTGTGTGTGTGTGTGTGTGTGTGACGGTGCGTCTGTGTGCGTGCCTGTAATGTCATCACAACACCGAGCCTTGCACTTTGGCTCGGCATGCGCCGCGCGCGTCTCGAGCCGCATTATTACCAGCAGCCGAACAGCCAATGAGGACGGCCCGTTTTGGCGCGAAACTTTGAACGGACGCTGCCGCCGCCGATTTTTCGTTCCGGCCCCTCTGATTGGCTGGGCGGCCGTTAGCCGTTGTTGGTCGGTCCGACCGACACCGCGGCCACTTTGTTTCAGATCGACGCGCGTCTCTTAGGTCCTTTAGGTCTTTTACGACTCGGAAACGAGAACGGTAACGGCCGTCGGGACTCGGAGACGACGTTTCAGATTTCAGGCGTCGTTTCGTCGCGGCCCACTGTCGCCGGCCGCTGTGCTTTGGAGGCCGTGGAGGCCGTGGACGCTACGGAGACGCGAAACCAAAGTTCCATGGTCCACAGCAACTAGGAGCGAGGCTCGCGGCGCAGAACAAGGCCGACACAATTAAGCGTGTGTGTGTCTGTGTTATTAGCAGACACCAGCCGACAAATCCTACTGCCGTCGTATAGATCACACAGTAGCACTATGCTTTACTCCGCCAATAGAAGCCTTACGACAGCAGCCTTGCACCTTGTAAGGGAAATGCGGTTATGCCCCAGCGGCGTGGCAGCAACAACAACAATAACAAGAGCCACAGCTGTACCGAGGAGAGATGTGGCCGCGGCTGCAACACGGGAGCGGAGCGCCCAGCTGGAACACTGATGGAACGGACAGTAAACTGCGAGACGACACGCCGCTCGGAGGGATTTCGAGGATTTAAAATGCACAAAATGTAGCGACGGCCGCGGACTCCAGCCGCGCTCCGGCGGTACTTGTCCAGCTGTTCCAGGACTCCAGGACAACTTTCCGGGTGGCGGGGACCCGAGCTGCGCCGTTCTGCATGTCGTATGAGAACCTCTGACGCGGCAACGACGGCGGCGACAGCGGACGGCGCGCGGCCCGGCCGGCACGGGGCCCATCTCCCTAAATCAAGTCCCGTCATAACGTTTCCATCAGCGCGGCTGGCGGTCCGGGCGGTGTCCACGGCGGTGTCCACGGCGGTGTCCACGGCGGTGTCCACGGCGGTGTCCACGGCGGTGTCCACGGCGGTGTCCACGGCGGTGTCCGCTCGGTGTCCCGCGCGGGCCGAGGCCACGTGACTGGCCGAGCGGGAGATTCAAACGCGGGGCGGGGAGCGGGAGTGCGGGCGGTATGGGACAAGCAGCCAACGAGGCGCGCTTTAACCGAGCCATAAACGAGATTATTAAACTTTTTTTCCCCGCCGTCCTCCGCCGGGACTCGAACCCGCGCGGGGGTCCTCTGATGGGCCGTAATTGGGACGTGGTGCCCGCACAGCACCGCCCAGCTCGCCCCGCGCGCACTGTGTTGTCGAGGCAGCCGAGGTGTTGCTGGCGGCGCCACGGCGGCCGTGCGTCTCCAAGTGCGACCCGGCCGGGAGAAGTCTCATCTGCACATCCACACGGACGGCCGCGCTGCCAATATTCTCATCTCACCTTTTTTCCCCGTAGGTAAATTTGTCCTCCCGGTGACGCAACCTGTCCACTCCACACATAAGTGCGCTTCTGTCTCAGCCTCACCTTGACGGCCGGCCGCGCGGCGAGGCTCAGTTTACCGACGGCCACGCTCCGCCACGCTCCGGGGCGCCGTCCGTCACCGCCGCCGCCGAGGTGTGGTCCCCATCGTGGCCGAGCAGGCCGGGGCACCCGGGACCAGACAGGCAGAAAAAAAAAATAACATTTACGAAAACGCCCATGGGAAAAGTGGACGGGGCTGCCAGTTTGGTGGTGTAGCGGATCTAATCAGCGCAGGGCGTATGCATGCATGCAGCTGGACCGTCTAGGCCGCTGCCGCGCTCCGCCGCGCTCAGCCGCCAGCGTGACAAAGCCACCGCACTGGGATGCACCAGCTGCCCGCCGCCGCGCTTCCGAGCGGGAGGTCTGTCTCGCACCGAGGGGCGTAGGCGTACCGTCTACATGCCGCCGATTGTCGCCCCGCCGTCGACTTCGTCCAACGGTGCCGCGATGCCGGCTCATTCACACGTCGCTAACACGATAACGCCCTGCATGGCCGCGAGCAGCGCAAACCTGGTGCGCGCCTCAAGGGCCCGTATGGCAGCCGAGGGCAGGCCGAGGTCACCGGCAGGTGGGCGCATCGCTGCATTGCGGTTGTAAAGACGGAAGGGAAGGGGTTCCCTGCTCGTCGTCCAGCGCCTCGCCCTCCCTTTGCCGTGCACTTTTTACTTTTGAGTGTCAGTTTTGTTTATATTTTTTATCTGCTGATATCTTTACTACATGCTTGTCAGAACAAGACTTACCGATGAAGGTGTCAGCTTTCCTAGAGTTCAGCTACCAAGCGCATATCCTAACAATAATAAGGCAGGGGACTGGCTGCGGGAGAAATAGTGAGTGAATGGCTCGCAGTCCGCGCGCGCGGACAGATGGAGTGAGAGCAGCGCCCAAGCCGAGTCGGGCAGGCGGAGTCGGACCGGCAGACTAACGAGACGAGCTGGGACGCTGGGATACGCACGATCCGGCAACGCCGCGTCGCTCCCTCCCTCCCCCTCCAGCCAGTGGCTGGAATTGTTGACGCGGCAACGCTGCAGCTCTCTCAGCGCCGGTGCGGCCGGGCGGAGGGGGGGGGGGAGCGCTCAAATCGAGCTGAGCTGGGACCGCTGGGACGGCTGGGACTTACACGATTCGGCAGCGCCGCACCGCTCTGGCATTGTTGGCGGGAGGAGGACGTGACTCCAGTCGGGCGGCTCACGTGAGACGCGTTGGGTGGGAGTCACCGAGTCGCCCCGCAAATTTAGTTTGAGGACCATAACAGTGAGCACGTGCGAGAGAGAAACTTTTAGTTAGTTCGAAACTATCTTGGAAAGCACTTTAAGAAAGGGACCGTATCATCTTCCTTTATGTCATGGACTTTCCTGACCTTTTCTTTCCTTCCGGTGAGCTTTTGTTTGGTGACCCGATCCCTATGTCGGCCAGGTGTCAAGCCATCACTTTCGCCGCTACCCGCGCGTACACCGTAGGAGCCAAGCAGACAGGCAGCCAGGCAGCCTGCCAGACAGCCAGCCACCCACTCGGGCGCCGACTGCACCACGTCGGCCACGTCGCGCGGGTGCGTCGTCGTGTGTGGGGACGGAGTGGCGTAACATCCGCCCAGGTCGGGCCGCCCCGCCCCGCCCCGCCCCGCCCCGCCCCGCCCCGCAGCACTGCGCGCGGATCCGCAGTCCCTTCCTAACACCTCCCGAACCGATATTGAGAAATGTATTTGTTTCGGTCGACGTGCCGCGCCGGCCGTCACCTCGCCGTCACCTCGCCGTCACGGTGCGCTGTGCGACGCCCGCCCCCGCGGCGCGGTGCTCGCCTCGTTTGATTGGCTGGCCGTGATTTATCGTCCTCGGTGCGTCCTGCAGGAACACCAGCACCGCCACTGGAAGCAGTATTCTCGCTGGGGAACAGTCTCCAGCGCGGCCGGCCGGAGTCGCCGCCGCCGCGCTGCACAGTGGGTCAGAAGACCGTTGAGGCGGCCAAAATTCTAGACGCGTTTTGAGTCTAGAGTCGCTAAATGGGACTCGAATCGAACGTGTGACCACACCAATGGATTGCTCTCCGAACGAGAAATCCATTGGTGGGGTCACACGTTCGATTCGAGTCCCATTTAGCGACTCTAGACTCAAAACGCGTCTAGAATTTTGGCCGCCTCAACGGTCTTCTGACTTACTGTGCGCTGCTTCCGCCAGTCACACCCCTTCGCGCCACTCCTTGCCGGCCGAATGACAGCCGCGGCGGGGCGGGGTGGGGCGAGGCGCGGCGCCTGGACGCGAGGCATGAATGGGCAGTGTGTAGCCGCGGTCGGCGCGTAGGCGACCCATGTGGGCCAGGCGCGGCCAGGATAGCAGAGGGGACAAGGAGGGGCGGGGGGACACCTTGACTGGGAACGCAGTGACGGGCCTACTACGCGCTGGAGGACCGCTGGAGTCACAGCGTGTGTTGGTAGTAGCGAGCGTTTGACTCCCGCATGCAAATTAGTCGAGTTGGTTGTTTGTTTTTTCCGTGCGGGCATGTTGGTGGGACTTGTCGCGGCAGTCCGAGGCGCGTTCGCGTCAGTTTGTTCAGTGCCTTTATCTCCACCACGGCCGCCTTATTTTTTTGCTGCCTTTCCTGGAGGATGTTTGGAATCCAAATTAAATGGGACTACACGCCGGCCTCTGTGTTGTTCGCTCACAATGTGTACTCTGTGCCTCGCCTCTCTCCCCGCGGCGGTCCCCGCGCGAGCCCAAGTGGACGGGCCAGAAATGAGATCAAATCTCTCACTCAGTCGGACCCAGTGTACACGTACGACTACTGATGCCGGCAGCGGGAAAAAAAGATAGTGGGCAATTAATAAGAGCGTTCGAAGTGATCTACACTCACGCACCAAAAAAACACACACACACAGGCACACTCTCACGCGTGGGGCAAATGGAATTTTCGATGCACGTCAGCCGATTATATGCAAGCGCGGCCTCCTTTATTGAAAACCGAACCTGAAAATCGGTTCGTGAATAAAGATTCTTGTTGACCGCCTGCTCGCCAGCAGCGCGGCGCCCACGTCCGTTCGCTGGCGGTGGTCCGCGGCGCCGGTCCGCGGCGCCGCGCGGGAACAGTGCCGCGTTCTAGCCAGCCTCGCCGTGTCTCTCCGTGCCGCTCGGGGTGCGGGTGCGAGCGAGACAGGGCGACCAAGCGCGGCGCGCAATCAGCCCGCAGGCTGCAGCAGCGCGGCGGCCGCGGCGGCAGTGCCGTTTGCCGTTTTGGCCGCAGTGCATTCCTCCGATATCCGTGCAGTTTTTTTTTGCGGCGCGGCCAGCAGGTGGTTCCGTTTGACGCGCGGGCACCGGCAAGGCAGGCAGGCGAGGCGTCCCCGGGGGTACACCGCAATTTGAGCGGAAATTGCATGCAAATGCTTTGGCGATCACGGCACACCACGGCACTGCTCGGCCGGCTCGGCGAGGCAGAGGTGTCCGCCCACCCCGTTCCCTCTCACGCCGCCACGCCACGCCGACTCTGGAGCTCAAACCGCGTCTAGACCGGTCTTCTGGCCCACTGTGCGGTGGTGAGTTGACTCGTCCTGCAGCCGGCCGCGACGCCGCGACGCGGTCTGGTCTGGGGATGATCCAGTGATTCAGTGAACGCTGTGTTAGGCGTGTTTGGGAAATAACTGGCTAAAAGCATGTACACCAAAAATTAAATTTAAAAAAAATTCAAAATTTTAAAAAAAAATTTATTGAAAATTTGAAAAATTTTGAAGATTTATGGTAAAAAAAAATCACGAAATTGTCTTTCTAGGACCGACCCAACATTTAGTATTTTTCACTGCCCTCCCCAGTGTGCTTTAAACGGCTTCAAGGCCACAGCAATGCGCTGTCTATCATCTGCCGTGGTGGCTGGAGGTGTCGACGCGTCAAATTCCCGGTACGAGGATCGACGGTTCAAATCTTATCACTTCACAACTTTTTTTTTTGATCGCTGCTCATTGTCACGTCAAGAGCCCGCTTCAATCGGTGTCAGACATGAGCAGTGGTGGCTGAGGGCGTAAAGGCGTCCGATCCCGACCTTAAGGTCCGGGGATCGAATCCCAACACTTCCTTTCATTTTTCGACTGGCTTCCTCCCACTGCGACTCAAACCCGTCGTCCAACACTCGGCAGACGTGCAAGTCAGGGTGGTGTAGTGGTCTAGGTCGTCTATGCCAGGCCATTACACCCGGGTGTCTAAAAAGCAGTCCGCTTCGGCGGATTGGCCTCGGCACTGGTTCGATCCCCGATCGAGCCAGCCACTCGAAATTGGTCGCGAGTGGGTCCATTCCGATTCGTCGGATGGAGTTGATAAGTCCTTTGAAGCTGGCCCACTGACTGCATGTTCGGGTCTGGGAGCGCCGGACAGCGGGGGTACCACTTTGGGTACCGACCACCCTGCGCAAACAAAAGCTCCCAAAACTACTCTCTCTCTTTCTTTCTTTCTCTGTCTCTCTATCGTCTCTGCCTTACTCTACTCTGCCCATGTTGGGCCGTGTCGGCGGCTCGGGTCCTACTGGGTCCCCCGGCGTACGATATCGAAGTCGCTGGATCGGATTAACCCCAGTTACCTGATAGCACCGGTTCCCATCCCGAACACCGAAGTAAAGCAGGAGGCCTCCCCACTAAGACTGGGGAGGGGGTGTAGAGTTCCATTTTTTAAATTTATTTTTAGTTAAACACGATCGCCAGCGCCCGGGTACACCACTGTTTCCCATATCCAAACAACAAAAATTTCAAAAAATTCCAAAAATTTCAAGAAAATTTAAAAAAACGTACACAAAAATTTCGAGTTGTTTCCCCCTTGGTTTGGCCACACCCGCGCGCCGCCAGCCGCCGCGGACAACAGCAGCGAGCTCTTGAATGAGCTGTGGGCGTCGCGGGCGTCGCGGGGCGAGGAGGGGGAGAGGAAGTGGTCCAGCGGGTATCAGATGACTAACTGCTGCACGACTGCGCGCGCGCACACACACACACACACACACACACACACACACACATCTAGATTGGACGCACATGCATCGGCCGATAGATACCTTCCCATTGGCTCGTGCCAGTGGGACAGACGACGGCGGCTCGGACGCTTCTCGCATCGTAATCCGGCCAGGCGATGTATAAACGGAACAGGCTGACTAGGGGTTGTTAATTAGCCGAAACGACACGGGAAGTGCATTCCCCGCGTCACCACCACCGTGGTCGTCCAGCCCAGCGAAGCGGAGCCTCTGCCAGCAGTCCGGCTAAAACGGATGAAATCGTTGTTAATTGCACTCCACTTATTGCATTAGCCTCCCCCGGACAATTCATTTTTATTGTGGGCCCGAACATGATGACACGAGCGCCAGAATTAATGGAGCCGCGTTTTTTTCTGTGTCGCCCCCTCTCGCTAATGGCCCCATGGAAGACGACGTGCGAACGAGCGTTTTGGTGCGGACTGTACCCGCGGGGTGTGGGTGGCGGCAGGCGCGGCCCGCCGGTCCACTGATTCACAGCCAGCGCCACTCCCCGCCGGCCGGCCCGGCCGTGTCGTACGGCGGCCCAAAAAAGGAGCTGCATCGCCGTGTGCGAGAGGCAGACACAGCGCGTTCTGTTTGTTCAGTAATTGAACCGCGACGCGCGGGCAGCCTACCTGCCGGCCGCCGGGCGCAGGCTGCGGCGCGGCGCGTGCCGTCGCGCGTGGGTCGCGGAGATAGCGTCCGGGCCTTGTCGCTCTGTCTCTCTCGCTCTCCCACGGCACGCCCCGTGAGTGCGAGAGAGACAGAGCGAGTCAGGCGGCGCGGCGTATCACCCTCGACGGCGGCCTTGGCCCCCGGGCACAGTGGGTCAGAAGACCGTTGAGGCGGCCAAAATTCTAAACGCGTTTTGAGCTCCACGGGCGCTAAATGGGACTCAAATCGGACGTGTGACCCCACAAATGGATTCCTCGTTCGAAGATCAATCCATGGGTGGGGTCACACGATTGATTCGAGTCCCATTTAGCGACTTGCAGTTTGGCCGCCTCAACGGTCTTCTGACCCACTGTGCGCCGCCGCCGCCAACTGAGACGGAATGAAACCGCACGCAAAAATAGGGACACAAGTGAACCGCGCCGCTGAGCGCGTGCACTGTATGGATGGACGCGCGGGTGCACTCCGCGCTTCGCGGGTGCACTCCGCGCTTCGCGGGCGTGAGTCAGCCGAGCGGTTTCGGAACGGTCGCTCTGTCTCTGTCGCACTCAGGGCGACGCGAGCCTGCTTGAGTCATCGGCAGGCTTTCGTTGCTTTCTCTCTTCTTACCCCAGAACGACGGCCGCGGCGATCGGGATGAAAGGACTCGGCGGCGAGTTGATAATAATGATTTGCACGGAAATAAGTGACTAGGATGGGCGCGGCGGAAATGGTTCTCCGGCCGCGATGGTGAGGGGAAGCACTCGCTTGTGAAGTTGACGGAAATGACCTGGATGTGGCGCAAAGGGCTCGGGGAGTCCTTATTACAAAAAGCGGAGACCGGGCAACGGCCAGCAGGACGATAGGATAGGCCTGCCCACGCCACTTGGCTCGTCTGGCCGTCCGTCCGTCCAGACGCTGCCCGATCCAAGGCAAGCCGTCCATATAAGGGCCGCACCGGTTGGTGAGATTCGACCTCAGCGCGCGTTTCTCTCTCTCTCTCTCTCTCTCTCTCTCTCTCTCTCTCTCTCTCTCTCTCTCTCTCTCTCTCTCTCTCTCTCTCTCTCTCTCTCTCTCTCTCTCTCTCTCGTTGCCCTTGCCATCCGTGCGCGTGAGACGGTCTGTGTGTAGACCAAACCCCACGCAGTGGGCTCGTCTCGCGTCACCCCAATTGAACGGCGGGTCGTATGCGTCGTCTCGCCAGGGTTACTGCTTATCCTCCGCGGGCACGGCCGGCTCGGCGCACTGTGCAAGCGCGGGCCAACTTGACAGTGACCCGGTTCCCGAGGCTGAGGCCCCGCACGCCGTGGGGGGCGCGGTGCGGCGCGGTGCGGCTGGCTGCGGGGACACCGCTGCTGCGCGGGAAAGACGCGGGAGAGGGCAGAACCCGACCGCCACCTGGCGGCATCCTGGCGGCATGCTGGCGGCATCCTGGCGGAGGCCTGGCCGCGCAGAAGGTGTGAACTGTGGCGCCATCTGCGGGAGGAGGGGGACCGGGGGACCGCTCGGGGGTCCATGCACGGTTGGGACGCACCGAGGTCGTTACGTTATTATTAAACGGGCGTACGGCCGGCCGGGGCTGCGGGGCGCGGGTAGTGACCTTATGCCTCATAGCAGCTGCCTGCTCATACCCTCCCTGCAGGAACACCGGGCCGCTGCATGGGCCGCTGCATGGGCCGCTGCGCCGCCACCGTATGCACCCGCATTCTCTGCCAGGACTGGCGCATGATAAATCAAAGAGTCCAGCCGGCGCAGCGCGCAGCAGGCTTATTCCGAACAGCGTGTCGTCGCTCTGGCTCACCCTTTCGGGTCACCCCGTGAGTGCGAGAGAGAGAGAGAGAGAGAGAGAGAGAGAGAGAGAGAGAGAGAGAGAGAGAGAGAGAGAGAGCGACGAAAGCGATGTCCGGAATCGCCGTTCTGCAGGTCAGGAACGGCATCATGAAGGGCATGCAGAGCCCAGCGATAAGGTCCCTGCAGGAACAAGTGCCGTACTCTGGGAAAAAAAATGTTTCCATTTATTATTTATTTTGCCGCCGTTTATGATCAAATATGACTGGACAGTTTTTCTCCTTCCCTTTGGTTGATGACCTGTGATGGTGGCACCGACCTCTCCTTCCGTATGTAACTCTCTGCCCCCTCCCCCTTCCAAACTCTCGCTCACAGCATCGGACGGCCCCATGACGTGACAGCAGCAATATGGCCATAATCCGGCCACATGCAGCGAGCGAAACAAAAAATGGTTTACCTTCCGCTCCTCCTTCTTGTTCTTTTCCTCATCCAGCCCCGGGCCGTTTCGTTCTTCGTTCAGCGAGGCGCTGAGTAATGACCCGGGCAAGGCGTGTGGCGCAACGTGCAACGCGCCAAACGTTACCTTTCCGAATCGGGATCTCCCTCACGTGTGTGCGAGAGAGAGAGAGAGAGAGAGAGAGAGAGAGAGAGAGAGAGAGAGAGAGAGAGAGAGAGAGAGAGAGAGAGAGAGTTATGAGTGAGGCCATCCAGCAGTACGCACCGTCGCGCTGTCCTCGGAGCCGCCCGCAATCGTACAAGACAGGTGCGCACAATCATCTGCTGCTGTTGGGACCCCGAAAAAAAATGAGAAAAACAAAAAGCGTGCGGTGGGACTCGAACCCGGGCCCGCCGGGCCGGTGGTGGAACGTGCCGGGGCGTGGCGTGGCGCGGCGCGACTGAATGGGTTAGAGATGATGGGGCACCGTGGACGGTTTTACTAATGAGCTCAACAGGATGCATGTTCGACATTCATAAACACGGCTCGGCGGCCAGGGAGGGGGACCGGGTGATACGATCTGAGTGCCGCCACCTCGAGGAGGTGGACACGGGGAGGGGCGGCCAGGGACGCGACGCGTCGCCGCTGGAGGAGAAGGAGAGCAGCCCTGGACTTCCCCGTCCACTATCCGTGTCGTTTCCTAACCCACTGCTGGAGTGGCCGGCCGTGTACACTGCACACCGTAGCGCCGCGCTTTACGGCGCCGTTAAAATATTCCCCGCAAGAAAGTGGAATAGATAAGCGGCGATAAGCGGAGGGCAGCGCGCCGCATCCCGATGACCAGGAGGGGGCGACGACGCGCTGCCGATTGGTCGGTCGGGCCCCTCGAAGCCACGTCCCCGAACGACCCCACCCGCACGCACGCGGCGCGCATCGAGAATACCCGATCACCGAGCCAACTAATCGATCAATCGGATGGTTGTTTTGCAGGGTGCTGGTGGGGGCCCCCGAGGCGCAGACGGGGCAGCCCGGAGTGTCGCGGGGCGGCGCCGTGTACCGCTGCGACACGCGAGGCGCCGACCACTGCCAGGAGATCCCCTTCGACCGGACCGGTAAGTCTTCGAGCGCCCTACGCTGACCAACCTGCAGGTCACGGCCTCCCCCGCTCGCTCTGCCACGCGGGTCGTGGCAGGCGCGGATCCAGGATTTTTCCAAGGATGGGGCAAAACAGTGCTTTTTGCCTACCTACAGGGGCAAAGTAGGTATTGTTGCCTACCTCTCAGGCGGCCTATCTAGTACCTCAGGAGGGGGTAAGTACCTCCATTACCCCTCCCCTAAATCCGCGCTTGGTTCGTGGGAATTTTTGCCCACTCGTGTGGCATCACTGCCGCTTGCCACGGTGCCGCCTCGCCTCTGGCTGCCCCGCGCCGCGGAGCCGCGGAGCCCCCCGGGGGGTTGGCGTGGCGGCCCGCCGTTTGGGTGGCCCCTGCGCCTCGCGGCCCCGCGCGCCACTTGCCCTGATTGAGCCGTGCGACCCCCGCCGCGGGGCCCAGGCCGTGGCTCCGTGACTCAGCCACCGGAAATCGGCCATCGGCCGCCGCAGCGCGCCGTTCGACTTTAACACACCGAAAAAACCTGGCGCATGTATAAGTACTCCTTGGCGGCCGGCCGCGGCTTCGCGGACGATGCAACGATTCGGCGGCAGCGCGTCGCGTTCCTCGGCGTGCTCGCCGGACCTGCCTTGCTTGGCCTGCTCCGGCGCGGCCTGCCCGGCCTCAGCTGCCGTATTAGGACTCGGGGCGAGTCTGCTGCCCGCTGTGGTCACTGCCCCGACGACCCCGGCGCCGCCCCGCCCGGCCCCGCCCGGCCCCGCCCGGCCCCGCCCCACTTGCGGCACAAAAATGTAGCCGACGCGCTTGATCCACAATTTCTTTCGGGAACCGATTTCTTGAGGAGGCAGTACAAGAAAATTAAACTAAGTGGATACGAACTTGGGCTGGGAAGTGGCAGATCCCTGGTTCGAAACCCCATCGTGTGCAATTATTTTTTTAGGGGTGCCGACAGGAGCCCCTATTGCATTTGACCGAAATTTCTTTTTAGGGGTTCCGACAGGAGCCCCTATTGCATTTGACCGAAATTTCTTTTTTTTATTCCACCGTCGTGACTTACGACATGTCAGTGACATGTTCGTGACATGTCACAACGATATTATCGTTGACCTCAACGATACTATCGTTGCCGCGGTACTTTACAGGTACCTTCGAAAGTACCGACGGTACTTGACGTACCCACGGGTACCACGGACTCCATGCGCTGCAAACCGCTGTACAGCGGCGCATCCAACAAAAGAACTTGGAGGAAAAAAAAAAGAAGAAAAAATGGGGGCCCTTCTCCCACCTCCCCACACAGTAGGGAGGACCGCCTGCAACTTCGGTGGATCGGGGGAACCGGTGCATTCCAGGCGGCGACCCCAGGGGTTCTCATCTGATGTGGGCCGGGTGAAGGGCGGGGGTTGAGAGCCTTTGGTTTTCGCGGGGTGGTCAGTGGTACCCACAGTGGTACCCCCGCTGTCCGGCGCTCTCTACCGAACATGCAGTGTGAAGGGCCAGCTTCAAAGGACTTATCAACTCCAAACCGACGAATCAGAATGGACCCACCCGCGACCAATTGCGAGTGGCTGGAACGACCGGGGATCGAACCAGTGCCGAGGCCAATCCGCCGAAGCGGACTGCTTTTTAGACACCCAAGCATAGTGGACGACAAATGATCTAGACCACTACGCTATCACGACTGCACGTCTGCCGAGTGTCGGACGACGGGTTTGAGTCGTATTGGGATGAGGGAGGCAGTCGTAAAATGTATTGAAATGTTGGGATTCGATCCCCGGACCTTACTGTTCAAGTCCGACGCCTTAGCGATCTCAGCCACCACGGCTCATGGTAGATGCGGCGTCAGCCGGGCTCTAGACGCGGCAGGGATGGAGCCGCAGTGAGCGGGTCATTCGAAAAATGTTGAGAAAAAGTGGGACTCGATCCGTCGACCCCGGTACCGGGAACCGACGCCTATACAACCTGTACCACCTGGTACCGCGGTACTTTACTTTACTTTCCTGCCCATGCCTGGTTGGCAATAATAAAAAACTACTTTCGCAACTATTTTTTAAATTAGCGGAACACCACGCAATGCATGAGCATTGGAATTTTTTTTTTTTTTTTTTTTTTTTTTGGGGGGGGGGGGGTATTACAGGAGTTAAAATGTCGGCGCCGGCAAGATGGTACCGGTGGCTAAGCGGTCAGGGTAGAGGAGTCGACTCGACTCTCTCGGAATGAGTCTGCCGCCGGGCCGCCAGGGCACGGCCACGGCCACGGCCACGGCCCCGTGCGGTGCGCGATCGGAAAGGCAAGGACGGGTCCAGCGGTCCAGCCCTGGCAAGTGCCTGCACGCACAGGCCCGCGTCAAGGCCATCCACCCCGGAGCCAAGGACAGGAAAATCCTGCCAAGGACTCGGCGGCGTCCTTATCAGAAGAGTCCACTGCTCGGTCTGACTGGCACTCTGGCGGCGCGCGGGGGGCGTGGTGATCGCCGTGGTGATGGCCCTGGTGATCGCCCTCGTGATCACCGTGGTGATCGCCGTGGTGATGGGCGGTGGACTCCGCGTTCACCCGGACATGACGCGCCGAGACGTCGTTCGGCAAAGAATGTGCGCCCGGAGTGAATGCCCAACCGGCTATAAAAAGGCGCACAAAGGAAGCTGCCCTCCCCCACAACACCGCCACGGGCTACACCCCGCCGGGACTCGAACCGTGGATTTTGCTGCCGTTGCGCGGCCGCTATGGACTACACTCGATTTTCTTTTGTCAAGAAACTCATCAGTCACTGATAACGCGCGGCGCACCACTATAAAGTGAGCGGATCCGCGGCGCGCGCGGCCAAAACAATAGGTTGCACTGACGTTGTGTACTCACGCTCTACCTTTTGGTGCTGCTTGTTCGTCGGCACCGCAGGCGTGGCCGCCGCGCTCCCTCCCGTTGGCTCCCATTCGAATCGGCCTCGCTTTGGCCGCGGCTTTGGCGCTGCCCGCTGCTGGAAATGTATTAATTCAGATGGCAAGGAAGGGCTGTCATGCCTTCGGCCCGCGTTCCATATGCACGGCGGCATGCCCTGCCCCGCGCTGCGTGCGTTTAACACACAATGCCCCCCTGGATCCCGCCCCTGGGGCCGCGCGGCCGCGCGCACGCTTGACCAGCGGGCCCCTGGCAGCCCGCCACTGGCCGCCGAGCCGCGCGAGTGCCAAGGGCCCCGCGAAGGCCGGCGAAGGCCGGCGAAGGCCCTCACCAACATGACGGTGGCGACCACGACCATCTTGATGACCTCTGTTTTCTCTGCCCGCAGGCTCCAAGAACAACTCCCAGGGCCAGCAGATCGACGAGAAGTCCAACCAGTGGTTCGGCGCCACGCTGTACAGCTCGGGCGACGACGGCGTCGTCGTGGTGAGTGACACCGCCGCGCTGGGTAGGCGACCCGCGGCCGCGCGTGTGTCCGGGCTGCCTGCCGCCACGGCGCTCTTCTCGCGCGTCGTGTCCGGGGCCGCCGCCCTCGCCGGCCGACGCGGCCAAGCGGTAGCAGTTACTCCTGTTAAATCCCCCTCCCCGCCGGGGCACCGCCGGGGCACCCAGGGCAGCAAGCACCGCGCTGCACGCGAGACCAATTTATTTACGACTGGCGTGATCATGCGTGTTTGTCACGCCAGTCTTATACCCCTCCTCCTCCTCCTTCTCGGTGTTCGTCTCCACGCCATGTATCTGTCGGCCGATCTGGTGCATTTGTCGTAGTGCGCGTCGCCCTGCGCGCCCTGAGTGCACCGTGTGCACAGTGGCCATTGTGTGTCCGTCAGCGTGGTCTGCTTCGCCTCCTCCAGCAGCCCAGCGCGGCTGCAGGCCCTGCGTGCGTGTGTGCCTGCGCGCCCGCGTTTGTGTGTGCGTCTATGTGTGTGTCTGAATGTGTGTGTGTGTGTGTGTGTGTGTGTGTGTGTGTGTGTGTGTGATATAGTGAGTGGGAGTACTCGCACGTGTGAGTGGGTGTCTCGATGGGCCGTACAGGCGCCCCGGCGCGAATGGGCCGATTCGGTGGGCGCGCGCTTATTCTCGGCCCCCTCAGTGACCCAGGTAGACGCGACGCCAATGGGCGACTGATCGCGAGTCCGGCCCGCGCACGTGGCCGCCGTGCACAATCGCCGTTATGATAAAGATATCGCGGAGACAAGGCATGCAACGAGCACAGCAGCCCGGCACAGCATGCATTGTGCTCAATGGCACGGCCCGCGCGGCGGCCCGCCAGCCAGCAGACAGACAGACACACAGACAGCACAATGTAGATCTGTCGCCTAGTCGCAGCGTCGCAGCCAGCCACGAGGAGGAGTTGCTGCAGCGCCGGCGGGGACTTCCCTGAAGACGGAGCCGAATCCACGGACGGCTCTCGGAATCGGCTCGATGTTTATTTATTTCATATCTGCCAGCATGCTTGCTGCAGGCGGGCGAATAAAAACAGAAGCGGCAGGGCAGGGCGACGGCGACAGGGCCGGCAGGCGGCTGGCGCGGCGCCGGAGGTGCTATACACTGGTCAGCGGGTGGAAACTCTGTTGCCAAAACCGGCATGCAAAGGTTTTTTGTGCAGCTTAGATCTCCGAACCCAGAGGTGGTAGGTGAAATCCGAGGTCATATTTGGAATCCTCATAAAATTTCACTCGGCGTAGGACATGTTTAGTGCCAGGGGCAAAGGAAATGGTCAGTCATTTTGCCATGAGAAAGTAAAAAAACAGGTGAAAAACGCTCTGGGACCAGGATCGAAATTTACGCTTTATCCCGAAAATTGCTATTTGGTCATGCTTAATGTGAGACAACGGTATGGCCAATTCAAATTCTGAGTACAGATATGAATTCAGCGTGCTTTCGTGTGTGCATTCCACCTATAAGTTTCAAAGAAGGAGGGTCCGTACCCTTTAGAACACGCAGTCAACGGCAGACTGTTTTGTAATTTTATGCAATACAATCGCTGCATACCCTCTCACAGTTTCATGGCAACGGTTTTCTGTTATTTTGGTGTGTTGACCACTCCCAGGCAGCGTAATGCACAGGAAATTTTCTCAGGATTCAGAATATGACCTCAGAATTTACCTACGAGGTCCCGTTCTCTTGCATTAAGTGTTACCACAAAACAATGCAACGTTTCGATCATGGTCCCACAGCGTTTTTTCTCCTTTTTTTCTTTTTCTCATTGCAAAATGACCGACCGTTTCCTTGACCTCCCGCTCTAAACATACCCTACGCCGAGTGAAATTTTCTGAGGATTCCAAATATGACCTTGGATTTCACCTACCACCTCTGGGTTCCGAGATCTAAGGTGCACAAAAAACCTTTGCATGTCTTTTTCGGCAATAGAGTTTCCACCCGCTGACACTGGTGCACGAGCGTCCCGGCGCCGCTGCTGAGAGCCTTCCGTGGTTCGGACTAGGGGTGTGCGAATCATGAATTTTGTTTTCGAATCGAATCGAATCGAATCTGGTTTTAAATGACCCGAATCGAATCGAATCGAATCCGCAATTTTTTTCCGAATC
Source organism: Stenchaetothrips biformis (assembly GCA_030522485.1). Taxonomy (NCBI): domain Eukaryota; kingdom Metazoa; phylum Arthropoda; class Insecta; order Thysanoptera; family Thripidae; genus Stenchaetothrips; species Stenchaetothrips biformis. The sequence goes on from CM060090.1 coordinate 3,274,028, forward strand.
GAATCGAATCCGAATATCTTCATAAAATTTTCGAATCGAATCCGAATATTGCCATATTTTTATGCTTGTATTAAATGTCATGTAATGCCTACTTGGCATGTATTTATGACAATCTAGGAAAATAAATTGGTCCCAAGACAATTTATCTGGGTGAATGGAGGAGCGAAGGATCGGTCGATTCGAGGACGAAACGCGTTGATTCGATTTTTCGAATATTTCGGTATCGAACCGACGATTCCGTGAGCGAATCGAATCGAAGCTACGCAGATTCGATTCGATTCGATTCGATTTCGAACAATTCGCACACCCCTAGTTCGGACGGCATGTTGCTGTATCGCATCGCCGCCGTGAGGGCCGTAATGGCCGTACAGCCGGTAAGGCGCCGCCCACCGCCTTTGCGAATCCGCGCCAAAAGGACGCGCTGCCGCCGCCTGCCGGCGCAGTGGAAGGGAAGGCGAAGCGAAGCGCGTCGTGCGGCTCGGCTCGGCAAGGCCCGGCCCGGCGGTTCGAGGGCCTCCTTCCTCTTCATTTAGTGAGCCGCTGACGAATGGGACGGGCGTCATATCGAGACAAGAAACAAATTACCCTCCGCGGCCATAGGGCCCATGGACGGCCATGGGGGTCACGCCGCCGAGCCGGCCATGGGGCCATAGGGCAGCCGAGTGGTGCATTTAAACCGCGCTGTCCAGTCCGGCCTCGCGTCCACTCTGCGCGCTCTCGTCTTGTCCTCCTCGATGCCGCCACCTCCACGCCGAACTTGCCGCAGTCTGCGCCGGTTTTTGTCGCGCCACAGCAATAAGACTTGGCTGCATTTGGTATTCCTTGTTTTTCCCCGAAATGCGACATGAGGCAATCCGTCAATCAATCAGCAATCACTCAGGGCCGGGCCAACTTCCCGGAACGACGGCCTCGCCGACGGCCGGCCCAGCGCGCGTGGCTGCCCTGCGTCCACAATAACATTCCTGGCCACACTAAATTATTGAAAGGCCTTTCCCTGACGACGACGGCGCGCGGCTCCCCCTGCTCGCCGTTTTGGGCCCGGATTCCCACACTCGAATTTGGCACAACCCGGCTTTTGCTCGCTTTGTTTCTTGCTGCTTTTTCTTTGCTTTTTAATGCCCCCTTCCCCCATAAAAGCACCGCCGACGGCAGCCCCGACCGCGTGCTGCTATGCGGATGACGGCGAGGACCCCGTCGTGTCGTCGACGGGGTGGTGTGGCGGTCCGCGGCCGGCCGCGCACACATTGCCGTGCGCACTCTCCATATCGAGTTGCATCGAGGAGGAGTGCATTTAGCGGTGCTGTTTGCTGTTTGGAGAAGGGGTCGGACTCGTCGCCGGCGGCGCCAGCGGGGACAGCACAGCGGGACAGCAGGGCCTTCCTGCCTCCAGCAGCTCGCTGCGGCACGCTGCGGCACGCTGCGGCACGCTGCGGCACGGCGTGTTGGGACTGGAAGGACCGCCATTGTCCTTGTCACGCGCCATTGTTCTTAGTCGGTGTGTGTGTGTGTTGGTGAGTGAGTGAGTGAGTGTGTGTCTCGGCGATGAAAAACGAATGGGAAAGGGGTGCACGGGGGCGTTGCAGGCGTTGCCGGCGGTGCAGGCGCTGCAGTCCTACCTTGGCGCCACAACGCGTGGCGGTGCGTGCGGGGGCGTGAGGGAGGCCGGCCCGCGGGTCGTGGAAGATGGAGTGCTCATTCTCGGCTCCACGGAAATAAAGTCTTTCCGAAAACATCCTGGGCCTCACCGCGCCCACCGCGCCGCGCCTGGCGCCCTCTTCCAGGAAGGCAGCGGTGCATTGTTTCTGTGTGCGTTCGTGTGTATGTGTGTGTGTGTGTGAGCGCGTGCGTGCGTGTGTGTGTCGCGTCGATCGGACGGCAAAATGTTAATTGATTAATTGCTTTTACGCCCCGCTCTGGGAATGCGGCCCGGCTCCTCTCCCTTCGTTTTCGGCGGCGGCCATCTTTCTTCTCTTCCTCTCTGTCTTTTTCTCCTTCTCGCGTCCAGCCAGCCCTGCCCTGCGCTTCGCTCCGCCGCGACCCTTGTCCGTGCCTTGGGGCGCGCGCGTGCGGCCGCTCCGGTGTTTATTTGTGCGCGCGTTGTGTGTATGTGCGTGTACGCCCCGAGTATGGACTGCCCGCCCCGACCCTTCCCCGGCAGGAATAACTCGCAGAGCCACGAGAGATCTCCCAGGCCATAAAGGTGCCCGCCATCCTTCCCCCGCCTTCTGCCGCATGCGCGGCGGGGCGGGGCGGGGCGGGGCGGGGCGGGGCGGGGCGGGGCGGGGCGGGGCGGCGGCGTGGCGAAAAGCGGATCGGCCACCACGACCCGCGCGATCGGCGTCCCGGTGCCCCTTCCCGTGGGAGAGTGCCGACTGTCCACCAAGGTGAGGGCCTCCGCGTCGTCCCGATGCTGCCTGGCGCCGCCCCCGCCGCCCCCCGCCGGCCCCCGCCGTGCTCCTATCCAAGCTAAACTTAGCCGCCTTCAACCTGAGCGCCTCAGTGCAGTGTCTCACCGCTGACTCCTGCCTGCGCGGCCCCTGCCCCACTCGCCCGAAATGGGAGGGTTTTGGAAGTGTCACTGACTTTCTCCCCTCTGTCTTCTGTCCCGCAGGCCTGCGCGCCGAGATACGTGTACTTCGCCAACTCCGTGAACCGCAAGGACCCCGTCGGCACCTGCTGGGTGTCGCGCGAGGGCTTCTCCGACTTCGCCGAGTACGCGCCCTGCAGGACGAGTAAGTACGCCCACAGCACCCGTTCCCAACCCAAAACTAGTCGAGAGCGTCTGCGCGCCGGCTTCGAAGTCCGAGAGCTGAAGTTCGAATACTGCCATATCTCTTGCTCATTTCGACACGCACTCTGTGCGAACGGATCCAGCCTTTCAAACGAATCGCTTCACCGGCAATGTCCCATGCCTCACGGTGGCTGAAAGCGAAGAGGCGTCGAACTCTGAGTCCGGGGGACCTGGGTTCGACACCCAGGGCAGTTATCATTTTTGACAGACTGTCCCTGGGAAGCGACCTCCAACTTTTGTGTCGACGGGCGCCTCGCTCGCCGGCGGTTATATGGGAGGCAGAACACGTGACAGGACTACACCCAGTCCGGTTCGGGGATCGGCCTTGCACCAAATAGCCTTTCTCTTGTAAAAATTTACTTAATTATTTTTGAATTGAAGTAGCGTTATAATCTTGTCTCAGGATGCGGGGATTTTTTTTTATTAGTCTGTCCCTACACGCTGATGACCCCCTCGACCCCGGACACCAGGACACCCTGGCCGAGCCCCTCAGCGGCGGCGTCCCCGCCGTCATCGGGGGGCATCAGGGACGCGCGGCTCGTTGCCCGGCTACAGTATCTCGCCTCCCGGTTCATCGCGGAGGGTCAACCTGGCGGACGGCGCGTCGCGTGCTGCCGTTTCGCACTGTCGACGACGCCGTCCTTTGGCGGCGTCCTGGCCGCCTCATCGGCCAGGACATTCGGAAGAGCCGCGTCGCCGGCAAATTGGGCGTCGCCGAGACAAGGATCCAAAACGAGGAAAATGGATGTTTTCGTTTGACTTTCTTTTAAATGACGCCTCTGCGCTGTGCCGCTGCGCCTTGGCTGCGCGTGGCTGGGCGCATGTGCGGCGTGTGAGTAAACACGGAGGCCGTGGATGTGCTCCAGCAGCAGCTGCTGCTTACTCACAAGGGAGGGAGGGGGCGGCAGGCCGGCCAGGGACTGAGTGCACTTCCTCAAATCCGTCACTCTAATCCTTTCCCTTCCATCCCTGGCCTGCCTGTGTATAACCCAACCCCCGCCGGATATCTCATTCGGCTTCAGCTTGAAGTTTGACCAGTGGCGGTGCGGCGGCCATACTCCGCGCCTCAGCTTCATTAGGCATATCCGCGCAGGGGGTAGTGACGTGCCTCGGCCTTCTCGGCCGCAGGCAGGCAGGCAGATGCACACTGCTGGCTGCCTGGCTCCGGACAGCGTCCGTCTCGTCGCTCTCTCTCTCTCGCACTCGTGGGGCGTGAGGGCGCGAGAGTGCGCGTCCAGTTCGGAACCAGCCTCCTGTAGGTCGGCGCGCGGTTCTGCGGCCATCATTAACCTGGGACGTGAATTAATAGCCCTTTGGAGTGACTGCTAGCCCATCGCTCTGTCTCTCTCGCACCCCTACGGCACGCCCCGTGAGCGCGACAGAGCGACGATCCTTGCAGCGCGGCGCAGCGCGGCGCAGCGCGAGGCAAGCGTGCGCCCACACGGGCGGGAGGGCAGAGGTAGCCCGCCCCGCCCCGCCCCGCCCCACCCCGCCCCGCCCTGCCCACACACGATCCCGTGCTCCTGCCCACGCCGCCGTGTGTGCGCCAGTCCGCGAGCGGACGTTGCTAACCGCGGGCCGCTGGCTGGCCTGCTAGGAAAGCTCGAAACGCAGCACGCGGCATCCATCCAGCCGTCGACGGCAGGGACGGCAGGCTGCCCCCCAGGGGGTGCTCCTCGCGCGCGCTGCGTTTGGGTTCCCGTGGGACGGCCTGGGGAGGGAGGGGGGCGGTACCGGAAGGAGGGTGCGCGCCAAGAGAGGTGCCAGGAGAAGAGGAAGTGAGGTCGGCGAGGAGACAAGCGGCCCGTAATGAGAAACAAGTAGCCGCGTGGCGCCGTGCTAAAAAAAAAAAAACAAAAAAAAAAAAAAAAAAAAAAACGCGGAGGCCCCTTAGCAAAACAGCCACCTGATGGGCCGTTTTTCTTCGCGCTGTCTCTCTTGTACTCACGGGGTGTCCCGCAGGAGGGCGAGAGAGACAGATCGACTCGGAACCAGCAGGCGGACTGGGATGCGAGGCGAGCCGCTATCGCGGCCTGCATCCTTTCGGCTCGTGGTCCCCCTTGCAGTGGCCGCGGTGCGCTTCGGCCGAGGCTGCGGCCCCTCCGTGACGCGCATCACGTCACATCCAGCGGCGTGACGGCCGCGTCAAGATAGGCGGGGCGCGGCCCGCGATGTTTGGACAGACAACACAGCACCGCGTGCACTGCGTGTCGCTGCGGCCGGCCGGGCGGTGCCTCCCCGGGCCCGGCCCGAAAGGACCAAGGACCGACCGAACTGCAGTTATTCCTCGATAATTTCATTACGGCCAAATTGGGGTACTGCGGCGTCATGGCCGTCATGGCGCGGGCGGGCGGGGCGCACTCGGCCGACACAATGACCGTCCTGATGAGAGCCGTCACGCCGGCCGGCCGGGCGCACCGCGCGGCCGAACCAGAGAGGCATCGTCGCCGCCGTGCGCCAGTTTGCCGGCTTTAGAGTCTGCGGTCTGCGGCCGGGGCGCGGCGTGTGCTTGCGGTTTGGACTCGCGGCGCCCGTCGCATCACCACGCCGTCGTCGTCTTCGTCGTCGTCGTCCCTTCGCGGCCTCGCGGCCCGCTGGCCCCGCTGGCCCCGCCGGCCCGGACGCCCATCTGTCAGGCCGGCCGTCGAAGGGCCGCTGATGAAGACGTCCTGCCTGACGGGCGGTATGGCGTCCGCAGTCTGACGGGTTGCGCGCTGCTCTAGGGGAAAAGCGCCTCGTAACGGCAACATCGGCGCGCGCGCCGCGCTCCGTCAGGACCTGTCTCCACTCGGATCGGATCGGTCGGTACGGATCGGCCGTCCTTATCCCCGCGCCCCACCCACCGTCCGCGAAACCGCAGTTGCCGTCACGTCCTCTCACCACCTTGTTGCTTTTCTTGTCTTGTTGCAGAGCACTGGGGCTACCACCGGCAGGGCTCCTGCCAGGCGGGTCTCGGCGCCGCCATCTCCAAGGTACGTAAGTCGGGTGGCAGCCCTAGCGGCCAGGCGCGGTGCAGGCCAGGTGGCACCCCTATAGCTTCGGGCGACGCCTTTACGGCCGCGTCGCGACGCGGGAATGGCGCCGTCGCCGCCCTGCAGCTCCATTCCAAACAGCGCCCTCCTCGCTGTGAGAGAGAGAGAGAGAGAGAGAGAGAGAGAGAGAGAGAGAGAGAGAGAGAGAGAGAGAGAGAGAGAGAGAGAGAGAGAGAGAGAGAGAGACCCCTGTTCGGAATCGAACTGCCGCGCCGCCTTGTAACCGGCCCGCCTCGCCTTACAATATCGCCGCCACAAACACGGCCTCGTCGGGGGCGGCCGCCTCGCGCCACTTTTAGAAGCGCTTGCTGGGGTTAATCCCGCCAAGAAAGAAGACCCCTCCTCCGGATCGAAAACATTTTCAGCCAGGCAGGCATTGCCGCGCCGTGCCGCGGCGGCCTGTTAAGCCCTTTATGTGGCGACGATAAAAGCGATCGGCCAGACACACGGCGTTTAGGGCCTGCGCCGCGCATTAGCGGAGAATGCGAGGGACGACGCGGTCCTCGGCGCTTCCGTCGGGTCGCGTTTCTCCATAAGGTTCAGCCCGACAGAGGCCCCCATTCGCTGGACTCTTTCTCGCTACTGGCAGTGCCCTGTTGCTGGCCACAGCGTTGCGGCCCAAGAGCGCTGCACCAAAACGCGCTGCTGTCTTGGCCATCGCTTTTGCTGCGGGTTTCCGTCTGGCGCGCCTGCGAGTTAGGCCGCCGATCCTTCCTGCAGCACACCGGTGTGGAGACGGTGGCCTGCCTTGCGCCCGAGGGTCTTCACGGGGGCGAGGTAGGCCACCGTCTCCACACCCGCGGATCGGTGGCCTACCTCGCAGGCGGCCAAGTCCGGATGACTGGCCATCTGCTCCTTAGTAGCATTCTCACTACAGCTAATAAAGCGTGTGACCGGGCGACGATACTCCGCGCGCGAGTGACCTTTGTTGCGATCCTCGAGTGCGTGGGGTACAGCCGGGGCGCGGTCATTCCCCTCCCCCTCCCCTCTTGTTTCCGACAGTGCCCCACTAACGTGTGTCCGTGTCCCCTTTTGCAGGACGGCAATCGACTCTTCATCGGAGCTCCGGGCAGCTGGTACTGGCAAGGTAAGGGACTGGGACCGGCGCGACGCCGTGTAGTACAACTTTGGGTGATGCAACTTTGAATGTACGTGTAATTACGTGTCGTGTTTTGTGTACACTGTGTAAAGGCTGGCGGTTCGGGCGCTTTGTGTCTCAGGGTCCATCCCTTGGTTCTTGCTTTTCCTGTCGTTCTTGCGGGTGGGCCTGTTGTCGTGTCCGTCTCCGAGAAGGAATAAACTGACTCGGAAGGACGCAAACTGAAATTCGTGGAGCGCTCGCCGTGTGAATACTAGCGCGCTCTATCGCTGGCTGTGTTGCGCTATCCTACTCCGCGCTTGGTGTGCGCACCGCGTTCTGCGCGGGGCCCTGCAGGCCGTGCTATGATTGCCTCATCTTGTCACTTACTCCTCTTTATTCTCTGCCGGGACCTGAAGGACCCGCTGGACCACACGGAGTGCAGCATCGCGCGGCAGTAAATCGCAGACGACGCGGACAGCGCCGAACGCGAAGCGCGTAAAATAGCCTCCGTCTCGCCGAGTGATTTGCAGTCTGGAAGAAATCGCTTGAAATTAAATTCGCTTTTTCGTTTTTCTCGGTCTTTCGTTGTCGGCTGGCGTGCGTCTGACACTGTCCCTTCACATTGCAGGTGGCTGGGTGGCGGTGCTCCGAGGACTCTGTATCAAAAGTGTGTGATGGATTGCTAAGGAAACATTTTGCTTGCAGGCCAGGCCTACTATGTAAACACCGCGTACAAGTTCCCCTTCGTTCCGTCAAGGAACTTGCCGTACGGCTCCGGCGCAGGTAAACACGAAAGAATAGAGAAGAAAAATTGACCCTAAAAAATAAAACACGAGAGCGTCAATGTAACCAGTAACTCTGGGCATCATTCTGACTATAAAAGAATTTCCCTTTGAACCCCTAATACGTGTATAGCGAAAATACTAATCCCCTAAAAGGTGTAGTTGTTTTCCTTTCTTTTATTAATTCGATGAAGCTTGGTGAGAGAAATGTAACCCAGGTTTGAGAACTCATACTAGTGGCCTAGTAGTCAACCAAACCCCTCTTGTACATAGGTGCGTGATGGTGTAGCGCTTGACTTTCCAGCCGGTGCTCCGAGACCCATGCGAGCAGCAGGCCGTTCTCCCTGCGTGTGTACATAGCGGCGCGTGCCGGCGTGTGACGGTGTGGTGTGCTGTGGTGTGGTGATTGGTGTTTTGCTAACGAGGTTTGTCTTGCAGGCCGGGACTTCCCTGCCTTGTACAGGGTGGCGGGATTTCTGCTTTTCAGTTATTTTTTTTTTGTAGAGACTATTTTTCTGCTGTGATTTTTGTTCCTCTGCTGTGACAGCTACGCGCAAATCTAAACCTAAACCGCTTTGCAGAGCTCGCCTGTTGCCTACCTAACTACTACATGCAGTTGAATGAGACGAAACGCGGCAATTTTTACTTCGGACTGCTGATTGATGCCAAAGATCGTTGAGGGGAGGTTTTCGTCCACTGGTGGGAGGCCTCGAGCAGTCAGAGAACTCCATGCCTCCCACCAAGTGGCCCCGAATCTCCCTTCGCCGATCTCCGGAATCAGCTGGCTGGGCAACAACGGTTCTAAATTCAAATTGCCCAGGAGAGAGAGAGAGAGAGAGAGAGAGAGAGAGAGAGAGAGAGAGAGAGAGAGAGAGAGAGAGAGAGAGAGAGAGAGAGAGAGAGAGAGAGAGAGAGAGAGAGGCGAGTGCTGACGCGTGCTTGTGTTGGTGCAGGTCAGGTGCACTCACAGTCCCTCAAGGACAGCCAGATCGTGGTGGCGACCAGCGAGGGTTCCGCCGTGGACGACGACTCGTACCTGGGCTACTCCGTCACCACGGGGGACTTCGACGGCAACGGCGAGGTGGACGTGGCCGTCGGCATGCCCAGGGGCAGCTCGCTCGTAGGCAGGGTAAGTGGATACGGATCCAGCAAGGACACGTTGGGCTCGGCCGAGGGCAGACATAATAAGAAACACGGCGCCGTTCTGTTCCGTTCAGGTCGTTGTCTACAGCTGGAACATGGTGAACCTGTTCAACCGCACCGGTGACCAGATGGGCTCCTACTTTGCGTACTCGCTGTGCACCTCCGACGTGGACGGTGACGGCCTGGACGACCTGGTGATCGGCGCTCCCTTGTACACGCACTACGACAACAACGACGGCAAGTACGAGACGGGCCGAGTGTACGTCATCTACCAGGGCAGTGGCGTCTCCAAGTTCCGGGAGGTCACCACCCTGGACGGCAAGAACTCCAAGGCGCGCTTCGGCCTGGCCCTCACCTCGATGGGCGACGTCAACAAGGACGGTTTCGGAGGTAAGCTGGCGGGCTGGGGCTGGGGATGGCATTGGCTGGGACAGCGTCTAACAGCTTCTCCGTGGCAGACTTCGCCGTGGGTGCACCCTACGATGGACCGCGCGAACGAGGTGCCGTGTACATCTTCCACGGCTCCAAGGACGGCGTGATGGAGAAGGCCTCGCAGGTCATCTTCGCCGAAGACATCAACTACCAGCTGTCCACCTTCGGGTTCTCCATGTCGGGCGGCCACGACTTGGACAACAACGAGTACCCTGACCTGGCCGTTGGCGCTTACGAGTCCGATTCAGCGGTCTTCTTCAGGTTCGTTTGCCAGGCTTTGAATGCCAGGCTTTTTTCTTTGGTAGAAATCCTACTGCATCTCTCAATGCGCGCCATGACGACCAATGACCATGAACCGATGTCGCAGGTCTCGCCCCGTGGTCCAGATGACGGGGCAAGTCGCCTTCAGCATCGACTCGAAGCAGATCAGCCTGGAGCAGAAGAACTGCACGCTGCGCGACGGCACCCGCGTGCCCTGCGTGCCGCTCAACGCCTTCCTCAAGTACGGCGGCGTCAACGTCGACGACTCCATCGGTAAGGCCGCGGGTTCGATCCCCGTTCCCGCCGTCCTTGGCGCCGAATGTCCGTCACAATTATTTCTTTTTTTCTACTCCAGAGCTGGAGGTGCAGTTCGTGCTGGACGCCCGCAAGCCCAAGAGCCCCCGCATGTTCTTTGTGTCAGACTCTGGGCGCAACGTGATGAACCAGACGGTGCGCCTGGACAAGAACGTCCTCTTCCAGAAGAGCATGTTCGTGTACATCAAGGTGCGTCCGATTGTCCTTCTTCCCCCCACTTCTTTCCCCTGATCTGTCTTCAACCTGTGCCCCTCTGTGCGCAGCCGGACTTGCGCGACAAGCTGACGCCGCTGGACGCCGAGATGCGGTACAGCATGAACATCCGGCGCACCAGCTCGCTGCCGCCCATCCTGGACCAGGACACGGCGCCCGTGCAGAGGGATTCCATCAGCGTGCAGAAGAACTGCGGCCGCGACAACGTGTGCATCCCCGACCTGCAGCTCGTCGCCCACTCGTGAGTAGACCGACCGGACCGCCGCGACGGCCCACTGTGCGCTGTGCGCCGGGGCGCGCCAGCGTCGCGGCGCGAGGCTTCCGCTCCGGGCCGCCAGGCGGCGCCACCGCACAGCCGCTGCTGCCTGCGGACTTCCCTCGGCCTCAGCCGCTCATACTTGGCCCCTTGTGTCACCCAGGAACGTGAGCACGTACCTGCTCGACTCGGAGCAGCTGCTGGCCATCGACGTGGAGGTGCGGAACGAGGGCGAGGACGCGTTCGAGGCGACCTTCGAGATGAAGATCCCGGCCGGCATGGACTACAAGAGGATCCACCGCCTGGACAAGGCCGAGAGGGAGATCCCCGTGCAGTGCTCCCCGCCCAGCGCCGCCAACAACAACACCCTGCGCTGCGACATCGGCAACCCGCTGCCCAAGGCCAAGCGGGTCCACTTCAAGGTGCTGCTGCAGCCGTTCCACCGGGAGGGCATGAAGCCCCGCTACGAGCTCAGCATGTCCGTCAACAGCACCAACCCCGAGAACAAGAACTCGGTCGCCGACAACCTCAAGAACATCAACATCCCCATCCAGGTGGACACGGACCTCATCGTCGAAGGGTAAGGCATCAGCTCTGTCAGGGCGGAAACGGACGATGGGACTCGAACCCCGGACGATGACGCGTTCTCTGTGTTGCCAGGACCTCGCACCCGTCCGACCTGCACTTCAACACGACGCAGTACCGCAGCGAGGCGCTGGCGGCAGGCGTGAGCGAGACGGAGGTGGGCCCGCAGGTGGTGCACGTGTACAGCATCCGCAACAAGGGCCCGTCCGGCATCCAGGAGGCGCAGGCCGACTTCCTGTGGCCGGCCTTTACGCTGTCCGGCGAGCCGCTGCTCTACTTGCTGGAGCAGCCCGAGACGAGCGGACCCGTCAAGTGCGAGTTCTCCGAGGCCATCAACCCCGACGGCATCGTCATCGAGCGCAGGGGCAAGTCCTTCCTCGAGTCCATCGGCGCGGCCGGCCTGTACGGCTCGCTCGGCTCGGGTGCCGGCAGGAGAGGTAGGTGTGACCGTGGCGACCGCGCGGCGGAGCGCCTGGTGCGCACGCAGCCCGAGCGCGGCAGCGCGGCGCCGTGTAGAGGTTTGCCTACCCGCCAGGCGCTGGGGAACGAGACCAATGGACCAATGGACTTTTTCAGGTGGCGAGATCACCGAGGAGGAGCGCATCAGCATCGCCCAGGAGCACCGCGAGGAGGTGCTGGAGACGAGTGGCCGTCGGCAGCACGGCGGCGGCTACCGCACCGAGTACGAGAACCGCGGCGGTGCGGCGGTCGGCGCCTCCAGCCAGGCCGGCGTGCGGGCGGGGTCCGGCGGCTCCAGGCAGCGGGGCCGCGGAGGGGCTCGCGTTGAGAGCTCCTACGAGGCCGAGTACGAACGCAGCGGCGGCAGCGCGGCCAGGGCCGGCGGCGCCACCATCGTGGAAGGCTCTTACCGCAGCAGCACCGCGCAACAGGGAGGTGGCCGGCGCGTTGAGGCCGAGGCTGGTTCCTCTCATGTCAGCGGCGGCCGGCGCGTCGAGGCCGAGTACGGCTCCTCGCAGGCCGGGGGCGGCCGGCGCGTTGAGGCCGAGGCTGGTTCCTCTCATGTCAGCGGCGGCCGGCGCGTCGAGGCCGAGTACGGCTCCTCGCAGGCCGGGGGCGACCGCCGGGTCGAGTACGGTGGCGCGCAGGCTGGAGGAAGCCGCACTGTTGTTGTGGACCACACCGTCGAGTCCGGGTCGTCCTACCGGGGCCAGTCTTCTGTGTCCGCGACCACGGCTTCCTCCACGTCGAGGCGCACTGGGTACGAAGGCGGATACGAGGCCAGCTACGAGCAGGGCGGCGCGTCCAGGACTGCGGGCGGCATCGGGTCGACCGGTGGCCGCCGGACTTATTCCCATGAACGTTCGCACTCGAGCAACTCGTCGTGGAGCTCGGAGGACGGCGGCAGGCCGCGCGTCCACAGCGCGTCGTCCTGGCGCACCGAGGAGGACGGCGTGGTGCGCGAGGGCAGCTCGTCCACGCAGGGCTACGCGGACGCCGAGCTGGAGGAGCGGCGCCGGTACGAGGTGGAGCGGCGGCGCCACGAGGAGGAGGTCCGTCGAGCAGAGGAGGACCGCTACCGCATCGAGCTGGAGACGCGGCGCGCCGAAGAGGAGCGTCGCCGCCTGGAGGAAGAGAGGCGACGCACCGAGGGCCGCAGCCACGTGGACTACTCCAGGCACTACGAGGGCGGCCGCGGCACGGCAGCCGGGGCGGCTGCTGCTGGCTACGGGTCGGTCCGGTCGTCGTCGTCCGCCTCCATCAGCAGCAGCAGCAGTAGCAGCAGCAGCAGTGGTGGCGGGGTGAGCGTCGCCGCGGCGGTGGGCGGCGCGGGTGGCTCGGACAGCGTGGCCAACCTGCGACCGCGCGGCGGCAGCAACGTGTCAGGGTCGTCCGGGGGCTCCGCCGACACGAGCCACTTCGCGTGGGAGCAGGCGGCGCTCAACCCGTCGTCCGCGGCGGGCAAGACTGCCTACGGCACCCCGGCGCACACCACGGTGCTGGACCTGGGCGTGGACGCGGCCGGACTGCGCGGCGCGGTGCAGGGCCACGGCCAAGGCCAACGCCAAGGCTCCGTCACCGTCACCGGCTCCCGCACCTACGAGGCTGAATACGAGGACGAGGCGGAGGCCAGGGCCGCGGCAGCCGCGGCAGCGTCGGGCTCGGGAGGGCGGTACAGCGGCGGCCGCCGCGAGTGGTGGTCATCTTCGTCCTCGCATCAAGGACACAGCGGTGGGGCCGCCCAGGACAAGGACGAGGAGTACCAGCGCCGCGAGGAGGCCAAGTACTACAGCGGCAGCAGCAGCAGCAGCAGCCAGCATCACGTCGACGATGGAAACGGACTCGTCGATGCGAGGTCGGCTGACGTGCAAAACAGGTAATTTATTTTCAACGGACAACACAATACAGAAGAATTCACCTGTTACCTCCTTAAAAATCAAGTTCTATCTGATGATGGAAATTCAATGTGTGGGCTCATTCGTTGTGTTCAAGGTTCAAGCTGTACCAACGAATTCGTCGAGAAACCGAAGATGAGACATTCAGAGCGAGAAATGACTTGGATCTTCCAGAATGTAACCCAGTCAAGTGTGTCCATCTTCGGTGCACTGTTGGCCCTCTCCAGAGAGACCAAGAGGCTTATGTTGCAATCCGCTCAAGATTGGTGGTTGGCACAGTGAAAAAGGTTTGTAATTGAATGGGAAAAGCTATTGAAAATATTTTATTTGCCTTGTTTTGATGTTATGACCACTTGTTGGCTCCCTTTAGATCTCATCAACAGAGGAGCTGAGATTATCATCGCTCTTGTCTGCACGGATTACTCATCTTCCTCACATAGGTGAACCCGACAACTCAGTAAGACGGCAAAGAGAAGTTTTCACTCAAGTCATTCCATCAGACCTGGCTGTCAAGTCAGATATAGTTCCATTGTGGGTTGTGGTGCTCTCAGCATTTGCTGGAACACTGATACTCCTGCTACTGATATTCTTACTGTGGAAGGTAAGTGTTTGTCTCTTGAACAATCAATACAAACTCTTTTGCAGCATCAATTCACTTATGTTTTGATGCTCTTAAAATTACCACCTATTATTTTCCAACAAATGATTGATTTTCCTTCCCTTGCTTCCAGTGTGGGTTCTTCAAACGCAACCGACCAAGTAACGCCCCTGAAAAGGAGCCACTTAATCGAAATGGCCACTATAATGGTGATGAAGCTTTGTGACAGCGTTTCTAATTGCACCCATTTTAACAGGGGTGTGTGCAAATGTTTATATTTCCTTGGTCATGAAGATGAGAAATTTATCTCCCTCCAAACCTGCACAGTAAAATTGTGTTGTTTGGTATTTATGAACTGACTGGTGCGGGACCACCAGTAAATGTCAGTAATTAGTCAACTAATAATTTATGAATGGTGTGAGTGACTTGTGTGATTTTTTGTGTATATAGTTGAATGGGTGAAGCTTTGTGAAAAAGAGTGATTGTGTTGTACATTTCAGTTGGAGAGGTTTACATAAATGTGTGTGAGGCTGTGTGTGTGAATGAATGATTCTGTGATCTATTAAAATGATAACCGTGGTGCTCTTGTGCAAGTTGTTGTGCCATCAACTTTAATATTTAAATTGTTTTGCAATGTGCATTACACTGAATTAGGGGCATTTACTAAAACTGTACTCTCTTCACTAACAATTGCGTATTGCGTCATCATCAATCTCTTTGAAATAATAATTTTGGAGAGAAGAAATCAATTTGAGAGAATAGCTTTGACTTAAATGTCACATTGAAAACATCACAATTTATTCAAGATGTGTACAGCAGAACCCGGAAAGACTTCCTTAAAAATTTATGTTGAGACTCTTTTCTTGTCTCTTTGTATTAGTCAAATGTTAATTTGTTTGTATTGCTTTATTTTGTTTTCAAACATCATCATGGCAGCTGAAAAGGAAGGCAAACTCATTGTTAATGTTGAGTTTGTAAAGTTGACACACATCGACAAGCTTTTTTTTGTGTTCTTACCATTTTCTGAAAGAAGATGGCTCTGTAGCTCAAAACAATTTATCCAAAGAATGCCTTAGTCATGAAAGCAAGAAATGCTCTTCTCTGGAACATTTTGACTTGTTCAAGACTGGCCAGTTTTCTGTGCGAAACCGCTTTCTGTCACCTAGCCCATTCATTGGACATACAAGAAAGTTTTAAATATTGACTTATATATTGGATGATTCTAAAGTATGTCTGTTCTTAGTTCTGACACAAGCTCTTTTGTGTCATTTTTTCCACAAAAGAGATACTGTATTAGTATGCTTATAGGATCTCAAAAGCCATTTTCACATTTAAGGAATGTTTGTACAAAGCATGTTGCACATTCTTTATGTAAGACAAACAGGCATCTGTGCTTCAATCGGTCATAGTTTGATGCTTGCTGTCATTGGTTCAAAATTTCAAACAAAATTATTTTTTGTAACAACGAAAGGCCTTGTACAACACCTCTTGGAATTTTCTCTATTCTTCTTTTTTTATTTCTGAAGTTCGATTAATTAACAATCTGTGAATAATTTGTTGCTTATTTAATAATAACGTTGTCTTGTTAAATGTTTAGCTCTATTAGAAAAAAATGAATTTTGTTTAAGTTTAAGATGTTTGTACTTACAAGTTCCTCACAATAATTTTTTTACCTCACTAAAATATGTGAAATCAGCTGTTCAAATTTGACTTAATAATGTGATGTGAAATATTTGTATTTTATGAAGCAATTGTTCATAATTAATTTTATTTCTGCTCTTTGTGGCTTTCTATTTTTATGATTTGTTACTGTTAGGAGATAACAATACTCCTTGTGCCAATTACCCCATTCTAAAACCTTTTTCTTGTTGTTTTTCCACTGCCTGAAGCCACAAAGGGTACTTGTGATCACTAGGTTTACTTATGTTACACACTGCAGCCGCTTTATGTTGTGTCTTTTTTCCTCATCTTTTTTTTTTCATGTGTCGAAAAAAAAAAAGCCACACAAGGACCAAAGGTGACCCTAATGCTCATTAATAATTTTATAAAGTGTGGATGAGCAAGGCCTCTGCAATAAAACAAAAAGTAAATTGCATTCAAAAAGTTTTGTACCTCAGTGAGGATCTGGTTTTGAAGTCATTAGTTATAACAGATATGGTATAGTATTGTGGGAACAGTTGGAGCCTAGGCCCTATTCATACTTTTTTTCCTGAACACTTGGATCACATACTGGTTGTCTCATGTCAAAACCAAGGACTTTGATGTTGCAACATCAGAGACAACCGCCTCGTGACTGAAAGTCCTGTCTGGTTATATAGAATTAAAATTAGTGTATTTATAAAAATAAATTAATGAAAGACTTAATTTTTGTTGTGTACATTCATAATGTGTTTACTAAACCAAATTATTGATGTAAATAAAGGACGTAAAACTGACAAATACAGGAAACGCTTCACCTTTCTTGGCACTCCCGAAATCCTCAAAAACGATAACCCGGTGCCGCCGCGCGTGCACGTGACAGGGAATACCGTCAGTGGCCGGAGGGGCAATTGCACTGCAAACAGGTTCCGAAGACGCGTCTCGTCGCCCTGCCTCTGTCGCACTCGTGGGATGATTCGCAAGGGGTGCGAGAGAGACAGGCCGACTCTTCGGAATCCCTCGGCTCCGCGCGCTATAGGGCATTAAAAATCCGAGGAATTAGGCGGCTAATCGGAGACTTGGATTCGGCGTCCGGCGTCACTGCAGACGCCGCGCCGCGCACCGCCGCAAGGGGTTCTTCTTCTTACGTAACCAGCGGGCGACAATCGGTCGAATCGTGTCTACGTCGGGCGAGAACTTCGATCATCCCTCTCTTTTCATCCTGTTTTCAAAATAGATTTGAGATTTGGCGCGCCTGTCGGGTAGGCCACGACGCTGGCACGCAACGCCCCCGAGACGGCGGCCTACCTTGCCCCTGCCGGCTAATGCTCGTGCTGTTGACGGCGTGGAATTTCCCGTAAAGGGCACGAGCAATATGCAAATTACCGTGAAACGATTGTTTGGCAAATCGGGCCAATCGAGTGCTAGCAGAGAGGAGAACTATTAATGCCTTCGGCTCAGCAGAAGACATTGCAGCAGTACAGTCGCAGACTACGTATCAGAAATTATTCTTGAGCACTTTTAATGTCCCCTGAGCGAAAGTAAACAACTTTCTGGCCACAAGACAAGCTTTGGGGGGACTCAGTGGTGATGCTAAAAGTTGAAATTTGTAGCGTCGGCTGCTCTGGCACTCGAGTACCGGGGACGTTTCTTTATCCGACAGTGACCTAACGGTACGCTATTGCTCGCGCCCTATCGGCTGTACTTGAGCGCACCGTCCTCGCCCTGCTGCCCGGCCGCCAGAGATGAGAAAAGTGGCCCGCTATACGAAGCGCCTGCAGGTGTCTATCTGCATCCGCGTTGTGTTGTGTGGTTTACGGACGATCCCCTAGGCTGGCCCACTGGCCTTGTGCACCTTGAGTGCGTGCCTGCCTCTGCAGATCGAGCTTAGAACAAAGCGATAATGCCCGATATCGATTACTTGGGGCCATTGGGTGATCCGTCCGTGACGCGGCCGGAGTCGATCCGTCGATCCTTGCGGTGAGGAAGGGGGAGGGCGGTGGGGGTGGGGAAGGCCGCCGAGTCTACATATACACGGGCAGCGACTCGGACTGCGCCGGCCAGGGTTAGTCTTCGTCCCCGAGGACTGATTCGCCGTCAACATGGCGGTCGCCGACGTCAGGTAAGGCACCGAGGCACTAACCACCCCGACGGCCTGCAGTCTCCGATTCCAGTCATTCCAGGCCACCCCCTCGCGGTCGGCGTGGTCCTCGAGTTTGTTCAACGACTGTTTGAGGCGCACTGGGGTACATTCGCGTATCCACGTCAATCTGCGGAAAAATGGTTTCGGTCAGCATATAATTTTACCCTTCAGAAAAAAATAAATTGTGATTTATCGGTGACGTGTTGTTGGAGGGTTTTGAGTGGCCCTTTGAACGCTGCGCGCGAGACCCTTGCTTGACGACTCTCGCAAAAGTCGTGCATAGTCGGAAGGCAATTGAAAGAAAGGAAAGGGGAAGAAGATAGCGTGCAATCTGTGGTTGGAAGGTTGCCACCTCTAAAAACAGATAGCGACAGTTACATTTATTTATTTTTCCTAAATTAAAGACACAGTTGGCATGGCTCGGCATTTCGGTGTGCTTCTCAGTGATTTCCGCGGCAGCCGCGGCGCGCTCAAGGCGTGGCTCGCGCCGCAAGGCCCGCGAAGCTGTCACGAGTCCCGCGCTTCGAGTCGATAAGCCTGGGTTTAGGCGCAGGCTTATCTGGCGCCAGGCCGCGCAAGGCAGCGCCAGGCCTACCGGGGACTAGAGGGCCTGCACTGTAATCCGCGGCGTGGCGCGTCAAAGTACCGGCGGAGGCGCCGCCGGGATTAGTAGGACAAGCGGACCAAACTAACGGACCAGCCGACCTGCTGCCAGAGGGACTCCATATAGAATCACAGCTGCTGCCAGGCCATTCCATAGAGAATTCATTTTGGCATCACTCATTTTGCGCAACGCCATCTTCCGTCCCAGTCCACCCCCTCTCCACTCACAAAAGCAAACGTGCCCCCTACATAAGAAATTCCCACAAAAAAAAATATTTCAAAAAAGAAAATTAATTATTTTTTTTGGTGTATTTTAAAAAACGAGATTGCCAAATTGAAAATGTGCCGGCAGATGGGCGCAACCCTGCCTCCTGGCAGCGGCGCTGCTCCTCGCCGCAGCGAACGGCCAAACCCCGGGCGGCGAATACCGCCTCCCCGGCGAGGTCACCCCCGAGCACTACGACCTCAAGATCGTGCCCTTCTTGGAGACGGGCAAGTTCCGGTTCAGCGGCTCGGTCGACATCACGGTGACGGCCGTCAAGAACACGGAAAACATCACGCTGCACGCGCACGAGGAGCTGGACGTGACCGCGGCCACTGTCACTGAGATCCACAATCAGACCCAAGTCGGGGTTCGCCGTATCGCGTCGAGGAAGCCCTACCAGTGGTGCATCGTGATGCTGAATTCGTCGCTTAACATCGGCAGCAAGTACCTGCTGTCCCTGCAGTTCAACGGCCCTCTCAAGAAGGACAACCACGGCTTCTACCTCAGCTCCTACGCGGTGGACGGCGGCTTCGAGTGAGTCACCCTCCTCCAGTGAGGCAGGAAGAGTGGAGCTCTTTGACTTTCCCAAAATAAAGGACTCACGAAATGGACTCCGGTCCTTGGCAGGCACATGGCTACGACGCACTTTGAGGCGACCAGCGCCAGGAAGGCGTTCCCCTGCTTCGACGAGCCCAGCTTCCGCACCACCTTCGACATCTCCGTCGCCAAGCTGGACGACCAGATCGCACTGTCCAACATGCCCGTCGAGTCCACGTCAGACTACGAGTGAGTGAAGCTCGTCTACTCGTCATTCTGGCGATGCTCGGTCCACGGTCTATTAACATTTCCTTTTTCTTGGCCAGCCCCGACCAGGGCAACCGGCGCTGGGTCAAGTTCCAGACGACGCCCAAGATGCCCACCTACCTCGTGGCGTTCATCGTGTCCAAGCTGCAGAAGGTGCCGACGGCCAACGAGAACATCAACATCTACGTCCGGAGGAACGCCGTGGACGGGGTCGCCAAGGCCGTCGAGGTGGCGCCCAAGCTGCTGACGGCCCTGGAGTCGTTCCTCGGCGTCGCCTACCCCCTGCCCAAGCTGGACCTCGTCTCCATCCCGGACTTCCCCGCCGGCGCCATGGAGAACTGGGGGCTGGTGACCTTCAAGTAGGCAGCCCCGCCAGACGACGCTTCGGTGGTTGCGTGTCGCTGCTCCGGCGTTGACGCCCCCTTTCTGCCGCAGGGAGGACATGCTCCTCGTCGCCAAGAACTTGTCGACGGCCGACCGGACGCCCACCTCGCTGCGAGTCATCGCCCACGAGTTCGCCCACCTCTGGTTCGGCGACCTGGTCACCCTCAAGTGGTGGAACACCATCTGGCAGCAGGAGGGCATGGCCGCGCTCCTCGAGTCCTACATCCTGGACAAGGCGACGGACGGCGACTACGGCGCCATGTCGCGGCTGGGCACCACCCGCGTGCAGACCGCCCTGGACGAGGACTCCCGCGAGCACTCGGTGCCCCTCACCAAGAACGACATCGACACCCCGGCCAGCATCGAGGACCACTTCGGCACCATCACCTACTCCAAGGGCTGCAACGTCCACTTCATGCTGATGCACGTGCTGGGCGAGGCGGCGTACAGGAGCGGCCTGCACGAGTACCTCACCTCCAAGTACGCCCTGCAGTCCTTCGCCGCCGATATTATTCTATTTCCTGCAAGATCATGAGAGAAGTAATTTGCGATTGTGTGCTTGGCCAGCGCGTACACTTCCACGGACATGACGGACTTCGCCAAGGCGTTGCAGAAGGCCGTCGATGACGGCGGGCGCCGCCTCCCGCGGAACGTTACCGTGCAGCAGCTCGTCAACTCCTGGGGCGACCAGATCGGCTACCCCGTGCTGACCGTCCACCGGGACTACCAACAGAACAGCTTCACCGTCTCCCAGGTAAGCTGACAATGCGAACATCCTCACTTTTTCTTCTCATTCGAAGATCGAACTTGACGATCCTGTCTGCATTCCTCATTTTCAGGCCCGTTTCCTGTCTCACAAACCAGCAGACCCTCACGCGGCTGACACCAAGTGGCTCGTGCCATACGCCATCAGCAGTTTGTACAGCAAAGCCGACACCTTCACGCAGGTCCTCCCGGACGACGGCAGCGAGGACACCGTGACCAACGACATGCTGTCGCCGACCATCTTCGCCTACGTCAACAGAGCGCAGGCCGGTAAGCGAGGGGTGTTGCACAGTGGGCCAGAAGACGTTGCAGGCGGACAAAACTCTCGACGCGTTTTGAGCCTCAGAGCCGCCAAATGGGACTCGAATCGAACGTGTGACCTCACCACTGGATTCCTCGTTCGGAGAGCAATCTATTGGTGGGGTCACACGCTCGGTTCGAGTCTCATTTAGCGACCGAGAATTTTGGCCGCCTGCACGGTCTTCTGGCTCACTGTGTGTTGCGGCTACGCAGGGCTCATTCCGAACGGTGTTTTTCCTCGCTCTGTCTCTCTCTCGCTCATGCGGCGCGTGCCGTAGGGTGCGAGAGAGACAGAGTGCGGGATGCGCCCGGCTCCGCACACCACTGCATTCCCCGCGTCTAGGCTTCTACCGCGTCAACTACGACATGCACAACTGGATGCTGCTGGCCAACCATGCCTCGAGCCTCGAGCCCGCCACCCGCGCCTCCCTCATCGACGACCTGTTCGCGCTGAACCGCGCCGGCCTCGTGGACACCTGGCTGCCGTTCTTCTACCTGGAGAAGACCCTCGCAGACAAGTCCAACAGGGGCGAGCGCGACATTGCGCCGTGGCTCACCGCCGCCAAGGTCATCCGCGGCTATGCGGCGCTGACCCGCGCGGACAAGGAGCTCGCCACCTACTTCCAGGTGAGCACCGCCACCACGGCGACGTCCTGTCCGGTCCTTTGTGTTGCCAGCGAGCAGAACATGCCACAACTTCCCCCGTAACTTTCACAACATTCGCACTGTAACTCTAACGGCCTGCGGCGCCAGATGTACATCGCCGAGATGCTGACCACCGCCTTCGAGGACGTGGGCTTCGAGAGCGAGTACGACTACCAACGCTACGAGCGGTCGGTGGTGCGCGACGTGCTGACGCAGCTTGCGTGCGAGGCCGGGATGGCCGAGTGCCGGCGCAAGGCGCTGGCCGCCTCCAAGACCATCATCTTCCAGGACGGCAAGTGAGTCCGCCGACGCCAGCCGCGCCGACGTGGCCGACGTGGCCAGGGTGTCCTCTCGGCGCGCTACTGCAGCCCCCTGTTCCAGGCTCAACTCCGACCCCAACGTGTTCGCCGCCACGCTCTGCGAGTCGGCCAAGACCTTCGACGCGCTGTCGCTGGAGGAGGCGCTGAGCCGCATCACCAACGTGGAGGACGTGACCATGAGAGCGTCCCTGCTGCGAGGCGTGGGCTGCGTCCGGGACAGCGACCAAGTCACTATGTGAGTGTTGCCATCCGCCCCCGCCATCTTGGTCCGACGCGTCCATGTTAACCACCATCAATGTGCCGCGCGCCGCGCGCAGGATCCTGGACTTCGCGACCGCCGCCGACAGCGGGCTGTCCTCCAGCGAGGTGTTGGCGGCGCTCAGGGCTCTCATGGACAACAGCGTGGACGGCTGCGACACCGCGCTCAGCTACGTGCACACCAACAATGCCACCATTAAGGCCAAGTACGTTGTTGCCACTAGGTCGCGTTCTCTTGCCTTGTCTATTTTTTTTTCTTGCGCGCGCTAACGGCCCTGCCGCTTTTTCAGTCTTGGCGTCGAAACACTGAGGTCCATCGTGCTGGAGATCGGCAAGCGGATTTACAACGACGCCCAGCTCACCAAGGTCAGCCCACGCAGCGACAAAAGTTCAAGGAAATAATTTTAGAAATTACATAATCAAAGCGAGTCTTGTCGTGCAGCTTCAGGATATCGCGAGCGGTGACAACAGCGACGCCATGGTCGACGTGCTGGCCGTGGCCAAGGCGACGAGGGACTGGGCCTTGAGCAACCTGCGCGAGCTCAAGGAGTGGGTGTGGGCCCGAGTCCGCGTCGGCCCTGCCCACGCGCCCCTCTTGGTGCCGCCCAGCACCGGGCCCACTGTGGGGCCGCCCACCGCGGAGCCCCACCCCACAGAGCCGCCCCAGGTCACCAACGACTGGCTGCTGCCCGCCGACCTGTGGCCCGACAACTACAAGCTCGCCGTCGAAGTGACTCTCGCTGACGAGGACACCTCCTCGTTCTCCGGCTCGGTGGACATCACGCTGAGCGTCTTCGCGGCCACGGACAAGATCGTCTTGCACAGCCACGAAAACCTCACCATCGGCAGCGTGAAGGTGGTTCAGGCGGACAACAGCGCCCCGGTGGCCGTCAACGGCAGCGCCGCCTTTGAGGCCAAGAGGCAGTTCCTCACCATCAACCTGCAGGACACTCTTCGGGTCGACTCCAAGTACATCGTGTCGTTGGCCTTCAGCGGGCCGCTTAAGAAGGACCTGGCGGGCTTGTACCTCTCGACGTACGACGTCAACGGCGTCCCCTCGTGAGTGCAGTGAAGTATGGCGGAGGAGCACGGCCAATGCACGGGACTAACGCCAGCGTGCGCAGGTACATGGCGGTCACCCAGTTCGAGCAGACCAGCGCCCGCAAGGCGTTCCCCTGCTTCGACGAGCCCAAGTACCGCGCCACCTTCGACGTGAGCATCACGCATCCCAACACCCACGGGGCTCTGTCCAACATGCCGCGCTTGAGCGACAAACCAAATGGGTAAGTGGAGCTAAGCTATCCCATTGGCAACTTTACCACTCCAGTGGCGCCCCGTTTTGAATGCGAAAATTTGGCCCTCTGGCCCTGGATCGCCCTCTGAGAACGCCTCATTTTGTTTTCCCCAGCAAGAACAAGATGACGGCGATTTTCGCGACGACCCCGGTCATGCCCACCTACCTGGTGGTGATGCTGGTGTCCGACCTGGTCCAGGTGAAGGTGGACAACAGGATCAGCATCTGGGTGCGCGCGGACGCCCAGGACGAGGTCGGCCTCGCCAAGGCGCTCGCCCCCAAGGTGCTGGCCAAGCTGGAGGCCCTGACCGGCATCCCCTACGTGCTGCCCAAGCTGGACCTCGCCGCCATCCCGGACTTCGCCCCCGGCGCCATGGAGAACTGGGGCCTCATCACTTTCAAGTGAGGGCTTTGGCGACCTGGAACAGTGTACCGCCAAACTGCAGTGTGGAGCGGGGGAGTGTGACTGACGGCTTGTGTTGCGGCGGCCAGGGACACCGTGCTGCGAACCCCGAAGAACGCGCTGGCGCACCGGCGCTTCAACTGCGCGCGAGACATCACTCACGAGTTCTCGCACCTGTGGTTCGGCGACCTGGTCACCAACAACTGGTGGAGCTCGCTGTGGCAGCAGGAGGGCATGGCGTCCTTCATGGAGGCCTGGGTGCTGGACCAGGTCACGGACTCCGAGTACGAGGCGGTGGCGCGCCAGAGCGTGGACCGCATCGAGCAGGGCCTGATGGACGACGCGCTAGAGACGGCCGGCGCCATCACCAACCACACCGTCGGCAGCCCCGAAGAGATCGAGGAGCACGCCGGCGAGCTCACCTACAACAAGGGTAGGTGTGAAGGCAAAGCACCTCGAGCGAGCAGGCAGACACGTGTTGTGACGCGCCTCCTTGTTCCCAGGCGTCGGCTTCCTGAGGATGGTCAAGGCGATGATCGGCGAGAGCACGATGTGGAAGGGGCTGCGGAAGTACCTCCAGAGGCAGTGAGTGTCGGCACGCGGCTTGTTTGAAACACCCTCCCCCGTGGCTAACTCACCCTCCACCCGCAGTGCCTTCTCGACCGCCGGGCCGGACGACCTGGCCGCCGCACTGCAGGAGGCCGCCGGCGAGGACGGCGTCGCCCTGCCGGTCACCATCCAGGAGGTCATGGACTCGTGGACGCTGCAGCGCGGCTACCCCTTGCTCGACGTGGAGCGCTACCTCAACGACGACACCTACGTCGTGAAGCAGGTTGGTCGACGAGGGAGCCGCAGTCCAGCCTGTAATAGCAATGGCAATAGATATCGTAATAAATAGAGCAATAGGTATATCGAAAGATATAGCAAGAGAAAGAGATATAGCACGAGATATAGCAATAGCTATAGCAATAGATATAGCAAACAGCTTGCTCGCCCGCCGCACAGTGGAGTGGAGCGCGCTGCCTACCCCGACTCTCACAGGCGCTTTCCGCCGCCGACTCCGCTCAGTGTTTCGTCGCCCTGTCCCTCTCGGACTTACCCGGAGTGCGAGAGAGACAGAGCGACCAATGCACTGCTCGGAGCCGGCCTGCTGCTGACGCCCCCCGTCTCCGTCCCCGTGTTGCAGTCCCGCTTCCTGTCCTACGAGCCGGTGAACGCCACCGCCGTGGCGGAGCAGCAGTGGCTGGTGCCGTACCACTGCGAGCAGTTGTACAGCTCGGGGTGGCGCAGCTTCGACCGCGTGCTGCAGGGCAAACAGGAGACCGTGGTCCTGCCGCTCAAGGCGGTCAGCGGCATCACCTGGATCGTCTGCAACACGGAGCAGCAAGGTGCGTCCGGGCATGCCATACGTCGGGGTCTTGTTCCTAGCTGACGTCCAGCAGCTGTGACTTCAGCACGACGCATGCGCAGGCTTCTACCGCGTCAACTACGACCAGGCCACGTGGCGCTACCTGGGCGACGCCCTGGCCAAGGGACTGATCGGCAGCGCGACGCAGCGCGGCGCCATCCTGGACGACGCCCCTGACGCTGATGCGCGCGCGCAAGACGGAGCCCTGGGTCGTGCTGTACGTGCTGCAGCGCGCCGCGGGCGACGACACCCTGCCCGTCTGGGGCGCCATCGACAAGGGCGTGCAGCACCTGCGCGCCGTGCTGGCCGACGACGCCACCGCCTCCGCGGACTTGAACGTGAGTGTGTAGTCGCGTTGTCTCAAGCGGCGGCTGAGAGGTAGAAAAGGACCTAGCGCCGCTGACGTCCCTTGCTCCGTTGACGGTGACCTCCCCACTCGCAGACGTTCGTGAGCGACCTGACCGCCGAGACCTTCGGCCGCGTGGACTGGTACAACCGCTACGGCTGGGAGGAGACCGTGCAGACCAACGAGGTGCGCCAGATCGTGAGCCGCCTGGCGTGCGACGCCGGCGAGCCCCTGTGCGTCAACAGCGCCGAGGCGGAGAGCATGGCTAGCATCCAGTGGGTATTCGCGACGGCGACCGCGGAGCAGGGATGACCAGTGACCATGTGGGCAGGTGATGACGTTCATGATGTTATTATAGGCCCGGCTACCAAATTAAACCGGAGAGCTTCGGTGCCAAGAACTGCCTCCAGTACAAGAACTACCAGTCGTTCTCGATCGGCTTTCTGTTGACTTCGTTCCGAGACAACACCGACTACGACCAGCGTCTGTCCTTGTCCTACTCCCTGGGCTGCATCGTCGACTCCGATAGCCGCGACATGTACGGAACGACCCGGAGGTAGTTGATGCAACTAAGACATCGGGCAAGCCAATCTAACCGACCCAACCTCTGTACAGCATACTGGCTGGAGTTCACCAAGACTTCTTCCACTCCAACGAGGTCACGCCCTTCTTCGAGTCCCTCCTCACCCACGGCGGCATCGTCGAGGCCCTTAAGTACCTCTCGCAGAACTGGGCGGCGGTCAAGGCCAAGCTGTCCAGCACGGCGGTGGCGCTGCTGCAGATGGCGGCCGAGCGTGTGCACACGGAGGAGCAGTACGAGCTGGTGAGTCCTGCAATGTTCCACCGCGTGCCCCCCCCCCCCGGGCCAACTGCTCCCAGTCCCTGACCCCTTACAATCACTGACCTCTTACAATCACTGACCTCTTACAATCACTGACCTCTTACAATCCCTGACCTCTTACAATCCCTGACCTCTTACAATCCGCGACCTCTTACAGGTGAAAAAGTTGTCGGACTCCGACCCGTCCATCTACACGACGGTCGCGGAGCGGTCCGCTGCCAACAGCCTGGCGTTCGCGCAGAAGGAGCTGGGGCAGGTGAAGGACTACCTGGCGGCGTACGCAGGCCGCAAGCCCGACAAGCCTGCCCCCCTCGTGCCCACTGACTACCGCCTGCCCGGCAACGTGATCCCCACCAGCTACAACCTCACCATGATCCCCTACATGGACCCGAGGAGCGGCCCCGACTTCTACTTCGAGGGCTCCGTCACGATCGCGGCCACCGTGCAGAGCGACACGGACACCATCGTGCTGCACAAGCACAAGGGCATCAACATGGTCACCTACTCCGTGAACGCCGCTGCAGACGGCGCCGAGTTCGGCGTCGCGGATACCCTCTACCACGAGGCGTCTGAGATGTACACCCTGCTGCTGACGCGGCCGGTGACCGCCGGCCAGCAGATCGTCATCGGGATGGAGTTCTCCGGCAAGCTGCTCAAGGACAAACTCGGCTTCTACCTCAGCGACTACCCCGAGGGCGTCAAGTGGAAGTGAGTGGACCGTTTCTCCTGTACTTCCAACGCCGACTCCCAGCCACGCACGTTGCTAACAGTCTTGATCGGCAGGTACATGGCGACCACCCAGTTCGAGCAGACGTACGCCCGCAAAGCGTTCCCTTGCTTCGACGAGCCCAAGTACCGCGCCGCCTTCACCATCCACATCGGCCGCACCGAGGACCAGATCGCTCTGTCCAACATGCCGATCAGCTCCACCACGGAGCCCAGGTCAGTGCCGCTGCCCTCAACGCCACTGCGTCGCCGTTTGAGCTAAATCTAAAAGGGCGTTGGTTTTTTTCGGCAGTCCGGACCTCGGCAACCGACGCATGGTCACGTTCGAAACCACCCCACCCATGCCCACCTATCTGGTGGCCTTCATCGTGTCGGAGCTGCAGAAGGTGCCCACCTCCAACCCCAACATCAACGTGTACGTGCGGCCCGAAGCCGAGAAGGACGCCGCGCTGGCCGCCGACCTCGCCCCTAAGATCCTGGCCGAGCTGGAGAGGTTCACCGGCGTCCCGTACGCCCTGCCCAAACTCGACCTCGTGGCCATACCCGACTTCTACTTCGGCGCCATGGAGAACTGGGGCCTCATCACTTACAGGTATTGCCCCGGTTGTTCCCGTCACGGTTTGGTTTCACGTTTCAATTTGCTCTGATCACGTCATGGTCATTCGACTCGCAGGGAAAACCGCCTGCTTTACGATGAGAAGAGAGCCACCAGCGAATATAAGATGTTCGTCGCCGAAGTGATCGCCCACGAGTTCGTGCACCTGTGGTTCGGCGACTACGTGACCCTGGACTGGTGGAGCTCCGGCTGGCTCAAGGAGGGCTTCGCCGAGTTCCTCGAGCACTACGTGCTGGAGCGCGTCATGAAGAGCGAGGGCTCCTCCTGGTTCCCTCTCTCGCGCATCGGCGTAG
Source organism: Stenchaetothrips biformis (assembly GCA_030522485.1). Classification (NCBI taxonomy): domain Eukaryota; kingdom Metazoa; phylum Arthropoda; class Insecta; order Thysanoptera; family Thripidae; genus Stenchaetothrips; species Stenchaetothrips biformis. The sequence continues at coordinate 3,301,923 of CM060090.1, forward strand.
AGGACATCTTCGACGGTATGCGCGACGATGCCCTGGAGCACACGGAGCCGCTGACCGACAACACCGTGGCGACCCAGCAGCAGATCTCCGAGCACATGGGCCTGTACACCTACACCAAGGGTAGGAGCCGCACAGTGCAGTCGCCCATTACGACTTCGCCTTAATCTTTTTGAAAGTGATTGATCTGATTCCTTTCCTTGCAGGTGCCGGCCTCCACTTCATGCTCATGGGACTCCTCGGCGAGGAGACGTACCGCGCTGGCCTCTACAACTACCTGACGACCAAGTGAGTCCTCTGCCCACGCCGAAATCGCGAAGGCTCTCTCGCCACTTTTGCCCAGCAACGCGTTCCCTTCTCCAGCAAATACGGAACCGCCACGCCGGAGAAGTACGCCACTGCCCTGCAGCGGGCGGCCGACGCTGACTACGCCAGGCTGCCGTCCGGGACCACCCTCCTGGACATCATCAACTCCTGGTCCACCAAGCCCGGCCTGCCCGTCGTCACGCTCATCAGGAACTACGACGACAACACCGTCGAGGCCTCCCAGGTTCGCGAACAAGTTTTAGGGGCAACCGGAGCCGTTGTTCAAGGTCCAGCCTTGAACTTTGAACCTGTAGACGGTTGGCGGGTGCCTTGAGAGCGAAGTAACAGGACAAAGTCCCGGACCCAAACACCGGATCATTGTCTTTGTCTGTGCTTTCCAGTCGAGGTACCTGGCCCACAAGCCGTCGAAGGAGAGCGCCCGCCTCTCCAAGTGGATCGTGCCGCTCAGCATCTTCTTCAACCAGGGCAGCCCCCCGCGGCGAGCAACCGGCTTCCTCCTGGAGAGCCAGGACTCCGCGTCCTTCTTCCTCGGCGGCACCGCCAGGAACGGCGTCATCTACGGCAACTGGCTGTCGAGAGGTAGGAGTGAGTCGGAGTGGCCGGGAGCGCCGTTCAGAGAAGCGTTGCCACATACCAGATGAAAATGCCCTCGATGCACCAGTGTCTTATGGGATTGCCAACCTCAGCCGGCCTTCTACGCGATATCCTGGTTTTGCTCTCGATAAGTCTGCAACCCCGTGGACACTGGTGCATCTTGAGGAAGTTTGGCTGCCTTATCCACAGGTTCAGAGCGTGGATAGAGTAAAACGGACCCTTTCTCCTCCAGGCTACTACTACACCAACTACGACCTGCTCAACTGGATCCGCCTGGGCTCCGCCCTCTCCGACGGCTTCACGCTCACCGACCCCATCTACCGCGCCGGCCTCATCCACGACGCGTTCGGGCTGGCCAGGGTGAACCAGGTCGACGCGTGGGTGCCGCTGTTCCTGCTGGAGGCGGACCTCGAGCAGGAGGCCGACGCCGCGCCCTGGATCGCCGCCTACAACGGCCTGCGCTCCTACGCGGCGCTCGTCAAGGGCGACCCCGCGACAGACAGGATGTTCCAGGTGAAAACATTGGCTTTCGAATGGCAGGAGACAGATCCTTGTTTCACAGCAGGCGAGGGAGAGAGGCCGTTGTCTTTTACTGCGCATGGAAGCGTGTAACGGGCTTGTCTGATTGCAGAGGTACTTGCGAGACACCATCGCCAGAACCGGCTACAACTTGGTGGGCTGGGACAGCTTCGGATCTATCGTCGACGGCAACGTGGAGCGCGACTACGCCACCAAGCTGGCCTGTGCCGTCGGAGTTGCCGACTGCCGCGCCAACGCTCTGCAGGCCTATAACAACTACGTCAAAGACCCGTATGTGGCACCACTGCAACAGAACCATCTCGGAGGGGAAGGAGGACAAAGTCTGAGTTTCTGGACGCGGTTGCAGGGAGAGCGTGGACCCCAACGTCCTGGCCGCGTCGCTTTGCGAAGGCTTCAGCCTCGCCACCACCCTCCAGTACACGGCCTTGTTCGAGCAGTTCATGGCGGAGACGGAGCGTTCGCGCCGCATGACCATCGTGTACGCCCTCGGCTGCCTTCGCAACACCACCCTGGTGGACCAGTGAGTGAACCGTCGACATGCGTACTCGACATGCTCTACATGCTTTTGGAAAGTGAGTGACGAGAGTTTCCGTTGGCGCAGGGTGCTACGCCTCGCCGGCACCAAGCAGGGCTTCGAGTCGCAGGAAGTCCTGCCGCTCTTCCGGTCCGTCATGGACAACAGTCCCGACGGCGTTGACAGGGCCGTCGACTACGTGCTGGAAAATTTCGACAACTTGGCCGCCAGGTAAACAAGACAGCAGTGAGATGCGCCTCAGGCAATATCTGGGGCGTTGCTCTCGAGATGTTGCCTGGGGCCGGGATTAAGTTGGAACCAGTTTTCACACTGTGGTGTGCCGTAGAAATTTTTGCCTACTCATGTGGCAACACTGTGCGAAGCCTTTCGTGCTCATGAAGACCATGTCTTGTTTCCCGACAGCCTCGGCCAAAGCTCTGCGGAGGGCGTGGTCCTCACCGTCGCGGAGAAGGTCTACTCCGAGACGCACTACACCAAGGTGAGGACTTGGACCTGCCGCCGGGGGAAACAGCTCCACATTCGACGAGGATCGTTCCCCACTTGAACTCCGACTTCTTTGCTGCAGCTGAGTGCTCTCCGGGACGAAAGCTACTCGCTGAAGCTCGTGGACGCCGTCGCCGTGGCGGAAGCCAACCTGCAGTGGATCCGCGCCAACGCCCCCACCCTCAAGGACTACCTAGTCGCCAAGCTGGGCATGGCGCCCGCCGCCCCACCAGCGCGGCCCGCCATGCCGATACCGCTGCCCACCGACGCGCCCGCCACGCCCACCCCCGGCCCCGGGCCCACCGAGGCGCCCGACTCCCCCGCCAACGAGTGGCGGCTGCCCAGCAGCGTGGCGCCGCAGCACTACGACCTCATGATGGTGCCGTTCCTCGACAACCTCACGTTCACGGGCAAAGTGACCATCAAGGTGCTGGCCCTGGAGCAGACCGACACCATCACCCTGCACGCCAGGGACCTCAACTTCCCCAACATGACCGACGAGGGCTTCGACAACATGCGAGTTCACAACGCCGAGACGGCCGATGTCGTCCCCGTGCAGAACTACGGCGTCCACTCCGAGAAGGACTTCCTCGTCATCAACCTGGGCACCAACCTGACGGCGAACACCGCGTACAACATCTCGATTCAGTTCGGCGCACCACTGCGCCAGGACAACTTCGGCTTCTACGTCAGCAGCTACGTCGAGGAGAACGAGTTCAAGTAAGCAGCGGTTGTGACGACTGTTTTGCTGTTTTGGATGAGACTGACGCCTCGCCGTTGCGTGCCCCAGGTACATGGCCACAACGCACTTCGAGGCCACCAGCGCCCGCAAGGCGTTCCCTTGCTTCGACGAGCCGCGCTTCCGCGCCACCTTCGCCATCTCCGTCGCCCGCTTGGCCGGCCAGACGGCGCTCTCCAACATGCCGAGGATCCGCACCTCCGGCCCCGAGTAAGCTTCGTTGCCGACGAACAGTCCCCGCCGAAACAGCCCGGGCCTAAGCGACGCTCTCTCCTTGTCCAGTCTCGACCTCGGTGGGCGCGTCTGGGACGACTTCCAGACCACGCCCAGCATGCCTACCTACTTGGTGGCCTTCATCGTGCACGAGCTCCAGCAGGTCCGCACCAGCGCCTCCAACGTCAACGTGTGGGTGCGTCCGAACGCGGCCGCCGACGCCGGCGTGGCGGCGGAGATCGCGCCGCAGGTCATCCAGGCCATGGGCAACTTCACCGCCTTCAAGCTGCCCCTGCCCAAGGTGGACCTCATCGCCATCCCGACCTTCCCTATCGGCGCCATGGAGAACTGGGGCCTCGTCACGTTCAGGTGAGCGCCGGCCGCCAGGTTGCCGCCGAGAGCGTCCTTGTCGTCTTCACTGTCCGCTTTCACCGTTCACCTGCTCGCAGGGAGGACTACATCATCAACCCCAAGAAGGCCAAGTCGGAGCACGCCTTCTCCTGCGCCAGCGTCGTCACCCACGAGCTCTCGCACCTGTGGTTCGGCGACCTGGTGACCATCGACTGGTGGAGCGCAGCCTGGCTCAAGGAGGGCATGGCCAGCTTCCTGGAGCTGTACATGCTGGACAAGGCGGCCGACAACGCCAAGTACGCCGGCTACCAGCGCATCCTGTATGAGCACGTCCAGCCCGCCATGATGGTCGACTCCCGCGAGGGCGCCGACATCCTCACCAACACCACCGTCGGCTCTCCGGCAGAAATCTCGGACCACATGAGCACTATCACGTACTCTAAAGGTGACCTGGCGAGAATGCTGTACAGTGCTGTTTTATTTGGTCGTCGCGGTTCCCAGACGCTTGCCTTTGTTGTGTAGGTGGAAGCTTCCTGAGGATGATGCTGACCTACATGACCGAGAATGCCTTCAAGGCCGGCCTCAGCAGATACATCAACCAAAAGTAAGATTCAATTTACTCCGTCGCAAAGTCGTCCAACTCGTCCTTCTTCTCCACCGTAAACGATCATTGCCCACAGCGCGTACTACTGGGGCACGCCGGAGAATCTTGCCGACGCGCTGCAGTACGCGCAGGACAACATGAACCCCAATGCGCTGGACGTGAGCGTGCCGGACATGTTCGACTCGTGGACCACCAAGCCCGGCTTCCCCGTGGTCACCGTCATCCGCGACCGCGAGAACGGCATCGCCACCCTGTCGCAGGTAAGGGGCGGGGGGCACACGGGGAGGGGGTTGTTGTCGTGCAGGAAGCTTTACCAGTGTCGCCTCCCGACAGCGGCGCTTCTTCAGTCACGAGCCCACGGAGAGCGCCGACACCGAGTCCACCTGGCACGTGCCCTACAACGTGTGGGTGCAGGGCCAGGACATGCCCGTCGGCTACACGGACGTGCTGGAGGAGAGCCAGAACCAGAAGACGATCCTGCTGGACGACACCGACTTCAAGCTCGTACTCATCAACGCAGGCCAAACTGGTGAGTTGTGGGTCGGGGACCTGGGATCGGGGACCGAGGACCCGATTAGTGAGCAGCACTGACAGAGTGCCCCGTCGACAGGCTTCTACCGCGTCAACTACGATCTGTTGACGTGGATCTACGTCAACCTGGGCCTGCCCCGCGGCGAAATCTCCAGCGCCGAGCACCGCGCCGCCCTCATCGACGACTCGTTCACGCTCGCCCTGGCGCGCCAGCTGGACTCGTGGGTGCCCCTCTCCGTGATGCAGAGCGGCCTGCCCAGCGAGAGGCACCTGGTGCCCTGGATCACCGCCCGCAACGCGCTGTTCCGCTTGCGCGCCCTGCTGTCCCAGAACGACGAGGCCGTGCGCCTGCTCGACGCCTTCGTGTCCGAGCAGCTGGTGACCCCTGCCTACACCGCCGTGGACTGGGACATGCGCTGGCCCGGTGCGGAGGTGTACAACGTGAAGCTGCTCCGCGACGTCCTCACGCAGGTGGCCTGCACCTCGGGCCACGCCCTCTGCCTCAGAAGCGCCGCCTTCGACTTCGAGGGATGGTACCTGGAAACGTGAGTGCCTAGCTCGGGTCACAAATGTCCGGAAATGGAGCTTGGGACTTGAGCCAATGCCTCTGTCTCTGCCGCGGCAGGCTGACCGTGAACCCGGACACGCTGGCCGCCGCCCTGTGCGAGGGCATGCGCACCATGACCGTTGGCTCGTTCCCCGTCATCTGGTCGCGGTACCTGGAGGAGGAAGACCCCACCGTGCGCACCGCCTACCTCTACGGCTTCGGCTGCCACTCCAGCAACAGGCAGCAGTAAGATTCGAGTTTTGAATGAGACGTCGAGGTGGAGCACGAAGACTGATTGCGACAGTCGTTTGGTCGCTCTGTCTATCTCGCATGAGACAAACAGAGCAACGAAAACGACTCTCGGAATCAGTCTGCTGAAAAAGCACTCTGCTGAACGTCGACTTTCCCTCTTTGCAGCCTGCTGCTCGCCGCCACGACCCACAACGGCATCAAGTCCAACGAGGCGAAGCACTTCTTCAACTCGTTCCTCACGCACATGAAGGACGGCGTGGAGTTGCTGCTTGACTACGTGAATAAGAACTACGACAGCATTAAGAAGAGGTGCGGTACCGACGCGTCGTGCACTCGCGCAGGGACAGCCACCCGGTTACGGGGGACCGCTCCGTCGCTCTGTCCCTCTCGCACGCTAAGGGCGTCCCGCAGGGATGCGGGAGAGACAGAGCGACGAAACCATTCTTCGGAATGAGGCGGCTGGGACGGGACGGTGGGCTGTGCTGAGTCTCTGTTTGCTCCACAGCGTCGGCGTGGAGGCCACGGCCGCGGTGCTGCAGCTCGTCGCGGACCGCATCAGCAGCAAGAGCCAGCTGGACATGGTGAGGATCGCGCGCGGCGCCACTCACCCGGAAAATGAACACCTTAAAAAAACGAAACATCAATTCAATTTCGGCGGGCGTTTCTGGTCATGACCGTAGATCACCGCCCTGGTGGCCAAGGACCCCTGCATCGAGATGACAGTCGTCCTGCAGTCGGCCAAGAGCACCTTGAAGTGGGTGGACGAGCAGCTCGGCCTGGTGGTCGACTTCCTGCAGGCGGCGGACGGCGACCAGCCCCCGCCCCCCACGCCCTCGCCCGCCCCCACAAGGCCCACCCTGCCCACCCTCGCCCCGCCCACCAACGTCTCCAGGCTGCCCAAAGACGTGGTCCCCGATGACTACACGCTCAAGGTGATCCCGTACCTGTCTGGGGACAAGATGGGCACCTTCGAGGGCCAGGTCACCATCCGGTTCCACGCGGTCGAGCAGACGAACAAGATGAACCTCCACTTCGAGGGACTCAGCTTCTCCGACGATGACGTCACGATCACACTCGGGAACCAGAGCGTGCTCATCAACTACATCAGCAGGTCGGCCCTGTACGAGTGGATGGAGATCACGCTAGACGAGGACATGATCGACGGTGCGACGTACTCCATTACCGTCAATTACACCGGCAAGTTCAGCGACGAGCTGAAGGGCTTCTTCCTGTCCACCGACGGCGGCAGGTAGGCTGCAACAGAGGCAGAACGTTACAGCAGGTTTTTTTTTGTTTTTTTTTTTTTTAAAAGCGCAGTGAGGTAGTTCTTGTTCTCACGAACTGTGGATGCTTTTGCAGCACGGTCGCCGCCACGAAGCTGGCACCGACGTACGCCCGGCGCCTCTTCCCCTGCTTCGACGAGCCTTCCCTCCGCGCCACGTTCACCCTCACCGTCGGCAGGCTGGACAACGAGATGGTCTTGTCCAACACGGCGGTGGAGTCCACTTCTAGCCCCGAGTAAGGCGCCTTCCTGCTCTGTGCATTATGTGTGACAGCTTGTGACTGATACTGAACTCGTCGCTGCAGCCCGGCCATCGGCAACCGCGTGCTCGTCACCTTCAAGAAGACCCCGAAGCTGGCCACGCACAGCGTCACCATCGTGGTGTCGACGGACCTCAAGTCCGCCAACGCCCCCGGGAACATGGTCACCGTCTACGGCACGGCCAAGCTGGTCGCCAAGGCGCAGCCCACGCTCGCCGCGGCCAAGGACCTCCTCGCGGTGCTCGAGAACATCACGGGCACGCCGTCCGGCCTGGACTCCCTGGCTCTCGTCGGCGTCAAGGACCTGCTAGTGGACGGCACCGACAACTGGGCCATCGACGTGATCCGGTAAGTGGCGGATCCAGAGAGACACCCCCTGGACGACCCCGAACGGCATTGCACTCACCGCATGGCGTTCTTTGCAGCAACGACGCGCTCGTCAAGATGGACGAGTCGCCGTCGGCAGCGGAGGCCGACATCCTCTGGCTGACGACCCTGGCGCACCGCCTGTCGCAGCACTGGTTCGGCAACCTGGTCAGCATGAAGTGGTGGAACAACGTGTGGCTCACGGACGGCTTCGCCACGTACTTCCAGTACCGGGCCGCGTCGCAGATCAAGGCCGCCGACATGCTGTACCCGCACACCTTCGCGTCGAGGGTCATCTCCCCCGCCCTGGCGGAGGACTCGCTCGAGTCCTCGCCGGCCCTCCACAACCACCACGTCTACGGCACCACCGCCGGCATCGAGGACGCCCTCAACGACATCCCCACGCTCAAGGGTAAGTCTGGCCTGGAGGTCAAGCATGACACTCGAAGGCAGGCAAAGGATGTGTCATGGCCCCCCTCCGAAAAACCGTCCTATGGGGCTCTCTCTCTCCTAACGTCGTTCTTACCTGTCCCGCTAGGCGGCGCCATCATCAACAGCATCCCGTACATCCTCGGCTCCGCCGCCTTCGAGAGCGGCCTCAAGGCGTACATGGACGCCAAGTGAGTGGGCTGCGGCTGGGTGAGCTTGGTCGTGGCCGTCTTGGTGTCTAACCGCGCGACCTGCTCTGCCCTGCAGCAAACAGTCCGGCGTGTGTCCGGCCGCCCTGTTCGCCGCCATGCAGTCCAGCGTGGACACGCACTCCACCCTGCCGCCCGGCGCCAGCGTGAGGACCGTGCTCGAACCCTGGGTGGACCGGCCCGGCTACCCGGTCGTCACCGTGTCCAGGGACTACGAGGCCGACACGGCCAGCCTGGCGCAGCAGCGCTTCCTGCTGCACACGCCGTCCGGCGACGCGGACATGGACGCGGCCTGGTGGGTGCCCGTCAGCCTGGCGACGCGCAACGTGTACTCGGACGAGTACACGACGACGCCCATCCGCGGCTGGATGCAGCCGTCGGCCAACCTCACCGTCAACCTGCCGGCGCAGAGCGCGTCGCAGTGGCTCGTCGTCAACCTGGACCGCAAAGGTGGGGCGAAGCACTGTCCACTGCGACAAAAAGTGTGAATAGGACAACAAAAGTACAACAAAAACTGTACAATAAAAGTACAACAGGGATTGTAGAAACTACGACGAGAATGGTACGAACCACAACGAGGCCTGGACTGCACGGCACTCGTCATGCTGGTTCCATTGTACTTTGTACAACAATTGTTGTACTTTGAAAGTACAATAAATTCCCGATAAAAACTTTGCCAGAAATTTGTGTACTTTCGTTGTGGTTTTTTCTCGCAGTGTCTGGCGTGCGTCGGGGTTGCACACCCTGCTCGTGCCCATCAGCCGCGCAACCAAGGATTTTCTGACCGCAGGCTACTACCGCGTCAACTACGACATGAGGAACTGGCTGCTGCTGGCGAGGTTCATGGCCGAGCCCGGGCAGCACACGGTGCTGCAGGTGCCCACGAGGGTCATGCTGCTGGACGACGCGCTCACGCTGGCGCGCGCCGGCCACCTGGACTACGTGACGGCCCTGCAGTACGCGGACTACCTCCGCACCGAGGACGCCACGCACGAGGTCTTCGCCACGGCGCGCAACGTCTTCGCCTCCAACATCGAGACCTTCGTCCTCGGCAGCAGCGTGGACCACGTCTACAAGGTGCGCGGCACCCTTCCCCAGCAGCAATTTTTTTTTTTTGCCTACTTACAGGGGCGGGGCAAAGTATGGCTTTTTTCCTACCTCTCAGGCGAGGGCTAACTTGCTGATCGGATTTTGCAGGCGTGGGTTGGGCAGCTCCTGAGCAGCGCCATCGTCAACCTGGGCTACGAGGCCCGGGCCGCGGACAACACCAGGACCCGGGTGGCAAGAGGCATCGTCATGGAGTGGGCGTGCGACATGGGCATCCTCTCGTGCACTGGGCCCGCCATGGTCCACTTCAACTTGTGGCTGAACGAGAAAGACAGGTACGCCACGCTGTCCAACAAACTACGTGGAGTGGAGCATTTTGAAAATATATAACTGCATTGCGGTGTCCGGCTTGTGCAGCGTGCCTCACGACACGCTGGCCTCCACGGTGTGCGCGGGCGTGATGAACAGCTCCGCCGGCGTGTACGACCAGGCCGTCGCCGCGCTCAGCCAGGAGACGGTCGACCCGTACCGCCAGGCCATCATCAGGGGCCTCGGCTGCGTCTCCAACCACACCGTCGCCGAGAGGTGGGTCCTGCGCGTCGCGCTCTACCGCGATGGCAAAGCAAAGGCGCTCTCTGTCTGTGACAATAATGAATATCTCATTCGTCCACCGACAGCCTGATGCAACTGACGACCAAAGCGGGCCTGCGCGGCGGAGAGGCGCTCGAGGTCTTCAAGTCAGTGTCACGCTTCGGGCCGCCATCCGTTGACGCCGCCCTGGACTTCCTCGTCCACAATGTGATCGCCGTGTACAAACGGTAAGGGCGTGGATGAAGCGGCAGTGAGGCTGACGGTGCCACGACGGTTGTTTGATCGCCGCCTCTCTTCCCTCGCAGATCCGGCCTGTCCGGCACGGAGGCCATCGTCTCGCTGGTGGCCAGCCGCATCACCACCGAGCCGCAGAACGAGAAGGTGAGCCCAAACGAAAACGCCGGACCCTGACTCGGTTGGGTGTGGGTGTATCTAGCAGTTCAGCAATACACTTTCTCCCCTCGACGGTTGCTGAGTACCCCTTTCTTGCGGTTGCAGCTCCACACCATCATCGCCCACATGGGCGCGCAACAGGTCCTCGAGTTCAACGTGGCGCAGCTGCTGGTTGACGACAACCTGCGGTGGCACAGCGCGCACCTGCACGAGGTTGGAGACATGCTGTACGCCCTGACGGGGCTGCCCAACCCGGACCTGCCGGACGGCCCGACCACCCCCGCCGCGCCCACCACCCCGCCCACCCGGGCGCCCACTCAGACGCCCACCCAGACGCCCACACGGCCAACCACCAAGCCAACGGCCAGGCCCACCCCGCCGCCCACTCGGCCGCCCCCCTCGACCGCTCAGCCGACGACCAGCACGAAGAAACCGAACGCGGCGTCCGGCCTGGTCGCCAACGCCCTGCTCCTCTTGGCCTCGCTCGTCGTGCTGCAGAGGTTGGCGGCGTGACACCGTCAGATCTAGAGAGAGAAGGGGAATCGACTGAAGAGTTTTCACTTCTAGTGATTAGGTTTAAGATACAAAATAATTTATGGTTGATTGTAATAAATCGATTTTTAAGAGAAACGGCGTGTCTTTGATGTCCAAGAACCCTATATCATAGCAGTGCCGAAACGGCATACGATCATTTGGGGTCCAGTCTCTCAAGTTCTAGTTAGCGCCTGCCAGGTAGGCTAGAACCTGTGCCGCAACACACCGGTGTGAGACGGTGGTCTACCTGGCAGGCGCTGACTTGCCTCGAAAATCTCTCATACAATGTGAGCTCAGCTAGCCTCGTTGAAGGCAAGGCTCTGCTGATGCTGGCAGAAGCAGACGACGCCAAAGCGCGAATGTCAAATGAACTAAGTGAGTGTACAAAATTCAGTTCAAATCTAGATTTATTTTTTTTGAACTGAGAAAGAAGATTGTGGGGTTTAGGTCTGCATTTCATTCTTCTAATCAGCTGTTTTGAAAAGCTGGTTTTTTTTTGTTTTTTTTTCTTCTCTTTAAATATGTAACAATGTTGGTTTAGGTTAGTCACAGAAGGTAAACAATGCACTGTCCTTTCTAGATTATCAAAATGCAAGCTATTTTGGGAGGCGGTATTAGCGGCCTCAGTGCTGCTCACTATCTTTTGAAGTCTGGCTCCAATGCCAAGGTACTTCTTTTCGAGGGAGGAGGCAGAGTCGGAGGATGGATATGGTACGAAACTTCTACTTTGTGTCAAACATTTACATTCATCATAATTTGACATACATTTTATTCCTTCAGGACAGCTAAACAGAAAAATGGTTTGTTATTCGAGCAAGGACCAAGAACAATCCGACCTAGGTTTGAAGCTGGTCTGAATACATTGCAGCTGGTGGAAGAATTAGGTATTTCAAACTTGGTATGTTTCGACTTTGTGCATGTCAAGTACGGTTGCAATGTTTTGCAATTTTTCATTTATTTTCAATGTGCTCTAGGTGACAGGTATACCAAGCAGCCACCCAACGGCAAAAAATCGAATGATATTTGTCAATGGTGAACTACATGCTCTACCCTCTTCCCTACCACAAATTTTCTTACGGCAGCCACCATTTTCCAAACCACTTGCTGCAGCCTTATTTCATGATATCAATGCTCCAAAGAAGACAGTGGATGATGAGAGCATTTACAGCTTCGTTGAGAGAAGATTGGGTCGCGAATTAGCAGATTATGCTATAAGCCCAATGATTTGTGGTATTTGTGCGGGTGATGCAAAAGAAATATCAGTCAAATTTTTGATGAGGAGCTTATTTGAATGGGAACAAGTAAACAACTTTAGAAAAACTGTATTTTCTGAATCACCCATAATTTTTACTTTTTAATATATTTTTTTATGTTTTCCTCCACAGACTCATGGCTCTATTACAAAAGGACTTTTAGCTACCGCATGGAAAAATAGACAAAAACTTTGGAGCAAATCTCCTTCAGCAAGTTCAACAAATCTAGCTTTAGCATCCAAAGCAAAACAAGAAAAGTGGAGTGTATGGTCCTTAAAAGGTGGTCTCGAGGTATATGGAATGTACTACTTTCAGATGCACCCACTCAGTTATGCTTTCAAAAATTTTACATTGTTATTATTTCTTCAAGGTCCTGCCTCAGACACTGCTGAAAAGTATTCAGTTGCAAGGAGCAGAGGTTGAGCTCAACTCTTTTTGTTCACAAATTGATTTCAACAAAGAAGGAGCTTTACTAACTTTAGGGAATAAGAAAATACAAGCCAAGAATGTGATCAGCACTGTTCCTGCCCAGGGGTATTTTTCTTTTTGTAAATTTGAAGAATAGGCATCGGAAGAGGAACAAATTTTTTAAATTTGTCAACTTTCTATTTTTTACAGACTTGCTCTTTTGGTAGAAAGGCAACACCCAATCCTCAGCAGGGAATTAAGCAAGATACCCTGTGTAACTGTTGCTGTTGTAAATCTTGCATTCAAAGGGAAAGTGCTCAACCATGATGCTTTTGGTTTCCTGATCCCACCATCTGAGAATAAGCCAATTTTGGGTGTCATTTTTGACTCGTGCTCATTTCCCCAAAACGATTTTACAGTGCTCACAGTAATGATGGGTGGACACTGGTTTGAATCAAGACTTGGACCCTCACCCTCAACGAAGAGCATTCTGGACACAGCTGTAGACAATGTTCGCTCTATCTTAAAAATCACTGATGAACCATGCAATCACCATGTGTCAGTGTTGAAAGATTGCATTCCTCAATATGTTGTGGGGCATTATGAAAGGGTAGAGAGAATTCGAGACTACATAAGAAAGCACAAGTTACCTCTCTTCTTAGCTGGTAGTTCATATGATGGAGTGGGAGTAAATGATGTAATTTTTTCTGCAAAAAAGGCTGCTCAGATGGCATTATGAAAGTGTAATTGATTCACATGTCAAAAAAAAAATTGTAAATAAAATTTTTATAACTGTTACAATTGTGCCCAAATTTAACCCCTAAATTTCGATAAAGAAAATGGCTCCATTTTCGGTGTAGGTGTAATTTCCCCCTTTCCTCGGGGAAAACCCATGGAAAACCTCTTTTTCGTGTATTGCTCATTGCCTACTCCAGCATCCTCCTGTGGTGCCAATAATGCAATGCGACGCCCTTTATCTTGCGAATAGCCCAGAGGGAAATGCTTAGCAGCGGACAAAACTTCAACAAACAACTTTTGTGATCTGGTTATCAATGAAAAATATCGTTTTTTCGTTCCATCAAACTTCATATCATATCATTTTGGACTTGGTTTGAAGTCAGAGGAGGTATTAGAATCCTCAAGCAGAGTTGTCGTCTCGAGGTTTCTTCATTCAAACGCGAAAACAATGGAGTTCATTGATACTAACCTTAATACATTGACTGATATGTTTCCATTTAACGATGGAAGTCGGCCTGTACTTCGTCAGTGTACTTGGATAGCTGTTACATTCGTCTCATACGTGATTGGCTTTAATCTGCTCAGCAAATTTGCCAAGGTGTATGATTTGTTATCTGCTTGAAAATGTGGTGTATTTTAACTCCATTTTACACTACACTGATTTTGTTTATTTATTTCGATTGTTATTGTTTTGCAGGCACATTTGATTCACGAAGCTCTTCCCAAGATAAATCAGTACCGATTAAAAATTGCTCTCTGGCGGATTGTATTTGCACTGTGGGCCATCGTGCTTTACTTTGCCTGTGTTTGGGATTCAAATGAAGGAAATCTTCTCCATGTAATTTTACAAGCAGCAGCTCCCAAATGCACTGCCACATCTCTTAATGTGTCTAAACGGAATGTGTACTCAGAATTGGCACTGTTTACTGCCCCAGTGTCATTTTTCTTGCATCAAATATACGTTTCCATCTCCAGTTTTACTGAACCAGCTGTCACTTCAATGGGAGGTCTTTCCCTCTTTGTATGTTTGTGTAATTTTATTGAGTGAGTTAATTTTCTCTCCACAGTGTGTTCCTTTCTTGTGCCACTCTTCTGTTCAATTAATATCTGACAAAAGGGTACATTAATCTGTCTCATTTTAGCTGCCAGAAGTTTTGTCTTCACGTTTTGTTTCTACTTGGTCTCAATGTGGGTACCTTGGAGGTAGCCCGATTTATATATGCTTTAAGATCAAGATGCAAAGGGTTTGATGGACCTCCACCTTCAGCTTTTCTTCGATGCATGGCTCTCCCTGTATTTATTATTCACCTGCTTACATGGTGAGTTACCTAGCTGATGTTGAGATATCCTGCTAAGCTTGCCTCAAAATATGCAATATTAGCAGTCATTCATTGCAGCTCTTCTTTCTCTTTCCAGGATGCTAATTAACTTTTATTTGTTTCCCAAGACCTATTTCTCACTTCCTTCAGCAACTGATATTGAACCATCTGCCAGAACAGCAACTGTGTACATCAACCTGTTTTTAATAATTTTTGCCAAAATTCAATTTTTTGATTCAGTAAGTGCATCATGATGATAACTAATTGAATCCTAGGCACATTTGGGGAAAAAAAAATTCCAACCCTTTAACTATTGCATTGGATTGGTCAAACAATAATCATTGAACAAGTGATATTGTGGTAATTTTCATAAAAAAATTTCTTCATTTTAGCCGGCATGGTCTATGGTAAAACTTGTTGTGAAAAAACCATCTGCACTAGGAAGAGCTAGTGGATGGAAGTCTCTCCCCATGATTGTTCTCTTGCCTTATTCAAGCTCACTTTTGCCAGAGCTAAAAACCATCCAATTAAAGTTCCTAATGAATGCACTACCGACAAGGTATAGTATTTAATCTCATTTTAATCAAATTATGATACTATATTACACAAAGCTCCTGTATTATAACATCTTGAAATGCATCAGTGCTGAAAGAAGAATCATCCGTCGGAAAATCATGTCAGGGGAAAGTCAAACAAGTGCTCCTATAAGTGAGGGGAAAGCAAATTTGCTTAGTTTCATAAAGTGTAAGTCAGCCCTCATTCTTTAAATTTTCATGCTTCTTGGACTGATTTTGATAAACTATTCTATCCCTCCATTAGGTGTAAAAATTTTGAAGAGAAAAATGCGACACAGATATGAACAGAAGACTGCTAACGAAACTGAAAATATGAGTCAAGAAGAATATGAGCATAAGCTTATGGAGGAGGATTTGGATGAGAACGCAGCAGGTTCTTCTCAAGGTCAAGATGTAACTGATCTCTTTTTCTCTGTCCCATCTTTGCAAGATGGAATGAGTGCTGCAAGACATGAAACAAGTATTACTGACTTGGGGACAAGCGCAGATGTTGATGCATCTTCCATAAGAAATGAGACTGGATCTTCTAAGGCGATTAGTGAAGCTGGATCCACACCCCTGAAGCAAAATGAAGAAGAGAAGCACAGAAGACTGACTGAATCAGATAAAGAATCGCAAGACTGAAATCAAAAGATACCACTAAAATTTTAAGTGTTAAATTAATTTAATCTTATCAATTTTTGATTCCATCCTTTATTTATGTTGGTTTCTGACATCACAATGATAATATGTTGGAAAGAACTTACAGGAAAGGTCATAAGTATGAGCTCATGTAAACTTCCACCAAGTAGTTGATAAAAAGAGCAGTAACAGTATATAAAAACAACTTTGATTTGATTCTCAAAAATAGACCACAAATTCACAATAATTAGCCGTGGGGTAGGTCATGATCACTCAAGTCACCCCAGTCTTCATTATCCCCCCATGCTTCATTATCGGCAATTGTAGAAGCAGATACATCTACATCAAAGCAACTATTAGTTTTAGTAGTGGACATTTCAACAAAGTCTTCTACGTCATCAAAATGTAATAATTTGGGCTTAGCTATTATTGGCTCCATGTCCTGGAAAAAGTCTATTTCCTCTGGGGCACTTTGCTTTTTCTTGGGAACAACAGAGTTCTTTATATCTAATGATGTAATGTCAGGAAGTTTAGCTGAGGCTAAGACCACCGATGAATGTGCTAAAGAGAGTGGTGCCTTTAAAGAGCCTGCAAGTGTCACGGCTGCATCAGAGCTGACAGGAACGGACAGACTTGGTTCGGATGCTTCCTCGAAACCATTTGAGGCCTAGAAACAGAGAATGTAGGTTAGTAAGAAACTAAAGCAAAATATTATTATACTGTCAAAATACAGTAATGAGATGAAATAATGTACCTGTGAGTCATTTAAGTCCCAATCTGACCAGTTATCAGTTTCTTCATCCAGTTGAGCTGTTGATGTAAAATCTTCTCCACCGTCAGGTGATGGTCTTTCAGGTAACTCTACTATAGATAGTGGAGCAGAAATCTCTTGAACTGCAAAATTATGTAAAATACGTACATGTTTCTTCCTGTAACTACTTTTCTAATTTTTCTATTTGAAATAGCAATCTTACCAACAGCAGACTTTGGGCGCTCCTTGTTTTGAGGTCGATCTCGCTCAGTTTGTGTCAAAGATGGAGACTGCATTGTCTTTCATAAAAAATAGAATATTTAAAAAGTTGTAACCAAAACATTATAAAATGAAGAGCAAGAAAAACTTACAGCAGATCCACGCTGTTTAGGTCTACCATCAGTAAACAACTTTGCTCGTTTTCCTCCTATGACAGTTGCAGCACCGAGGATTGGGACAAGCAGTGCTAGAGCCCGCAATGTACTAGCAACAACAGTGTCACTTGTGTCTTTGATACCAACCAATAGCTACAAAATAGGACCACACATTTTATTTTAAGTAACTTCAACAACGCTAAATTTTTTATATGAAAGTATCTTACCTCAGGCAAAACTTTTGAACAGAGCTGCTCCTTTGAGAAAGCTGTGCAGTAATGTTCAAAATGCTCCAAGAGTAATAATCGCACCTGAGCATCTCGAACAGAGAACATGTGAAGAAGTCTGGGTACTATATACTGTCGGAATATACTGATACTGAAGAGTGGCTGATTTGAAATTAACTCTGAACCTTCAAAATTAAGACAATCATGTATCTTTGACCAATATTACTTGAATACTTCATAACTTCATGGTCATGGTACATACTATTTTGTGGCTGAAGGATCATTGGTAAAAGATATTCTTGAGCTGTTTTGTCAAGGAGGACCAAGCGGCTGAGCAGCAATGCACTCAACTGACTAGCCAAGAGCACTTCGGGAAATTCACGCAGCTGATCAACCAAGCCCCTGTAAAACCAGGATGTAGTGAAAAGGGCATTGAAAAAGCAAAAGCAGTGAGGTAAAAGAAAAGAATAATACCTGAAAAATGTACTCTTCTCTACATCTGACTTCAGGGGTATTTCAGAGAGAAAATCATGCACTACAACAAAAGTGTGATTAAAGATTGGTTGAGTTAAAAGCTGTGATAATTTTGGCCTCAGAGAGGGCTCAGGGTTTTGCAGCTGCTTCCGGCTCATTTCCCTAAAGTCCTTCATTCCCGGCACTTGAATATCTGAAAAAAGTGAAAATCAGGTCAGGTCCTCAGAGCAACAAGTCAATTAATTTGAAATCAAACCACATAAAAATTTACCATCAGGTACTCTGCGGAAAACATCATCTACTAAAACACCATAAGCAAATGTGTCAATGGTATTTGGATCAAATGATTTCCTCGAGTCTTCTTCTGGAGGAACTGCCTTTTCATAGCGCTGTGCGCGCTTCTTTTGTAAGACATCAGGTGTCGTGTCTCCTAATCTGAAAATGAAGACATTCCAAACATGTTAAACAATATTACCAGGTAATGCACATTAGATTCTGTATCAAAGCACATAAATAACGTACCTGGATAGAAATTCAAGGCCACCAAGCTTCCAAGACCCATCTGAAGTCACATAAATGGCAGCACAACACACATTGTTGTGTGAACAAAGGGCCTGGAAAAAGCAATTTTGGAATCATAAATTACAGACTTTTGTATGTTAAGGGAAACTTTTATTTTATTCAATCTTATGAGACAGACCTTTTCATGCAGAAATATGAGAGCTTTTAAGATATCATGGAGACCTCGGCAGATTTCTAGAACCGTCTGTGTACCAAGGGCTCCAGTCAGAGGACAAACACTCTCTGTAGCCATACACAGTTGTCCTTGATGGGTCCATGAAGAAATATATTTTAAAATACTAGGATGGCGATAAATCCTTAGATTCTGCAAAACAGAAAATTTGTGCTTACATTAATATGCAATCATTGGAGAATAAAATTTGAAGATTACCATGACGGATCAAACAGGCACATATATTACCCACTTACTTTGATGGCATATTCCAGAGCATTATTGGATGGATGGTCATGAGACTGACGGGCACAAAAGACCGACAAAGTCGGAGAACCATTGCAGGTGGAGGTAGCGGAATGAAGAGTCCACTCATCAGTGTTTTCAAGTGGTTTTGAGTCAAGTTCCAAACCAGACAGCATGCTCCCCTCATTCCCCATTATCAGTCACAAGTTTCCTTCCAAAGTTGGAATCTATAGAGGCATGATTAAATGAACCTACTATACTGCAAATGCCTCAATAGGACTGACCATTTATCCGATAACCAATATTCTTGTCACTGAATAATGATATACAAATGTCAATGCACATTCTTGGTTCTGTAAAATATATGTCAACCATTATTTTTCCCTATGTCCTGTGCCATACATCATAGAACGACAATTCTTCAAGCTTATCGGAAAATAGTAAAGAGCCTACAGCGGACTGTCACTCTTCTTCTAACCTGTAGCACGACGAAACCGACGACACAAACACATAAAAAAATAAATAAGGAAAACAAACAGCAAAAAAGTACAATGCTGAGCTTAATTGTCAACCACCTAGTAGTGAAGGAAACATGAACACGTAATAATCATCGATTAAAACGTAACAATTCGGTACCACAGAGCACAGGCAGAACACTCGACCATCCCCACTCCCACAACGTAAATAAACAAAACACTGCTTAAGTACAACATGGCTGCCGGTGACCCGAACTCGACTTACGAGAAGGCAGCGACGTGTTGGTGTTGTTGTGCTTGTGCGTGTAGTTGTGCTCGTTGCGCTCATTGACGTCGCGAACGTCTAAATGAGCAGAAAATATGTCAAATCCTGGGTGTAGCCGGAGAAATGGCGCTATGAAGATAAGACTAACCCGTAAGTCTGTTGAAAAACAAGTTTAAAACTGAAATAGGTGTCTCTCTAGCTAGCATTGAATGTGAGGCAGGGTTCATTGTGTTTGGTTTAACTCCAAGATGGCTTCTATTAATCAAGCATATCAAAGGATTTGCTTCTCCCAGGAGGCCTGGTTGGTACTTGATTACCTACTCCCAGATATTTTTGATTAATGTTTCTACACGTTTACTCAACCTTGATGTTCCGAGCAGAATTGCTTCAATGGTGACTGATAGGAGCATGGGACCCCCTGTGTGTAATGTCTTGCATAATCCTGCTCTGTAATGTTTTTACTGACCCGACGGTCATTCATTAGTTCCCTCTGCCTATTTCTGATATTGATTTTACTTTCATCAAGCTTCTGATTTCAAAAATATTGTGTTCAATCATTCATTGCCTTTTTCTTCCCCCTTTTTTTTTGGTGTGTTCTCCTAACCATGTTTTTGAGAATCAATTTTGAAATGTTTATCTGACATTTTTATTATACTAAGTATTAATTTTTTTTTATTTATTTATTTCAGTTCTTTGTGCCAGAAATTTAGCAAGAAAGGATTTATTTCGTAAGTACTTGTGGAATTCGATTGAATATGAAGAGCTTCTTTCTTTTTCATGGCTTTTTGTGATGTTCCTCTTCTATTCCAGGACTGCCTGATCCCTTTGCAAAGATTAGTGTTGATGGCTCAGGACAATGTTTTAGCACAGAAACCTCTAAAGCTACACTAGACCCAAAATGGAATCAACATTTTGACTTGTAAGTTAATATTCATTGGATTGGAAAGTATCTGTTAGAGAAAATTTGGATAAAGACTAATTGGTGCATTTATTAATTTCCTGTATATTATTCCTTCCAGATATATTGGTAAAGGAGATGGCATAACCATAAGTGTGTGGAATAACAAGAAAATACACAAAAAGCAAGGTGGTGGATTTTTAGGTTGTGTTCGTATACTGTCCAGCACAGTTCAACGTTTAAAAGATACTGGTTGTATGTATCATTCTATTTTACCTCTTTACTCTCTAGTTTTGTTTTGATTCAACTTTCTTTTTTTCTACCCCTTACAGATCAAAGACTTGATTTGTGCAAAGCAAGTGCCGAGGATCCTGAACCGGTGAAAGGAGAAATTGTGTTATCATTATTATCAAGGGATGGTCACGGTGGGGTTGCTAGCGGTGGACACAACGCTGTTGTTGACCCACTGGGGGGTCTTAGCTGCCCAGAGGACTTGCCTGAGGGTTGGGAAGAGAAACGAACCACTGCAGGACGCCTCTATTATGTTAACCATCATACAAAAACAACTCAGTGGTATCGCCCTAACAGGTTAGCAATGTTTGCCTTTTCTTTTTTTTTGGCATATGCAAGCTTTAAGTGTTTTTTTTTTTCCTTTTAGTGCACATGTAATGTTTTTAAAAAGTCTTTTAGTGGTAAGACAGAATGCTGCTTTATCCTTCTGTTTTGGCATGGTGCTTGAGTCCACCCAAGGGTGCTGAACTCTGCTGGTTTTACACTTCGACTCATTTTATCATTGATCTTAAATGCGTTCCTCATATTCCTTTATTACCATTTTTACAATTCACAACTTCTTTCATGTGTTTTTTTTTTCTCCTTATATCTCATTCAGTGTGGTTCTGTTTTAATCCTGCTGCATATGCTTGACACTTGCTTGTCTGTTTTTTTTTTGTTTTTTTTTCTTTCTAAATAATTTGTTATTATTGTGGATGCTCTCCATTGACAGGCCCACCACCCAACCCACCTCAAATGGCTCTACCAATGGCTTGATTCTTGCTCAGTCGGAATCCGATTGCTCTTCTCCCGTAACCCCTGCCACCCCTCCCGGGCCTTCATCCCCCCAGGCAGCACTCCCTGCCACACCGCCACGGTCCCAGCCAAGTGTGCCTGGCAGTGCTCCCACCTCACCTGCCTCACCTTCGACACCCTCAAGGTGATCACTAGCTTGTTTTGCCTCACACATTCACCAATATAACTTTTCCCGCATTTACACCGTTTGCATTTTGTTTTTGTTGTACCGGAATCACTATGCTGGAAGGCCACTGTTGAAATGATGGTAATTTTGTGCTAATACAATGCTTGTGCCTCTTGAATTGTTAGGGATCCGTATAATAACAGCACTGGAGAAAGCACCCAAGGAGTTGAAAGAAGAAGCAACTCATCAGCAAATGGGAATGCTAGACCAGCCCTGTCACCTCTAAATGGATCACCCTCACAATCTCAGCCAGCAAACAAACGACGATCAAGTCGCCAACGGGCTTCTCAACAGCATCAACTCTTACTTCAACATCAACAACAGCTTAATGGTCGAACGCATAATGTGGGACAACCCGGTGACTTGCCCCCTGGATATGGTGAGGAGTTTTTCTGTTCCGATTTGTTAATTATCCTTCTTACATTTCTTGTACTTCTACTGAGTCCTTTCTCTCCATTATAGAGCTCCGTACTACACAGCAAGGCCAAGTCTATTTCTACCACATCCCAACCGGTGTTAGTACTTGGCATGATCCTCGAATACCCCGCGAACTAACCAGTACCACCTCCACCAACCAAACAGGAGGAGCTGAACTTGCCTCAATTATGGGTGTTGACCTTGGTCCTCTACCACCTGGCTGGGAGAAGCGACAAACCCAAAGTGGCAGAGTATATTATGTTGATCATAATAACCGCACAACACAGTTTACTGACCCAAGATTGTCATCAGCAATCATTCAAAGGCTTTACAAGTATGTCATAGCTTCTGGGGATAAAAAATTTGTTTTGACACTGATGCAATAAATTTCTAACTTCATTTTGTTCTAGGAGACAAAATCAACAAAGCCAAGCAACAAGTCAAGTTTTGCCTCAATCAACTGTTATTACCAATGAAGCAGTTGTTGATTCTGTACCTCCTACTGGTACTGCACCAGATCGAGATAATATTAATACAACCAACAACAACACTAATGCTTCTTTAAACAACAGCAACAATTCTAGTAGCAGACCTGCTCAAAGCCATATTAGAACTCCTGGTGATGGGGCTAGTGATGAATCTACTGCCACCACTGTACCAGTAACCCCAGTCATACCTATTCCACCTGCTGATCCAGATAGTGAAGGTTTGCCCAAGTATAAGAGGGATCTAGTAGCAAAGCAACGTATTCTCAGAGCTGAGTTACAAGCTTTGCAACCTCAGAGTGGTCACTGCCGCCTTGAAGTATCTAGAGCTGAAATATTTGAGGTTTGTACGATTGATTTTTAGTGTATTTGAGACTATAAAAAATATTTGTATGTTTCATACTATATTTCACACTTTGTAGGAGTCTTATCGCCTTGTTATGAAAATGCGCACTAAAGACATGCGTAAGAGATTGATGGTAAAGTTCCGAGGAGAAGAGGGTCTAGATTATGGTGGAGTTGCACGTGAATGGCTGTTTCTTCTTTCCCATGAGATGCTAAATCCTCAATATGGTTTATTCCAATATTCAAGGGAGGACAACTACACTTTGCAGATAAACCCAGACAGTAGTGTTAATCCGGTTGGTGTCTCTCCTTGTGATAGTCAATGTTTTGTTGCTTTTGTGTATTTTGAGATGGATGGCTAATTCATGGATTTGTACTTTCGGCAGGAACATCTATCATACTTTCACTTTGCTGGGCGTATTCTTGGTATAGCAGTTTTCCATGGCCACTACATTGATGGTGGATTCACCACACCTTTTTATAAAATGCTGTTAAATAAGCCCATCACTCTCGATGACATTGAAGGAGTAGATCCTGAACTACATAGAAGTCTGACTTGGATGTTGTAAGTGCTGTCTGACCTCAGCCCTACAAGCAAAACTACTGTCAAAGGCCTAATGAATTAAATTTTTTAAAAAAATTGTTTTTAGGGAAAACAAGATAACTGGAGTAATAGACACTACATTTGCTGTTGAGCAGAACAGTTTTGGTGTCCTGAAAGTTCATGAACTAAAGCCAGGAGGGAAGGATGAACCAGTCACAGAGGACAATAAAGGCCTTTATGTCAAGTATGTGTTGTTCATGATATATAGCAGCCTTACAAAAAGCTTAAAATATGAAAAGTTGCAATATTTGTTTATCTTTTTCAGGCTTTATGTAAATT
Source organism: Stenchaetothrips biformis (assembly GCA_030522485.1). Taxonomy (NCBI): domain Eukaryota; kingdom Metazoa; phylum Arthropoda; class Insecta; order Thysanoptera; family Thripidae; genus Stenchaetothrips; species Stenchaetothrips biformis. The sequence continues at coordinate 3,325,487 of CM060090.1, forward strand.
ATCGCTTCATGCGCGGAATCGAACAACAATTTTTGGCTCTCCAAAAAGGCCTCTTGGAACTTGTCCCGGCTCAACTATTGCGCCCCTTTGATGAAAGAGAGCTGGAACTTGTCATATGTGGCCTTGGGACCATAGACATTAACGATTGGAAGGCCAACACCAGACTAAAGGTAAGAAATAGTCTTTTGTCTCTTTTTCTTTAAAAATCTATTTTTCTTGTACCATATTTGCATACTAATGCATTTTTTACATTGCCAGCATTGTACACCAGACACAGCAGTAGTGAGATGGTTTTGGTTGATAGTTGAGTCTTACAGTGAGGAAATGAGAGCAAGGTTACTGCAATTTGTAACTGGTAGTTCAAGAGTGCCATTACAGGGTTTCAAAGCTTTGCAAGGTAACAATACTAATTTTATCTTGTTTGACATTTCACATATAAAACAGCTCATATAAGAGCCAATCTGGCTCTTTACTCTTACTGTAGAATTCAAGTCATTTTTTGGTTGTGCAGGTTCCACTGGTGCTGCTGGACCTCGCCTTTTCACCATCCATGTCATTGAAGCTCCAGTTGAAAATTTGCCTAAAGCTCATACATGTTTCAATCGAATTGACATACCACCCTATGAATCATATCAGAAAATGAATGAGAAGCTCAGCCAAGCTGTGGAAGAGACATGTGGATTTGCCGTAGAGTAGTAAATTCGGAATTAAGCAAGATTTCACTTGCTTTTTGCATTTTGATGTGTAGATTATATGCTTTTCTCTACGTGTTTTCTTTTACTCAGATAGAGCAATTGTGAACTTGTTAACTGCCTTCATTTTGTTTCTTTTCTTTAAAAAAAAAACAAAAAACTTTTGTACTTTTATGATGTTTTTCTTGTTTAGAAAAAATTCTGTGATTTAGGTGTGGCGCCTCCACTAATCTGTTGGCTACTATGGCAACACATTTACCCATTGTTAGCATACCTTCCAGTGAAATTAGCAAATGAGTTTGCATGCCTGGTTTTCTATTGTTTTGACAGTATTGAATTTTATTGACTTTTTACTTCATAGGACTACGGCGAGGCCAAAGATCCCTCGTCAAACTCACGTACCTAAGTCAGTGATAAGGAGCTTTTTTTAGTTTCTTCTCTCAGTCTTAGAGTTTTTGAAATGAATTTGCGCAATATTCACCCCATCTTTCTCTCTAAGAAATTTCACTTTTTTACATCACCTCTATTTGGTACTTTTTAATTCTGTATTTTATCGGTTTTTGTGTTGAGCCTTAGTTGACTTACTTGTAATGAGCACTGTATATCTATCTGGCTTTTAATGATGAAAATACTTCTTGTACTAAGGCCATAATCATGTCAAGAATGGGAAGTGAAATTTTGGTTTTTGGGCAGGAGCAGTTCATGACAAAGTCTTAGTTCATTGTCTCCTCTATGGATCCTTTTATGTAGTAAGCAAGGTTTTTAATTCAGGGAAACACATATTGTTTCTACTGATGGTTGTGCAAGGATGGCTGTGCTTTTAAGAGGTAGTTTACTTACTTATTTGGTCCCAAGAAACGTATCAATTCCTTTAGTTTGCTCTGTAAGTTTTAACTGATGATTGTGATGGCACATATCGTCACCATCAAAAGTGATTTCTCCACTAACCTATTTTCCTCATATCATCCACACAGTAATAGAAGTGGATTAATTAACCCCGCTTGGGGGTTAATTGGGTTGTTTATGCCTACTTAAACGTAAGACTGAGTATCATCACTGCCATGTATGGTTCCCATTCTTAATTGCACATCATCCTGTTATTTACTTTCCCTTATATAATCCGTTCATATCAATTTGTGGAAAATCAGAATTTCTTATGTGTTTTCACTTGAGGCCTTAGTATTAAATGCATATGTTTTTCCTCATCTGCATGTACCAAAATTATTTATTTACTCACTTTACCATTCTACATTTTATGTATATAGTGTATTGTTTGTGTATAAATGTATCTTCCTTAGTTTGTACATGACACCCTCTTGTTTAAACATATCTGAAACTTTACCTTCTTGTACCACTGTACCGTGATATTTTTTTATACTTAAAGAAAATGTTGAGTGAATGAGTTTCTTGTGGTACCTGTATAAAAGACCACAAAGAAAATTTTACAAAGCAGTTAAATTTGTTATTGATTCTGTTGGAGATATAATTTACAGAAAATTTTCATCTTTTGAAATGATTCAAGCACAATCCATGTTATTGTTAAGCTGTTAAAAGACTTTTGATAAGGCCCTGTATATTCTGTACTAATTTGAGTGCTGATTATGTGCATTATAAATTGCTGTATACCACATATCATTGTTTTTGGTGACAACTTTTTACCATTTATTACAGTTATTTTTTTATTTATTTAAGTGTTAAAACTAAAATATAATGTTTGTATATAAAATAATATTGCTTGTTGCGAGTTATTATTGGACACTTGCTTTTTGTTTATCAACGTTGTTTAGCTTTCAAATTGTCATGTTGGGCCAATTCTTTTATGCATAATAAATCTAGTTTTTATCATATCAAATTCCCTTGGTTTCTAAGATTGATTGATTGACTGGTTGGTTTGTAAAATCCTGTGTGATGGGTATTTTTGCTGACATCCTCAAATGTGCTCTCTATTTAACTGGTAGCCCACTTAGGGAGAATGAAAATGGGATGGTCATCTTGGAAGTGACCTTTCCGTATATCTTTGTTGGGCGGTTTTAATTTGTTTATCATTGGAACACTGCAAGAAAATTTTAGTTTTGCTGTCTACCTTTAACAGGGCTAAACTATACCTGCTATGCCATTGTTCTAGTGTAGGAAACAATATGAACTGAATCTCAGTCACACAGAATCTTGTTTCTTGTCTCACATTTTATGTCTGTCATAATGTACTGGCACATCTAGATCGTTTTGTGCCAGTCTTTGATTACTTTGTCCCCTGAATATCTATAAATTGCTCATGAAGGTTTTGTTGCTTGATTTACATTACTTCACCTCCAAAAGGAATGGTACGTACGTAGACATGTGCTTTGTTACCAGTGTCATTTTCAGTATTTCTCATTTCAGTATTAGGCTTTGTTGCTATGTGAAAGCACTTTGAATGCTGACATGAAGTGTAATTTTTGCAATGTGCTTGGTACCAGGGTAATGAAAACAATATTACAGTATAAGCTCGATATAGCGTTGCTAGCCGTTGCACCGTTTTTGCGACGCTATAAGCGGGATGCGTTATATGCGGAGCTGGCTTTAAATAGTGTTCCCCGCATGCCTAGCGCCGTTTTTGCCAATTTGAGGTATGAATCATCCAATTTAAAAAATTTCTTTGCATAGGAATCATTTTTTTTAAATTTTTGAGGTTTTTGTTGAGACGCAGCGACGGGGAATACTCGCACTCGCTCACGCCCCCTTCCCCATCCCCTGATTTCCGCCCGTCCTGCACTGCGCATGCCTCATTCTGTCCACGGAGCTTTAAACCGACGTTTAGTTACCTCGTTTTGGCAAAAACAGCGGATTTTGGGTCACCAAAAACGCTATATCGGGAGGAAATGCAGTCAAAAAGTCGCGCTAAATGCGGGATAACGTTATAAGCGGGAGCGTTATATGCGGGATATTTTAACACTAAAAAGGCCTGTTTTCAAACGGTGAAACGCTATTCCAACGCTATAAGCGGGATAACGCTATATGCGGCTGACGCTATATCGAGCTTATACTGTATCATCTAATTCTATTGTGATATAAAAGTGTAAATACAATCATGTGTTTTGGAGTGAACTTTTCCTGTGAGCAACATATGCACTGTGGCTTGTGGACAATACAATGGATTCAAGTGATATATACATTTATAAGTTTGTGATTTTTTGGAATGTATAAAACCACTATTCACGCCAACTTTGTGAAACCTTCATATTTTCGAACAAATAGTTCGTGTAATAAACAGCATCTGACATACACATCATTGGAATTCGTATTATTTTTGTGTTATGTGAAATAGGAAGATTTGATGATGGACAAAGGTTTAAGTCCAAAATGTTGAAATTTTCTGCATTGTGGTTGAGGAATGAAGTCACAGGTTAAAGTGGATGAGAAATTTATATTTTCCCCCTGTTATTCATAAGATACATTTTATACAATTTGATGCAGAAAACCAGCCAACTGCTTGGTCCTGATCATAGCTTACGATCCATCACTGGCTAAGTACAAAACTTTAATTGATTTCATTTAATTAGCATGTTTGAGACTTCTAATTGTACTTTTCAACCTGACTTGGCAAAATGTGGGCATACTGGACTTAATAATTAACTCAACAAGCATGAATAGATGCTGGTTGAACATAGTTCTTAAAAACCATTCATTGTTGGTCTATCGAGGTATCAATGTCGTAGTATTGACAATATTACAAAACATACCACGCAATACAAAGAATTCCTTGACACATTAGCACCTCCAGAAGTAAACACCTGAAGGAATTTCATAAGAAAGCTGGTACACATTTGTGAACTTAAAATAAAATGGAATGAAATATCCCGAATACAGTGAAACCCTGATATAACGAACCCGCATATGGCGAAATCCCGCCTATGACGAATGTTTCCGCCGGTCCCTTGGATGAATAATGGTTACCCGCATACAGCGAATTCCCGCGTACAACGAATTTTCTCCCCGGTCCCCTGGAATTCGTTATATCTGGGTTTCACTGTATTAAAATTATGTGGAGCAGAACAGATAAGAGTGAAGAAGCGTCAGCGTTAAATATGAGTTCAAATTGCAAAGAAAATTATGTAAATCCGTACAAAATAAAATAATCAAATTTGCCACATAGTCAGGGCAGACGAAGTCTAAGCACATACTTTGACTAGAACCAAATTTCAACAAACAACAAAACTGCACATCCTTGGAATTGACGCTTGCCTTGAGACAGGGATCATTTCTTTTCTGTTTGTTTTGAAGTTTTCTAAAATAAAACAGTATGAAGAACTACAGTGCATGAGACAGTCATCACTTACAAAGAAAATTTCAGGAGAAAAATTTTTAGACTGCCCCCTGATTTGCAGTTCTATAGGGCTTACTTAATAAGGTAGCAATTAATAACTCACAAATTGATTGCTTGCTCTTTGCAATGCAATTACGGGTTTAATAAAAACACTGTACTGAAATGGGGGTGAGGTTGGCTAACTGTAGAGAAAAGTTGTCAAACAAAATATCAACGCAATGAATGCTCTAAGAAAACGAGGGGACCAAATATGATACAGATTTTGCGCAGATAATAAGGATGATTTTAGAACACACGTTTTGACGTTTAAGTGAATTGGCAAAGACTTTTTCAGTTCACTTTAATACAGGAACTATTCAAACTCCGTTGGCACATAAAAGTTCTCATGGTTTAAAGAAACTAAAGACAATTACTAAAACTCTCATCTACAGCTGGAATGTGAAGTACATCTCTGAGTACTTGAACTGTTTATAGAAGCAATAGTAGCCTCACCAGCTGTACTCCACATGGGAAGATCAAGCAAAGCAAAGCAAAATATTCCATGTAACAACAGTACTCAAAACAGATTGGAAATGACTTTGTGGAAAACGGTTCCATTTTGTGCCAGAGAACTTAATATAAGAATTGTACTAGAAGGCAGGTAAAATGGAAAAACTGAAAACTGAAAAATGTAGGAAAGAGCACCTTGCAGGGTTCGAACTAGGTAAAATAAACATTGTTCAGTAACATAACGACGGTCTTAGTCACTAATCTGGAGTTCCACCATTCACAGAATCCTATAGACCATGGGCAATACGTATAGAGGCTTGTAAAAAAGAGAATAATTCAGGGAAAAATAGAGGAAACTTAACTTACAAATGACTACGCCTCAACAGTACACACAAACCAGAGTAACAAACAATGGCTGTAAATTTGTCACTGTAGCAAGAGGCATTTTAAATAGGACTAGTAACCATTATCTCCTTTGTGTCACTGCAAGTTGGCAAGGTGCCTTCCATGTCTTTTATACACTGACAAGACCATTGCTTGCCTCTCCTTGTTAGGTTCTTGTCATGGAACCTGTTCACAATTGTTCAACAATTATCAGTCTAAGATAGCAATTATCAGCAATTGCAAGGCATTTTGTTGGACGGACAAAAGTGAAACCCTGCCTTTAGTGGCATGAGGGTTAATATACATTTCTGGTTACAATTGGACCCACACTTCATATCATTCCAAATTTGTGCAGTTCTTTTATAAATTAAACAATGGCTTTGACACTAAACTTACACATACATCTACACACTGACAAAATTGCACAGTTATTTCACAATTCATTAAATATTAATGCTAGAATTTGAATTCCTCTGTACATTACACAAAATTTGATATTAAATAATGTACACTATTTAATATAAATATAAGCTTTGAAAGTTAAATTATACAAAATACAAGTGGCAAGGAAACAGTTTCCAAGACCAACAAATACGTATTTAAAAGCCAGCATAAAAAGTTTGCATCCAAAAGGGAGCATTATCAAAGATGTAGCAGTCATAAGATGAACATTTAACAACATATTTCTGTACCCTGATTGCTAACTTTTTATTTATTAGTACAAGGAAAACAGGAGAAAAGGATGGTTCAGTTTGTAGCATAAAAGCTTAAATTCCAACTTTTCCGAATGAAAAAATTATATAAACTGAAGTTTGGGCAAATTTATGCTAAGTCCTTTCCTGTAAATTTGTTATACGTACTTCTTAAGTCACTATAATTGATGGTTATAAATGGAAATGTTGTGGAAAGAATTATACATGGATGTAGCAGTTTGTCCTGAAAAGCTGGTACAGCTCCCAATCACATTTCGATCTCTTAGCCTTGTCAGGCTTGAAACTTACAATTAAAAAATTACTTTCAGTCATTGACATAAATTGTTCTATGATAAAGCCTGGTTGCAGCAATGATACATTATTTTGTAAAATTCTAATTGAATTGTGTTTGTAAAACCTACTGAAACAGAAAGGTAGCATCCAAAGAATAAAAACAATTTCCTATGCTTCTCTTCTTGGAAGAAATAGCTCGAAAATGTCACTCTATAAAGTTTTGAACAATCACAGTAATAATCATCTTCTCCTTCTCCTCTGCTCTTCCTTCATCCCATGGGCAAACGTTTGTCAACAAAACAAAAAGAAAACACTTGTGAGAGTTTTTTGTTTCTTTTTTAAATGTAGGAAGAGACCAAGTCTACACCGGTTAAAAATAAAATAAACATCAATGACAACATCAACAACAAATAAAACAAACAGCATCTCCTCAAACAACATGTTAGCAAAATTGAGGCTTACACAAACTTCACCCATGGGCCCTTCTCTTCTTCCTCCTCCTAATAAGAAGGAGGAACAAAATGCATGGATTCTTGTACAGACAGCCGGTGCCGCGACCGTCGCAAGCAGGCTGATCCGCGGGGGAGGCGAGGGGGTGGGGAGGGGGGTGGGGGTAGGGGTGGGGCGGGGGTGTCACCTACACGGACTGAGCAGAACCTCGATCCAGCACGGGCAGGCCGTTACCTCCTGCCGCGAGTACTTTGGCCCCCAGCCCTTCGCGAAGGAGATCCTGACGGCGTTGGGGTCCACGGGGCCCGAGTTGGTGGCCTCGTTGAAGCGCCGCCAGCGCTCCCAGTGCTCGGTGGTCGTGTCGGCCCTGAAGACGTTGAGGCAGTGGCCCGGGGGCACTCGGTACACGAGCAGCGTCCGCGACTCGGGGTCGTCCAGCGTCGGCGAGTTGACGAAGATGGGGTTGTCCGACCGGTTGTACGCCCACACGCCGTCCTCCTCCTGGGACAGGGTCACACCTGCGGAGCAACGACACCGCGTTAGAACAGCGCGTTCGCAATCCACGTCGCCGATGGTCCAACACCAGTGTCATGTCGGGACTTACCAAGTCCGATTTTGGCGCGAGTCCTCTCGACGGCGAGGGCGGGCGGCGTACCGGCCGGCCGGGGCGGTGCGTGGTTGGCCAGGGTGGCGAGGCACAGCCCCTGGTTGGACGGCTCGGCCGCGGCCGACACGTTGATGAAGGGCCGGTGCACTTCGTAGAGCCTGCCGACGCGGTCCGCCAGCTCCCAGTACGCCAGCTGGCACCACGGCCGCAGCCCCAGCCCACTGGCGCCTGCAACAAGCATCAAAACAGCACGTCAGAAAGGCGAAGCCAGGCAAAGCAGTGCGGAGCCGAGCGCTGCGCGGTGAGCCAGTGCGTTGGCACGACGGCGGGATGGCGCCGGGGTAGAAGCTAGAATAGTCACCAACGCTGGGGCGCCATCACGACATGCGTCCCACCCAGCCTGCCTCGTCAAATCAACATGGCGCTGCAGGGGGGCAGCAGGCTGATGCCCCGTCGGTCTGTCTCTCTCGCACCCACAAGGGAGGCGCCATCGCACTCGGAATCAGTCTGCAGGAGGCTCGGTGGGGGGGGGGGGGGCGCATGCCGGTCGCTACGACCTGGTAACCTTCACCCGGCGGACTGGCGGTGCGGCCACGGCCCCCACCGGGGCCCCCACCCACCCCGTGGCGAGACCTGAAGGGCGCGTTTTGAGCGCCAGAGTCGCTAAATGGGACTCGAACCGAGCGTGTGACCCCACCAATGGATTCCCCGTTCGGAGAGCAATCCATTGGTGGGGGTCACAAGTTCGGTTCGAGTTCCATTTAGCGACTCTGGAGCTCAATACGCGTCTAAAGTTTTGGTGGCCTGCACCGGTCTTCTGGCCCACTGTGCCGCGCCGAGCTGAGGCGGTCCGCGGCGCGGCGAGCGCCATGTGATGTGATCCGCTCACGCCATGCCGTCGCGACGCCCCACCGGCCCCGCCCCGCGCCAGGCCGGCGCCTTCCCTAGATGTTCGCTGGCGCCGCACGCAAGGATGGCTGGGCCGCGCGGCGAAGCGTCGCGGTGGCGGCCATGCAGGGGGAGGGGGCGTAAGGCAGTGCTCCACAGGTAAACGTACGTACGTGCCGGATCAATGTAAATACCGGCCCGGCCAGCGCGGCCCGCGCCCACCCACGGCGCGTCAACGTCGGGTATTTTTACTCGGACCCTGTTCGCGTTGGAGTCCGACAACGCGGCGGCAGCAGACAGTCTCTCCGGTCGAGCAGACGAGCAGGCCACCCGCGATCCTGGGAGACGTCGTCAGCCGTCGCGCACTTCCCCGTCAAGGATGCGTGGCACGCAATACGAGTCCGCCGCCGCCAGCCTCGGCTAGCCGAGCCATCAGACGACCGGCGCGATACCGATTCGCGGAAATGCAGGCCGGCTTGCAGTCGCAGCAGCGGCAACAACAAAAACAGCAACAACAACAACAACAAACAAACAAAAACCGGCGCAGCAGTGCGCGACGCGAGGCTACACGTGTGCATCCCGCCCCGCCCCGCCCCAGTCTGCACTGGCGCTCGGCGCTGCGCTGTCGGAAAGGGTCAACGAACAGCAGCGCCGCAGATGGCGGGCTGGCGGGCTGGCGGGCCTGCCGCGGCCGCCGCTGGGCTGTGGGCTGGACGCTGGGCCTGGGCGGTCTGGCCTGGGCGGCCGGCCGGGCCGACGGGACGGGACGGGACGGGACGGGACGGGTCTAGCCGGAACGGCCCGGACGGCCTCACGCCCACTCGGGCACTACGCCGACGCGGGACGCGGACAAGCCCGCACCGTTTTTGTGAGGCCCCTCGTTCCGGGGGGCCGCGCCGCCGCGCCGCCGCGCCGCCGCGCCGCCGCGGTCGGACGATTTATGTAATGCATCGGACACACGGGCAGGCGCCGGCGTGCGACGCGGGGGGGAGACGGGGCGGTGCATCCACGGTGCATCAGACGGAATCGCCAGACGGAATACGTTTCAACTCCTTCGCTGTTTGCGGCGTGGGCAGGGCAGGGGCGGACAGGGGGCGGGCGGGCGGCAGACGGCTTCGAGGCGCCGGAGTGGGGGGGGGGGGGCTGCGAACAGCGAGCACACACCAAAGGGGACAATGGCGCCGTCTGATGAGGCGGCGCCGGCCGGGACAGGCGGGGTGGGGGGCGGGGTGGGGAACGGGGTATACTGGCCGGCCCGTCGGGGAGGACGCCGCCGTCGGCGAAGGGCACAAGGGGGTGACTTCAGCGCAGGGCAAAGCCAGGCTCATTCAAAAGCCTGCGCGGCACGCCACGGCGACAGGTGGACGGGCCGGCCGTCGTTCCTGTTGGCTCACTTATTTCTGCCCTTTTCTTAGCAGCGCTTGTCGCTTACAAGAAAGGCGAACGAGTCGGGTGAAAAAATCGAAAAAATGGTTTTTGGTAAAATTAATTTGGTAATTATTTCCAGGCAACAGAAAGAGATTTTTTTGTAGTGTTCGCACGACTCCACACAGCAGAGCTGGCATTATTTACCCCTTGCGCGGTGCGTCACGGGATGGCGGGCAGGTTGACGAGAACCAGGAGGCGTTAAGTGACCTAAACGCCAAACAAATGCGAAGACGCGGGCCGCGCGCGTGCGTGCCCGCAGAGGGGCTGGTCCGAGGCCGGCCAGCCTCGAGGGGCGTAAACAAGTGGCGGGCTCCTCGGCTTGCTTGGCCGCCTCTCGGCTCGCCGCACTCAACTTGATCGCCGCTTTGGCCGGCAAATCCTTGACGAAAACGAAAACCGCGCGACGTCGCGACGCCCCTCAGCCTGTACACGTACGCCGCACCAGCCCCCCGCCGCCAGGCGTCTCGTTCCGAAGGGTCGCTTCGTCGCTCTGTCTCTATCACCCCCTGGGGACGCGCTGTGAGTGAGAGAGAGACAGAGCGACGGTCACTCGGAGTCTGGCAGCAGCAGGGCGCCTGCTGCTCCGCCCTAACAGTGTTCCGGGACAGAAACGGAACGGAGTCGTTATTGCCTGGTCGCTGGTCGTTACCGCCCCGATTTATTCCGACCACCTCGCCGACGAGACGCGTGGCTGACGTCAGCGGATTTGGAACGCGCTTCCACGCCGGCATTATCTGTAAACGTCTCCTTTGGCACGGCGCAGCGAGACACTAACGCGAACACTGTCGTCAGGGAACGGCTCACTCCACTTAGCGTTTCATGTAGCAAAAGTGCGGCCGGCGGCGCGGGCGGGGTTACGACGGCTCGCCGACTTTGTAATTCGTCACGTCGCCAGGCTGGCCGGCCCGGCTGGTCTGGCGGCCTTCTTCGCGGCAGGCCAGATCACGCTAGGCCGCCGCGTGCCGAAGCTCGCCGGAAGGCCGAGAGCGAGGAGTGGGGCCCTCGACGCCGCGCCGCATTGCGACTCAATGTAAACGCCACGCGCCGCCCTTTCCTTTAATCCCTTTAGGCCCTTGTTTGCCCATTGTGGAGGCGGGCGGCGGGGCGGGGCGGGGCGGGGCGGGCACGGCGTCACGCGGCGCTCTGGCCGCTCTGGCCCTCGGGCTGGCGCTGGCCGGACGGCCGGACGCCACGGGGATGGCCGACGCCGGCGCCCCTCAGTCGCGACGCCGCCGCCGCCGCCGGCCGCTGTGGGACGCGACGCCGCGCCACGCCACGCTCTGAGTAATGACGGGGCGCGCGTGAGAAAGAGGGGGCGATGGCGCCTTGCCTTGCCGCTCCGCGCGCCGCCGCGCGCCGCCGCCGTGCCCCCAACGCCAACGCTAACGGCGCCAAGGGAAAGCACGCCATGTATACCATACACAACGCGCCGGCCGCCGGCTCCACACTCAAAAATGCATGATCTAAATTCGGCGATGACCTCAGGGCTGCCATGGGGACGGGCGTGCCGTGCCGCGCCGTTGGGGCAGCGCCAGCGGGCGCCAGCTCCGCGGGGGGAAGGGGAGGGAAGGGGCATTGGGACACACCCCTGCCTGCCTGCCGGCCCGGCCCTCGCCGACACCCTGCCCGCCGCACTCCCCTGTCCAGCCCGGCCTAGGCCGGCCCTGCAGCCGGGTCGCTCTGCCTCTCTCGCCCCCCCACGGAGCGCCCCGTGGGTGCGAGCAGGAGGGACTCGGCCTGCTGCCCGGTCAGCCCAGGTCAGCCCCTCGTCGTTGTCGGTCGGTGCGCCGGGAGGGCCGAGCACAGCGGCGGCGACAGTGAGCCCCTGTCCGTCCTCCGTCCGCAAACACGGCGGCCTCTAGGCTAGCCGCACGCCAGGCACCACGGTGCAAGTAAACAAATGCCACTGTGTGTGTGCGTGTGTGAGTGTCTCCAAATCGGCGTCAATAGGCGCGTACGGATAAGGCAGAACGGCGAGCGGGGCGGGGCGGGGCGCGGCCAGCTGCTGAGGGCGCCGGTGCAGGTGCACGCCCCAAACACCGCGCGGCCGCCATGCCATGGCCGTGCCCGTCGTGGTCTTGGTGACGTCACTCACGCGGTCGCGTCCCTCGTCCTGCCTGCCACCTGACTCTCAAGGATCGTTCTCTCTCGCACTCGTGGCAGCGAGCGAGAGAGACAGAGCGACGAGACGATCCAGACTGACCACGGAGACTCATCTGACAGGCGCGGTAAACCCGTGGCTAATTGAAGGCAAACAGACGCGGCGGCGTCCCGAGACCACGGACCAGGGCGCGGCGCGGCGCGGCGCGGCCCGGACCAGCGGCAAAAATAAACCTGATCAAACAGAGCGCCGCGTCCCACGGAGGTGCGGACGGCGTGCACGCCGCGAAGTACGTCGTGGAGGTAGCAAGGTGGAGCCGCGCCGGCCGGCCGGCTTCACTTCGCGGCCGAGGAAAAAAAAGACACACGCGAGTTACGTAAATAGCAGAATAGTACAGCGTGTTTGTGAAAGCGGGCGGCCTAACTCGCGAAAGCAGCGAGCGCGCGTGGCGGGGCGTGGCGGGGCGTGGCGGGGCGTGGCGGGGCGTGGCGGGGCGTGGCGGGGCGTGGCGGAGTGCCGTCGCGCCAGGAAAGGCGGGGGGAGGGGGGCATCGAATGGGGGTCGGGTTGGCGCCACTCGGGGGAGGGGGGGGGGAGAGTCAGGGGGGACGCCAAAGGATGTGACAGACGAACATTGGCACGGTCGTGGCGTCGTGTCGGTGCACTGCACGGCCACGTCCACGTCCGCCTCGCTCCGCATCATTTCGATGCATCGCGACCCTGTGGGACAGGCCGGGCCGGGGCCGGCCGGGGCCCAGACGGACAGGGAGGACGGCGAATCGCAGCGGCCGTCTGTCTGTCATACGTACGCATGGACAAGAGCAGAGGCAGAAACGTCAAATGGCGTCGCGTCGTGCGTGCAAGACCTCCGTTTCAAGACCGTTTCGTTCGCCCTCCGCCCCGGCCGCCCCCACGTGGGCCGTGCACGTGCCGCCTGCTCGTCGCCTCCTTGGCAGGCACTACAGCACGGCGACTAGGCCGGGCTGCCCGATCGCAGCCAATAACAGGCTTGTGCAAGGCTGCTGACCATAGCCCCGCCCCGCCCCGCCGCTGCCGGCGCCGTGCCGTGCCTCCCGACGATGTACTCCGTGAAATATCTGCTATGCGCCACATGACACTCACGCTCATGGCGCCAGTCGCGGGCGGCGGGGGAAGGGGGCGTCCCGCGAGGTGGGCGTGGCACGGCGTGGCGCGGCCGGCGCCAGCACACTCTGCGACGCGCGGCGGCGCGGCGGCGCTCAGGCGGAGGCCGTTTCACTTAGATCTGAAACCAGGCGTGGCGGTCGTCGCGGTGGTCACCGTGCCCCGCCGTGCCACGCCGTGCGGGCTGCCTACAACGCGCCGCCCACGCCGCGCTTGTTGTGTCTGCTGGTCGTCTGCGCGGTAAGGCGACGATAACAATGGGCGCCGCCACCCTAGGGAACCACGGGGAGAAAGACAAAACACGCGCCGCCGGGGCGCACTTCATGTTTGATGAACCCGGCGCCACAGCACCGCAAAGGGGGAGGGACGACGCGGTGCTGGCGGCACGGCGGCGGGCGGGGGGCGGCGCGGGGGCGGCGCGGCGCCGAGACGGAGCAGAACAGGGGGGTGGGCCCGGCGGCCCGGCCCGCGCGACCTGCACATCGAGGCGCCGGCCGGGTCGCGCCACGCGATGACGTCGTCGGCGACGCCGGGGGACGTTGGGGACACCGTCGCGGCTTAACTGGTTTTAAGCAGGCGCCGCCTGCAGGCCGCGGCGCAGATCGGCGAGGCGCGACGACGCGTCGCAGAGCCACGGCCCGCTATTCCGAACAGTCGTCGCTCTGTCTCCCTCGCACCTGTGCGGGACGCCCAGCGAGTGCGAGCGGGACGGGAGAGCAGCGCTCAGGCTGCAGCGCGCCAACTCAAGCGGCGGCAACTCATCTGCCGTGTTTATTCCGGCGCCAGCCGCTCCGCCAGGCGTCGCAGCCACTCCGCTCGGCGCGACGCTTTGCCGCCTCGCCGCGACGCGTCTAGGCGATTATAGCCAACCCGGCCGCCGCGCCCGCCGCCGCCGGCGACACGCGCCAAAACCACGGCGGCCTTCGCCCCGCCTGCCTCGCTTCGCGGCGCCGGTCCGCGGCGAGCGAGATGGAGTCTGGCGTCTTCCTGCCGCCAGGCGCCGGCGCGGTCAGGGCCGGGGCTCTTAAGTCGCGTCGCGTCCGGTACACTGCCGTCCGCGCGCGCCAATCCGTGGCGTTGACGCCCGTCCGAGGGGCAGCGCGGCGGCAGGGGTCGACGTCTCGCCGTCTGGACGTCTGGCACGCAACGCAATGCACCCGGTCGCTCCGTGTGCCCTCCGCAAACAGAACCAATGGACGAATAGCGCGTTGCGCGGCGCAGGCGGCGGCGGCAGATCAACGCACTTTGCTCGTGGCGCTGCCGTTATCAGTGTTGTTGTGGCCCCGAAGCCGGCCGCCGCCGCCGCCCGGTCCCAGATGTCGGCCCGGGGCCAGGCCAGGCCGGCGGCCCACCGGACGCCGCGACGCGCCGCGACGCCGGCACAGGCAGTGGCACAGGCACCGCCGGCGCTGGCGCCCACAGGCCCACTGGGCCCGACTTGGCACTGAACAGCCGCCGCTGCTGCGCGATGGCTGTCGCCGCTGTCGTGCTAGCAGATAAGGAGGAGCCGCATTGAGGTCACGGCGCCAGGGGCCAGCACACTGGGCCAGCGCCGCCTGTCAGAGTAACTGGGCGGCGCGAGAAAAAAAAAGAACGTTAACGCCAACGCTAACGTGAAAGCAGATGATGAATCAGATTTTAATCTGATTCGTATCATTTAAAATGATACGAATCAGATTTTAATCTGATTCGTATCATTTAAAATGATACTACATTTGACTGTTCCTTTCTTTGATGATAAAGGACACACAAATAGGAGAGCATTCAAAGATTTGTTCGGCGTGTTTGATAAGAAAACGCAAAGGTGCGGAATACAGTGGGTGTTTATAACTGAAAAATGGACATCTGCAATACTGCCGTTGTATTAAGGAAGGAAGCGTGACTCATGCACGGCAACGCTGCTGATACAGCGAGGCTGGGGGCGGAGGTTGCCTCCTCACTCCCGCATCGCATGCGAGTGCAGGGGACCCGAAGGCAGCACTGCGGGCGCCGCGGAGTCATGACCGCTGGTTGGGAGGGACGCATTGCTCTACACAAAGTTCAAGCTGTTTCACCCCATCTGCCAAAAACCACGGCGCGGTATTCGAACCCGTGGACTGCCGCTTATCGTTGGCGTGGATAAGCCGGGCGGCTGAGTGGGCCCACGCGCCGCCGCGCCGCGCCGCGCCACGCCTCAGACTACTTCACCTGAGGGCAACGGCGCGAGCGAGGCAGCGGCCGAGCGCCGGCCGGGCAGCCCGGCCGGCCCACGTGTTTCGGACGTGAGTCACTGGAGGATCAGAGAAATCAAGTCGCTTCGGGTGTCCTCGGTGATCCTCGGGCCGGGCGGCGGCGGGTGCCCGCGGCGGTGCCGAGGGGGTCCAGCGGATTCCCTCGGCTTTCACTCTCCTCCATGTTTGCCCTGTCCAGCGACCTCGCTCTGTCTCTGTCGCGCCCCTACGGCACACTCCGTGCGCGTGCGGGAGAGACAGAGGGACGAGAGGTGACCCACTGTGAGATTTAGTGTACAACGAATGTGTTGGAATGTGCAAGATTTCTGCTTAATTTGTCACACCTGTTGCCTACATACACAGGCGTTTTCGCCTGCAGAATGTGAGAATATGTTCAAATTTTGAACAATGAATATGGGAAGTTATTCCCCCCTCGCAGAGCAAGGACGGCCGGCGGAACCGCTCGACTGGACGACGCCACTGGACTTACCTTCGCCATTGGTCGTGAGGGAGCCCTGCCAACTCTGCCAGTCCTGCCACCGGGGCGGCGTCCGCCCCCACGCGGCGGCTTTGCTGGGCTCGGCGTGCGCGTCGGGCGCGTCGTGGGACAGGGGATCCTCGGCGGGCGAAGGTGGCACCCGCTGCACCGCATGGCCGCCTTCGCTTGGGGCACAGTCTGCAAGCAAAGACACACGTTGTACTAACTGCACCCGTTGGCCAAGAGGCGACAACGACGAATCGGGCCATTTTTGTTGCCCCTTTCCCGCAGAGCTTCCCCGGCTGCAGACTGCTGTCTGTCTCCCCCGCACCTGCACGGCACGACGGAGACTCGGGGCTGTCCCGTGCGGGACGCCCAAAAAGTGTGAAAGCTGCCGCCGGGCAGCGATGGCGTCGCGGTCCGGCCGGTGGTGCCGGCGGCGACTTCATCGACTTGCCCGACGGCCCGCGCACCATATCGTCGTGGAGGACGTCCTCGGGGACGCGGTCGGGGGCGTCGGCGGTCTCGGAGCCGCAGCAGCGGCGGCAGCCATGAGGAGATCTGCTTTAAGGCCACCGCCACCCCGGATCCGGAGGCCGCCTTTAAAGGGGATGCTGCCGTCGCTCCTAAAGGGGAGCGGCCCGTCAGCGCGGCGACACAGCGACGCGCCTCGCGGGGACTTCCCTCGCCCGTTCAGTCGTTTCATTCATTCGCCCCCTTTTCGGGCCGACTTCGCAGATTCGGCAAACAGCACGGCCGCCAATAACAACAATTCACTCAGCACTCTTTTTCGCTGCTTATCTGTGCCGGCTGACGGAGCCGCTCCTCAGCCTCCGCGTTGGAGCGCCGGCAATGAATGAATCAGAGTGACAAGGTGTGGGCTCCACACAGTGGGCCAGAAGACCGTTGAGGCGGACAAAATTCTACACGCGTTTTGAGCTCAAGAGTCGCGAAATGGAACTCGAATCGAACGTGTGTGACCCCACCAATGAAGTCCTCGTTGGAAGAGCAATCAATTGGTGGGTCACACATTCGATTCGAGTCCCATTTAGCGACTCTGGAGCTGAAAACGTGTCCGGGATTTTGGCCGCCTCAACGGTCTTCTGACCCACTGTGCCGGGCAGTGCTAAAAGGTTCGGGTCAGCGCCGTGGGATCGGAATCCGTGACGAGGGCTGCTTGTCCATGGGTCATCCGTCCCCGTCGAGGGACCCTTTGGCAAGCGAGGCGCCGGCCGTCACCCCGCCCCGCCCCGCCCCGCCCCGCCCCGCCCCGCCCCGCCTTGTCCGTCCCTATATTTCACCCCCTGGGCCGGGGCCTCGCCACCACCGTCAGCTGCCACGGCCTTCCCGCCCTGCCGGCGCCAGCGTATCTCCTCTATCTGACGCGCGCCGCCCCGCCCCGCCCCGCCCCGCCCCGGTCCTCCCACCTCTGCATTAGAATAAACACACACGGCCGAAGGTGAGCCGGCAAGGCACGGCCAGCTGCCGCCTCTCTGTCACCCTCGGCGAGGCTAGAGTCCGCCGCGCCGCGCGGGGTGCTGCCGACTGCAGACGAGAAAAACGACGAAAAAGGCGCGCCGCCGCGCCGCTGGTATTTGAACTCGGGCGGCGGTTCAGCGGCGGTCGACAGGGCGCGGGCAGACCGAGTGAGTGAAGTGAAGGGGGAGGGGGGGGGGGAGCAGGTGAGGCAGGCGGTGTTGGAGTGGGTCCAGCAGTAGAGCGGTCCTTCACCCTCGCTGCCCCGGCCAACTTCTGCAGTAAAAATCTCGGCTAAAATAGTTGCCGACTTTCCCTGCACCAGGGCGTCGAACAAAGGACGCTCCCCGTGTTGACCCAACAAACAGGAGCCTCGCGGCGGCGGCGCGCGCCCCGGCCCGGCCTGGCCTAGCCTCGCCGCCCGCGGTTTCTCTTAGAGTATATTTGCGCTCAAGCCTGTCGCGTTCCATTGCCATGTTTTCCCACGTCCCGAACGGGCGGCTGGCTGCGGCTGGCTGCGGCTGGCTGCGGCTGGCTGCGGCTGGCCGGCGCCGAGCACAGGGAACGTGCCCCAGCAGGCTCGTCCCCAGACAGACAGCGCTTCCGTCGGGGTGCGAGCGAGGCAGGCAGAGGCGCCGTTTCGGAACCAGCCTGCAGATGGGCCACCACCGAGCGGCGTCGAGGGGGTCGACGACGTTTTCGAAGAAGCCGCAGCCGGGCTGCGCGGGCTGCGCGGGCTGCCAAGGTGCCCCCTCCCTCCCCCTCCACGCGGCTCTCCGTTTTCCCAGCAGCCGCGGACGTAACGAGACGCGGCACGGGGTGCGCGTCAGCGGCGGCAGCGGCGTCCACGGGGTGGCCGTGGTCCTACCTGCGGCACCCCGAGCGAGAGAGACAGGGCGACCAGGACGACCACTCTCTCGGAGTCACTCTGCAGCTCGTCCTGGCGGATATTAAGACGCTGCTTGCCAACCGCTACAAATTCAGCGGGACAAGCTAGGCCAGCGCCAGACAGGATTAAAAGCAACATTGTGGATGGACTTGGTCACTTCGCGTGCACCGGGCCGCGCGTGCAGCGGGACGCGGCCTCGCGACTGCTGCTGCAGCGCCAACGGAGCGAGCCGGGCCGGGCCATGCCCAGCTGGTTCCTTCCCATTCATGCACACACACTGCCGGCCCTGGGCCGAGGCCTGGTCGACGTGGCGCTATCGCAAAAGGACACATTTCGTAAATGAAAAGAAAAATAATCTGGAAAGGATGAAAATGAAAGACCGACCGGTGCGGCAGGCTCGGCGGGTGGACTGCGTGCCTCGGATGAATGCATTAGAGGGCATCGCGAAGCGCAGGACGCCCCCTCCCCCCCCCCTTCTCAAATCGCTGATAGGCCCGAAGGAGGGGATTTATACCCGCGAGGAGGAAGCGTATGCCGCGGCGCCGATAGCCTATCGCCTTACACACCCCATTTCCGAGGCTTTTAGCACCACTTCCTCCGGGCCGGGGGAAGGGGCTGGGAAAGGGGGACAGGGGGCGGAAGACGGGCTGCTGCTGTGCGACCGCTCGGCTACCCGGCCTCTTTCCGTCGGGGCAGCGGCGTGACACCGGGAAGGGACAGACACAGCGCCTCTCTGCCCGCCCAGCCGCCATCCAGTAATGCATGCACGCACACACACACACACACACACTCATACAAACGCACGAATACCAACACACGCTGCACACGCACACGCGCGCGCCGGCGCTGCCGTGGTGGAGGCCCATTACGGGGTATCCACACCAGTCCTGTGCCAGTCAGCCAGTCCGGGGGAATAGAGTTTTTATCGGGAACCTGTTGGGCGAGTCGGTCGCGCCAGCCCCACCAGGCCGCCGATCCAGCGGCCCCAGCGGCTCCAGCGGCCCCAGCACGCAGGCCGCGCTCCAGCCGGCCACTCCAGAGGCGGCGCTCCGGACGGACCGGGCGACATATAAAGTCCATTTGAATGAGAGAGAAGCAAGAAGCTAGTCCGCGGACTGTGCGCCGCCGCCGCCGCGCCCACCTCTGGAACCAGCGACCCAAGACCGCCGGGGCGAAGGCCGAACAGGGCTCTCGCGGACTCGGGGGGGACTCGAACCCACGCCGGCCAACCCCTGCTGCCCCCCCCCCCCCCCCGACGAGGGGAAGTCCGCGAAACGGCGTCGCGACACTGGTCCGCCGGTCGACAAGGGTACACAAGCTACGGCCGCGGGACACGCAACGCCGCAACGCCAGTCCAATGTCAACGATTCCGGTTTCATTCAGTTGGCACCGTGAGACTGGGGCCTGGGCCTGGGCCCGGCCACGCGTGCGCGCGCGTCGTGTGATGTCTGTCTGTGTGTGGGTCTGGGTGCGTCCGTGCGTGCGCACGCGCGCCGCTGTGTGTCTGTGTGTGTGTGTGTGTGTGTGTGTGTGTGTGTGTGTGTGTGTGTGTGTGTGCTGGTTCCGATACGGGTTGGGCCGGCAGCAGCGCCAGCGCCACAGCCGCGCACACACTGCCGAAAACTGGCGCCCGGAAACGCAATACTACGCACGCGCACACGCACACGCACACACACACACACACACACACACACACCGCGCTAATTTTACTATGGCCCGGCGCGCTAACGCCGCCGTCCCCAAACGGGAACCGAGCCGATAAGGCGCCGCGGCGGGCGGGGCGCGGGCGGGGCGCTGGCTGGGACGGACGGCACAGGTGGCGGCGCGGCGCCGTGGTCCGCGCCTGAATGGCGGCACGGCGCCGCGGCCCGCGGAGGAGCCCCATTCATAGGCAGTGCGTGAGTGTGAGTAAGAGGGCGTGCGTGTATGCGCGCGCGTGTGTGTGTGTGTGTGTGTGTGAGAGAGAGAGAGAGTGCGCGCACTTTCACCGACTTTGTCCCGGCGTGGCCACTGTGCGGCCGGTGCCGGAAATAAATAGGAGCACGGCGCCGCGTCACTCACTCCGCGCGTGGCGTTTCACGAGTCAAGTGACTCCGGGGCGGCGACTCATCGCTCTGTCTCTCTCGCACCCTGCGGAACATACCGTGAGAGCGACAGAGACAGAGCGACAAAAGGACTCTTCGGAATCAGTCTGCCAACGGGCGGGCGATTGCGTTGGCCGAAGGCGGCGTCGTGCGGCTACTACTGATCTGCATTTCGACGAACTGGCGGGTCGGTGATGGCTTTTGTCTTCAGCCGGCTAAGCCCCGGTCTAGATAAGCACGGCCGTATTTCTGGAAGGTCGGGGCGGAACGGGGTGAGGGGTGGGGTGAGGGGCGGGGTGAGGGGCGGGACGGTGATATACAGACATCGCCGGGCCACGGCACGACAGGTTGAGTGCGGCGGCGCTGGCGAGGGCGGCCAGGAGGCCCTGATTGTCCTAATGCTGTCACTAAAAGCCTTACATCCCGATCCCCATGAGTCATCGCACCAGGGCGCCCACCGCCACCAAGGCGGCCCCAGTGACGCTCCCGACGGCGCCGCGGCGGCCAAACCCAGAGCCCGCGGTGATCCGCTTGTTTTGACACGCGCTTCTGAAAATTATTCCCGACACACAGTTTACGGTGCGGAGCGCGCGGCAAACGGACTGCCTGGCGCCGCCGCGCCGAAGTATGTTTGGGACACAATGGCCGTGTGCGAGTGTGCGTGCGTGCGAGAGAGAGAGAGAGAGAGAGAGAGAGAGAGAGAGAGAGAGAGAGAGAGAGAGAGAGAGAGAGAGAGAGAGAGAGAGAGAGAGAGAGAGAGAGAGAGAGAGAAGAGAGAAGAGAGAGAGAGAGAGAGGGGGCTATTTTTAGTTCCATTACCATAGCCTTTTCCTGCAACAGCGCAGCCCAGCTCGGAACGGCCAGTGTCTTTCGAAATTTATCATCTACTCAATAACCCCGTCGGGCACGCCCCCGCCGCCCCGCCCCGCCTCGGGGTGCCCCCGTGGCCCCGGCCGCCCCGGCCGGCCGCCACAGGCGCCACGGACGCCGCGCTATCTGCATTTATCGGCACTCCACTGGCGCCAGCCGGGCCGTGGCCCACCGCGTCACCGCGTCAACGCCACCGCGGCGTCCGTCGCGTAACGGGAGGGGCGGCATGGCGGGGTGGCATGGCGGGGCGGCACCACGCCAGCCTACAGGCGCAAGGATACGCATCTGGAGGGCAGACAAATCTGGACGGTTCTAATTTTGACGCGGCCGAAGAGGCGTGTGCGCACCCTGGTATCGGCCGCCACGGTCACAGATCGGCCAGCTGCGGTCAGCGCCGGGCATGACAGCACCGCCGCCGAGCCTGCAAGAGCGTGGCGGGGCGTGGCGGGGCGGGGCGCGGTCGTGCTGCCCGCAGCCCCCTACTGCTCCGCGGCGGCGGCGGCATTGCAGGCGCCACAGCGACGCCGCGGAGTTGCCAAACTTGGCAGGAGGGGCGGGGAGGGGCGCACCACTGGCAGGAGGAAGGGGTATACAGACGGCGCTAGCAACAAGCGGAATCCGACGCCCGCCGCGCCCGTGCCCGCCTGGCCCGCCTTGCCTTGTGGTCGTGGCTCCGCGCGGCGGCGTGGCGCGCCTGCACTATAATCGTCGTAATGGCACACAGTGGCACACAGGGCACCACCCCGGGCCGGCCCAACAAGTGAAAGGCTCCTGGCCGACGCCGATCTGGGCGGAAGGGCTGCTCGATATCTCGTTGTATCGAGATCCATCGATGGGTCCTATTGAAAAAGTGCGATCTCCAAACGACGCGCAAAGAAAGTTCGATCTCCTATGGCCAGGCATAGGAGATCGAACTTTCTTTGCGCGTCGTTTGGAGATCGCACTTTTTCATTAGGACCCATCGCGATGCGATATCGAGGGCTGCGACATTCGTTTATGGAGCGCATCGATATATCTAGGTCGACACATATCGATATTTCCAGGACGTCCAGGACGCCGTCGACGGCCACGTCACGAGCACGGCCGGCATCGCGGCGCCCTCCCTTCCCCGGGGCCTGCCCAGGGCTGCCCCTGCCCTGGGGCGCGGCGTGGCGTAGGGGCAATCCCGGCCCAGTTATTTTTACTTTGTGGAAACGTCACTTCCTCACGCTCGACGGAGAGGTAGTAGCAGGCAGTGCGGGCACTACTACCCCCCCCCCCCTCCCACACACACACACTGTAAACATCACCCACCCGCCGGCGATGATGAACACATTCCCCGAAGCTCACCTTCAGGTTTCAGCGGCTTTTCAGGGAGGCGACCGTAGGGTGGCGGGGGTGATTCTGCAACAGGAAGAACAGCACACACGATTAGCCGCGTCTATTCGCAGACGTTCCAAGTCGGGCCGTGCAGCAGCATCCGTCCGCCCATTGTGTCTCGTTTCTGGAATTCCTGGAATTGGAATTGGTCCGCGGGCGGGCTGGCTGTGCGGCTGCGCGGTCGCGGCGTGCCAGCGCCGCGCTGCACTTGGTTTCCCAGCCATCAGCACAGGAAGCAGAGGCTCGCTGCATTCCTCGACACGGCGCGGACCACCGCCAGCGCGAAGCGCGGTCCGGACCACGCGACACTGGGACAGGCAGGGGCCCGGCCTACCCCGGCCTAGCCCGGCCACTTGTTGCTGCTGCCGCTGCGTGGACCACTGGGGGGTGGCCGGGGGCGGCCGGGGGTGAGCGTGAGGGGGTTGTTTACTCGCCGCCCGGAAACGGCTTCGCCCCATTCATGCCCGCACGGCGAGCCGCCCTCGCAGCGCGGCGTTTGTTTTCGCGGCTGGGCCCCGCGCCCCGCGCCGCCCAGGCGACCCAAGCTAAATAAAAACAACGCGTCGCCGACTCCGTTTTCTTTGATTTTGCGCCAAAAGAAACGTTCCTCTTGTCAAATTTATACCCGCGCCGCCGCCGATAGGTCCCGGTTGAATGACGCCGCGTGGAGCGAGTCCGCCCAGAAGACAGGCGGGCAGCCCGGTCGCGGCGCGGCCGAGCCTGAGGCGTGCTGAAGCAGCACAAGGCGGCCGTGTTTGTGTACTCCCCCTGCTCCACCCGCATGGCCGCGACTTCCTTATCGGGGAGGCCGAAATAGTCCAGGATACCTAGGTTTTGACCTTGAACAAAATTGTAGTAAGCTGATTTTTTCTGTACTGGTAGAGCTCGATGCGCTGATTAACGTAATTTTTTTTCCCATGTTCTAGCCCTTGAGACTTTTTGGCAAATTGAGCACGAAGGGCGTAAGTGCACTGTTTCAGTTTCCGAGCCGCAGCGACCGCAGTTTTAATCCGATCTTCGCGGACGAGGACTCCAACTAACCAGGAAAGCACGCGGAACAAAACAGCAGTTGCACATTTTCCAAAAATTGTTTCGTTCTGCCTGTTCAAGGGCGTTAAAGCCAAATTTTGGATCGCGTCCGCGTTCAATTTTTAATCAACTCGGCCGCGTTTTTTGGGAAACCGTCATAGCGAAAATTTGCCCCTTATGAACGCTGTGCGGCTATCCTTCCCCTACAAGTCGCCGTTTTCTCCTTCTCTGTGCGACCACCCTGAGCCTGTCAAATGGTCCTGGAATGAACCGCTGCAGCACCCTGCAGCCCTGCGCGCCGCGCGCCGCCGCGCCGCTCCGCTGCTCTCCCCACCACTCTCGGCCTCAGCCGCATCTGGAGGCAGGGTGTTGTCTCTCTCGCTCCCTTTGTAAACGCATTAGTGCGAGAACGGTACGGCATACCTGCTCTTTCGGAGCCCGGCAGAGCGGCCGGCTCAGATGTTTACAACGCGCAATTCCTACTTCAAAGTTTTAGTAACCAAACATTTTTTATTCAAGGTTTTGATTGACGAGCTTGGTAGAAAACGACGCGCTCTACAACCTGGTTTTTCGTTCACAGTTTTCTCACGATTCCTTCCCGTTGCTTTGTGCGAAAGGACCTAAGCGCGTTCAAAGCCCTACACCGGGTAGGGTGGCACCTATAAATGCCGAACTGAAGCCAAAATGACAGAAATGGAACAAGGAATCGTTTCAGCACCCACCGATTTGATTATTTAAAATAATCAAGCAGTAAACTTCACTTTACTATTTTCTTTTATTGTTTTCTTCTCAATTCCTACCGCGCTATTGCTTGTAAATGGAGCCGAAATCGCAAAATAGGTTCCGAGGGATCGCCAAGCGCAAATGTTTCAGCTGCATGTAGGTGTTTTCAGAATTTCGCTAAGTGCAACGGTTGCCGAGTAAAGTTAGTGGAAAGACAAGGGCGCGGCCGAGCGCGCCGCCTGGAAAGCCGGGCGGAGCGGCGGGTGCGCGGCACACGGACGAGCCATCGCTACGTCGCAACGGGCACGAAATCGGAAAATTGGGTCCGAGGGAACGTCAAGCAGTGGTCTTTTACCTACACGTAGGTGCTTTTGGATTTGAGCTAAGTCAAACGGCCTCGGTGGTAATCTCTCTTAAGCGGGACTCGTCAATGCCGCGCCCCTGCATTCCGCGCGCCGCGCTGCTGCGCTGCGGCGCCAGCCTTTGCATTACTTTTCCACCGCGCCGTTTGACTTAGCTCAAATCCAAAAGCACCTACGTGTAGGTAAAAGACCACTGCTTGACGTTCCCTCGGACCCAATTTTCCGATTTCGTGCCCGTTACGACGTAGCGATGGCTCGTCCGTGTGCCGCGCACCCGCCGCTCCGCCCGGCTTTCCAGGCGGCGCGCTCGGCCGCGCCCTTGTCTTTCCACTAACTTTACTCGGCAACCGTTGCACTTAGCGAAATTCTGAAAACACCTACATGCAGCTGAAACATTTGCGCTTGGCGATCCCTCGGAACCTATTTTGCGATTTCGGCCTCATTTACAAGCAATAGCGCGGTAGGAATTGAGAAGAAAACAATAAAAGAAAATAGTAAAGTGAAGTTTACTGCTTGATTATTTTAAATAATCAAATCGGTGGGTGCTGAAACGATTCCTTGTTCCATTTCTGTCATTTTGGCTTCAGTTCGGCATTTATAGGTGCCACCCTACCCGGTGTAGGGCTTTGAACGCGCTTAGGTCCTTTCGCACAAAGCAACGGGAAGGAATCGTGAGAAAACTGTGAACGAAAAACCAGGTTGTAGAGCGCGTCGTTTTCTACCAAGCTCGTCAATCAAAACCTTGAATAAAAAATGTTTGGTTACTAAAACTTTGAAGTAGGAATTGCGCGTTGTAAACATCTGAGCCGGCCGCTCTGCCGGGCTCCGAAAGAGCAGGTATGCCGTACCGTTCTCGCACTAATGCGTTTACAAAGGGAGCGAGAGAGACAACACCCTGCCTCCAGATGCGGCTGAGGCCGAGAGTGGTGGGGAGAGCAGCGGAGCGGCGCGGCGGCGCGCGGCGCGCAGGGCTGCAGGGTGCTGCAGCGGTTCATTCCAGGACCATTTGACAGGCTCAGGGTGGTCGCACAGAGAAGGAGAAAACGGCGACTTGTAGGGGAAGGATAGCCGCACAGCGTTCATAAGGGGCAAATTTTCGCTATGACGGTTTCCCAAAAAACGCGGCCGAGTTGATTAAAAATTGAACGCGGACGCGATCCAAAATTTGGCTTTAACGCCCTTGAACAGGCAGAACGAAACAATTTTTGGAAAATGTGCAACTGCTGTTTTGTTCCGCGTGCTTTCCTGGTTAGTTGGAGTCCTCGTCCGCGAAGATCGGATTAAAACTGCGGTCGCTGCGGCTCGGAAACTGAAACAGTGCACTTACGCCCTTCGTGCTCAATTTGCCAAAAAGTCTCAAGGGCTAGAACATGGGAAAAAAAATTACGTTAATCAGCGCATCGAGCTCTACCAGTACAGAAAAAATCAGCTTACTACAATTTTGTTCGAGGTTGCGGCACCTTATATTCTTACTTTCCTGGACTAAAACGCCGCCGCCGCGTCAGGCCCCCGCGGCCCCCGCCACGCCCCGCGCAGCCTCAAGGGCGAGTGGTGGAAATATGATGCGAGAGTGGCGGCGCGGCGGAACGGATAGACGCGGATGGCGACGGAGGAACTATTTATGCTCCAAGAGAGCATCCGTCTGGGTAAATAAGACTCGCTGCAGGCTGATGCCGAAACGGTGCTTCGTCGCTGTCTCTCTCTCTCTCTCGCACTCGCACGGACCGCCCTGCGAGAGAGACAGTTCGCTCTGCTGAGCCCCGCCCCCGCTGCCCACCTCCCACGCCGCGGTGCCGCGCCGCGCCGCGCCCTGTCTGGAGGCTGTGGACCCCGTCCAGCTTACGTAGCTGGACAGCCGTCCAGTCGGCTGGCCGGTTCCAGTTAGGCGGCGCCTCTAGCTGCACGTGTCCGCGACTTGCGTCTCCTCGTCTTGCGCTGAGTGAGACACGGCCGAACACACACAAGTGAACCTCCACCCGCATGCTCGCGTCCGTGTGAGCGTGTGTGCCGGTGTGGGTGAGGCGCCGGGTGCCCGCCGGTACCCCCGTCTCGACCCTCGTCCGCCGGCCTGCGCCAGCAGCGCCAGCCCGTGTTTGTTTTCCCCTAATTACAGTTGCAGGTGGGTCCGTCCAGACAGACGGCGGCAGGGCGGGGCTACACCGTGGCTACACAGACGTAGAGGAAGTCCAACGCGCGGGGTCGACCGCCATGAGCCACGGGGGGAAACTGACTATACGTGACCTGCCTGCATACATTTCATCTGGCAAACAGTTGTACCACGATAGCGCCTTCACGTCTATCGCCCCCAAGCTCGTCGAGGACAACGTGACCGATCGAGGGTACCGGGTTCCTGCTTCCCGTCTATAGGCGGCCCTGGAACGCAGGGCCTGCAGCACGCCGTTGCAGAATCGACTGGCTGCGTTATTTCTGGGCGTGTACACCGACAGACAGGCCCGGGGCCAGCCAGCCAGCCAGCAAGGCAGCCAGGCAGCCAGGCAGGCCGGTAGAGTGCGGTGCTCCGTGCGCCTGCCTACGGCGCGGGGAGGGCGGCGGGGGCCAGCCGGCGCCGGGCCGTGCCGAGCCGAGCCAGGCGGGACGAGTGGAGCCTCGAGAGCCCAGCCGAGCCGGGCGGCGCGGCGGGCCGGGCGGAGTCAGGGCCGAGGCGAACCGGCGCCAGCAGGACAGGCGAGGCGTGGCGGAGCGCGGCGGTGCAGGCAGGGCGAGGCAGGCAGGGCGAGGCAGGGCGGCTCTCTGGGCGCCCTCGGCACTACAGGGGCGCCAGGCAACGTTACCTGGCCAGCTAGAAGCAGCACAAGAGCTCGGATGCAGCCATTCAAACAGTGCACTCGTTCGGGAGGGCAAGGGGCTTCTCACGGGGAGCACCACGCCAAACCTCTCGTCCGGGGCGAGTTGCATCGACGCGATGCCATGCGGGGTGCACGGAGTGCGAGAGACAGCGCGATGAGAGCGCTGCCCGGCCTGCAGGTGGCGTGACGCGGTGCGGCAGGGCCGTTGCACGACGGAAACACGGACGCCGCCGCGCCGAAATGAGGAAACGAGACACGCGGCCCTCCTTGCTCTTGCGTGCGAACACCGGCTGGAGCGGGCTGGCGCCCACCATTTATCCCTCCAGAAAGAGAGAGAAAGAAAGAGGAAAAAGAGTGCGGGGAAATTACGGAAAAAATGATGGCGCCCTCCTTTTTTCTGATATTATTATTTCCCCCCTGGCCAATCATGGTCCGTGTAAAAATGAGGGGGTTTCGCCGGATGGCCCCCTCGTTCGTCCCTGGTCCGCCCCTGCCTGCGGAGCACCTGGCCTAAGGCTGGAGGGGATCGCAGCGGCCAGACGATCAGTGACAGAGGAAGTGCCGAAGGCACTGTAATTTGGCGCCAGCAAACCGTTTTTTGTCAATGCCCACCGCATGAGGAGGCGGCGGCGTCATACAATGGCGCAGGCATGGGGTGCACTTCCCATTCAGGGTTACTGGATCGCAGAACTCGTTTTCCCACATGCAGGCCCTACCACTGCCAAGAATGATAGGGTCTTTTTACTTGGATTTGGGGGCATTTCAGTGGCCGTCAATTGCTGACACAATAATCTACATGGAGGAACAAATAAAACTGCGACAGGACGTCGATTCAAATTTACTTTTGTTTCAACTCGTTGTAAAACAGTGCGCTGGTGTGCTGGCTTGGATATTTCGACATGATGCACTAGAGGCGGGTCGTCTGGCGCCTCCCCACAGTGTAGCCGCCACCATGGCCGCGGTGCCCTACGGTGCCCGAGGCCGTGCCAGTGCAGCCGACACGCACGGCGCTGCGTAGTTACTGATCCGCCCCGCGCGGTTCCACGCAACGAAAATCGACACCCTGAGGTAAAGCGTGCGTTCTTGGAGCGCTGACGGCGCGGCGGCGCCAGAGCCACAGGCCAGAGCCACAGGCCAGAGCCACAGGCCAGAGCCAGCCCAGAGCCCGGCGAAGGCCGCGGCCTGGGAGGGCAGCCTGCAGGCTCATTCCGAGCGGGATGCCGCTCTTCCTCTCTCTCGCACTCATGGGAGGTCCCGAGCGACGGGCCGACTCAACCCACTGCCGCGAGGAGTACGTTCGCGACGTCCGGCCGCCTTCCCGCCCTCGCCGCGGCTTGGCGCGGGGCTTCCCTCCCGCGTCTCCCCTTCCGCTTAGCGGCGCGGGTGACGCCAAGGGTCTCCCCTTCACAGTGTACGCACAGCGAGCAAAGCCGGCTTAGGGAGGCTGCAAGGGCCGCGGGACTGGCAAGGGCTCCAAGGGCCTGTCGCGTCGTCTGGCCTCTCAATGGTGCACCCCGACGCCGCGCCACGCCGCGCCTCTCCACGAGACAATGGCTGGTTCGGCTGGTTCGGCGGGGCGGGGCGCCGCCGTCGAGTACCTCTTCCTCTCTCTCCTCTCCCCGTCGACGGACGACGGCGCGGAAGGGAGGGGCGCGGGGCGCGGCGGTGGCCGTCGAGAGGGGCGCGATCGGTGCTGCCGGAGCGGTGAGGCGGGGCGGCGCACGGTGGACGGGACGGCCGACCACCCAACTCGTCTTGTGTGCTTGTTCGACGGGCGAGCGAACGCCAGCCAAAGCAAGCGCGCGCGCACACACACAAACCAACACACACGCACGTACGCTGCGCCGCAGCCGGTATGAGTACCGTCGGGTCAGGTACCCGCCGGCACCCGCGGGCAGGCGGGCTGTCCCGACGCTGTACACTGCGCTAGGCTTGATTGCCCCGTGTACAGTCAGTGCGATAAAGGCTCCGACGCGGTGGCGGTGGGTGGGACTCGACCGGCCAGGCCGGCAGGCCGTGCCGTGCGTAGTACGCTCGCTTTCATTCACCACGAGGGCGACGGGGCGCAGCTGGACCACGAGGGTGGCGAGCACGGCGTGCCTGGCCATGCCTGGCCGTGCCAACCCCACCGGTCGATGCTCCGAGCCAGTCAAGGAGGTGCAGCATGCAGCAGCCAGTGCCGTGCACGTCCCCGCCGTCCCGGTGGCGGGCCGGCGGCGACGTCGCGGGGGTGGCCGCCGTCGTTGCGTGCGCTGCGCGCCGCCGTATTGAAGGATCCGAAAGTGATGATGAAGCGCTGGCCTCCCCCTCACCGGGCGGGGCCACCCCGCCCCGCCCCGCCCCGCCCCGCCCCGCGCACCTCCCTTCGCGCTGCAGTACAGGCTGCAGCCCCGCGGCCAGGACGCCGAAATTACCCGTTTCCGGAGCGGGTCGCCTCACCGCCGGCCCTCGGGCCAGCCAGCCGGCCAGCCCCAGAGCCAGCCCCAGACACGCCAGGCATGCTCCACTTGGCATAGAGGGTGGCCGTCGCGGCGGAGGGCGTCAGCCTATCAGAGGTCGGAGACTTGCCGAGCCTGTCGCACTCGTGGAGCGTCCCGTAGGCGTGAGAGAGACGGACATGGCGACGAAACGATCCTTCAGCATCGCTCGGCGGCGAGCCTGGCCGTGGAGATAAGTCCGCGCTGGAACGGGTGCACTGCTCTTCCGGCAAGGAAGTCTGCTCGGCGTCGATAAGAAGCGGAGTGTGCGGTTCGACGGACGGCCCGCCGCCATCTTGGTTTTAAGGACAGCCTTTTTGTCCTTCCGCAGCCGAAGACATAGTCTGCAGCGGTGCGAGCGGCGCGGCTGCATTGAGCACGACCGGCACCGCCATTATTTAAATATATCTTTAACGCGGGACCTTTCGTATTGTGCTGCCGTCCGATCACACACACACTCACACACAAGCGCGGACCAACAATGCGGCAAGCTCGAACGACAGGAGGCGCGCAAGCAGACGCCACCACCCCGAACGCAAGAAAAAGAATCAGGATTCGAGTCGGATTGTCTTTTCCCCTTTGGCCTCTTTTCCTTGGTGGTGTGCTGCTGCTCTGTGCAAGACTGCCTGGCCGGATTCTTGGTTTTCAGTGCGGCCCGATTCCGTCCCTGTACCCACCCCGCCTCCCGCTCCTTCCATCATAATTATGTCTGCAAGGCATTCCAGCGCAGCACAGCCATACTCCAGCCAGACAGGCCCGGCTGGAGAGAGAGAGAGAGAGAGAGAGAGAGAGAGAGAGAGAGAGAGAGAGAGAGAGAGAGAGAGAGAGAGAGAGAGAGAGAGAGAGAGAGAGAGAGAGAGAGAGAGAGAGAGAGAGAGAGAGCAGCGTGTTCCAGCGGCGCTCCAGCAGCTCCTCCAGCGCACTGAGAGCGCTGCTGCGACGCTCGGCTCCGCGCGCTCAGCTTTCTAGGAACAGGGATGCACCTGTGCAGGCCGGCAGCCCCGGCCGGCAGCCCGGCACGCCGCAACGCGCGGCAACGGCAGGTGTTGTCCTGGGCGACATGTCCTCTCCTTACCGGAAACAGCCCCGCGTCGTTATGCTAACGACAGTCTGGCCGGACTTCCCCGGCAGGCAGGGCGGCGCTGCGGTCGCCACCGAAACGACCACAGGCGGCCAAAGGCGAGGGGCGGCCAGGGCGAGGGGCAGTCCGCATCCTCCTGGCCCGTCGCACAGATGGCCAGAAGACCGCGGTCCAAAACTCAAGACGCGTTTTGAGCTCCAGAGTCGCTAAATGGGACTCGAACCGAATGTGTGTCCCACCAATGGATTGCTCTCCGAACGAGGAATCTATTGGTGGGGTCACACGTTTGGTACGAGTCCTGTTTAGCGACTCTGAAAATCAAGAGCTTCAGGGATTTTGACCGCCTCCACCGATCTCCTGGCCCACTGTGCGTCGGCTGCGTCGGACGAGTCGCCTCACGCAGCAGCAGGCCAACGAGACCCTCGGGTCCGGCCTGCCGCCGCAGCGCCACCGGGCACACCGTCGCGCCGCAGTGCATGGGCAGGGCATGGCTCGGCGTGGCCGTGGCCGCGGCGGACAGACGGACGGACAGACGGACAGACGGACAGACGGACGGGCGGCGAGCCGGCCGGGGCGACGCACCAACATGGCTGCAAGCCAGCCAGCCGCAGCGCCAGCAGCGAACCGCGCCCGCGCCAGCCGCGACCGCCGCGACCACCGCCAGCACCGCCTAGGAGGGCGTCTGTGAGGAGCAGTGATTCAAGTTGCACCAACGTGTTTGTCCTGGTCCTGACGGATTAATTTTTAACTTGCATCCTTCGCCGTGTGCTCATTTTGTCACAAAAACAGTGAGGAATGACGGTTTGAAATCACATTTGAAATAACTTGCATCGTTTCTGAGGAAACGGGGACCATGTGAATGGAATGTTTGTCTGGAAAATCTGTCGAGAAAGAGAGGGAGATAGTTTTTGAACTTACACATCGTTTAGCTTTCCTTAGGGCCAAATTAGAAGTTTCAGACGGGTTGAAATGGATTCAGTCGGCAAATGGGAAAAACGATTCGAGGCTAATTTTGATCGAATTCAATAATTTCATGAAGTCGATCTGGGAACAGGCGCTTCTCGCTCTCTAGCCTGGCTCGACTGGAGTCCTACAGTGTACCCGCTATAGGACTCTAGGCTCGACCTATCGCCGCGAGAGCTGCTACTCCATACGTGCATCATACTACTCCAAGGCCTGTCCAGCCGCCGGCAGCCCAGCGCAAGGAGTCAAGGCGAGCCCCGGCACTTCGAACAGCCGTCGGCCAGGCCTGAGCAGCCTCAGCCGAGCCAGCCAAAACCACACCCCGCGCCAAATTCGAATTATATAGCCGGCGCCGCGCCGCACCTGCCGTCGCGGTCAACCAACCGGCTTGGGCGCCAGTGAGGGAGGGGGAAGAGGGGGAGTAGATAGGCTACTGACACTCGGGGCAAATGTTGACTCAAAGTTATCACACCAGTAAATCGAGGGGGGGGGGCAGGGAATAAGAATGGAATGTTTGCCGACGCGCCGTGTGTCGTTCGGTGGTAGCGTCGCGCCGCGTCCGGGAGGGGGAGGGGTGGGGCAGGTGTCACCGGGACAAGTCAACACGTCACCCAGAAGCTGGAGGAGTCAACACGGTGTCATGGAGCAAGCTTGCTCCTCGCTTCACGTGACTCCGCGCCCTCAAAGCCGCTTCGGACGGTCATTTTACGTGCTTTACGGCGGCATTCTTGGAATCCCAACGCACAGTGGGTCAGAAGACCGTTTCGGCGGCCAAAACTCACGACGCGTTTTGAGCTCCAGAGTCGCTAAATGGGACTCGAATCAAACGTGTGCCCCCACCAATGGATTCCTCGCTTGGAGAGCAATCCATTGGGGGGGTCACTCGTTCGATTCGAGTCCCATTAAGCGACTTTGGAGCTCAAAACACGTCTAGAATTTTGGCCGCCTCAACGGTCTTCTGACCCACTGTGCAACGACCCTTCGCTGCACGGTCCCCGACGAGATTTGCATACCGTGTTGAAAGGTGTCGGTCAGCAATCCTGGCCGGGACGGTCGTGGGAATCGCCCCGCACCGCAAGCAGACGCCCCCCGTCCTCCAGTGTCTCGCAGCCTGGGGCGCTCGGCCGGGCTATCTGTCGGATCATAATGAGCCGATGGCCCACGAAGTAGTAATCCGCTAAGAGACGCTTGATTAGGGAGCGGTACTCGCGGCTATCTCGCCGTCACGAGGGCGAGCCTAGGGCCTCGAGGGACCGGTGGCGGTGGCCTGGCCAGCCTGGCCGAGCAGGCCCTGCCCGTCGCCCGGCCGCCACTTCCGGGCCAATGGCGCCAATGCAAATCCGCGGGCCGCCAGCAGACTGAGTCGTTTCCGTCGCTCTGTCTCTCTCGCTCCTCTGCGGGACTGAGTGCGAGAGAGACCGCGCCACTCTCGGAATGAGTCCGCTGCGGGCGCCAGGCCACGGGTCCTGCGCGCAATCACGGTCACGGGTCGCGGGGGCCACAGCCTGATAATCCTCCCACGCCGCGACGGCGCCAGGACCGCGACGCGGCGCGGGTTGGGGGGGGGGGGGCTGATAGCGAGGGGGCGTCCGGGTGCGCCAACGTGCAAGGCGCCGCGCAGTGGGATACTCACCAGGTTTGCACAGCCTGCTCCAGTGATAAGGGTTGCAGCAGATGGTGGTGGCGCTGCTGTTGCTGCACATGGGCAGCTGGCGCAGCTCGGAGCCCTGCTGCAGCTCGGGCCACCGCCAGATCTGGCAGCAGAGCAGGTGGGGCTCGGCCGGGCCGGACAGGCCGGGCGGGCCGGACAGGCCGGGCGGGCCGCTGGGGCCGCAGCTGGGGGCGCCGCGGTCCAGCACGACGCAGCTCGTCACGCTGGCTCCTCGAGACTCCACGGCCTGCAGCAGTGTCTCCAGCTGGGGCTCCTTGAGGCGCTTCAAGAACGTGTTCCTGAGCACGGCCTGCTGCGAGGGCGCGGCGGGGACCCCCCGCGACGCCGCGTGGTCGCCGCGCTGCAGCACCCGGGCATTCCACAGACGCTTAGCGAGCGTGTTTCTTCGATTCCGGAACATGAACATGAAACACGATTCGGTCGGGCATTTGGCGGTGTCGCTGCAGGGGCAGTTCGCTCGCAGCAACCAGGCGGCCGGACGGCCTAGGCCCAGACCCGACCCCTTCGGCCCTAGCCCCTTGACCAGCCGGCGTCCGGGGCCGTGTCCGGGGCCGTGTCTGGGGCCGAGGCAGGGGCCGGGCCCGTTGGGGCCGCCTGCCGCTCCTCGGCCAGCAGCCGAGGCCGGGGCGGAGCCGGGAGGAGCCGGGCAGGCCACTAGATCGGTGTTGCCGCCGTTGCCTCCGCAGCAGCTGTGTGTCGCGGGCCGGGCCTGCCTGGCCGCAGTGTTGCCAACGTGTAACCCGCTCGGAACCTTCACCTTGAGGCGGCTCAGGCTCGTGCCCGCACTGGCGGCCTGGACAGCCTGGACCAGGGCCTTGCTGGCCTTGCGCGCGCCGATCTTCGCCTTGGCGGCGTTCCACGGCGCTCGGCGGATCCTCGGCCGGTGCAACGAGATCCTCGGGGTCGGTCCTCGTGTGGCGGGGACGGCTATCATTCGGAGTGCATGTGACGCCGACGAGACGACCGCCACGGCTCTGGCGACGAGCTGCGACGAGCTGCTGAGGGACTTCCCTCCACTGTAATCCTGCTGTCTTGCTGCGCTTGCCGCTCCTCGTCTTGCTGCACTCACTCACACACACACACACACACACACTCGCTGACTCGTTGACACTCACTCACTCGCGGACACGCCGGACACGCGACAGGTGAGAGGCGTTTCGCCCACCCTTACGGCAGGATTTTTTTTTTTTTTCGATCGGACGACGGGGCCGTGACGCCCTGGCCGTGACTGCACTGTACACTGCGTGGAGCGAACACTGCGCGGCGTGCAGTGCCCGACTATTTTGGCGCCGCGCTACGCGCACGGCAACTCCACGCTCCACGCGAGGCGAACGCGACACGCCGGTCTCTCCTCTCGGCCAGGTCGAACTCAACTGAACTGCCGGTCGGGTCGGCACAGAGCCGGGCGGTCGGGCCTGCCTGGTCGGGCCGGCGCGGCGCGGACGCGGGAGGCGACTCGCACGCCGCCGAGGGGGCCGGGCCGCGCCGGGCGGGCCGTCGACTGGGCGGGCGGCGCGGCGGCCCGTCCGAGCCGAGCAGAGCCAAGCCGAGCGCAGCCGAGGCGTGGCTGTCGAGGCCGAGCCAACCCGAGCGCCGGATGGGATGGGCTGCGGTCGAGGTGCTCACAGCGCCTGGCTGCGCCCGGCATCCGAGTTGGAGGCTTTGCCGCTAGGGGCGCCACCGTCCCATTGTGCAGCCATGTGACTTTAAACCCCCTCCCCGCCGCGCCCCGCTGCGCCGCTGCGCCGCTGCGCCGGCCGGGGGTGCGTCCGCCTGCACGGCGGCACGGCAGGGCGCTGTACTCGCCCCGTCTCTCTCGCACGCGCTGCGCCGGGCCGACGGCGACGAGGACGGCGCCACGTGCATGGCCTTTCGGAAGGGGCGAGCGGAGCGGGCGGCCCGGAGCGGCGGTTGCACCGTGGCGCCACGAACAAAGAAAGGGACGGCGCGTGTGTGAGATGCGTGCAACGAAGACAGAGAGAGGGAGAGTCGGCCCGGCGGCCCTGATTTCGGGAGAGGGATCATTCATACCGCAGGGAGGGGGATAATGTGGACGTAAAGACCGTCATAAGCAAGCAAGTCCGTGGGGCCGCGGCAGCCTCAACAAAAGGTGGGCTCCGAGTGTCCACGGCGCCGTCGAGGGCATTCATTCTCGTCCATCGGACAGCGACAGCGCATACAGTGCAGCCGCGCGTGCGTAATCCGCACACAATTAGACGCGTACAAGTGCATGACGCAGTACGGCACTACGTGGCGCCCCGACGGCGCGCTTCAAGTGCATGCCGCAGTATTTAAGGCCATTGTCGGCGTCGTTAAAGCCAACGGGGCTGCGCCGGCTGCGCCCTGGCAGTGCCCTCCTGGTGTGTGGAGCTGGTGGACGCGAGGCCGAATAATGTACTGGCAGCCTTCGGGCCTTGAGGACAGGCGAGGCGCCAGTAGCGCCAGTATGTATTCAAGTTAACGACTGTCCCTGAATCACACTCGCCTGCAGATGTCACCCTTTTGACGCGCGGCCCCCGCAGCGCCCACTAACTGTCGCGACGACTTGTTATTTTTCCTGCGGGAGCCCTTCGAAGTTTCCGAGTTGGCCAGGTCACTGCCCATTCATCGCGCGAGTGCGAGTGAGAGGGAGCGAGGGGACAGCACCGCGACAGCACGCGTCGTCCATCATCCATCAAATCCGCCCCCGATTTTTTTCAAGCGACGGGGAGGGGGGAATTGCCGAAAAATAGCCGTGTGTGCTTTATGGAAGGCCCCGGCTGCGGGTAGGAGCAGGCTGAGGCAGGCTCCCACAGCGTCCATGGCGTCCATGGCGTATGGCCCGGCGCCAGCTTGCTCGTGCCGTGCCGCGCCTTCCCCGCGGTGCCCCGCTAGCGCCGGCAGCGCCGGCAGCGCCAGCAGCGCCAGCCAGCCCGGGCCAGGGCGGCCAGGGCGCCCGCCTGCCCCGTCATAGCGCCGCCGCCGGCCCGGGCCAGCGCCAGAGCCGGGCGCCGCACACCCGGAGACGGAGACATCCCGCAGGCTGACCCCGCCCCGCCCCGCCCCCCGCCTGCCTCCAGGCAGTTCCAGGGCGGCACGGCGCGACCCGGACCCGGAACGAAGGCGTCGGGGACACCGAGACGCCCGCCGCGTGGCGCCCCGACGCCGACCCCGACGCCGCCCTGACGAGGACGCCGACGACGAGGCCGTCGTCGCGCAGCGCCTCCACTTATCGCCGCGGCCGTGACTCCGTGACGAGGAGCAACGACGCCATGAACCGCAGTGACCTGGAAGGGAAGGCCGTGCTAAGACGAGCGCTGTTGGCTGAGGTCGGCACCTCACATACTTTCTTTCTCTCTCTCTCTCTCTCTCTCTCTCTCTCTCTCTCTCTCTCTCTTGGCTCTTGGCTTTCAATGGGACGACAAGTCCTCTTACTTTGCCCTAATAAAAACCTATTCTATTCTATTCTATTCTCTCTCTCTCTCTCTCTCTCTCTCTCTCTCTCTCTCTCTCTCTCTGTGTCTCTGTCTCTCTGTCTCTGTCATACATATACATCTACACACACACACACACTCGCGCGCGCACACACACGCACACACACACAAGCTTGTCGGCGTCGCCTGTCGTGTAAATACCGCAAAGTTACACCCGCTTCTGAACGATGATCCTTGTATACTTTAGTACGTGTTTGTGGCTAGCTAGCGGAGGGTGGGGGTGGTGGGGCGGTGGGGCTAGTATATTCGCTATACTGCTATACTGGGGCCGAAGGGGCGCGGGGAGCGTCGCGACGCCCAGCGGGGGAAGGGCCGGGCGATGCGGCGGCATGGCGGCGCGGGGTATGTCTGCTGTGGCGTCGCTGCTGCTGGCGTCGTCTGCCTCTGGCGTCGTCTGCGCGCTCACACATCAGACGCTCGCCTGGCCGGCGCTGCCCTGCGATGGGCGGAGGGCGTCGCGGCGCGGCGCGGCGTGGCGCGCTGGCGTCCGTCTGGAGCTGTCTGTCGCCGCAACAAACAACAAAAAAACGGGCGTCGCGTCGTCGCGGCGCGAAGAGGACGCCATTGGTGATCCATCCTGCAGAATAATTGGCGTCGCGACGTTTGCGGGGTGCGCCGGGCCAAAAGCAGCCAAAGGCCAAGCCCCGGCGGGCGCCACCGCCGCCACCACCAGCGCGGCGCCGCGCTGACGCCTAACTAGTAGACTAACTACAGTGTGGCCCCGCGGCCGCCGAGACCTGTCTAATGAGACAACGGGGGGCTTGGACTGGCTTGGACTTCCCCGCGCTTAGACACGCCGGTGGCCTACCCGTGTGGTGGTGCAGGGGAAACTTTCCGCGTCCGACGGCGAGGTCCCTCCCTCCCTGCCCGCGGCATGGCAGCGCCCCTCCCCGCCCCCTCCGGTTGGCGCGGCGGCGCGGCGCAGTGGCGGCCCGGACTGGGGCCATGGATGGCGGGACGTCGCGAGGCCGGCGCGCCGCGACGCCGCCAGGACGCCGCCCGGTCCCGGCAGGCGGGCGGCGGCGGCGGCCAAGGCGGTCGGGTCGGCGGCGGGGACGCCGCCGCGTCGGGACGTCGGCTCCGGGCGCCGGCATAGTCGTCAACAATCCTTGGCGCCTTCGAACAATACGCCAGCGCCGACCCGTTCATGAGCCACGCCGCCGCGGACGCCCGGACCGAGACCTCGGCCGCCACGCCGTCGTCCCATGTCCCCATTTGGCCCGGCCGGCGTCTAGTGTCTCGGCGGACTGGCACCATCACTGCTCTCGTTCCAGGACGACCCCGGCGAGTGCCTCTTCCTGCAGCCCCCCTCCCAGACGGCGTCAGCCGCGTCAGCCGCGTCAGCTGCCAGGTGGCGCAGTCACCTAGCCGCCATACGCACCGCACCGCCGCCAAATCACCCAGTTCCTACTTTTGCCCCGTGATGATTGACGAAGGCAAACTGCCACAGTAATCTGACTCGTCGAAATAAATTCCCTGAAAACTTTTGAATTTTTTTTTTGTAATGTATTATGCGGTCCGGCTAGGTGAGGTGCCCGAGGCGCTGCCGGAGAGGCTTTGCGTTCCTGAGTCCCCCACGCATCCTGGAGCTAGACCCTTCCTTGGCCGAGTACCGTGGTTACCGAGCGACTGCACCAGCCGCGTGCGCACTCAGACGGTACTTGCAAGTTTTATAAATAGACCCGATACGTCAAAGTATGCTCAAGACGTGTTTTGTTCCATGTGCTTGGTCTTTGTCCTTCCCCTGTCTCCACGGCCCCACCAGCAGCGCCACTGGCAGCGCATTCTAACGGTGGCGCCACGCACCGCGTCGGCGACGGACTTGGCGGCGCACCCGCTAGGTGGCGCGGGGCTTGGCGCCTGTGACGTCTTGACTTTCACTTTGAACGTCGACAAAGTAACATTTTGAAGCCCGCTGCGAGAACGTAATGTATGGCGAGTTGCTGGGACAATCCGCGACTGCCTCAACGTCCTCAACGCGAGTAGCGCCTGCGAGGTAGGCAACCGAACCGTCCCGCAAGACACACTGCAAACGTAACTGTCTACGGACTTACAAATAAATGCATGATTGCACTTACGTTTTAATGAGCAAACAGCAAACGAGCGTCCGAATATGAGAAGTTGTGCTGCGTTGACCAATCACAGCGCGTTTATTGGTTATCAGCTCAAACGATTTTTCATTGGCTGAGCTCAAGTTTAACTTAAACTTATACTTATACTTTAGCTTTAACAAAACTTAAACTTGCGAAGCCCAAGGTGATCGGGACTCATGTACAGGAGCGAATTTCAACGTCCCACCCACTGTTACCAACATAACACATTAGTTGAAACAAAACAAACTATGTCAACAAACTTGAATCATAGTTTGAGTAGATATGAGTTAATCAATTGGCAATTAAAATTGGATGTGATGATAAATAAATTTTGGATGGAAAAATATTGGTTTAATGTGAAGGTTTTCTTTGTTCAAATATTATTGTTGTAACTTATTTCAAAAGTGTCAACAAGGTGGAACCCTGCATATGAAGATAAGTGGGTATGAGAAATTGTTGTCGCACTTGCTGCGGGCTCTGCGGGCGTTAGGGACATGGCCGGCCGGGAGGCTTCAACACAAACCCGGTCTCGTGCTCGTGATGCCAGATTGGCGTAAATGTTCTGTTTTAAATTGTCCTTTTTCTAAAAAAGGTATTAGTGATGGAGTACGCTTGTACGGGTAAGTCTTTGCTTTTGATTTACCATTTTGTCAGGTTATGTCCTTATGTAGCTACGCCATTCAAGTAGATAAGATATTATTTGTTAACATTACACCTTTCGTTCTATGTAAATTGTTTTTCAGATTGCCTAAAGATCCTTCACAGCGTAGCCAGTGGTCCGCGTGGATTTCATTGCAAAATGGCAATGAATGCAATCTGAAAAACGTCTTCGTTTGTAGCAATCATTTCCTAGTGGAACTACAGGGCAAC
Source organism: Stenchaetothrips biformis (assembly GCA_030522485.1). Classification (NCBI taxonomy): domain Eukaryota; kingdom Metazoa; phylum Arthropoda; class Insecta; order Thysanoptera; family Thripidae; genus Stenchaetothrips; species Stenchaetothrips biformis. The sequence continues at coordinate 3,365,873 of CM060090.1, forward strand.
AGGAAATTGAAAGCAGGAGCGGTTCCCTCCATATCATCGAAAGATAATGTAAGTTAGTTTAAGTCATAACTCAAATAAATGTTGTAATTTTATTTTTTGATTCTTATCTAATGACTGTAACATAGATGTGTTAATGATGATATTTATGTGCAGAATAATGTTGGTGTTTATGTGGGAATTGATGTACACCAGAACAATGTGGGTATTCCAATGGACGTTGCAGAGATTCACCCTGTGGTGTCTGCATTCGGTACAGAAATCGATGACTTACACCAGAACAATGTTGGTATTGCAATGGAGGTTGAAGAGTCTCACCCTGTCGTGTCTGCATATAGTACGAGATGGTTTCCTGAAATTGGGGTAAGTTTACAAGTTTGAAAGTTTTATTTGTTTTTTTTTTAATGTACAGGAAGGAGGATATGTATTTAAAGAAATATTTTTCGTTTTCATTGCAGAAGACTGGTGCTGCCGAATTAACATATGTCAAGAATGATGATCATGTTATTGTTGAAAATGATTTTGTAGAGAGTATGGCTGTTGTAGAAGAAATTGTTGTATGTGATGAAGCTGCACTGCAAGTGGTAAAATTTTAAGTTTTAGGAGTTTGGAAATAGTTATGTTGTATTTATTTGTGGTTTACTGATTTAAAGTTTTTGTTACATTATGATTTAGGAAATGAACATGGCAAGTACAGATGACATGGATGTTGGCAATGATGATATTTTGGTCCAGAACCATGTTGGTATACCTATGGACATTGATGAGTCTCACTCTTTGCTGAATGTGTACAGTAGTCGATGGGTTCCTGAAATTGGAGTAAGTTTTGGTCTTCATTGTGTTGCATTTTGTTGAAATAGTATATGGATTTGAAGTAATTATGTTGTTTTTATTACAGACGTCTCATGTAGCAGAAACATTTGTTAGGAATGGTGGTCATGTTCATGTTGAAAATGATTTTGTAGATACGCTGTTTGTTTCAGAAGAAATTGTTGTACATGATGATACAGCAGTTCAAGTGGTAAAATCTTTGTGTTATGGTTTTGGGTTTTTATCTTGTTGTGAATAATTATAATATTTGTATTGTTTGTGGATGCAGGAAATGAACGTTGCACAAATAGATGACATGAATGATTATGTAGAGTGTGTTGAAGGAGACAGTGCAATTCAGACAATGGAAAGTGTTCATGATGTTGTCGCTGCACCTTTTACTTTGGATGCAGTTGAATCTAATGTTCGTTCTCAACGTGTGAATAGAAGATGTTGTGTTATAGGTTGTGTAAATAATAATACAACTCATACTTTATTTGCACTGCCAAGAGTGTTAAGAAATTCTGGTCAATCCCATAATTTTGACAGTGAGTGGTTGAAGAGGTAAATTTAATTTTGAAATAGTTGGGTTGTTGAATGTAATTTTGATAGATTGACAATATTTCTGTTTTGTTTGGCGTTTGGTGTGTAGGTGCTTGCAGTGGATTAAATTTTGTGGTAATCACAAAGTTCTAACAAAGGATATAGCATGTCTTCACAAACATTTTTACATTTGTTTGTGTCATTTTGATTCTAAAGATTATAATGTAATTAATGGAAGAGCTAGTTTACACAAAAATGCTATTCCATCTTTACTTGCACCAACACCTTTACCAGAAGATCTTATTAAAGCATGTAGTCAATCTGTACGTGTACCAATTGGTAAGTTTGAATATGGGCAAACCTTTGAGAAGGGAAGTAACTCTGCTGTGTTTATCTTTACTTTGTAATGAATGTTTGAAAACAATTGATATTGTTGCAGAACCTGTCGGTGACCCTGACATTACAAATACATGTGGCAATGAATTTGTTTGGAGAGGTGCTTTGAATGATTTTCGTGACCTAAGATGTGCCAGAAGTAAAAGTGTTGCAAAGAAATTTGAAGAAGTTATGCAATCATTTGAGATGAAAGTATGCTTACATTGTAATGAGAAATATATGGTTTATCCTGGATTGAAAAGAGCACACAGAAAGCATGCTGGATGTTGGAAATTCAGTGGAGCCAATAATATGGATCCTGGCATTGTGCCTGATGTTCTGAAAGATCTTACATTTACTGAAGAAGCATTAATAGCACGTGTTCATCCTGTTCTGTCTGTATACAAATTGAAAGGTCTGCAATATGGGTACCGGGGGAATGTGATAAATTTCTTTCAAGATGTCAAAGAATTTGTTAAAGAGCTTCCTCATCGCATTGAAGACATCCCAATTGTGACTGTTCAATTTGTAAATTTGAGAGGGAAAGCTACAGATTTTCGTGTTCGTGCTGGAAAAGTAAGAGCAGCGTTACTGTGGCTCAAAGAAAACAACGAGTATTATAGAGATGTGGAAATTAGTACTGAAAATCTTGACCTTTTGCCGGAGGATGATGATGTATTTGATCAAATTACTAACCTGTTGGAAGATGAAGATGATGGTAATGATGAAGATAGTGCAAACGAAGATGACAGTGGAGATGAAGATAATCAAATTGATGCATCTGCAGTTCCTGATTCTTCATTTCTCAATCAAAATCAACAAATCAACAAATCTTTAGAGTGGCCCAAACAGAGCAGTGACCCCGTTAGTGAAGCTACTCCTGGATTAATCGTATGTGCGTTCCCAACATTATACCCATTTGGGAATTGTGATTTAAAAGATGAACGTACAAAGAAAGTGCAACTACATGAGTACTTTAAACATTTTTTGTCTTATTGTGATGATCGTTTCGCTAAACATAAAACTTTCAGATTTTTTGCTTTTAACATGTGGGCAAGACACAGTGCTTTATCAAGTGGAAGTGTGTTTGTGAACAAGGATGCTCAATTTTCTAAGATGAATGTGGACCAATTGAAGCAACATATTGAACAGAACCCAAATGCATTAAAGAAACTTATGTACATGGGGTCAAATATTCGTGGATCAAAAGCTTTTTGGAAAAGCAGGTCTGGAGAGCTTCGTGATTTGGTGGAGCAAATTGGGTTACCAACAATATTTTTAACAATGTCTGCTGCTGATCTTTATTGGCCAGATTTGTTTCGTTTGTTGAGTGGAAAAGACATTTCTGAATTAAGAATGAGTGAACGTAGGATTTTATTGCAGGACAATCCATTGATTGTTGACATGTTTTTCCAGTATAGGCTTCAATGTTTTATTGATACTGTAAGTTGAATGTCAATTATTAAATTGTATAGTAGGAAAATGTGATGTGCCTGTTTGTTGATCATGAGAATATCTTTGTTTTGCAGGTGTTGGAGCCAGAATTTCAAGTTGTTGATTATTGGTTTCGAATAGAGTATCAACACAGGTAATAGTTAATTATTTTAGTTGAGGTTGCAGTAGTGGTTTGCATATGATTATTCACATCATTGATATTTTTCAGGGGCAGCCCACACGTGCATGGTTTGTTTTGGTTGAAGGATGCACCAGACACATCTAATATTGCGAATGTATCTGATGAAGAAAGAAAGAAGATCAGTAAATATTTTGACCAATTAGTAAGTGCAGTTGTACCTCACCAAGATTGCCCAATGCCTGATCAACATCCTTGTGAAGTGAGGTTTGAAGATGTCAGTGATGTTGATGTTGGCCTGTCTCAGATATTAAAGATGGTTCAGAAGCATACTTGCTCTAAATCTTATTGTCAAAGAATTGACAAGAAGACGAGAAAAACAATATGTCGTTTTCACTTTCCAAAGGAGATAAGAGATCACAGTGAAATAACTGTAAATCCAGAAACTGGTGAAGTGGAATTTCTACCTGAATGCAATGATGAGGCACTAAACAAGTTTCATCCATTTATAATTAGTACCTGGAGGGCTAACATTGATATCGCACCTGTGTTATCGAAGAAAGCAGTTATTGCATATTTAACGAAGTATGTAACAAAATGTGAAGTTGGATCTCAAACTCTTAAAGAAATATGTTCCTCTGTATGTGGAGCCTTGAATGGCAACGAAACGGCAAAGAAGGCAATCCAGAAAATTTTAATAAAAAATTGTGTTGAACGTGACATATCGGCTCAGGAAGTTTGCCATATATTGATGGGATCAAAGCTTTATTCGTGTAAGAAGCGAAAATTTGTAATAATTTACACAAAAGAAACCTGTTGGGTTCCCTTGGAATTGAATGATAATGAAAACTATTGTAATGATCATCCAAATGGAAAGAGTTATTTTGATAAATACAAATGTAGACCAGAAAATTTGGCTAATGTGTCAATGTATGCTTGTGCCAAGTATTACAATGAAACAAATTGGAAAAATGTTCAAAAGTGTAACATTGTGAGAGTTTTTCCTCGTTTATCTTTGTCTGACAATGAAGAAAAAAATGAAGAATATTATCGTCAACAAGTCATGCTACATGTTCCATTTACTAATGTTGAAGAGTTAAAAGAAGAAGGAGAGACATGGAAGAATGCATACATAAGGAGAGGTTTAGTTGAAAATGAAATTTGTTGTTTGAATAATATTACAGTTGAAAGTGATACAGTTGAAGAAGTAGAAGATCATGATTTAATTCTTGCTCATAATGAAGATTGGATGATAGCATCTAGGCTAAATGCTAACACTACATCTGATACTGTTGAACTTGGAAGAAGAGAAGCAGATATTAACCATGACTGGCATTCAAATGCAACAAAGTATGAAGCATTTGGAGATTTAAATTTTTTTAAAAATTTTATTGCTAATGAAAAGGCAAAAGATAATAATGAATATACAAGAAGTGATATGCCAGATGTAACGTTTTCTGACGAGCAAAATGCTGTCAAAGTTTTTATGGAAAAGCAAATTGAAGCTTTACATCACCAGAATGTTGATGGTATTTGTAAAAGAATTTTGGTTCAAGGGAAGGCTGGTGAGTTGTGATGTTCATGTAAGGTAATTGTAGTTGGTGTAAATGATTTAATTCTTTTATCCTTTTTCAGGGACTGGTAAAAGTCTTCTTATAAAATATTTAATTGAACTGTTATGCAAAGAGTTTGGTCCTTCATCGTTTTTGTTACTTGGGCCTACTGGAGTGGCAGCCAGGAATATTGGTGGTACAACAATTCATTCTGCTCTTCATTTACCACGTGGTGGAAATGAGTTTGTTGAATTGAAAAGTGAAACTTCCAGGAAGTTTACTGACATTATGGGCAATGTGAAATTTGTAATCATTGATGAATGGAGTATGGTTGGAGCAAGAACTTTTGCTATGATAGATAAACGGTTGAGAGAAGGAACGGGCATCAATGAACCCTTTGGAAATTTATTTGTTTATATTTTTGGCGATTATAAACAGCTTCCACCTGTAAGGGAAGATTTGTTGTATGGTGGTCCTTGCAAGAGTCTTCTTTCACAACATGGAAGAAACATGTTTAATACTTTTGAGAAACATTTTGTTTTGAATCAAGTTTATCGTCAAAGTGATCACATGTTTCTTGATATTTTAAGTCGAGTAAGTAACGGTGAAGTTTCTCAAGAAGATTACAAGAATTTAAAGAAAAGATTTATCTGTAATGTTTCTCGTGATGAAGAGAAGAAATTTTCCCAAGCTCTAAGATTGTATTCCACTAAAAAAGCTGTTGAAACATACAATTTGGACAAATTGCATAAACTAGTTGATGAAAATGGCAATTATGTTCCCATTGCTAGAATTGCAGCTAAACACCATGGATCAGGGGCAAAATATGGATCTGTTGATGATGCTGGTGGCTTAGAGCCAGTTTTATACTTGGGTGTTGGCACAAGAATAATGTTAAGAAGCAACCTGTTTGTCAGAAGAGGCTTAGTAAATGGCAGTTTAGGTACTGTTGTTGACATACTTTATTCTAGTGGAAAAACTGCTCCAGAAGATGCGCCAGACATTATCATGGTTAAATTTGATGGATATACTGGTCCTGGTATTGGAGCAGACAATCTAGTTCCAATTTCAACAATCAGCCAGTCATGGTCAAGAAATGGTGCTTCATGCACTAGACAGCAATTTCCATTAGTATTGTCTTATGCTTGCACTATTCATAAGAGCCAAGGTTTAACATTAGATAAGGTAAATGCTTTTAATTTTATTTGTTACTTGTTTTTTTTTTATTTGGTTCACTGTAATTTTTTTTAATTTCTTTGTTTTTTTTAGGCGGTTATCGATATTGGCAAGAGAGAATTTTCTTTAGGGATAACATATGTTGGATTGTCTCGTGTGAAATGCCTTGAAGGGATTCTATTACAACCAGCGGCTTATGAGAGATTTCTTGCTATTAGTAAATGTGCAGATTTGGTATACAGAAGAGATTTTGAACAAACTGTACTTTCATGTAGTAGTGAACTGTAACTTGCAATTGTTCCATTATAGCACCATTTTTCTTAATTAATTTTTGGATGTGTAGTTTGAACTTTCACACGTTGTTGAACGTTTTGAAATTTAATAGGTTGAGAAGTTTTTATGGTTGCTGTTTCTAGTTGGGTTTGTACATTGGTTACTGTGTCAATTATGTTTTAATTTTCTAAGTTGCATTTTTTGGTGACTTATTGTGTTAATAAACTTGAAAGTTTTGCTAAAGCAAGTTGTTTATTATATTGTTTGTATTTGCAAATATTCAAATCGAATGTACGATATTGTCAATTACTATGAGAATCAATTCATTTAACATTGTGTTCTAGGCAACAGCTAATGAAAGCGGAAATGGTGCGCTTGTAGGGCCGTGAACGCTCCTTTACCAGTCCTGGACTGCAACTAGTTTTATTTCGTTTGTTTTCACTGTAGCTGTATTATTCTATTTCCTCAAATATAATGGTTATGCCACAAAGTAAACTGTCAATTCTTGGGTAAGAAATCACTTCTAATGTGAATTGTGATTTAAGGAGAGTTTAAATAAGACATTAAGACTAGTGTGGAATAACATATTTATAGAAACACGTTCATAAAGTACAAATTAAAGATCTATTTTCAATAAACAAAAACATTTCTTAGAAAACAGTCGTCGTAAACAAAAACATTCCTTAGAAAACAGTCGTCATAGTGGTGGCGTAGATCAGTTGGCCAGGCAGGGTGAATGGAGAACCTGAAACGCACATGCCAGAAACTGATAAGGAAATAAGACAAAAAAGAAAGCTGGAAAGTAAAGGAAAAGAAACTTACTAATTGTCAGCATAGATTTAATGCCAATTGCATTTTCCTTGGTATTTTTCTTTCTGGTTAAAAACTTTCAGGCGTTCGTGATCAATTTCTGTAAATTAAGAAGAGTTGTAACACATGGCATGATACAAAGGAAAATTAGCAAACGAAAATGCACTTACCATCTTTGAATGGATGAATTAAAATATCTTCCCTGTTGTTATCCTTGCCATAATATACTATTGCAGGTGGAATCTTGTTCTCAATGTCTCGATTAAGTCTGAGAACATGGTCTGCCGTTAGGTCATTGTAGGCTGGTGGCATAGTAATGAAATATTTCATTATCCCATCTTGAAAGTAAACAACCAGCTTTTTCGGAAACTCATGGTTGTTGTTAGGGGTTGTTGAAGTCCTTTGCATGAATTGGGATACTTCATATTTCTTCCCTTTTTCAAGAGTATGAGGCATTCTTAATGTTGAATACTCATTCACTTTCGATCTTAAGAGTTCGTAGATGGACATCTGTAACAGATTAAGATGTTACAGTGGCATAAGGTTGACGAAATTGAAGGAGTACAACACAATTGGGAAATTATGTAGATGTTGTGAACGTAAACAGGTTGACAGTTCATGTCAATTAGGAAATTAAACATGAGTCAATGCAGTTGATCACACATTCAACAATGAGTCCAGAATCAATTCAAACGGTGAAAATTTACGATTGACATGTCAAATGTAAAACGAATTTATGGATATGAACACGGTTCCCATGACATAAAACTCCACGTGTAACGGAGAGGTTAAATAAACTTGACCATTGTGTGTGCAAGTGTCAGGAAGAGAACTACTTTGCACTGACACAAATTTTTAAGTGTAGGGGATTCATTAAGTAAAGCTGAGTCTCAGATTGTTAATGTAAATGAACTTTTTACAGAAAAGTGATGATACTTACCTTGAAGAGAGACTCTTTGTCGGTGTCGTTCTACAGAGCGTTACAAGTGGCACCGGCACCGTTAAAGGACAAGGACAAACTCTTTTTCTTTCTTCTTCTTCTTCTTCTTCTTCTTCTTCTTCTTTTTTTTCTTCTTCTTCTTCTTCTTCTTCTTGGAAAGTTGGTTGTGAGGTTTCTAACCTTCAGGTTTAGGATACATTTCACAACAAATTTAATAATAGCCAGTTATAGGATTGTAGGCGGTTTGTTCTTACGATTTTTTAGACCATGAAAGTTTTATTATATTTCAGAGAGAGGGAGAGAGTCTCTAGTTTATCCGGCTTCCGACTATTATTTTTCAATTCTTCTCTTCGTAGGGTCATTGAGTAGGTTTGAACCGGAAGCCTGTTATAGACTTTACATCGAAAACACGTTGTTTAAATAAGTTATTTGGAGACGTAACGGTTTTATATTCGTATAATTTGTATAATTGAGTAAACTGCGAGTAAAACTAATGCCAGTACACATTTACGAATCAGTATATGCGCATATATGCGCTTAACGAGCAATTACTTCGTTGCTTCCGGTCACCTTCTCGCTTTTGGTTTTCGGTGTCTGGCCGGGCTCCTCACGTTCTCACAGCCAACTGTCATTATTTAAAGCCATGGAAAAGTCCAACTTTTATCATAATTCTCCAGTTTGTGTGCGTGTTCGACGGTGCTACTGTGGTACAGTGTCCAGTTCAACGAAGTTCAAGTTCATCTTATCAAGGTTAGTGACAGTTGTATGTTATATAGCTTTTATTTAATCTGTCAATCCGAATGGTCAGTTTAACTTAACCTCTGCCCTACACGTGGAAATTTATGCAGTGGCAAGTAGTTCTGTTTCTTATACTTGCACCGTTTATGGTTCGGTTTATTTAACCTCTGTGCTACACGTGGAGATTTGTGAGGATGATAGCTGTGTTCTTTTCCTTAAATTCGTTTTACCAAGGACGTTATACATGTATTGTAGATTTTACCCCTTCCCCCGTGAGTTTTTGGAAGTGCTTAGCCCGTTTCTTATGGGCAGAATTACCTTTATTTGGGGGTTCATTATATCAGTGTTAGAATTATTTCTAGATTCTTAGCCTTTTTGCTGCACGTTGAGGTGTTTTGTGTGTCAATTATCATCACAGTTTGAGTCGACCCTAGTGTTGTTCAATGGGTGGTTAACAGCTTTGAGTGATGGGTTCTGTTGAATTGATAGGAGGTTTTACCTATATGTTTCATACATCTATGTGTTATTGGTATACACAACTAGGAAAGCGTGGGTCCGTGAGCGTGAGCGTAGGCGTGAGCGGGAGGGCGTGAGCAGGGCCAGGGGTGAGGTGAGGTTAGGCGCTCCGCCGCCGTTGCTTCCTCCCTCCCTGCCCCTGGCCTTGCTCTCGCCCTCCCGCTCACGCTCTCGGGCCCGCGCTCTCCTAATTGTATATACACAATTATCTTGTCCATCCCTATTTTGTTGATATTATGCTGTTCTGTCGCTCATTCTTTGTTTGTTTGTTTCAGATGTCTGTCTACAATTTCCTAAAGACGAAGGTGAATGAACATGCGACTAAGAAAAGTCCAGATGCCCTGGAACGGGGAAAGTTGTATGTGGCCTACCATTTCAAGCAGCAAGTTTCATCATATCCTGACAAGAACAAGGAGTTTCCTAAGACTTTGATTGTTTACTTCAAAGAAGGGACAACGAAGTATTTTATAACTTTGCCTGCTCTTTATAACAATATAGCGGAGGACCATGTTGCTGAGCTTAATGAAGACATTGCCAAGGGGACTCCTCCTTCAATTGTTTTTTACGGAAAAGACAATAACAGGAATGACATCCTAATTCATTCGTTTGGAGAAAGTAAGTTATTTATTTGTTGCTAGTGTTTTACATAATTATGCCTTGTGTAACACCTTTTTTCAATTTACAGAAGTAGATTTGGCGAGACTTCAAGAGATGAAAGAAAAGGAAGAGACACCCAAGAAGAGGAAGCTCGATTCTTCCCCTGACAATTCTACTGATAAATAGTAAGTTTGTTTTTCTTTTCTTTTTCTTCTTTTGGTTTCTATCTTAAATTGTTACTGTTTTTGTTGTGTGTTTCAGGTGTTTAATTCTAATCGTTTGGCCCAAGGACTTTGCAACAATTGTACATTTTTTGAAAGACTGTTTATTTTTGTATTGTAACATAATTTATGTTTGTTTGTAATCTTAGTGTTGCAATATATGATCATTTTCCACTATTGTAATTACTTATTTAAACCCCTTTCACCAATCTTCATCCAAAAGACTAGATTGGTGCTGTCTCAGTCTTCCGTGTTTAAAATTTCTTGAACCTCAGCTATTGCCAGTTTTGTTGGCATGGCTTTTTACTATTTCTCAGTTGTTCGTTAGTCTGTCACTGGCTTTCAATGAAATGGATATTAGTTTTTTGGTACACACTTTACAAGCAGGGTGATGCTGAGTCTTAATTTAACTGCTTACGGGAGCGTAAGATGGGAATAAGATGACAGTTTCGAGTATAGTAAGAACTCGCCCAAATCATTAGTCATCTTGAATACCTTTGGTCTCCTTCACCGTAAACAACTCCGTACTTGGGCGCGGAAATTGTGCAGAAAATAGGATATGGAAACAGGAACGGAAAACATACACTGATATCCCGTAACGCTCTTTATTGAACCATAGATTAAGTTTTGGAACACAGTCAGTTATCAGTTAAGGCCATTGAATTGAGTGATTTGTGCAAATTAGTGTTAAAAATAGTTGCAAAATTAATATTTAATACTTCACTTTAGGTAGTCACCACATGACACCATGGCAGAACAAAATTAAATCAACATGTAACTAACATGTGAATATTTATTCTCAACTCAATGATATGAACAAGAAAGAATAAGAAACTTCAATAACAACATTTATTCCTGTCAAATAAAACCATAATTACCACAATTTACAGTGATGTAACAGGTTATAAATTTGCAATTGTTACAGCTCCAACATAATTTTGCACTATGTAAAATTGTTGTGCTGAAGGCAAACATCAAAAAGAGTATTAGATGAATAAAGCATTACAAATAACTAAAAAGGTTCACATTTGGTTACAGCTGAAAAAAATAAACTAATACTGTTGTGTTGCTGTAGATCAAAAACAATTTCAATAGCTGGGGATACCTGCAACAATAATTTATTGTTATCGAACAGTAAAGTTACAATAATTCAAAATTTGGGGGGAAGATCGGTTACCTCAATCATTTTGAACTATTTCTAAGCAAATTTTTGATTGAACAGAACCTGTGTATCTTAGGTACATTGGATTTCCAGCTTGAATTAACGTATTTGCTTCATTGACATCATATTCAGTGCACAATTCAGAAAATGAAGGTGGCATGTAAATAAAACAAGGAGTGCCATGGTCGTTGAAATGTACCACAATATCATTGGTGTTGTTAAATACATTTGGCTTACACATTAAGTTGGTGATTAAGTAGAGTCGGCCTTTATCAAGGGTGTGAGCAATACGATATTGAGACATTGGCTGAAACAAAACAAATATTTTAACTACAGTTAATGATATAGTTGCTAGTTACATTTCTTTAATATTATCCTATAATATTACTGGACAAGGCACCAAATACATAATTGGCCTTCATGTAGAACACATCACAAATAATTATTATTACTTTACTATAGAAATGAACATTGTCACAGTTATTATAATATATATACCAAGCAACATTTTTACAGCACTTGTTTGAACATAAACATAACCCCAAGACTCCACGTGGAGATCAAATGTCAAAACACAACACAGTTTCAGTAGCATCAGTTTATACGTACATTGTAAATTTGAAATAATTTGCGATGAAGTTAATTAACCAAAATTTGCAGGAGAACTGAAAAATTACACTGACTGACCGACGGACACGAGAGTATGAGGGGGGGGGGGGGCTTCTGATGTAAAAAATTTTGGCCTGCCCGTGGGCGTGTAGGCCAGGGTTTCCTTTCTTCTTGTTAGTGGCCTGGGCCAAATCCTTTATGGGTTTCTTAGCCAGCGTTTCCAATATTCAGTTCCGGTTTTTCAGTTTTACGGCAGAAATAAAGCTAGGTCAAATTTTTTTGTTTAATTATTAAATATGATATCATAATATAAGCAGGGGAATGGTGATATCAAATGTCAATTTAAGTGTTAAAACCGAAGATTTATTACTTAAACAAAGCCGATTGCCCGTTAGGGCCTTAAAGCTCAGCCATTCAGGGACCCCCTGTTACTCGTATTTCGTTGCTCGTCTCTGTAACGAAACGCACCTCCCTCCCATCTCCCGTCTCCCCCTTCCCCCCCCCCTCCGCTCTGCTCTTCTGCGCCTCAAGCCTAGGAGGATGAGAAACCGTTCTGCTGTATGCCTTGTTTTGGATTTAAAATGTCGCGATAATTAGTCAAGAGTCTTGAGCTTCGATCAAGATCTTTGTTTATTCCACCGAAAAAGTTGGTATACTCATGGCTGCAGGTTGTTTTCGCTGATGTTATGGTGACCGATTCGAGGTGCGCTGGAAACATAACCTGAACGTGTGTCAACAAGTAGCTGAACTAGTGCGCTATTGTTCCATGTCCCGTTGTTTCTTTCATGTTTGCTTTGAGGTGTAGACTGTACTGTCTTGTCTGTGTTTGTTGCTACATTGTGCACTGATGTTCGGTTTTCTCTGTCATAGGATATTTCAAGATGGACAAATCTATGAAGACCAAATTTAAACTAAAGTGTGTTTTGCTTGAGTTGTTAAAAAATGACTACAAAGTGACGGATGACACTATTCTCGAGAAGCTCATTTCGCACCTTTCTGACAAAGCGACTGGTGAGTGACATTCGGGTTTAAACAGTTTGTTGTTTCCAATTCAGCCTTGACGTTTGGAGTTGTTTTACAGGACCACAAATAATAGACATACCACTATGTATTGCCTGGTCTCGCTCAATTGTTTTGTCATGGAACCAAGGGCGGACTCCTTCATCAGTGGTGTGCTTTGCTCTTCGCCTCATTGCAATTATTATGGAAGATGAAAACAATTTTATCAGCATACAGAAGACAGTTAGTCCAGAAATTCCAGGTATAGATTGCCTGGGATATAGCAACACAACCTGCGTGTTCCTGCAGCTGCTTAGGGACGTGTGTTTGAGTACAACTAAGAGTGCAGCAAACTTTTCAGTGAAGTGTGCCATCTTACAGTTTCTTTCATCTTTGCTTAAGCACTCGTCTGGACAGCAATGGCTAATGAATACAGGTATAACTTAAATCTCAACACTCAGCATCTTCAGCTTTTTTTTTTTTTTTTCATTATCTTTACTCTCTTTTTACAAGTTGAATATTGTCAAATGTCCATACTATGATTTGATTCTTTTTTCAGGACTATGGAAAGAAGTTCATGAAATGACTCTGGGGGATTCCAGCATCTATGTTGTTCGTGAAGGTAGAAGATTTTTGTCAGCCCTTCTAAATAATATGGTTTCCCTGCAAGAAGCAGAACCAGTCATAGCATGCATTTTAGAACCATTTTTATCGATGACAGTGGTTCCACAACTTCCCTCAGACACTGTATGTCCTTATGATTTTTGTGTGTGTATTGATAATATATTTGAACTTAGTTTCAGATTGATCTCATATGTTTTTATTTCTCTATTTCTTTTCAGTCGAGGGTGACAGCAAGTTTGTGCCTTTTGTCAGACATTTTGGATAGCTCATTTTTGACTTCAGATCCTCAAACCAATATAATTAAATCACTTGTTCCTCAGTTAGTTTGTAACCCAATATCTGCAATCATTCCTAAATGTCTTGAAGTTCTTAAACAAACCAAAAGTGAAGAGATGGAGGAACTTCTAGGTAAAATAGCTGTCTTTATGTACATTCTCAAGATTGTTAAAGATGGGTAAGTAGTAACTTGTCTCAATATTCTTTTAGTCGTATGATAAATTTTTTGTTTTGTTTAACTTGTGTTTTTCGCCTGTTTTTTTTAGTCAAAAACAGCAACCACTTGAGATTAAGGCAACATGTATAAAAATTTTGGATGTGTTCAATGAACTCATCAATAAAGGAAGTGTTGAGAATGTGTTGAAACTTTGTGTCTTATGTCATAATCAGTGGGCATATGTTGCCAGGATACAAAGAAAAGATGAAGATACGACTCTTGTTCATGCAGGAGATGAAAAACAGTATCGGTTTGAAGACCAGCTTCTCTGTCTGCAGGTTTGTATTTAACAAAATTGATTATAAAAAGGACTCTGTTGTTCCAGATTTTTCTGGATCAATTCTGTTTGTTGAATTTCAGCAATTGATCATCTTCAACTTTTGGTTCTTAAAAGGGACCAGAATAAACTTTTTTTGTCCTCTAGGTCATGTTTCCTGAGAATAATAATACAATTACTGTGTTAATTAATTAAGTGGTATTGAATTACTGTTGTGGTTTGAATATAAGCCTCCCCTTCTTGCTTTTTGATTACCACATATGGTAAACATATCTTGTAAAGTTAGCCCCCTGCCACTTTGAGAGGTTTATTTTTGAAGAAAAAAAAAGAAAAAAAGAACATGGGGGTTTATATTTGGGCTATTATAGTAAAAAGTAGTTAATGTATTAATTTTGATTTTGAATATTGCAGCTTGCGCCAATATTTTGCTGCCTTTTAACTTTCCCATCTGAAAATGACAAGGAGCTGTACCTCTATAAACTCTTCTATAAAATATGTTTTGAGTCTCAACGTTTAGTATTTTCTTTCCGGAATATGGTTCTGAAACTAGAACAGTTACATATCTGGTTAGCGATGAGTGCAAGATATATAATGCATCTTGCTAATGTATTATCGCTGGTGAGATTTCAAATGAACTGTTTGTGGGCTAATGTGTAGGATGAAATATGTTCATTGCTTTTTTTTTCTTGTTCTGTATGTTTTGCTTTGCTCATTCCACTAAAAGCTTCAATTAATATTAAATTTGTGAGTTGTCAAATGCTTTTCCTTCTATCTGCAGGTATACTTTTCGTTCCTGTGATTGGAAACAATCTTCTGTTCATTTCCGTTGCTCCCTGTTTCAGTCTGATCCATAATTTATGTGTGCCACCTGTCCACTCATTTTTCATCTGCCAATCTGTGTGTCTTTGTGTATTTTTGAGGGAAAACACACTTATCCTTAATCTCTCTTGTTGGCTTACAGTGTTAAACCTGTGGTCACTGCTTGTCTGGAGGCAAAGATTTTGCAGTTTTCTTTTAAAATGCACTGACAGGACATGTGTCTAGATTTTTCAAATTGACATTTTTGCACAGATGCTCCCCATGAGTGTGGGTATTTCTGGGGGACCAGAATGTGACATTCTGACAGAAATTACAGAAGCTTTTATTGTCAAACTGACTTCACTTCTACACAATCAAGTTCTCCGCATGGTGTATACTTTTCGAAGTTGCATTGTTGAAAGAGGTTCTAATGAACGACTTGCTTTGCTTGGTGTGTCGTCTATCAGATCGCTGAACCATGTGTTGAGCAGGGTAAGCTGTACTATTAATCATTTTGCTTGCTTTTTAATTATTCATTGATAGATTTCAGCTAGCGGGTCCTCACCCTAATTTTGTGTCTTTTCACTTCATTGTGGCTTTGTTGTATGTGCTTGTATGCTTTTTGCATGTGGAGTAGTTGTAGCTCTGTTTGTTGAAGTGTAATCAGCATGTTAGCACAAGGTATTGTAACAACTTATGGCAGGACCATAATCATGCATATCTTTCACCATATACTGTCTAATAGTTTTTGTTATTTTCCATTTTATTTAATTTTTTGAAATTATTCTTGCATATCCTTATTATTGCACAATTTTGGAATGAGCATGCACACTGAGTGTGGCAGTGGCATTAATGGGAAATGTCATCTGTTGTTTTTTTCTTGTAAATCATGCATTGCATGTTTTCTACATAATTTGTCTTGCCTCAGATAAGTTGTCACAGTTGTAATTTTTTATCTGTTCTGCAGGAGCGGGCTGTCCTGGTGTTTCAGTCGTTCATTTATGTTTTGAAACACTATGTTCTTTGTGCTGAATCTGAAACCAAGCAAGGCGGTTGGGGTGGGGAATTTCGTCAATCACATCACTCAACATTGCTTGTTGCAATTTTGGATGGTTTAGCTAATCTGGTTCGCACTCATCGCATTACTTGGAGAGAAAGTGTTGAGTCTCTTTGCTTGCTCACTCTTGCTCAGGAACTTCTTGATAATCCTTCATTTTCCAGCAAAGTTGGGGTAAGTTATACTTTTTTCTTAACTCTTCCTTTTATTTAACTACATGCTCTAACAAATCTGACATGTGTTTCAGCTGGTGGTTCAAGCATTGCATCTAATTCAGCTGTGTATAGAAAATTTCATGCCGCCAAACCTGGCACTTTTAACAAATTCCTTGAGTGGGACAAGTTTTGATCAACTTGGAACGCTTATTTTCAAGCGTTTGCATGATCCACATTGGGAAGTTCGTGACAGCTCATTAGAAGTTTTGATCACTCTGGCTACGATTTCAAACTCCAGTAGGAATCCTAAAAAAGATTCATTTAGTAATTTTTCTGTTCCAGTTCAAATTGCCTAATGGTATTATTTTTTCCCTAGAGTACCCATTATTCCAAGACCTCATCCTGGATAATAAATTGTGTGAGGTTGTTGTTCACCTGGCACTCAATGATTCCGAGAGCTATGTTTGTGCTTCGGCTACAAAGTGCCTTACAGCCATGGTTGGGGTTGATCGTCTGTGGAATGAAGAATTGATGGACAAGGATTTGGTGGTGAGTGGTCTTGTAATATCTGAAGAAGCTATTTCAACTGAGAGTCCAATTGTATAGATATTGTGGTACTTGATCTTGCAGAATAAAATGATTGGGTTGGTGAGTGGTGAGAGTGAGGGGGTCCTAAGGAGAGAAGCTTCCCTACTCCTTTGTGAAGTTTTCAAACATCGTAAAGTTCAGTAAGTCCTGTAACTTGGTAAAATCTTCTTTGATTTAAGAGTGTGATAGAAAAATAGGTGATTGCATTCATTACTGATTGCTTTCAGGTCAGATGTTCTGCACAACATGTGTATCACAATGGCAAATGTAGTTTTGTCAGATCTTCACTGGGAAGTAAAAGTCAATGCATTGAACTTTTGGGAGCTTATTATAGAGCATCGTTTGAATGACCAAGGAATGATTGATGGAGTTTTCCCTCAAGTTACATTTTCCAAAGAACATAGAAAGATTGTTAACCTTACTCCAGCTGCTATTCAGGAGCGCCTCAGAAAGGTTCTGGTCGAACTGTCTCAAAATGGATGCCTTCATGTATGTGGTTGACTTCATTGTTCTGTTTGATGTTATGAATGTGGATGTTATGAAATTTTGTTTGACTTATGTTTTCGTTTTGGTTTGTCACAGGTCTTGCTGGAATCTTTACAGAAGGATGAAGATTTAGAGGTTGTCAAGAAAGCATCCCAGATTATCACATCCCTTTCTGGGGTATTGAAGAGACATGGTCTTTTAGACCCAAAGGATGTTTCAGTGCAGTCCCCTAATTCTGCAGAAGCACCACCAGCCTCAACCTCCAACCATGTGTCCTCTCCATCAAACCAATCAAATTCAGAATCTCCCAATTCTCTCTGTGAGACGGATAATACCAGCACAAGCAATGGTGATTTTAATACGAACTTTTATTCAGCGAATTCCCAAGACCTCAATTCATTTCAGAACTGTGATAAGCCTGCAAAGTCAATTTTAGATTCAGATCCCCAAGGGATGGGTTTTGCAGTGCTTGATGAAGAACTGGGATTGGAGTTACCCAACATGTTAACTGCAGACCAGGATCAAGTCATTGATTCCATCCTTAATGATAGAGACATCAACTTGCTAGCAAAGGTATATTTAGGAACAGGGACTGAGTTACCTGGCCGGCAAGGTCCTGAAACAAAAATTTCAAAGCCAATCCGGCCGTTGGTCATATTGAACTCTGATGAATTTTTACGTCAGCTTATCACATTGCAAGTTGACAAGTTGGTGAATGAGAAAACTCGCTGGATTAAAGACACAGAGGGTAACCTCGAAACACTTCTGGATGATATGTTAATTGCAAGATCCATTCCATGTGAAGGTGAAGATGATTGTAATGCCATGGACTGTTATTAATTAGTTATTAAGTGAGCATCTTCCTTTGGTCTAGCTTTATATTCATTATACTACTTTGAGTGTACTGTGCCTATTTGTTAATACGTAAATAATGTGTATCAATAAATTATGTGCGCAAGGAGACGGATGCACTGTTTCAGGCATGTGTAAGTGCTCTTGTTTTGCCATTCACTCATATTCTTCTGCCAGATCCCACTCTGGGAAGGGGGGCCTCTGTACTTGAAAATGTTGATGCATACTGTGGGCCCCACCTCTTGGTGCAACATGGAAAAATTTTTAACAAGAGATGAAGTTGTTTCAAATATATACGTAAAAGTTATTTTTATGTCTTTCATTTTACAGTTTAGTTATAGTGTTGCTTTCTTTGTACAGCTTTAATGTTTAAAAGTACAAAGAAATGTGGCCCGCACCATATTGACACAATTAAGAGAAAATAAAAGTCGTGTTTTTCAAAAAATTGCAATTGTTGCTTTGTTTTTTTATGACACCACCTACCATTTCTAAATAAGATGCCACTTAGTTTATTTCACTCCTACAGATATATGTATTTTATTTCTCATATGAAAATCTGATAAAATAAAATACTTTACAAAATGCACACATGGACATGCAAGTATTGTACACTTTCACATGACAAGAAGTCTCCGACCTTCTAGAGTTACATTTATTGTTTAATTTTACAACATTTAATAATAACAATACAAAGGAACCCATATGAACAGGATTTTACGTAACATTTTTAATGCTAGAATCGCAATGTACATGGAATAAGTAGCTGCGGTGGACAGGAGCCGAGAGAGGAGAAAATAAGACAGACGAGCAGGGCGGCCTTTCTCTCTCTCTCTCCGGCTCGAGCCAATCATACGCCCCCATTTGAAATCGCCCGCCGAGCGGAAGGCCCAGGCTCTCCATTGGCCAGCAGCCAGCTCATCCGCCTCGATTCCGGCCACTCGACGAGACTCCCTGTTAACATTCATCTCTACAGCTAAGACGGAGTCGCCATCGACAGCACTCTCACTGACTGCGTCAATGTCAGCGCAACCGTCGACTTGCCCCCACCGGCCTGCAGCTTGGTTTCAACCCCACGAGACTGCTGGTGAGGCCCCCCACCCCCTCCCACACACACACACACACACGCATTCACACAAAACTTTAGCCACATGTACGCACGCTATTCTGTACAAATGCGCGCCTTCGAAATGCCGGTGACGGCAAAGAGAACTGTCTGCCTGCCACCTCAGCAACTACTTATTGGTCCTTGGAACAATACTAGGAACAATCTAACCGAATAAATGTCTTTGCAGGGGCTCGGGCCCGCACTGTGTGCGGCACGGTCCGCGCTACGCATTATTGGAATAAACATGATGAGTACGGGTCGTTGAATGAAGCAGCGGCTCGACGGGCTCCGAGGCCGCGGGTAGCCGCGGGTGGTGGGCGGCAGTCTTCAGGAAGCACTGCGAGCACAGGAGACTGCGAGCACTGAGCACAGTGAGTCCGCTCCGCTCGCGGGTGTCTCGGCACCGCTCTCACTCTCAGCCGCCGCTCCACTCGCCCCGTCGGACGACGCGTCGGACGACGCCGCCTGGTTCGCGCCTCGTTCCGCCTGCTCTTGGACGAGGTCCCCGCGCCACGCCCTGCAGGGCCCTGCAGGGCGGGGGCAGGGAAGTCACTGCTGTGCACCGTGGTGTGGAAGGGCCCCGCGGGGCTCCTGCGCGTTGCTTGGACGCGGCCCCCTCAGCAAGGACAGGAGTCGTCCTTCTGCTGGATGGGGCTGCGGTCCAAGCGCCACCTGCGGACAGCAACAGCCAGGTCAGCGTGCACTGAGCACCACTCTTTGGCACGGCAGTGACCTGGTACTCACGCGGAGCGCGGGGCCGTTCGCTATGCCGTCTCCATGAGGTTGCTGTTGTGGTGGCGGCCCAGCGGGTTGTGGTGGTGGTGGTGCTGGTGGTGGTGGCCCAGCCTCTGCGCCAGCTCGTGCATCACGTCCCGGAAGATGACCGAGTCCACGTTCTCGCCCAGCATGTACAGCAGGAACCAGTCGCCCATCTTGGAGCGGCGCACGATGGCGTCGATGTCGTCCCGGTTGATGAGGCGGTAGCGCATCCGCAGCAGGTACACCTGCAAGACGAGGCCAGCGGGTGAATGGGTCAGGTCGCCTCCCCGGATCGGCGCCTCAGCTCGCCATCGGGAAGGTCGGAGCGAGACTCACCCTGATCCTGGGGCTGGAGATGATGAGCAGCCGGTAGAGCACGGTGAGGAAGCTGAGGGCGCCCAGGATGAGGAACCAGAACCACAGGAACACGTAGATCTTCTCGTTGACCACGTTCAGCGGCAGGATGCAGACGGCGTCGTGGCGCTCCACCTCGCCGGACACGCCGAACTTGTGGAACGTGCACTTGGTCATGCGGGGGAAGACGAAGACCAGCGGGTCGATGCGTGTCTCCTCGTCGCTCTCCATGAACTCGATGACCTCGATGCCGAAGCGCAGGAAGGCGCCGTCGAAGAACTTGTCCATGAGGAACATCTGACCTGCAACATAGGTTGAACAACGCGGGTTGAAGGCAGGCTGGGCGTGGCGGCGGCGTGGCGGCGGCGCGGCGTGGCCACTGCCTCTGGCTGCACCGCGCCGCCGCTTGCCACGCGGACATGTGTCGCCGCTTTGTATCTGTCACGGCGCCAAAGTTATAGACTCGCGAAACGCCGCTTCGGTCCTCGCCGCGGCTTTGTTTTGATTTCGAGGAATCTGCCGCCGCGCCTCGCCGCGCCTCGTTCCGCCCGCCTCGCTCCGCCCGCCTCGCTCCGCCCGCCTAGGCGCGGAGCCGATGCCTCTGCTTCTCTTGGCCGCCGCCACCGCGTCGTGGATCGCGGCGCGGTTTCGCGGACGCGGCTGACTTAATCGTTTCCGAGTCTACGCGTCATGGTGTCGTGTTTTGGGGACCATTCTTCTTGTATTCGCCGCCGTGCCGCGCCCTCCACCCGTTTCAAGAGCATGTTTTCGGTGGACGGTGGACGGTCAGGGAGCCTAGCCCGCGGCCGCGGCTCTGGTTCGGCAGTCTGTTTCCCGCCAGACGCGTGCGCCCTCCGCCAGCAGGCCAAGGAGTAACAAACGACGCTGGCGGCCACTGTTCCGAACAGAGCTTTCGTCGCTCTGTCTCCCTCGCACCCTAGCGGGACGCCCCGTGAGTGCAAGAGGGGAGAGGGAGAGAGAGAGAGAGAGAGAGAGAGAGAGAGAGAGAGAGAGAGAGAGAGAGAGAGAGAGAGAGAGAGAGAGAGAGAGAGAGAGAGAGAGAGAGAGAGAGAGAGAGAGAGACGCCTCCTGGCGGCCTGGCGGCGCGCGGTTCAAACACCCCGCGGAGCAGCAGGTCGACGAGGACGGTGCGTTTGATCGGGGACACAATAATGCCGTCAGGCCGGCCTGTTTACAGCGAAGGCACCGATTTATCGCGAACCGCTTCTTAGCGGCGGGAACACTCCAACACGTGTAAAGCAGCGGACTGGCGCTCCCCGTCCGATGGCACGCACCGCGAGTGCGAGGGGGACAGACTGCTCGGCGCGCGACGGGGCCGGGGCACTCGCCCTGGACCGTGGGTTCGCGCCCGGCCCGGGGCGCAAAACCAACAGAGTCGACATGTACTCACCGACCACGTTGCCGAAAGCGAGCAGCTCGCACAGGTAGTACCGGTACGCCCACCAGTTGTGGTAGCGCAGGTTCTCCCACAGGTAGTCGAGCAGCAGCTTCTTCTTCTGCTTCTTCTCCACCTCGGAGCAGATGCCCACGTCCAGGTCCATCATGAGCGCGTGGATCTTGCCGCCCTCCCAGTTCTTCCACAGCCACCGCGGCGTGTAGAAGAGGATGGCCTGCAACAAGCGGGTGAGCAGGTTGGTTCCGGACAGGGCCGCGGCGCGCGCCGCTGAGGGGGACGCAGCCAAAGCGCGGCCTTTGAGAGGACGCACGTCGTTCCCGCGCGACGTCTGCATTTGTACCGCCGCCTTTATTGCGTCCAGCCTTTGATCCCGGCACTAGGAAAGCCCCCGGCAAATTCAAGAGCCGCACGCCACGCGCACGCCGCCTGATTGGCGGCGGCGCGCCGAGGGGCCGAGGCGAGGGGTCTGGCTACATTAGCGCACTCGGAACGGACCGTAAATATGAAACGGCTCCATAAAGGCCAAGCAGCGCGTGGAGCAGGCCGACCTCGCGGCCCTTTGCAGCGCGGTGCACTTGTCGGCGAGGAGCCGAATCAAGCCCAATGGACGCGGGCCCCACCTCACAGTGGAACAGTCAGAAGACCGTCGAGGCGGACAAAATTCTGGACGCGTTTTGAGGTCCGGAGTCGCTAAATAGGCCTCGAATCGAACGTGTGACCCCACCTTTGGACCCCTCGTTCGGAGAGCAGTCCATTGGTGGGGTCACAATTTCGATTCGAGTCCCATTTAGCGACTCTGGTGCTCAAAACACGTCTAGAATTTTGGCCGCCTAAACGATCCTCTGACCGATCTTTCCCGTGAGCCTGCCCGGCCGCGCTTTGGCCGCGCTCTCCGATCCGGATCCACGGGTTACCCATCGCGTTCCCTTTCGCACTGACCTATAAACGCGGCCAGGCCGGCCCACGACAGATATTCGTCAATGTAAACCAGCCCGGCCCGTTTTCATGGGGGTAAAATGTTTTCAAAATGCGCCTGCCGTGTAAGCATGGCGGCGTGCCAGCGGATGCGGAGTGCGGAGCAAAGCGGCGGGGGCCTGCTGACACACGCCCTACGCCCTACGCCCTACGCCCTGCACCCTACGCCCTGCACGCCCTGCGCGGCCGTACTCGGGGACGAGTCATTAGAAACTCGTAGAGTTGAACAACCCCCGGCTTTCATTGTACAGCATACCGATAAACTCTACATTCAGTCGGCAAAAACGCCTGGAGGTGGGCAAAATACGTGGCAATGCAGCAGAAATCTGGCAAATTTCATCACATTTCCACGATAATTTTTCAGTGGGCCGTCGCCCCTCGTTAAAACTCTTTTCTCACACGAGCGACTTCGAGTGACGTGGCGCGCGAGCCGCGATTTCTGTTTTTATTTACTTCCCAAACCGCACACTCCGACGAGCGGGGGAGCAGCGGCAGTCGACAGCCGCCCTAGCCTGCGCGCGCGCGCGTGTGTGTGTGTGTGTGTGTGTGTGTGTGTGTGCGCGCGCGCGTGTGTTTTGGTTCGCGTCTGTTATGATGGCCAAATGACTTATGAACGCGATGGAATAATGTTACTTTTATTTTTTTCGCGTCCGTGCCCGGGTTGTGACACGCGCCCTGGCGGTGGTCGAGGTGGCCCCGTCCGTGTGCCCCTCCTCCACCTCCGCGCGACGACCCTTCGTAGGAGCGCGGCAGCGGCAGGCAACCCAGCTGACCCACGAACCGTTTCATTCTTTAATGCAACATGCGAGTGACGAAACCCGCGACCGCCATCCCTGGGCCCGGCCAGCCCGGCCAGCCTGGCCAGCCTGGCGGGGCTGGGAACGAGAGGCTTACGCGACATGGGCACTAAGGGCAGCAGGGAGGGGCAGCGAGCACACTGCCGGGCTGCAGCGCGGACTCGGGTCGACTCGCATCACGCCTCATCCACCTAAATTTAGAGCTTGTGAGGCTTTCTCCACCGCCACGCCGCGCCACGCCGCGCCACGCCGCGCCACGCCCCTCGCTGCCGCGCCGCCGTGCCCAGTGTGTTCTCGGGCCGGCCTGCCTGCCGGTCTTCAGGTCTACACACTAACAAAAAAAAATAGTCACCACTTTAAATGTCTTACGCGTCGAAAGGCTGCACCAACATATTACGGTGGAGGTTTTCTCCAAAAGAAAAAAAAAATGACAGCGATTTTGACGACGGCATGGTCTTGTTGGTTCGCGACCAACGCGACTAGCCCCCCCCCCTTTCCCCTCGTGTCGCGACTCGCGGCCGGAAGTCACGCTGCAGCGAAGCGCGAGGGTCGCGCGTGAAAAAAGAGCCACCCGTTAAAAATACAAGGAGGCTGTAGTCTTTTTTTGTTTGCGGTTGGCAACCCCGCGCCCCTTGGTTTTTCTGTATGTACTGCCAACCTGATGCAGTTGGCATGTACGTATGCGTTGGAAAACCAGTGTCGGGTTTGCCTGGGAGTGATGCCCTTTCCCACACCACTCACCCGAACCCTTGAGGTGTCCTATCCCCGGCCCGCTGACGACAAAGACACCAACCTCCAAGAGCGCTGTTGTGGCTAGCCGCTCCTAAACGAATCGCTTATTTACGTTACTGTGACCCGATCCGTGGCCTGCCTCGGCCCGGCCAAACCGGCCGGGTGGAGACCGTCGTCGTGGTGTGTGTGTGTGTGTGTGTGGGCGGAAAAGGCTGATGGCTCGCGAGGGGCGGCTGGCCGGGGCTAAGAGGATCGCTATTGTGCGTGGATTGTGTGTGAGCGTGAGTATGTGTGGGTGAGTGGAGTCAAGGCTACAAAACAGAGAGTCCGTGCGTCGTCCGTCCTTGGCACGCAAATAGACAAGCGGTGGGTCCAGCCAGTCGAGGGGGTAAACACTTCAAGAAATCGTGGCACTCGGCATTGCGCTGTACAGGTGGTATTACGACATTCAAATGCTAAAATTTTGTCGCATTTGACCCCAAAATGGTATTCTTCAAGGCGATTTTATTTTGCACCCCTCGGGTCCAGTCGGTTGGTGCAGATCCACTGCGGGCGAGGCGACCCAGCGGTCGTGTGCATGTAGAGGTTGCAGCCGCCCCGCCCCGCCCCGCCCCGCCCCGCCCCGCCCCGCCCCGCCCCGCCCCGCCCCGCCCCGCCCCGCCCCCGCAGTGCGGTGCAGCACACGTGGCCGCCTCCACCAGGGTTTATAAACGCGGCCATTTGTATGCCCAGGGGGCCCGTCCCCGCCGCCCCCAACCCACCCCGCGCCGATTTGGCATTAGCCCGCCCCCGCGCCGCCCTAACGCGCCTGCATGCACTCTGCATGTACAAGTTCGCGAAAAAAAATTTGACTCATCCTCTGGCCTTCATTTTTAAGAACGCTACACTTTACAAACTAACTAAAAGGACTGAAAGCGCTGCGGTATGCCGTGTGAGCGCGACAGAGACACGGCGAAGCAACGGCTCCTCGCTCGGCCGCGAGCGTGGCGTGCGTCCACGAGCCGCAGCGGCCAGGCCGGGGCTGCAGGCCGGGGCTGCAGGCCCATCCCGACCAGCATTGCGTCGCGCTGCCTCGCTCGCACTCGAGGGCGCCACGACAGGGTGCGAGAGAGGCAGAGCGACGAAACGCTCTGCACGGCGGCTGACCTACTGACCTCCGCGCGGGCGTCTTCCACAACAAACAGAGCCGCAAAGCGAGGAGCGGGGAGGGGGGGGGGGTTGCTGCTCCCCAGCCTATAGCTTCTTCCTTCCTCTTCCTCCTCATTTCGATGAATGGAAATTGCAAGAGTGGCCACAGATATTCGCAGCGGCCGTCTTTGGAAAAGAGGCCTTCCCTCAGCCCCTCGTTCCCTTCCTCCCACCAAGAACCGCTTGAGAAATTGGCAAGACGCAAGCCAGCAGCCCAAGCCGAGAATGTTTTGCACCCTTCCCGCGGGAATAAGGACCGACGGGCGTCGGGCTCGGTTGGGGTAGGTAGACGGAGGCTGTTGGTGCGCTCTCTGACGACACCCCTGAAAGATGTGACGTCACACTATTTTGAGACCTGTCTGTCCGATCGGGAGCGCGCGCTGGTTCGACTCGCTTCGGGGTGGAACGGGGCGGGAGAGGGAGGGAGGGGACTGCATCGTAAAGCGCCAAGCGCCGCCCGCGTCGCGGACTTTCCTAACCTCTCTCTCTCATTCTGGGCCACGCGGGCCAACTGCCGCACGGTGTGCCTGCGGAGCGGCTCCGTCGCTCTGTCTCTCTCGCACTCACCAGGCGTTCCGCACAGGTGCGAGAGAGAAGGATGGACCTCCCTGCGAGTCCAATGAGTTGATCAATCTGTCGCCGGACGCCGCCCCGTCCGCCCGCCCGCCCGCCCCGCCCGCTCGCCCCGCGGCCGTAAACACCTCGAGCCTCCCACGCACGGCGGCCTCCTCTTTGAAGCCCAGCATGGCGCGCGGCCCTTCTTTTCCGGTTCCGATTTTCTTTCTTCCCTGTCCCCCCATCAGAGGCGAAGGTAAACCGAAAACTCGTTGTCATAAAAAATGTTCTCGCAGCCTGCCATGTCTAGACGTCGGCCACCTCGACTAGAGCCCGCCCCCCTGTGTAGTGCTCTTTGAGGCCGCGCTGCTTGCTAAACAAGCCGTCACGCCGCGCGCGCCGCGCCAGGAGAGGTGCGCGTCCGACAGCAGCACACGCAGCGCACGCGTAGTGACGCAACAACAACAACAGCAACAACAACAACAACAACAACAACAGCAGCAACAACAGCAAGGGCCGGGGAGTCGCCAATCAGGAGGTGTGCGTGGGACAGCGGAGCGGCAGGTGCGGCGCGTCTCCGTCACTGCATGGGCAGCACCAGCGCCCTGGGCCGCGCCCTGCATCTGGCGATGGCTATCACCATCCGGCCGAAGGACCCGAAGGACCAAGGCCCGCCTCGACCGAAACGACCGAAAGACCCACTAATGAGAGGCACAGGGCCGCCGTCGTCGGCCTGTCACCGCCCGGCTGGACGTCCGCGATGACGGCCGCGATGACGGCCGCGGCGACGCAGCGTGATGTGATGCCGCCGTCGGCCGCCGCCGGCCGGCGTCGCGCGCGGCGGACGCGCTAACCAAGCCAATCAGCAAGCGCGGGGGTTGATTTGCTCGCGGCCGACGGCGGGCACCTGTCTCCGCCTCGGTGTGGGGTGTGGGGGCCCCGCGAGCCCCTCCCGGTAGCCGCTCCACGTTAGGCCGCGCCCTGCCGCGCCGCTTGCCGCCTTTGTGGAGACGCGTGGAAAAGGCGTCGTCCTAATGAACGCTCATTATGAAGACGGATGCCGCGGGGCTGGCACCCGGCAGGCTGACGGCGCTCTGTCTCTCTCGCACCCACACGGGACGGCCCGCGAGAAAGACGGAGCGACGAAGGCGCTGCTCGGAATCAGCCTGCTGGTCGTTCATAATCCGCGCCGTTCGATCGGACCGCGCGCCGCCGCATGCAGCCCGTCACTCAGACTGTTACTCATTCTGATTGAGTTGTCGCGGGACAGGGGCGTGCACAGCTCGCCTCCTCGGGAGGGGCCATGCGGTGGGACCTTTTTTTTTTTTGGAGACTTTGCCAAACTCAGCGGTTCCCAACCTTCCTCGGCTCGCGACCCGAAAATGGCTGCCCAACATCGCGACCCCACAGCCAAAAATTCGCAACCTTACACAACAACCTTGACTCATTACAAAAAAAATCTCTTTATTTTTTTTTCATTTTTTTAAAATGAATTTTTAGGGCGGCTTTGTTCAGTCCGTATCAAAATATTTTTCTGCGACCCAAAGTGGGGTCGCGACCCCAAGGTCGGGGACCGCTGGCCTAACTTCCGTGGCGGGCCATACGGCTTTACGACCAGCCCTGGGGTTGACTCGTGTTTCGTGTGTGGCGGCGTCGTGGATCTCTGCTGTCCATCGGTCAAATTGTGGGGCACCGCGTCATAAAATGCACATAACGCCTCCCTCGCGAGGCGCGCCCCCCCGCGGCGGGCCGGGCCGGGCCGGGCCGACGGGGCCGAGGCGGCGCGTCTAGGCCTATGAATAGGCTGCCCATGCCCATGGACCTCGCCGTCCTCGCCGCCCTCGCCGCGCGGTGGAGGAGCATCAGCATCCAGACGCAGAGGCGGCCGCGACAAGCCAGCACCTGCCCGACGACTTGGCGAGTCTCCGGCCCGAGCGACGCATTGGGCCGGCCGGCTAGGGTGCAGGGCAGGCTGGCCAGCGACCGGCACTTGTGGGTGCTCCCCGGCGAGGCGACTCGGAGCGGAAAGTCGCGCCTGCCGGCTCCCCCCGCCCCCAAGGGCCTTGCGAGGAGCCCCTCAGGGGGCCCGGGGGCGCAGGGATGCGGGGGCAGGTCAGCGCGCGCGCACGGGGCGGCTTTGGGGTCGGCGTGACCCTGGCTACATCGGCAACCTCAATAGCTCAAGTGCGAGGGGACGCGCCCGAAGCTCCCTCCTCGCCCCGGGTCCTGGGTGCATTAATAATTACGTCATCGTTGAGGTCATGCCCGCGTGCGTGCGGGGCCTGGACGCGAGGCGACATAACCTCAAGCGCGAGCGTACAGCCCAAGCGATGTAAGTTCGGCCCGTCTAGACCTGTCGCTCACCTGGAAGAACAGGCAGAAGCACACCCACTGGTAGTAGCCGTA
This sequence comes from Stenchaetothrips biformis, assembly GCA_030522485.1. NCBI lineage: Eukaryota > Metazoa > Arthropoda > Insecta > Thysanoptera > Thripidae > Stenchaetothrips > Stenchaetothrips biformis. Next base: position 3,394,383 of record CM060090.1, read on the forward strand.
GTACTTCCGGTCCTTGCCCTCGCGGCCCTCGCCGCGGGCAGACATGTCCACGCCGGGGTAGGGCACCTCCTCGCCCAGCTTCTTCTTGAAGGACGTGCTGATGGTGTAGGTGGAGTGGATCCAACAATACGTGTTGAGGACGTCCTCTGGAATGTCCTGGAACAGCGGAGACAACAGAACGGGTTCAGCGGGCTGTGGCGCGGCGGCGCGGCGGCGGTGCGCGCCGTGGCGGTAGGCAGCCGCCGGGCGGCAGCGCGCCCGTGTCGGCGCAGTGCCTACCCTCCAGGCGCTCCAGCCGCCGCGAGCCCCTCCAAGGCCCGCGCCCCAGCGCCCGCATGCGCCCAAGTTTGCCATGTCCGATACCTCGATAGCTCGTCGGCGCGCTCCTCGGACTCGAACCTGTAAGCGAGAGTGCCGCCGCACGGCGCGCGCAAACACTTCTTTATCGGCGACCCAGCCTCCCCGATCGGCCGGCGGACGGCCCGACGGCCCGCTCCACCGTCCTCTCAATGTGCAGGGGCGCGCGTCGTGCGGGACGCCATCGAAGGCCGGGAAGCAGAAGACGGCGACCAGCGGGCCTGCATTCCAGCGAGCCGGCGCTGTGTCTGTCTCTCTCGCCCCCTTGCGGGACGCAGCATGGGGGCGACGGAGACGTCGCGACTCCTCGGAGTGAGTCTGCAGGGAGCGCCCGCGGCGTGCCGGCGGGCTTCCGGATGTAACAAGGGCCTTGCGACGTGGCGCTATGCAGTCAGCGGAGGCCGGTGGCCGGTGGCCCGGCCTAGGTCCTGGGGCGGGGAGCGGAGGGGCGCAGGGCCGGCGCCGGATGTGACGCGAGCCTCGGAATGGCAGCGATAATGCGTCGACGGGGTGCTCCACCCTCCGCCGGCCCGCCCACCGCCTCACCTGATGCTCCGTCGCCGCCCACGCGGTCCGCCCACACGCCGGCCCGCCCGCGCCCACCACTCGGGGAGCTGATGGCGATGCCCATCGTTCCGTTTCCAATAAGCCGCCCGGCTCGCAGCGCTGCAGGTCGCACTCCTCTCCCCCTCTCTTGGCGCACGCGGCCGCTCGGCGCGACAAGGAGTGGCTGCACATGTGGGGCTGCAGCACCGCTGCATTCGCCTCGAGTCCGCCGCTTTGCTGCTCCGCCTGTGTCGTCGCGCCGTTTGTGCACGCCCCCCCCCCTCCCCCATTCTAACTCTGACCCGGAACAGAGGGCTCCCGTTTGCAGTACGTAATGTTGCAAAGTGCTCGGCGCGGCCGGCAGTGTTGCTGGCTGGGCCAAACGTTCGGGGGCGTTTTGAACGAGGAACTGCGGCTGTGGGCGGGGCGTGCGCTGAACTCTGCGGCGGCTAGCAGAGAGACACATTAAAGACACACACACACACACACACACACACACACACACACACACACACACACGCACACTGTGAGGGCTGAGAAACAATTAACGCCCTCTCTGCCCGCTCCCCTCCGCTTCCTCCGTGCGTGCTTAAATTCAAAGCAAGTGGAATAATCGATTCTCCCTTGTTGTAGGATCCTTTTTTTTTCGTTGCCGGTTGCAGCGGCATTTGGGGCCATGGAGCACCACTTGCTGGCTCATCAGCGAAATTCTACTGAGTCATCCCTGTCTGCTTCCCGGGCCGACCGGAAGTACAGTCACCGCGCTAAGTGGCGCCGCCTCCGCGCCACACACACACACACACACACACACACACAATTTTACGATTCGTGTACAGAGCGCGGCCAGTGCCAACATGACGGGGGTGCGGGGGTGGCGATGCGGTGGGGCGAGGAGGCTCGCTGTGTTACTCGGCCAATAACCTGTTGCTGATGGATTCATTGGACCTGCTGTGCGGCGCGGCGTTGCTCGCCTCCGCCAGCGCGGCCGTAATCAAGGGGTGGTGGGGGCGGCGGGGGCGGCGGGGGCGGCGGCGGCGCGGGGAGGAAGTCGCAGCACCCGCCGCCGCTCTGTCTCCGTCGCACTCATGGCGCGTGTACCGAGAAGGCGCGCGCGAGAGAGAGGGACAGCGGCGGGCTGCTGTTCGGAGCGGCCGGAGCGACGCGGGGACACCGCGGTGCGACCCGCCACCGACCGGGTCGGCAAAGCGCACCGACCGGCAGCCGGCAGCCGGCTATGAAGCAAGTTTAGCCAATTTGTCGCGGCTGTTCGCTGTGCCGCGGCCCACAGCGCTCGCCTTGAGGAACGGAGCCGCGGCAGCCGCATGGGGATGCGCCGCTGATGCCGGTCATTGTCGGACAGAAATAAGCGTGGAGTATTCATTTTTTTGGCGCGTCGCTGCGGCGTCCGGGGAACAGAGCGGAACGGCCTCGTGTGTGTGTGTGTGTGTGTGTGTGTGTGTGTGTGTGTGTGTGTGTGTGTGTGAAGAAAGACGCAGAAATGGGGCGAACGAAGAGAAATAAAAGGGACGGCCTCTTGGCGCGCTTCATTGCGTCGGACAGGGGCGACTAATTGGTCGTGTCAAATGATTGATTTTGTTTAAACAAAAATAATTAATCTGTCCAAGTATGCGCGCTTTATTTTTTTAAATGATGAGACACTCTTCCCGTCCACCTGCTGACCCCCCCCCCCCTTTCCACACACACACACACCCCACACATTATTTTCACGGATTTGCCGCGCGGGAAACTTCCCAAACGAAGGAAAATTTCCCGTTCACCTGGTGACCCACGCACGCCACGCCACAACGGCGGCACGAGTGGCCCAGATAGCTTGCGCGCCTCGGCCGCCTGGGGCCAGGGCACTGGCCGCGCTGCAGGCCTGCACAGTGTTTTGCCAGCCCCAACGGACCCAACGGCCGGCGCGGCTTGCCGTCGAGTAAATCATGGAGGCGATGCGGCGCGGCGCGGAGTGCTGCTCCAAACGCATGACGTGCTTCGTGTTTACCGGCGGCATTCGCCATTATCGCGGCCTGTCAAAGGAAACGCTATGGCGCTACCCCGTGCGCGGCGTAAGGTGTTCCATCGCGCGGGGTGTCGCCGCGTACCTGCCTCGTCGGCGGGGTGCTATCGCGGTCCTGATCGGCCGGGTCCCCGCGCCGTGTTGTGCTTGTCGGTGACCTTGACGCCGCCACCGCCACTTCCCCCGGCACTCTGTATTCCGCACACCGCGCGGCGCCGCCGGCCTCCTGGGGGACTCTTGGGGTGGCCGCACGACAAGTGTCGCGCCGCCGTGCCGCCGCGGAGAGGGAGGGAGGGAGAGGGGGAACAGCCCGCAATATCGGGAGAAAAAAGTAAAAGTGGCAAGGAAGTGTGTGAGAGTGTGAGTGCGCTCCCAAAGACCTGAGGATTGTGCTCGGCGGCTCGTTGGTTTCATTCCCAACGGGGTGAAGGTCCTGATGGGCGCAGACCTGGGCGTGCGAGCGTGGGGGCGTGGCGCGGCGTGGCGCGGCGTGGCGCGGCAGCCGGCACTATAAATACGTACAGTGTAGCGGTCCGTCGGCCTGGGCCGCGTGACCATGCGCGAAGTGCAAGGCAGTGCAGGCCGAGTGCGGATTTTACACTTTGTGCTGTGCCCCAACTTAACTTTAAACGACTGTCAAGAAGTCAGAACAATTCGTTTTGTCGCTCGGCAAGAACAAAGATTGCTGCTTCGGCAAAACAAAAAATAAAAAAGAAGAAAGATGATTTTTTTTTTTTGGCGACGGCAGGGACTTGTGATTGTTCTGTCACAGCCTCTTGTACAGTTAAGTTCACGTCACGTACTGCTCAGTGTCATCTCGTCCCTAAACCCTGACCGCGGAGGAAAAAAGAACACAAAAAGGAAAAAAAAAACGAAACAATGATCAATCAAATCCGCAATCCCTCATTTCGGCACCCTCTGCTTCCTCTGGTCGCTGCACCGGCATGGTGTCCAGAGTCATTTCTCATCCCCGAAAAACCAGGCGCCTCCTAGATCCAAGCACGAGACCGCCGTCGTCGCGGTGGCGAGCCGCGAGGACGCCGTCACCGCAAGTAGCGCCATGGCACACAACATGGAATGAATTAAATTGGCGGCCAAACGAGCGGAGCGGACGAGAGGCGCTGGACAGCCGCCAGGACGCGTCCAGTGTCGCCCTTCCCTTCTCCGCGTCCCTCGCGACGCCCGCCCCGCGTCGCAGGCTCTTCTTTTTTACTTCCCGCACCATAAAATCTTTGTTTATCTGCGGCGGGATAAATTGGCAGAAAAATTGGTGCCAAAAGGCCGAAAGGCTTCCGCCTCTCGCGCGGACGCCGCCGCCGTGCGAGTTCGATGGCTACCATTCTATGTTATTTTCAATTCCCACTGCAGGAAAAAAAAATATGGAGGGTCGATGCAGACACGCGGGGTGTTGAACCCACGTGCGACGCAGCCCGCGACTCACACCGCCCCGCGCCGGTGGCCAGACTTGGTGCAGTGATTGTAATCTGGATGACGTTTGGCACTTTGAGAGGGGGGGGGGGTTGATCGGTTGGCAGGTGGAAGTGAAAGCAAGAAGCACTGCGGCCGGCGTGGGCGGCGACGACAGTCCACAACTTCGACTCACTCTCACGGAGCGCCAGACGCGATGGGAGGGGGATCACTTTAAAAAAATCATTGTACACGAGGGAAAAAATCAAAATTAAAATTAGAAACAATCATAATAATTAAAAAGTCAAATTTTAAAAAAGTAATTTGAAAAAGAGAAAAGTGTTCCTACATCTTTGGTTGACAGTGTGTTTTTATGTCATTTCTTCTTTGTGACCAATTATTTGGTTTTATAGTGAGTCAAAAGCTCACATTCTTTCGCGAATCGCACCTCTGACTTCAAAGACCCTTAGGCCATTGCACTCAGGAGGGGTGAAAAAAATCAATTGAATAAAATCAACAAGTCAAAAAAATTAAAAATCAAAAAATCATTGTACACTTTGGACCTTACTGATCCCCTCTGCTTTAATCGTGTTTTAATCGGATTCAGTCCCCCCTTTGCCTGATTCGGGGAAACACTTTACAGTGTGCCCCACTGAGCTTCACTTTCACCCCGTCGGACGGAAGAGGCGTGTCTGCGGAGCGACTTGTCATGGCCCGGCGCCACGTGCTGTGGGTTGGGGGGGGGGGGGGGCGTCACCGGCATCAGAGCAGGGGGGGGGGAGGAGATGAAGATTCGTACCCGTACCTTGGTGTGCACGCAGTCGATGGGGTTGCCCACGTACTGGCGCGTGGTGACGATGAGGCTGAACGCGACGAGGATCATGACGGTGATGCTGTAGTGCAACCGGAAGACGGGCGCGTCGATGTGGATGTGGCTCACTTTGATGAGGTTCTTGAGTCCCCGGAAGATGTCCAGCATGTCGCCGCACCTCAGCCACAGCAGAGGGCGTTGGTGGGGGTAGGGGCGGGGGTGGGGGGCGGCGACCCTGCGGTAGGACGCGGTGCCGCTACCAGCTGCCGCGCGCCGCAGCCACCGCGACAGCCGCCGCTGCAGCCAGCTGCAGCAAGCCTTGGCCAGCCGCCGGAGTGTCTCCAGCGCCTCCAGCGCCTCCAGCGCGCCAGGGGCGGGGCGGGGCGGGGGGGCACGGGTCACCAGGACCGCGGCCTCCGCCGGCAAGCCGGGCACGCCGCCGCCACGGCCGTCATGTCGTCGTCCTGGGGGCCGGCGGCCGGTGGAGGCCTCCGCGAGTCCTGCCTCGCCGTGGCGGTGTCCCCGACGAGGCCCTCGACGAGGCCGCGGAGGTCCGCGTCGTCCGGGTGGGCGCGGCGGTCACTGCGCCGGCCATGGCCGCATGGCCGCGCTCGGCTCGCTACGCTGCACTCGCGGCGCTCACTCACGCATCGCACTTGGCACTGCACAACCACACGGGGCACAACCACCACGGGGCGGAACGACGCCCAGAGACCGGCGCCTCACTGGCGACGTCGAATGTCTGCGAGGCCGGGACCGTGGCACGGCGCGCTACTCGCTCCCTGCACTGCACACGCGGCGCCTCGGCAGCGCGGCGTCGCGACGCCCAGACGGCCAGACCGACGTCTCGAAGCACGACGGCGCCGACGTTGCCACCGATGTTGCCACCGACACTGCGCCGGCCGGCCGGGGGAGAACTGTGAGGGTTCGCGGACCTCTACTCTGGTGGACTTAGCCTCCTCGGCGGCCTGTCGTAGCCCCCGCGGAGTCCCGCGTGCAGCCCCCACCCCTCCTCCTCGCAGCCCGCGTGTAGCCCGCTTCCTTCAGGTGGCCACCCCCGCCTTGGACGCCGTGGACGCCCCCTCTCCTCCGCCACCGGCGCCCCCGCCACCCCCACCCGAGTCCCTCCTTCGCTCGCGTCTTCGTCCGCTCGGCTCCGCTCGGCTCCGCTCGGCTCGACACGGTTCGTTCGGCCCCTGAAACCGTACCACACACACAATCCTATTTAAAACATAAGACAAGCCAGGCGCATCTTTCTCTCTCATATTCCGTGGTGTGCTTGCGAGGCGGCCCGCCGCCCCTTCCTTTTCTTGTTCTTGAAACTTGTCCCGCGGCGTTCACCCGAAAACGCCTCGCTAAAATTACCCGCGCGGGTCGCGGGGTCGCGGCGTCGCCCTGCACCGCCACCAAGCCGCCTGCATCGGTGCACTGTGGGAGCGCGGCGCCCGGTCCATGTATTACGTAACGGCGTCACTGTGCCGCATCGAAACGCCCCGCGCAACTCGGACGGTACAGCGGCTTCCGAGTGACAGCCTCCTGGCTGCAATTTTCCAGCAGGCTGCCCCGGCTCGTCCGCGGCCCGCGCCCGCCCCCCGCGAGGCGACGCGCACTCCACAGGTCCGCGGCAGACGCCCCGGTTGCGTCACCACCAGGGGGGGCATTCCAGCAACGTTCGTGGAATTTTCCCCACTCTGCACGCATTTCATTTCAGTTTTTTTTCTTTTTTTTTTTTTTTTTTCTTCAAAGACGGCTTGGCCTGCGCTGCTCTGGGCCGAACTGATTTACACGCGTTTCCGCCTCCGCGCCCTCGAGCCTGCCGAGACGGAGGACGGGGCTCTCTGGCGGCTCAAAACTACATAACGCACAATCCACCGCGCCCTGCGCGTGTCTTATTGCCCGGCCACAGGAATTGGAGGGATGCGCCTTGTGCCTTGCACCGCAGGGGCAGGGCCGGCAGGGCCGGCAGGGCCGCTTCGTGGCGGCGGGGCGGCGGGGCGGCGGGGCGGCGGGGCGGCGGGGCGGCGGGGCGGCGGGGCGGCGGGGCGGCGGGGCGGCGGGGCGACGGGGCGGCGGCTACAGCCAGCGCGCTCTCGGCAGCGGCTTATTCGGGTATATATTGCAATACATCAGGCTGCACCACGCGCCCTCCTCCAACGTGCGATTTAGTTTGCAGTCCACGCCTCGCCGACATGTGTAACACGGCGGCCGAAGCCCCACCGCCTTGCGCCTTGCGCCGCAGTGTTTGGCAAATACTTAGCCTGTTCTATTCTGCACTGCACGTCGCTGCAAAGCGATGCATCCCCTGGCCGGCCTCCGCCGCGCGCCACTTATGTTTTATGGCCAAGTCGCGTCGCCCCAGAGAAGAGAGAGGGGGGGGAAGCGACGAGACGCGATGCTGGGGGGAGAGAAGTGCACGGCATTTAAAAAGTCGTCACCGATACCGTGTGTGTGAGCAGCAGGCCGCGTCTCGGCGCATCTCTTGTCGCCACGCCGCGAAACGATCCAAACTTTCCGGATCCAATATTGCCACGGTCTGCCTTGCCGTTTTATGTCCTGTTTCGAAGCTTTGTAGTCGGGAGAGCGAAAACGCGTTACTCCCATTCGCCCTCACTTCCCATGTCTTACGGTGAAAATGCTCCATATTATTGTGGCGCAGCTGACGCCTGAATTTACTTCTGAATTCATTGTACGACCTTAAAGATAATTTGTCGACATATTTTCGCGATATCAAGAAAATCTCCTCCATAATATGTTTGGCGTAGCCTTCCACCGTGAGACGTTTAGAGTGCCTGGTTTCCGTGCAGTGGTTCCAGACCGCGGCCAGAAAAGGTTGCGATGGAACTCGGCACAATTGAAAACACGTCCTTGACTCCTATTTGTCGATTGGCTTTCTTCCTTCCCCCTACCGTTCGGCCAAATTGCAGCCGCGCTGTCATTACTGCACCCCTGTCCCGCCCCACCGCCGTATAAAATCAATTTCCCGCTGATAAACTGTTTGTGATGTCGGGGACACTCTGCAAAGGAGATCACAACTTGGTATGGGTCCTTGGGGACCGCCTCGCCGTGCCGTGCTCTCTCTCTCTCTCTCTCTCTCTCTCTCTCTCTCTCTCTCTCTCTCTCTTTCTGGGGTCTAGGGCGTACCTGCTGCTCGGTGCAGCGCGGCGTCCACCCGAGACGCCACGCCCCCCACCCCTCGTTGCACTCGGCCGACAACAGCGATCCTCGTATAAGCCAATTTAGAAGGCGGCCGCCACTTGCATACTTCCGCGTCGCGCTGCGAAAACGAGCTTCTCGAGGGGAAGGAGGGAGAGAGAGAGAGAGAGAGAGAGAGAGAGAGAGAGAGAGAGAGAGAGAGAGAGAGAGAGAGAGAGAGAGAGAGAGAGAGAGAGAGAGACAGAGAGACAGAGAGAGAGAGAGAGGAGTATCTCGCCTTGCCTGCCTGCACGCGGCAGCTAGCGCCGAGGAGGTAGGCAACGCGGCGGCACCACAGCGCGCCGGGCTGGCCTTTGCCTTCCTCGCAGGGGTCCTCCAGCCGCAGCTAGCCGCAGCGTTCTGTCGCTCTGTCTCTCTCGCTCACACACGGCCAGCCCCGTGAGTGCGAGAGAGACTGAGCGGCAGGCGGCGCGTGTCGTCGTCTCGAGTGAGTGAATATTCGAGTCGGCGCGTGAGGCGCATCCCTTGTCTCATTGGCACACGTGCTGCACGCTGTGCATCTGCACGCACTCCATCGCCGCGCCCAGATTTATCGCGCCAATAAAGCCGGCTGCGTCAGACTGTCAGACCGTCCAAGGGGAGGATGGAGACGTGGCGGCCTGCACTCTCGGCGCGCCACTGACTTTTTGGTCAATTTGTCAGTAGTTATCCAAGTAATTTCTGCAAACATTATGCGTACTTCCCGTTTCTTAAAGAACTACTTATGAATTGTTAAGTAGTGTACTGACAATTTAGTTTTGTAAACAATTTTACAAAGTAATTTGGTAATACTTTCTTAAAAAATACTAAGTATTATGCTTGCTTAAACGGATACGTATTTAATGAGGGAAAAAAGTCAGTAAGGCGCTGAGAGTGTGTGGCTGGCGCCGGGACGCCGCCGTGGAGGCCATGAAGTGGGCCGTGCCGGCCCGGCGGACGCCCTGAGCCTGTCCGGAGCGGTCCGGAGGCCGAGCCGATAAGGAGGCCGAGGCGGCGTCCGGTCGGAGGCGGAGGCGCCGCGGGCACCGCGCAGCACCGCGCAGCGAACGAGCGGGCTGTTCTTGGCTGAAAACATGTTTCGGCCGACCGAAAGGATGAAAGGCGTCGAGCAACTCACGTAGCCGCATAGCCCCTGCAGTCTGATTCCGATCGTCGCTCTGTCTCTCTCGCACTCACAGGGCGTCCCGTATAGGTGCGACAGAGTCAGAACGACGCGCTCGAAATCAGTCTGCTGCATTCCCAACGGGATGAGTCCCCCGCCCGCGCGGGGATGTGCTTCCCGTTCGGCCGCGAGGGGCGTTGACGGTGTCGGTGATGATGATGATGAGTGGGATTCCGGAGAGGCCTGGTCGGCGCGGTGCGGCGCGGCGCCGTGTCCCCGCCCAGCACGCCGCGTGTCAGGCCGTCGGGCCGTCGGGCGTCGCGGCGCGTCGCGGTGCTGACAGGCCAGACCGCGGGGTGCCGCGGCCCATTAACCCCGCGACCGCGGGGGTGGCAAAACAGGAGGACACTCCCAAAAAAAGAAAAGTGGAAAAAAAAAGATCCAAAAAGAAAAAAAAATCTCTGCTATAGATGGACCAAAGGGTGGACAGTGACTGGGCAGCGGCAAAGGGGCCCAGGAACTGGGCCCCTTTTCTGTGAACGAGTTATGTGTTTCAAGACAGATTATTGCATTTCTTTATGGGAACGCCAATTTTTTTGCATGGAATCCGGAGGGTGTATATCAGGGGACCTACTATTTTTTGACCTACTATCATTTTCTTGACTTTCCCCCGAGTAGAGCCGAGCAGTAGGTCTAAACTTGTCCTACTAATTTTCAGAGGGCAGATTTCACGGGACCTACTAAATTTTGACCTACCTCTTGCCCTGTAACATGCTCTGCTCTTCCCCCGGCTCTGACCTACCACCTAGACCTACTCTTCCCCCTGCTCTCCCCCTTGTCGTCCGACGTACCGAACGTTTAATTTCCCATACCCTCGTGTCTGGGCTACGTTCATAGCCTCTCGGAAGGGTGTCCTTTCAGAAACCATTAGGACAAAACAAGGGACGAACGGGCGCTGCCAACTTAAACCGCAATGCACCCTCTAGCACCACAGCGCCCCTAGGCCGAATACTGTAGCTTCGTAAAAAAAAAAAAAAAAAAAAGAAAAAGAAACAGAATTAGCGGGTGTTGAAACTAAAACTATGGACTAGGTAGGGAATGCCTGTACACTCTCAGCCACAAGCATCGCTGTAGTAGCGGTGGACACAAAGACTCACATTTGATGTTCGATTCCTGCCGCACGCACTCTGTTCGGATCCAGCCATTCAAAGGCACCGCTTCACCGGGAGCTTACCATGCGGCACGGTGGCCGAGAACGATAAGGAGCAGAACTCAGAATCCGGGGAACCCGGGGTTCGACACCCAGTGCAAAGGTCATTTTCGACGGACTGTCCTGGGGGAGCGACAGTCAAATTTTGGGTCGGCAGACGCTTCACTGTTAAAAAAACCGTACCAGTTTACGACATCTGCTACAGTATTTTTGGTACGATACAATACGCAACAGCACCGTACCAAAATTTTGTAATCATTTAGGGCATACGATCCAATCGTATTGGCCCAAGTACAGCCCATACCGTATTCCTCAACGTGCTTTGAAGATGCATTATATCCATTATCGAAACAAACAAACCAAACGACAGGCCTCAACTTTTTCCTCTGTTAAAATATTGCACTGAGTCTAAGTAACCGCAGCTCTACCTATATTCTTAATTTTAAAAGACGATGCACTCCTTCAATAAGCGTGCACAAAGGTTGTTGAAATTGTTTTGATCTATTCGGTTGTATTATGAACACCCTAAAGCAGTTGATCACTTGTGACAGAAAGTCTAAATAAGAAGGATAAGAAGATAAAGAAATATACAAGAAGAGTTCTTGCCTTCTAGTCTATTTAATTTAGAGCCTCAGCATTGATATTGAACATTCTATTAAAACAATCTTTTGGAGTTCATTCCTGTAAGATAGACAAACCACCAGTCTCTTGTGATCTCAGAATGGCTGGTAGGCCCACATTTTGTTATATTGATAACATCATATTTTTTGCAGCACCTCCAAAGTGTAACACTCCTCAAAAACACACAATCTAGATTATTTGTCAGCAAAGCATTAGAACTTGAGATATATCACCACCATTTTGTTGTTGTCTGCTAGAGACTGAAAATAAACAAGCGCTGCTGCCAACCTACCAATGTGAAGATAGCTGCTGCTACAGAAACTTTGAGTGGGAGAGTGTTGGTACGAGTGTCATCATGTTTACATTGGTTTATATTTCCACATGAGGTGGAATTGTTTATTTGAAAAAGGGTTGTAAACATGCAGTGTTCAACTGGAAATACAGCGCCCGTCACTATGAATGAGATACTAGAGTCGGAGTCAATCCCCAGGTGAGAAGTTTGGCCTTTGACTGTCTGTGTAAAGTTACTTGTGGGAAGCGTTTTGAGGTTAAGTAACATGGTTATGACATGGTTCATACTTATTTTTGAACTGACTAGGCTAGCTTGGATTATTTTGTGTCAAGACACTTGTATGTCTGTAAGAAAATAGATAATTACTGGTTTATTGGAGTATTAACATTAAGACCTCCTTTAGTACCTTTGCCGCCCAATCCCAGCCTATGACAAGAATCAGCGCAGAGTGTTGAATGTTCATTCATTCAGTTTGTCTAATTTTTTTTTTGTTTTTCTTTCGCAGAAGTTTAAGAAAGCTGAGGTCATGACAATGGAGATGTTCGTTTTGGTCAGACTTACATGGAAATAGTACTCGAGTCTTACATAATCATCGGAGTACAACCAGTCGGGACTGTCCTTCACATCTATCTACTCGATACAACTTGGAATGTTGCATGCCTAAGGTAACTGTCTTATAAATTTGATAATCTTGTGAACTTTTCTTCATTGTTTCCCTTTCAATATTTTGAATTTAATTTTGTTTTGCAGAAGTTTGCTGCCCTGACAACAAAGCCGAGGCTATTCTTTTAGTCTAACTGGAAAGGACAATGCCAGACGATGCGCTTTGAGTCCCAAGCTATCACAGAAGCATTTCAAAAGCTATTCTAAAATCTTTAATGTGAAGCCTTGTATGCTGTGTGGAAGGTATGCATTTTTATCTTATTATTTTTAGTATAAAGGTAGAGCCTTGTTTTTCTCTTATAATGATTAGAAACTTCAATTCTGTGTCTTTGCTTTCTTTTTCAGCTGGCTGTTGTTGGAAGTGTCTCTTTTGCCCAGATAATTGAAGATCCACGATTTAAATTGATAAGAAGAGTAACATCAGTATACCTCAGAATGAAGTCAAGCATCGGTCAAAGATTGTTGAATCTGTATTTTTTATTTAAATAACTATCTTGGAACAAACTTGTTCTGTATCATGACCTTGGTATTTGTTTTATATACTTAATAATACATGCCAGTTACATGATCAATTGTAATTATTTATAACGTTCCTCATGACTTTAAGCTACTTTTCCCACAAGCCTGTGGCGGACATAAATTTTTTGCATTGCTTATGAATTTGACACAATCAACCAGCACAAAAAAATCTAGTACGGTGAGCTAGTGCAGTAATTTTTATTCGTGGTCCAATCAGGTACGGTATCCTTGTACGGTTGAATTGTACTCTCATCGTATCTGGTACGATACAGGTACGACATGATTAGGCAAGTTGTCTACCATCAAAGTACCGTAGCATATGTCGTGGTTTTTTCCAACAGTGTTCCCTCGCGGTGGTGACTTCACTACCTCACCCTTACTAGCCTGGGCCGCCTAAAGTCTTCGGCGCCCCTAGGCCAAATACTGTAGCTTCGTAAAAAAAAAAAAAAAAAAAAAAAAAATCAGCGGGTGTTGAAACTAAGACTATGGATTCGGTGTGGAATGTCTGTAGACTCTCAGCCGGGGTGCGTTGGCCGGGCCGCCCCAGACCAACGGTCGGCTCTGGCGGCCGCCCGAGAGGTTGCGTCGGCCGGGCCGCCCCAGACCAACGGTCGGCTCTGGCGGCCGCCCGAGAGGTTGCGTCGGCCGGGCCGCCCCAGACCAACGGTCGGCTCTGGCGGCCGCCCGAGAGGTTGCGTCGGCCGGGCCGCCCCAGACCAACGGTCGGCTCTGGCGGCCGCCCGAGAGGTTGGGGCGGCCCGCGGGCGGCCTGTGCTAGGCAGTGTGAGTAAGCGGAGTCACCACCGCGAGGGAAACGTCCCCGCCTAAGACTCAGGGCGGCCCGGCTTAGTAAGGGTGAGCAAGTGTAGTCACCACCGCGAGGGAAGCGTCCGCCGACCTAAAATTTGACTGTCGCTCCCCCAGGACAGTCCGTCGAAAATGACCATTGCACTGGGTGTCGAACCGCGGTTTCCCCGGATTCTGAGTTCTGCTCCTTATCGTTCTCGGCCACCGTGCCGCATGCTAGGCCTCCGGTGAAGCGGTGCCTTTGAATGGCTGGATCCGAACAGAGTGCGTGCGGCAGGAATCGAACATCAAATGTGAGTCTTTGTATCCACCGCAACTAGAGCGATGCTGGTGGCCGAGAGTCAACAGACATTCCCTACCTAGGCCATAGTCTTAGTTCAACACCCGCTGATTCCGTTTGTTTGTTTGTTTTTTTTTTTTTTTTTTTTTTTTTTTTTATACGAAGCTACAGTATTTGGCCTAGGGGCGCCGAAGACTTTAGGCGGCCCAGGCTAGTAAGGGTGAGGTAGTGAAGTCACCACCGCGAAGAAAGCGTCCGCTGACCCAAAATTTCACTGTTGCTCCCCCGGTAGTCTGTCAAAAATGACTTTTGCACTGGGTGTCGAACTCAGGTTCTCGGGACTCTGGGTTCTGCTCCTTTTCGTTCTCGGCCACCGTGCAGCATGATATGCCGCCGGTGAAGCGGTGCCTTTGAATGCCCACACGGAAAAAAGACGTCTAAAAGACGTTTAATAGACGTCTATTGATAGACCAATAAGAGTCTATTAGATGTCTTTTCATGTCTAGAGGTAGATGATCTAAAAGTAGTCTAGTGGTCGAATATGCGACGTCTATTAGACGTCTATTGGTAGACGTCTATAGATGTCTCTTAGGGTGTCTTATAGACGTCTCTAAAAGTGTTAAATAGATGTCTTCTGCTGTCTTATAGATGTCTCTAAGATGTCTAAGACGGCTATTACACATCCTTAGTTTTCTATCAGTAGAAGGGTTTTGATGAGATTAGTCGGTAACCCACCAGGACTTCTTCTACTAGAAAGGTGAAAAATAAGGAAGGCATCTCTGCATCTGCAGGCTGGTAGGCAGATGGGACTTCTCCTGAAGACGCAGAGAAACGGCGCAGAGACTAACGGAACTGGCGCACCGAGTCGTCCCCGCGAGAGAACAGACGCGCTTTGAGCGCGGAGCACTCTAGTGGCAGATAGAAGAAGCTCACGCACACGCCCTATTCGAACGACAGCTACAGGGTTGAAAGGTATCTAGTATCCACTTCGAAGTTCGGGACTAACCCATAACGCTATGCACTCACTAAAGTGGGATGTGGGACGGAATGCAATCTATGTGGCATCTACACAATGTCTACCATCACTCGGACGTTCGAGTACGGCCATGTCTAGACTATGAATGGACATAGATTTTGTAGACGATCGTTAGACCATCTATAGACGGCTTTGTCCAGACAATGAATGGACATAGATGTCGTAGACGGCCAGTAGACTATCTACAGACGACTACGTCTAGACTGTGAATGGACATAGAATTTGTAGACAACTGTGCTAGTAAGTGTGAGTAAGCGAAGTCACCACCGCGAGGGAAACGTCCCCGCCCAAGACTCAGGGCGGCCCGGCTTAGTAAGGGTGAGTAAGTGAAGTCACCACCGCGAGGGAAGCGTCCGCCGACCCAAAATTTGACTGTCGCTCCCCCAGGACAGTCCGTCGAAAATGACCATTGCACTGGGTGTCGAACCGCGGTTTCCCCGGATTCTGAGTTCTGCTCCTTATCGTTCTCGGCCACCGTGCCGCATGGTAAGCTCCCGGTGAATCGGTGCCTTTGAATGGCTGGATCCGAACAGAGTGCGTGCGGCAGGAATCGAACATCAAATGTGAGTCTTTGTATCCACCGCAACTACAGCGATGCTGGTGGCCGAGAGTGTACAGACATTCCACGCCGAATCCATAGTCTTAGTTTCAACACCCGCTGATTCTGTTTTTTTTTTTTTTTTTTGTTTTTTGTTTTTACGAAGCTACAGTATTTGGCCTAGGGGCGCCGAAGACTTTAGGCGGCCCGGGCTAGTAAGGGTGAGGTAGTGAAGTCACCACCGCGAAGAAAGCGTCCGCCGACCCAAAATTTCACTGTTGCTCCCCCGGTACAGTCTGTCAAAAATGACTTTTGCACTGGGTGTCGAACTCAGGTTCTCCGGACTCTGGGTTCTGCTCCTTTTCGTTCTCGGCCACCGTGCAGCATGATACGCCGCCGGTGAAGCGGTGCCTTTGAATGGCTGGATCCGAACAGTGTGCGTGCGGCAGGAATCGAACATCAAATGTGAGCCTTTGTATTCACCGCAACCACAGTGAACCTGGTGGCCGAGAGTATACAGACGTTCCATGCCATATCCAGAGGTTTAGTAATCAACACACGCTGATTCTATGTTTCTTTTTGTTCTTACTGTTTCAACCAGGCTACAGCGTTTAGCCCAGAGCCACCCAAGACTATGGGCGGCCCGAGCTAGTATGGATGATTAAGTGAAGTCACCACCGCGAGGGAAGCGTCCGCCCAACACTAAGGGCGGCCCGGACTAGTAAGAGTGAGTAAGTGAAGTCACCACCGCGAGGGAAGCGTCCGCCGACCCAAAATTTGACTGTCGCTCCCCCAGGACAGTCCGTCGAAAATGACCTTTACACTGGGTGTCGAACCCCGGGTTCCCGGGATTCTGAATTCTGCTCCTTATCGTTCTCGGCCATCGTGCCGCATGGTAGGCCTCCGGTGAATCGGTGCCTTTGAATGGCTGGATCCGAACAGAGTGCGTGCGGCAGGAATCGAACATCAAATGTGAGTCTTTGTATCCACCGCAACTACAGCGATGCTGGTGGCCGAGAGTGTACAGACATTCCACGCCGAATCCATAGTCTTAGTTTCAACACCCGCTGATTCTGTTTTTTTTTTTTTTTTTTTACGAAGCTACAGTATTCGGCCTGGGCGCTGTGGTGCTAGAGGGTGCATTGCGGTTTAAGTTGGCAGCGCCCGTTTGTCCCTTGTTTTGTCCTACTGGTTTCTGAATGGACACCCTTCCGAGAGGCTATGAACGTAGCCCAGACACGAGGGTATGGGAAATTAAACGTTCGGTACGTCGGACGACAAGGGGAGAGCAGGGGGAAGAGTAGGTCTAGGTGGTAGGTCAGAGCCGGGGGAAGAGCAGAGCATGTTACAGGGCAAGAGGTAGGTCAAAATTTAGTAGGTCCCGTGAAATCTGCCCTCTGAAAATTAGTAGGACAAGTTTAGACCTACTGCTCGGCTCTACTCGGGGGAAAGTCAAGAAAATGATAGTAGGTCAAAAAATAGTAGGTCCCCTGATATACACCCAATCCGGAAACCAGATAAGGGAAGGATAAATTTAGGTAGTCTGGAGAGAGCGCCACCCCAGTGGCGAGGAATCTTGATTTCTCATGAACACTGTCATTTCTAACTGCCGTCTCCGTTCTGGGAGGGCGTACCCTGAACACGGCCTGAGAGCATCGTCCGCGCATCGCACTTCATTCTTCATTCACCCCGCGGGCCGGCCAGGCGGGCCGGGCGTGTCGTCGCCGCCCTTGCTGTTTGCAGTTATGAGAAACTGCCGGGCCATCACTTACGCCCTGTTGCGGTGCCAGCGCGCCGCGCGGCGTCCTACAGTGTACCGAGATGTTTGTCATTTTCACCCGCAGGTCGCAAACACTCGCCTGACCGTTGGCCGCCGTTGGCCGTAACGTCGTATGTCACGTGGGAAAGCCATAGAACATACGCTGTTTACTGCGATAACCAGTGACTTGCACATGTATTCTGGTGCAATAATAATGGCGACACTTTTAGCCGATCCATATCTTCTATCGTACTTTTTTTTTTTTTTTTTTTTTTTTTTTTTTTTTTTTTTTTTTGTCGTTGGTGTAGAATTGGTTGCAGCAGCCGCCGCGCCCCGCGTCTCGCTGCCAAGACTTTGTCACGCCTCAGCTTCGCCCAGCTAGCGGCCAACGTGCATGTCATATTGCCCCTCTCAAATAATGGGGGCTGACGAGTGCGGCGGGGCTGCGGCGTGACGCTGCGGCGTGACGCTGCCACGCGCCGCTGCAGAGGGGGCGGCCGACTTGTCAGAAACAACAACAAAAAGCGCCTCAGCCGCCCGCTTGTGGTTGTTGTTGTTGTTTGTTATATTAGAGAAACACATGACGATTCTCGTCCGAGAAATTCGGTCTATTTCCTGCCGCGTCGTGTTTTCATTGCATTGTGCAGCGGCTGCTCTCTGGGTTCCGCGGAAAACCGCAGTGATTTGGCAAGGCGTCGCGGCCACAGAGAGAGAGAGACAGAATGCCGTTTTGGTATCTACGAGGTGCCACATAGGACTCGGCGCTCCCCAGACCCGAGCGGAGGGCTGCTGTTGGGGCGAGCGCCCGGTGCATCGGCCTCCATCCCGGCTGCCGCGTCGTATGGGCTGCCTACCTGCCCGGCGGCGTACCCGGCTTGCCCAGCAGGCTCCCCTCGCGCTGCGCATACTCCTCGGGCGAGGGACTGCGGGGTGGCCGCGTGGGGTATCGCCGATCGCCTCATCGATTCGGCTTTGATGCAGGCGCCACGTCTTGACGTCGTTTTTGAAATTGCCGCATCCTATGTTCTTTGACGCCTATTGGTTTCGTTTATTTGTTTTCGATTTCAACGTGCGTGGGTCACCTTCTGCGCTGCAAGGTATGCATACAGTGTCCGCCAGCGGCTCAGCGCTTTCAAAATGAAACAAAACAAGCCTCGGCGACGTCTCGCACGAAGACGCGTCGAGCGCGGGCAAAGTCAGGCAAGAATGTATGATGGCGAGGGAACGGTACACGCGTTGGCACGACTCCGGGAGTCATCCACCTTCGACCTTCAAGAGAGTCTCGGCGCTGCTAATAGACTGGCTTCCTGGCCTCACACCTAGCCGAGGCAGCGGCAGTTCGGCGGCGGCCGTGGGGGTGGTGAATGCGCACCGGAGCCACTTTCACCGGCCTGGCCCACTGTGCGGGCACTGCCTGCCTCCGGGTCAACGTATTAGGAGACAAAGAGCCTCCGTAAGCAGATCACGCCGGGACGGCAGCTCGGTTCCGAACAGCGCCCTCGTCGCTGTGTCTCTCTCGCACTCGTGGGGCGTCGCGTCGGGGTGCGAGTGAGAGCGACGCCGCCACGCACGGCGAGCACGGCCTGCGCCTGCACGGCCCGGCCCTGGCCGTTCTGGGAACCTCTCATCCCAGATCTGCAGGCGTGGACTGGAGGCTCACGAGGTGCTCGGCGGCCTCGTCGGCGACTGCGGGGACGCCCCCGGGGCTGTCCCGTCGGGCTGGCCGGCGCACTGCTTCATTGACGGCGTCCCGGAAGCTGGACGCGTCGGCGGCAGCAGCGCCTCGCGAGTGTAGGCGGCCGGGGTGTGCGGTGGCGGCGCGGGGCGCAAAGGCCGCTGACATTAGAGTCCTATAGCTGTACAGCGCGTCCTGTAGCGCGAAGCTGTAGGGCTCTAGCTGGCATGTGTCCCCGGAGGCTCAGAGGCATCAGGCCCCGGGAGGAAGTGGAGGGCATGTTCGCCCTGCGCCCGCCCCACCCCGCCCGCCCCCGCAGCGTGCTGCAACCCTGTAACAATTACCGTAAGCCAGCGAAGCCGGGCCTTTGTTCCGATGACATGGGGGATTGCCCCGAACACCGTTAGCGGGGGAAATAGTTGCAATGGAGCTCTAATGAGATTTGCTGCCCTGGCCGGCCTGGCCGGACTCGGCGTGCAGCGCACTGCGCTATCGGGACGCACTAGGCGGATTTGCGGGGCGTGCAGGACAGGCCGTCGCTAGCACGCCGTCCAGGAGCGCGCCGCCGAGGGGCACGCCGTCGAACAAGCGGCGCTAATGCGATGACGTGCGCTACAGTGTGTGCGCGACTTGGCCCGTGACTTGACTTGCTCCGTAAGCGCGTCTGATTCCTCAGAAACGACATGAGCGGGCGCGGGTTTGTGTCGGATTGGTGGGATTTTCGCCGATCAGCGGCGTTCGCCGCGCTTACGGTGTAAGTCTGACGGCGTGTTTTGCAACTCGCGCGGCTTGGCGACGGCGAGGCTCGGCTCCCGCGCAGGCTGTGCTACGCAGACCGCGAGCGGATCAGCTGTAGAACGCGCCGCGCGCGCCGGCGCGGCGGTGGCGACGTTCGAACCCTTGCCGGCCCGCTCTGCTTGTAATGGCAGACAAATACGAGCAGCACGGTCCCTCTGTGGGAATGAGTGCCATTACCCACCGCTTTGACATTTACTGCCGTGGGGTGGCCTGGAGCGGGGCGCGGCGCGGCGCGGCGCTGCGTGTACAGGTGATTCCGAGAACATATGGCTTCCTGCCGCCTCGGCCGCCGCGCCGCGCCACGGCCTGCGCGTTTCGGAAAGGACTGCTGTCTCCCTCACACTCGTTAGGAAAAAAGGTAAAGGGGGTGCGGAATGTGCGAAGGCAACATTCTCATACCGTTCCCACACGGCGCACAGTGGGCCAGAAGAACGGCGCAGGCGGCCAAAACTCCAGACGCGTTTTGAGCTCCAGAGTCGTTAAATGAGACTCGAACCGAACTTGTGACCCACCAATGGATTTTTCGTTCGGAGAGTCATCCATTGGTGGTGTCACACGTTCGGTTCGAGCCCCATTTAGCGACTCTGGAGCTCTAAAAGCGTCCGGACTTCTGCCCACCGCCTGCGCCGGTCCTCTGGCCCACTGTGGCGGTGCGCGCGCTCACAGTGACTCACGTGTTGCTGCGCGCCGTGACGGGGCCTCGGCCCGCCTCGACCGGCGACGCGAAATTAGGACCAGCGCGGTGCTTATAGGGTGCTTCCAGAGAGTATCAATATGTTGGTGGGGAGATTCACAGTGGGCTTTGTGTGGCTGCATGCCGCTGCGGTGCCGCTGTGGTGCCGCGCCGCCACGCTGCCGCCGCGGTCGGCCCGAGGCAAGGCCCGAGGTGGCGGGCCAGCGCCCACACCGAGTGTTATTGTTGTTGTGGCTTCTTTTCCTTGTATCATCGCTTGATTTGGAAATTAAACATTGAATCGTAAAATTGGAAATGCGAGCCGAAAGTCGTGCAGAACAAAAGGCGGAGAGAATCCACGCGCGTCTTGCACACAATTTGATTACGTTCAGTAGGATGAGCATCGCCCCGCGCACGTCGTTCAGTGGGTGTGTGTGTGTGTGTGTGTGTGTGTGTGTGTGTGTGTGTGTGTGTGTGTGTGTGTGTGTGCGTGCGCGCGCTCGGCCGCTGCTCAGTAACAGTCTTACACGCACTGCCACTTTTACAACGCTACCCGCCCGCCGGTTTGAATTCCAAGAATTGATAATCACGCGTGAATATGACAGGGAAAAGAGGGAGAGGGGGGGGGGACCCTATTAGTGCCTCGTTACAAATTTGACGAGAAAGGGAGAAAACGGCCCCCTGCTTTACGGGCATTACGTCGCCCGACGCGCACCCGTCACAGCGTGAAATCCAACGCCACATTCACACGCACGGAGGTCGACTCACACAAGCACACACAGAAGCATTCCACTCGAGGCTGTTTTGGCCCGTAGGAAGCAACGCTAATAGGTATCGGCCAAGAATAAAGTTTTCCTTTTTTTTTTTTTTTTTTTTTTTTTTCGACCACTTGCTCCTGGATCTAGGTTGGCCCTACGCGTCCTACCGCGGTGAGGGTTTCAAGCGGGAAAACCAGTGGCGGATCGGGTGGGAAAGAAGAAGGGGGGGGGGAATCCTGTAGGAATCGGCGTTCCTTCGCCTTCCCGGTTCGAAAAGGTGTTTCATATCGGCCGGCCTGCGCGGCGAGGCGGCAACACTGGCATTCATTGAAGATCCTGCATAGCATCGCCCGGCCAGGCCAGTCGCCTTCAGCATCGCCGGGCCGAGGGGGCCGAGGGGAGCGCGGGGTGAAGGGGGTGCCTCCCCGCCAACCCCCTCTAGGGCCTATCTTTGTACCAGTGCACCCAGGCTCCGTCCTTTTGCTGTGGCCGCCTTGCCCCCTCCCCGCGCCGCGCCCCCACCCCGACACCTGGCGGGGCCCGGCGGCGCGCTCATTGGTCGCGGCCGAGGGCGGGGGGCGTGGCGGGGAGGCGGCGCGCGGGCGGGTCCTTGAGCACGCCCCCCACCACCGAGGCGAGGCGGCTCACGGCCTGCTTGGCCGGCCGGCTGGCTGGTCCTGCCCGCCCGCCCTGCTGCAACAGGTAGGCAGACGGACGAAGAAAGGGACAAAGGATGAATTAAAGAGATGGAAAAGGTGGAGATAAGCAGAGGAAGAAGGAAGACTGGAAGAGGAGGGCCACTCCCGGATTGGCTTTGGCTGGCTTTGGCTCGATGCCCCCAAAGCGTTCGTTCCCACACCGACACGTCGCGTCGTGCTGCCCTGGCCGCCAGCTCGGCCAGTCCGGCCACGGGGCCAGTCCGGCCACGGGGCCCACGGCGGCCCACGGGGCCCCCGCCTCCATTTGCTTCATATTTCTTGAAACCCCAGCCAGCCCCGCAGCCAACCCGGTCCAGCCGCTGGACTCCAGACATGGAAACATTTCCGGTGGCGGTGTGGGAACCGCGGCGACGTCCTCCGTCACGTGGCGGTCAAGCCGAGGCGTGAGAATGTCACTCGAATCGATACTGGGCGCGGCGGCTCGTGCGGCAACACCTGGAGCCCGGGGGCGGCGGCGCGGCGGCGTGCCTGGCCCTGCTCCGGCCGAGCGCCGCGCGCTAGGCAACCTCAACGCACGCGGTGTTGCAGCGCGCAGTCCCTCATTCAGTTCGCATCCTCGTGTTGCAGTGCCGCGGTGAATTTCATCGATCGGGGTGAAAAGAGCAGCGGATCGCGAGTGCGGGCGTCTGGTGTTGTATCGAATCATTTACCTCCGGTAAGGCGATACGTTGGAACCGCCAACGTGAAAACTACACCTCGACGTGTGCCCGGGTAACTCCAGCCCGCCCCGCCGCCCCTTGATGACCGACTCGGGCCAAACGATCTCACAAGCCTCGGTGATCCTCTTCCTTTTTCTCTCCCCTTGGATTTTTTTTTCGGCTCAGGTAGCGTATCGGTTACGAACCGGCGACTTTTTGGCGGTCGTTCGCACATCAAGTCCCCTGTCTGTCCGTCCATCCGTCCGTCCGTCCGCCTGTAGGTCCGTTCATCACCAGCGTGACGCACTTGGTGCTGGTCACACGGCGCGCACAGCACGACGCGTGGTTGGCTTTCCCTGGCGCCGCGGGGCCGCAGGGTACCGCAGGGTAGCCGCAGGGTTGCGGTGGGGCCAAGCGGTATACCCGGTCGCTCAAATTCGGTTAGCGCCTCCCGACGCCCGTGTCCCCGTTCCCAGCGCGTTTGGGAATCTCCCTGAAAAGGCGCCGACCGACGCCGCTAGCCGACCGACGCCGCTAGCCGACCGACGCAGCTAGGACGCAGCGCCTGCAGGACCCTGCCGACGCGGGTAGTGGCGGCGGTCCGAGGCGTCTGCCGCGTCGGCAGCTGCGCGTTGTGACTCGGCGCGCCTGCTGTTCGCGACCCTTGTTGCGTTTTGCGCTGTCTGCTCGTCCGGCGGGAGGCCTCAGAGACAGAGGACGCCGCCGGCCCCGCCCCGCCGGCCCCGCCCCGCCGACAGAGAAGTTTGGGCTCGCCGCGCCGCGCGCCACCCAGGGTTAGTTGGAGGTGTCGACTGCAGACTGATTCCGAAGGATCGTTCCATCGCTGTCTCTCTCTACGGCGGTCCTTGAGGTGGCTGCTCGGGGCCAAGGCCACGGCAGGCAGGCCGCCGGACGATCGCCCGCTTGACCAATGACCCCTTCATTGGCCCCGTTGGGCCTCCATCGCCCGGTTCCTGTGCGTGATACCCGCCGGATGCACGGCTGCTGCCCACCACGCATCCTCCCCGCCAGGATCCTCTGTCGCCCTGTCTCTCTCGCACCCTCACGGGGACCCCATGAGTGCGACAGAGTGCGACGAAACGAGTCTTCTGATCGGCTGGCCGTTGGGGAGGGTAGGAGGGAAGGAGCCAAGCGCCTGCTGCTTCGGCAGGTCGCGCGAAAACCAATTTAAAAGCCGGTGGGCGGCGATGGCACGGGTTCGAGTCCCTGTCCCGGCGTGCCGTTTTCTTGCCTGCCCGGGGTAGGGGGTTTGGGTGGTAATTGGGGCCGGGTAGGATGGGGACGGGGCGGAAGACAGAGTCACTTGCAGTGCAGGTGTGAAGACGATGTTTGGTTGGCACTCGCTGCACCTGTGCTGTCCTCGTCTCGCTCACAGCCACCTCCACCCCATTCACCCCAACCCCCGCCGCCTCGGCCGGCCGGCCCGCCTACCTGTTGAAGCCTGTGGCTTGCTCGGTGGCGGGGATGGCGGGCGGGGGGCGCGGCCGACGGGGGGAGGGGGGAGGCACCGCGGAGCCATGGCTGGAAGGCGCTGCCCGCGCCGCTCCGCTCGCAAGTCGTAGACGCGCCGCCGTGCCGGCAGGACAGAGCGTCGTCGTGCCGAGCGCGTGTGCAGTGGAGGCACTCTGTGCGGCACTCCGTGTGCAGTGAGGTGCAGTGTACAGTGCAGTGTAACTTCCAGTGAAGGCATGCGGCGCCGGTCGCAGCCCGCCGAGCCGCGAGTGACATGAGGGTGCGGGTGCTGCGCCAAAGGCTCTGCCAAAGGCTCTGCCTTCTGCTGGCGCTGTGCGCCGCCCTGCCATCGCCCCTTCCCCTCGCCGCGGCGTGTGGCCCCGGCCGGGGCGCCGGGCGACGCCGAGGCCCCCGCAAGCTGACGCCCCTCGTCTTCAAGCAGCACGTGCCCAACGTGTCCGAGAACACGCTCGCCGCCAGCGGGCTGACGGAGGGCCGCGTCACGCGCGACGACAAGCGCTTCAAGGACCTGGTGCCCAACTACAACCCCGACATCATCTTCAAGGACGAGGAGGGCACCGGCGCGGACAGGCTCATGACGCAGGTGAGTGTGGTGCGCGGCTGCCATTCATTGGGCGGTCCAGTGAGCTGCGACCGCCCCCGCGGCGTGTCGGTCTGCACTGCAGCAGCGAGGGAGGCGAGGGGGCAACCACTCAAGAAATCATGTGTCCCCTTGAGCGCCAGAAATCTCTGAATATCGGAAATCTTTCCCCAAACAAGGCAAAAAAAGAAACCAAGCAAATTTTGGGCGCAAAATCGGTCGAAATCTTGCGAAATCCGTTGAAATCTCTTCCCCTAAGAAATGTTGTGTCCCCAAACATAGCAAGTGGTTGCCCCCTCGGAGGGAGGCTAGGGCGCGGCATACCGCCAGGGCCGCGCGCAGTTCAGTAACCTTAGTGACAGTCGCCCGGCGTCACACTGTGACAGTGCACGCGCAGCACTTTGCACCTCCACACCCAGAAAAATTACTTCTTGAATCAAGTAAATTTTACTTGTTAGTACAAGTAATTTTTTGCATCAATGTGCCGAAGTAAAATTGTGCTTTGAGTGAAGTAGAAATATTCTTGATATGGTTGAGATGTTGAATGAATGCAAAGCCTATGAGTGTTGATCTGACTGTCAATTTAGCTTGAATCAAGAATTTTTAACCAAGAAAAGTATTTTACTTGATTCAAGAAATTGTTTTCTGGGTGCAACATTACTCGAACTATTTCGCTTTTCGCCCTGAGCTGGCCGTTTTCGAGTCCGGGGCGGGAGAGGCTGATCCCAATCAGCGCTGCATCCGCCGCTTTGCCTCGCTCGCGCTGCTCGCGCTCATGGGGACAGAGCCACCAAGTCACTGTTTGGAGCCAGTCTCCCGACGGCCTCGGCGTTTAGTTCGAAGACTTGGAAGAGCGCGGAGAGGACGGGGTTTTTCTTGAGCAAACACCCATACTCGGAGAGCGGAGAGCGCGCGGGCCTTGTACGTTTTCTGTTTGCATTCGTCCGCGCGGGGCGGCGGCGGACCGGCGGGGCCTGAGACACGCCGAAGGAATCCCTCTGGGGTGCCCGACTAGACGCGATCATGCCTGGGAGAATTTCCTCACCTGCCCGCGATGGTCGAAAAATAAAACCTTTGGAATATTCTAATATCGTGGCGTTTCGGCGTGGCGCTGGAGACGGTTGTTGGGCAGCGCAGCGGACTCTCGTTCCGCCTCTGCGGCCGCCTCGACGGACGCCACGGCGGTGCCGACGGTGTTTGCAGAGTGTTGATTTCAGAGCGAAGGGATTTGCATCTCATTCGGTGGGAGGGGCGCGGACGCCAGCAGGCTGATTTCGAAGGATCATTTCGTCGCTCTGTCTCTCTCGCACTCCTGGGGCATTCCTTAAGGGCGCGAGAGAGACAGAGCCTGTGGAATCAGGCGGACCCGGCGTCTCGAATGTCGCGTGTGACGACGCCGTGTTGCGTCACAGCCGCCGTCACAGGGCGTGGGCCGCGCAGCCGCGCACTACAGTAACCGGGCCTTCAAACGGAATGCAAACAAATGGACCAAACTCAGCGCGCCGCAGCGCCCGTCAAATGAGTGACAGAGAACCGTTCGTCTCCGGTTACCCCATCTTAGTATTTGTCGAGGCCCGGCCGGCGTCAAGTTGTGTTGGCGTGGGCGGCCGGCGCGACGCTACCTGGCCGCCCGGCTGGCCGCCCTGGCCGTCGCCCCGGCGGGTAGCACGGTAGAGCGCCTCACAACATCCGCTGGTAGGCGAACCCGACACCCGCGACTGGACGGCGGGGCTCTGCACGCCGTGCCGTGCGTGCCGTGCGTGCCGTGCGTGCCTGCCCAGTGTCAGTGTCGCCCAATGAGATAAGCGCAGTCCGACCCGACACGTCTGCAAACAGACGCGCCCTGTCCGCGTGCTCTTATCTCCCCTCAATAACGTGTAATTCATTTCGACCACTTGCGAGCACCACCGCTGCTGTGCCGGGAGGGCCGTCGCCCTGCTCAATGGATCGGAAACAGAGTGTTGGTGATTGAATGGGGCGTGACGGCATTGTCGCCGCAGCACGCCGAGGAGGCCCGGTAGCACGGACCGGCGTAATCAAATTATCCTATTGCTCTCCATTTTGTGCTAACAAGCCCCGTTCTGGTGGCCGCTGTGCGTGGCGCTGCGTGGCGCTGCGTGCCCAGGGTGCTCGTGTCAATCACGACGGCCGGGTGACAAAGACCGCGCATCAGCGGGGGGCATTGTGTGCGCGCGGCGCGGCCGTCCAAACAAATCACCGGGAGCGAAGGGTTGTTGCGAAAACGAACGGCGGTATGTACTCGGCTGGCGGGGAGGCGGCTCGATGCTGCCGGCCTGCAACAAGTAATGCAGCACACTGTCCCGTTGGGCCGTGAGGCGGTGAGGCCACGAGGGGCCTTGGTGCGCCGAGGGGGCCGCTCCGCCATTACAGGTGACTAAACAGGATTAAATAGACGCCATAAAACGGACCGCCCGCCAGCCCCGCCGGCGTCAAGTCTCTGAACCAACGCTTTGAAAAGGAAAAAAAAAGAAAAAAACTACCACTTTCTAAATTTTAACTGCTTTTCTCTCTCTCTCTCTCTCTCTCTCTCTCTCTCTCTCTCTCTCTCTCTCTCTCTCTCTCTCTCTCTCTCTCTCTCTCTCTCTCTCTCTCTCTCTCTCTCTCTAAATTAATTCAATTTGGAGGATGAGGCGGCCGGCCCACCTGCCCGTGATCCACCAATGCGCGCTGACGCCGCTAAGGCCGGCCGGCCGCGGCCCGGAGCCCGACGAGCTGCGGCGTTGCCGCCCCGCGTATCAAATCGTTATTTCCTGCGGCCCCAGCGGCCAGCCCAGCGCCCAGCATGGCGAGCGCATATATATATATATGTGGCCTCAAAATGGACGCCTCGGGATCCTCGGAGGGACTGCCTGCCGGGACGCCGTCGGCCGGAGCCTCGCGGGGCACCTCCCCGCCGTGGTGCCCGTCGTACCCACCGCCGCACAGTGGGCCAGAGGACCGTTCACACAATCCCGGACACGTTTTGAGCTCCAGAGTCGCTAAATGGGACTCGAATCGAATGGGTAACCCCACCAATGGATTGCTCTCCAAACGAGGAATCCATTGGTGGGGTCACACGTTCGATTCGAGTCCCATCTAGCGACTCTGGAGCTCAAAACACGATCGGGATTTTGTCCGTCTGAACGGTCCTCTGGCCCACTGTGCGCCGCCGACCGGGCAGTCGTGTGAGGCGGCAGGGCTTATCAGATGTCGATTATTGACCCTGGCCCGAACATAATGGTACAAGATAAGTCCATTTACGAATAAAATATGACGGAGCCGCCCAGGGTTTTCAAGGTTTTCGGGTTGGGCGGTGGGTCGGGCCGCGTGCGGGGGTGCGGCGTACAGTGGGCGCGCTGGCGGCGCCTTTTGCACGCACTGGAGTCGCTGGAGTCAGCCCGCTGCCGTGTGGCCGCCGTGTGTTGATTAATGTGCAGGAACCCGCCGGACAAGTGGCACTCCAGAGTCGTGTTGACGCCTCCATGCACCTGGGGGCCTGGCCTTAGCCTGGCTGGCGGAGCAAGGGTTGTCGACCACACAAAGCACCAGCTACTTTTCCCCCTTTCTTCATCTTTCTTTATTTTTAGAATCGAGCCATTTCTCGTGTGTGCGTCCTGCGTGTGTGTGTGTGTGTGTGTGTGTGTGTGTGTGTGTGTGTGTGTGTGTGTGTGAGCGCGCGCGCCTGTGTATAATCGCACAGGGCCCTTACACGGCCGTGTGATGTACTGGTTTCACATTCCTTAAAAGGGGCTCACCTGCAATAAGGCGAGTCTGTCTGTCAAAACAGAAACGGGGGAAAAAGAGCGAGTGGCTCCATAAACTTGATGCTACATCATTAATCCCTTTTATTTTGGCTCGCAATGATAATTATCGCGTGCAGTATATGGACTGGCCCTCGTTTACGGCCCGGCCACATTGTTGTGGATGCGGCCGCACAACGCGGTCACGGCTAAGCTGCGGGTTCGATCCCCGCCCGCGCACCGACATGTTTCTTTTTCTTCGCTCTGAAAATCGGAAGGTCAGACTTCTTGCCACTCCAGAGTTGAGACAAAGAGTGTTACACCGCAAAATGGTCCGAGAAAATGGTCTGAAACAATGTCTGACCATTGTCGACTTTTCCGTTCAATTTTCAGTGTGTTTTTCTTCTTCTTTTGTTTTGTCGTTAGGGTGTCAGCTTGTATGTTCCTGGGTGATCCTCCCGGCTGGCGATCGCCGCTGTCGTCGGATCAAGCTTCCAGAGCGATGTCAATGCGGTTCGATCCCCGCGCACGCTGCTACCATGACGGCTGACTTTGTCTCCTTTTTTTCCACGATAAGACTCATTGAAGTGTTGAGGCGACGCGGCACGGGCCATCCGAGTGGCCGCGCCTCGTCGCGCCTTGTCCGACAGCCGGGACACCTAATCGGGCTGAAAGGGGAAAGGTGTAAGGGGGAGGGGGGAAAGGAGGGGGCTCAACAAGGACTAATGTGACACTAATGTGGGGCTCATCCCGACCGCCGGAATCACGCCGGGACGATAAGGACGAACACGGCGCGGCGGCCGAACCAGTCTCTCTCTCTCTCTCGCACCCCGGTGGGGCGCCCCTCGAGTGCGAGAGAGACAGAGCGACTCGCTGCCGGTGCGGGCCGCCGCGCGTCCGCAGCAGCCAGGTGAATACGCTTTCGGGTTGCTTGAAGAAGTTCCGGGTGCTTTTATGACTATTCGCCCCTTGCCGCGCGCACCCCGCCCCCTCCCCCGCCCCCTCCCCCGCCCCCACCCCGCCCCCTCCCCCGCCCCCTCCCCGCCCTGTCCTTCCCACGGCCCAGACCGCCAGGATGCGCGGGACGAGGACAGGTCGCTTTATTGTTTCACTGCCCTCTGACTCGGATGGTCCCGCCCTAGACAAAGGCAGAGAGCAACAAAGCGTTCGGCGCGGCGGCGGTGCGGCAATAAGCCCCGAGGCTCCGACACTCGAAATGACATTCGCACTTGCGGCGCCTGTAAAGCAAAAAACTGCGAAGCCCTGGCGGCGCTTGGCACCTCTTTGCAGGCTGTTTCGCACTTCGCCGGCCTTGCTTCCTCTGTTTCCGTCGCTTGTCATCCGGGGGGTGCCATCCATCCGCAGGCGGCGGTCAGATCCGCCCCCTCCCCCTTTCCGTTTGCTGTGACAAGAATGTGAGACGAATCGTGTGGGCCAGCATCTGTGTTTGTTGGGGTACAAGACACGAGCTACCTCGCTAGGTGTGTCTACCTGGCTGGCCGGCGCGACGGGGGGCCCTCTGTGTCGCCCCGTCGCACCGGAGGGCAGCGCGTCGTGGCGGTGCGTCCCCCGGGACCGTGGCGGCCGGGGCAGCGCGCCCGCTTCCCAGAAATCCACCAAATTTAGACTAGGAAATCAGTTCCGGTGCCGTAGGCGGCCGGGCGAGCACCGTGGGGCACCGTGGGGCTCCGTGGGGCACCGTGGGGCGCCGGGGCGACATAAAAGTGGCTAAAAGACCGTGTGCCGTGTCGAGCGCCTTTTCATCGGGGTGGTGTGTCATCGGGGTGCTCTCCGCCGCGGTGAGCGTCGGCATCCCGTCGGTGTTCGGACGAGGCGGTGCGGAGGCCTTCGCGCGCCGACCGAGTTTTAGTCGAGTCGCGCGACTCTTCGACTTCGGCGTCTTCCTCCATATCGCCCAGAGCAAACATTGCGTCATGTGTGCTTGCCGCCCGGCCCCGAAGCGGCGCTTTGTCGCGCTGGCCCTCGTGGGGCGTGGGTGCGGGAGGGACGAGGCTCCGGCCCGGAACCAGCCTGCACAGTGTTGTGACGGCGGCCCGCCGCTGCGCGCCGCTCGCCGCGCAGTCCGTCGTGGAGGCCCCGCGCGCAGCGAGGCGGGGGTGCCTGGGTCACGGTCACTGGGGTGAGTAACCCTCGCAGCGAGGCTCGCCGAGGGCAAAGCCCCCTCTGGGGCAGCCCCAGCGCTGGGGCGCAAGGAGCCCCACCTCGTGTGTTCGCGGGCAGGGCCTGCAGGGCCTGCAGGGTCGTGCAGGTCGTGCAACATCGCCTCCAAGATCGCGCGCTGAAGAGCCTCGAAGAGCCCCCCGACGTGGCAACCTGGCGGACTGGCGCCCGGAGCCTGGAGGACTGCGAGCACCCGGCAACAGCGCTTGGCCGTCGCAGCAAAGCCCTTCCAGCCAGGGCCTGCCTACTTTCCCCGGGGCCCGACTCAGAATAGTGCACGGCAAAATTTGACGTGAAGCCGACCGAGCCGCGAGCGCTCCCTGGGTTTGTTTAGTGCTGGAATGTGACTGGAGACTCCAGGCGGCTCCAGGTGGCTCCGGGCGGCTCCAGGCGGCTCCAGGCCCGCTATGTGGGATGCTGCGCTGCGTGCGCCTCCACGCCCCCCGGACGGCCGCCGCGCCGCCCCGCCACCGCCGCGCCGCCATGCTGCCGGCCGCCATGTTGCCTGGCTGCGCCGGGCCCACTCTACTCGGCGTCGCGGCGGACACCTCGCGCAGCGCGGAGAGAAAGCGCGCCTCCGCTCCCAGCTTCGAGCGCCGAAAACGAAAACAGAAGAGCGTTTCTAGCTCGCCGCCTACATCGGGGCTGCTCTGCTGGCCAGGCTCATCCCGAGCCGAACAGTGCGGGTGCGAGGGAGACAGAGCGGCGAAACACTGTGCGGAATCAGACTCTCGTGCATCCGGTGGACGCGGAATGCGAGACGCCGACTTTGACGCGCGCGGGGCGCGATGGGCGGCGATAGGGCGGCAGCGAGGCAAGACAGTGAGCAGCGCGTTTTACTTTTCCTTGTTGCTGCTTTGTTGTTGTTGTTGTTGTTGTTGTTGCTGTTGTTTTTGTTGATGTTTTGCAGCGCGTGACGTCCGTCCGCGCGATACGGAGTGCGGGATCGGGTTTCCTCGCCTTCAGCGCCTCCTGCGGGCCGGCTAGCTTCCTGCTGCCGCCGCTGCCTGTTCGATGACCGCGGACAGGTGCCGTGGCGGGGCGGGGCGGGGCGGGGCGGGGCGGGGCGGGCTGACCCGGTGTCGTGCACGGCGCCTCGCGGCTCCAGCTTGAGCGTCGAAACGTTGCCTGGAATGGGGCAGGAAAACGTGAAGGAAAAACGAAAGAGAAAAAAATAAAATAAATTGGAGTGAATCTGCGGCTGCGCGTCCGCATCTTTTCCGCTTGGCCCGGGCGGCAGCCTGACACGCTACGCCTGTAACCGATCCCTGCACATCCTGCTGGCCCCGTCTTGGCCCATGTATATCCTGTGGGACTCGGTGGCCACTACGATGCCGCGCAGCGACTCGCACCTCGACGACGTCCTCGACGACGTTCTCGACGACGCCCTCGACGACGCCCTCGACGCGGCCGCCAAAAGCCGAAACACGGAACGCAACGCAACGCAACATGCGCGCGGTCGCAGCGCGGGCCCGGACTGTATCATCGGCTGGGAATAATGTAAAAGTGAGTGCACCTTTAAAACGAAATTACATGTTGGCCGGGACCGTAACAACAAACAAACCAACAAGCTTCTGCTGCGCGCCTTCTTTCTTACTTTATTTGTTCTTTCAATTTTTCGGGGCTTTTATTTCCCCGCGCTGTTTGCTTCACGGGTGCATGTCGTGTGGTGTACAGCGGTGTCCGGCCGCCCTGGCCCGTGTGTGTGAGTGTGTGTGTGTGTGAGGGGGGGGGGGCCTCCTTAGTCGCACCTCAGATCGTGTGCCCGCGGCTCTCTGTCGATCCCAGCGCCAAGTGACAGTCGAATATCGTGCCCATGTGCCCGTTTGACACGCGTCAGTAGTGTGGCATAAGATATTCGTCATCGATTGACCCAGTCGATCACCATAGTGGTTCGCGGTGGTTTTGAACCATGAACTCCGGGCCTGCCCGTGCTGCTCGTTGGGTTTACGAAGTGTAAGCCGAACTCCGCCTCGCCGTCGGCCGCTCGGTTGTCGGGTCGCGGGGACATTCCTCCGGCGCTGCCCCATCCTCCGGGAGCGATACGAAGGCGAGTCCCGGACCGGAGGACCGGAGTCCCGGAGGTGGTCGCCGTGATGTATCTCGGGACGGACAAAAAGTGGCATAATGACCAGTCCCTGTTGTCACTACAGCTCCCGCCCATATCCAATTAAAATAATTTAATGGCGCGCGGTGCGTGCCTCCTTGCTTTGTGGCCGCGCGGCGTGTTGCGGTGTAGTGGTCAGACTGCTGTGGACCACCTCAAGGTGCCTGCCGCGCCAGACCCGCCACCCGATTTTTCCTTTTTTTCTTCTTTTTTTTTCGACGCGAGGCTTTTCTTTTCGTCATGTTGGTGCTGTTTGCTTTTGTTTTTATTTTTCGCGCGGACTGCAGACTGCACCGTGCCGTACCGAGCGCCTCCGCCGCCCACTGCTTTACAGCCTGCTCTCTTCTCTCATTAGCGGAAAGGCGCCGGCCGAGCCGAGTGGGCCGAGTGGGTGTAAACAGGCAGTTCAAACTTCCGCCGCTTCCTGTCCAAAGGGGGCGCGTCCGTCGCTTCCCAGAGGGACGGCGGCGGCCCGGGCAGTGTTCACACCCGACACACCTCCAGGGGCTCCACGCCCCCAACGCGTTTCAGGCACAACAATAACAACAAACAGCAATAATAAAAATTGAAAATAATTTTTGATTTCGTTTTTCAATGTTGCCGTTTGGCAAGCGCGTCGTGATGGGTGTGCCAACGACGCGCGTGGCCCCGCGGCAACGCGGCGCGCCTAACGCTACCAACGTTACGGGCCGAAATAAATACATGATTGCCCGGCGCGCAATGTAATGGCAATGGCCGCTCCGTTTTGCCATTTTATTTTTATCTCGTCCGGACGCCCCGCCCCGCGCCGGCCCCGCCCCGACTCCATGCACGTGATGTGTTATCCCGGCGGTGCATATTTCGCATTTCTCGCATTCTGCAGGTCGTATTTGCTGGCCTGCCGGCGCGGAGGCCGATCCGAGCGACCGCGCCGAGGGGCACAGCATGCGAGGTGGTGGTGGCGCGCCGTGGCGGGCGGGGCTTGTACTGTACACTGCCGAGCCGCGGAGGATCGCTGTCTCTCTCGCGCCTCTACGGACGCCCCATCGGAGTGCGACAGAGACAGCGCTGGAGTCGTTCGGGAGGCACCGCCGGGCACCGCCGAGGCGGCGGGGAATTCAAAATGGCAGGGAAACCGTGCGACAGCGAACCGGGAATGCGCCGATGTCGCTGTGTGTGTGTGTGTGTGTGTGTGCGTGTGTGTGTGTGTGAACGCGGTGGCCGTTTTGCGCTGGATGAAAAATTGCTGAAAACCAAGTTCCTCCCGGACTGGTTTGTGGTGGCTCCACGCTGCGGTCATGCGGGTTGCGTTCCTCTGTTCTTACTGTACCGTGCCTGACCGAAGGATTATATGGGGTCGTACGGCGGCGGGGCGGGGCGGGGCCGCGCACAATGCTTGACCATTGTCCCGTGTGTGATACCCGAGCCGCCGCCGCCAGCCGCTACCGCCACCAACAAGTACTACTCCGAGGTGTGACTCGCTGACGTCATCGGCAGCCGCCGCCGGGTCTGGCCGTGACGAGTCGGACCTCCTCGTCGTCGTGGAAACGCTTCGGCTCGCTTTGGCTGGCTCATTGCACATGCAAACCTGTAAATCAGCCGCGCGGGTGTTACAATGCTGCGCCTCGTGCCGGGCACACTGTCAACGCGGACTAACAACGCGAGGCAAAGGGGCTGCCTGCTACCGACGGCTAGCCGCACCTGTGCGCCGGGTACTCATTAGTTGGATCGGGCGCGGGAGAGAGAGAGAGAGAGAGAGAGAGAGAGAGAGAGAGAGAGAGAGACGTACAGACAGAGGACGCGGAGACGAAAATGGAAAACTTTGGGAAAGTGCTGCTTGAACGCGCGGCCCGCGGCGGAAGGCGGCGTGGGCGTGGTTGTGAGGAGCGAAAATCCCTGCTGTCCAGTCAGTCCGTGGACGCGGCGTGCGTCGCGTGACAGACTGAATGGTGCCATTTATCACCGTGTAGCGACGCGGAGCGACAACAACACGCGACCATTAATAAGCATTCGAGCCTGGCCCCTGGGGGAAAGGGGCGCGCATCTGCTGGCCTGCCACGCCGTGCAGTGATGGATTTTCAAAACTTGAGGTGAAACTGCGCTGCAAATTATGTTCGCGGGGCGCTGGGCCGTGGGCCACAAGCTTACATCATTTACGTTGTCGAGATGCAAATGCGTGGCTTACCGCACGCTCACATTGCGATTCACGTTGCAGCGGACGGAATGCACTCTGCGGCCCGCCGCCCCGGGTCATCGCCATTCAGCCATTCAGTCGCTCTATGTAGTCCATCTGACTCATCGCCGTGGATGCTGCGCCCGGCTCGACTCCGCGCGCCCGTCTCGGCTGCGCTCGGCTCGGTGGCGCGCTCGGCTCGTCTGGTGGTTCCAGGAGCATCAGCGCGTTCTTCCGAGAAACGAACACCGCGCCTCTATTGTGCCACCCAGGCGTCGCCGAGCGTGCTTAACGCGCAAAGCCATTCAGTTTGCCACTTTTCATTTTGAAAAAAGGAAAAAAATTTAAAAAAATAAAAAGGAAGGGAAAATGATTTTTTTTAGCTGTTGTCCGGCTTAGTGGAGCTCATCAGGTCCAGCGGCGGCTTGCCACCGGATGCACCCGGGTGGATTTACACCGCCGGCGCCCCGGCCTGCAGTACGAGCAATGAAGCCGAGCACCTAGCGCCACCCTTTAAGTTATTTACACTCCTCAATGGCGGACGACGGCGACGACGGCGACCTTGTTGCCGGCCCGGTTCCCAGGACCGCGGCGCCTTGTAACTGCGCCCCGGCCCCCGCCAGTTACCGGCTTCTGTTTTGGCGATCGGCAGCCAGCGCACTGTCAGCAGCACGGCGACGGGGCCCTAAATGTTGTCCGTGTCGGTGTGCTGCAAGGCCCTCAATGAGTAGAGCTGGTCGGCAGGTTTATGGTGGTCGCCACCGGCTGAGGCCGACCTGGACGTGGCCGTCGAGTCGTTTTCATCGCTGTCTCCCTCGCGCCGTTGCGGGACATGAGTGCGACGGAGACAGAGCGCCGGCCCTTAGCCGGCTCGCCCTTCGCGGCACTGTCTGAGCGGCACTCGCCTGTCGGTGGTTGTTATTACTCGTCCATTATGGTTACATTATCGATACATAAAGCCCCTATTGTTGGTGTCCGTTCACCTTGCTCACCTACTGCATGCCCACGACCGGCGTGGTTGTCGGGGTGGTGTTGGTATGCGGCGGGGCGGCGCGTCAGGCAAGTGCCTCCCAAAAATTAAAGCTCATGGCCGTGTCCATTTTTCGCCAAGCGGTGGTTACTGTGCATCTCAGGATGGAACACATTTGAAATGGAGTTTAGAATTGAACTGTCCCGATGCACAACGCTTGTATCGCACACAATCTCCAGCAAGATGCACACCCGAAATGTTTCATTTCGCTAAGTTGGCACTTCCTGGCGTCCTTCCCAGCCGGCCTGGGGCCGTAATGTTTTGACAAGGAAATTCGCCTGAGAGGCTTTGCCAAGCCGGTCCCCCCTGGTCCCCCCGCCACCGAGGCGCGTTCGAAGCGTCGAGAGCTGTTTTCACTTGACGCGGCCTAAGCCCGCCCGCCCGAGCCAGCCCACTCCCACGACAATAAAAATAATAATAACTTTTACCTGGGGACTGATGGAACGATGGAACCCTTGTCTGGCGCGTTTATGGCGTGCTGGCCAAACGCTCGCCGCCGACCTGGAGGTTCAGAGCATAAAGGTGAGCCCGGTATCGCACGCCGCGCGTCGGACTAGTGGACTGGTAGGTGTGCGAGTCCTTTCGGCGCCGAGGACCCCGTCGAGGACCGCGTCGAGGGCGGCTCCTTGACGTCGAGGAGTCGGGGGGCTTACCCAGCACGCGTGCCAATGGTGGCCAAGCCCGGCTGCATTATGCTGAGGCACGCGCGCGCCCCGCCCCGCCCCGCCCCGCCCCGCCCCGCCCCGCCCCGCCCCGCCCCGCCCCGCCCCGCCCCGCCACAGGCACGCACACTGCGCGCAACCAGTCTTCCCGTAGATCGGTAAGGCGCGGCAGACGGTCAAGGCATGTCAAGGACGGCCGACGGCGAAGGGAGTCCCTTCCAGGGCATCCAGACAGACGGTGACACGACAGGGCGCTGAGCCCTGCATTCCTGGGGAAGGGGAGGTGGGGCGCTGCACTGGCGCGGCGAAGCGCCAGGGGCCTAGAAGGTGGGGGCTGCGGCACGGTGGCCGGGCCGGCCGGGCAGCAGGGCCGAAACCGGGCCGAGTCCTGCTGGTCCTGCTGGTTAGAGTCCCGCCGGCCCGGTCCAGTGTGCTGGCACGGCACCCCAACACGCGCTTTACAAGGTATAATGGATTTCCCACGGCCGACTCCTCCGGAGGTCGACGTCGGCCCGACCGGTAGGGGCCGGCCAGGAGCCCCACGGGGGGCAGGGCGGGGCGCGGCGGGGCGTGGCGGGGGGCCTCTAACTACATTTGGGTGCCGGTGTTGAGTTCATATAGTGATGGTCCCTTGCTCCTCCGTGTTCCTTTTCTCGGCGATAAATCATGGCCTCTTCCTCTCTTTCTCTCTTTCTCTCCCTCTTTCGCTTCCCCGCCTCTCTTCTCTCTTTCCCTCTCGCTGTTGGTTGTGGCGTCCCGTCCGGCGGAATCCATAACCTCCGAACTGCCATCGAATGGGCAGCTCCCTCGCGGTCGCCGTCGACACGCCGTGACACTTGTTGGGCGCGGCCATGCGGCGCGGCAACTTCCAGTGGGGGAGAGATTATCTTCCGTCGCCCCGTGACACCTTTGCGTCCTGAAGGCGGGGGGAGGCGTAGAAGGCTGGAGCCATAAAACCCCATCGCTTGTCTAGCACCTTGTCCCGAACAAACGGTCCATTGAGGAATACCACCGGGCCGGGACCCAGGACGCACCATCCTGTACCAACACACACAAAACAAACTTTTCGGGATGAGATATTTTATCAGTGGCGGCCTTTCTGGACTTGAGGCTGGGTCCTCGGAGTCGGTGCGCCCGGCTGTCGCGCGCCGGCTGGCCCAGATTCGGCCTGTCACCCGATCGGCGCCCGCCTTGCGCCCGCCCGGCCCGCGTCATTAATATTCCCATCCCAGCCTTTATTTTGACATAATATCGTGAGACGCAAATCCGCGCCGCCCGCCTGCCTCCTGCCCGCCGGAGCGCGTGTGTCCGTCGGGGCGACGGCGCCAGCCAAGCTGTGTCGCCCCGTCTCTCTCGCACCCCCGCGCGACGCCCCGTGAGTGCGACAGAGACGGCGCCACGAGGGCACCGTTCGGAACGGAGCTGCGGCCCGAGGCCCGGACCGAGGGGTCACCCGATCCCAATGATGAACTTTTTTTTGTTTTGAATTTGTAGTAGTCGGATGTCACGTCGCATTCCAAAGGGTTGGTGTTAAGCTGATCAACGTGTCTCCGGAATTAGGGCGATACCTCCTGGAGTCGAGGCTGGAGGACTGCTGGAAGCGACGCCGCGGGCAGACGACCTGTGCCTGCAGGAACTCGATGCTCGTAGTTCGGCCAGTGGCGTAGCTTCGCCATGCGCGTCGCCGGACAAACACTGCTGGCATTCTCCTCCGTCGCGTCGCCGCGTCGCCGCCACCGAGACCGTCACCCTAGCGAGACGGCGAGACGGCCTGGCTGCCCCGATGAAATCCGAGCCGGACGGCACCTCGCTCTGTGCGCGTCTGGGCGGCCGGCCAGCCCCGCAGCGCCACCAGCGCCGCGGAGACAAATTAACGGAAAGCGGTCATTAATTGACAGTGGCAGGTCGGACCACATCGCGGCATCGCGGCCACCGATTCCGAACACTGCTTTCGTCGCTCTGTCTCTGTCGGTGGGGTGCGAGAGAGACGGTCGCTGCTCCGCCGGCCGGCTCACAGTGGGTCAGAAGACCGTTGAGGCGGCCAAAATTATAGACGCGTTTTGAGCTTAGAGTCGCTAAATGGGACTCGAATCGAACGTGTGACCCCACCAATGGATTCCTCGTTCAGACAGCAATCCATTCGTGGGGTCACACGTTCGATTCGAGTCCCATTTAGCGACTCTAAGCTCAAAACGCGTCTAGAGTTTTGGCCGCCCCAACGGTCTTCTGACCCTCTGTGCGGCTCCCGCTGCTCGCCCGCCCCGCCTCACTGACCGCCTCGATACGTCACCCGGAGTCCATTCAAACCGGTACACTGCAAAGCGAAGCGGAAAGGTGCGATGCGCGAGTGTCCTTGAGGTTCCTCTTACCTGCCCGAGCAGTCGCGCATCGTGACCTCCCTGTGGTCCGCCACGGCGGTATCACTTCGCCACAAATAATCTTAAAAGGAAGTTCCACGTCAATATTGTGGCACTTCAATAATAAAAATAAAATTAAGAAAAAAAGGTCGCCCCTGTGTGTGTGTGTTTGTGTGTGTGCCCGCGCCGCGCCGAGGTGGGACCGCCACCCCCACAGCGGGGCGCCCGGACCAATGGTGACTCACGGCTACCCTCACGTGTTGTACCAACCTTGTCGAGGCAACAAATTATAGGATGCAACACGGCGATAGGGCTTTTTTTTCTTTTTCTTCTGCTTCTCTCGTCCGCGCCGACACTGATGGCAGCCTGCCTGGAGGAAAACCTTTAGCGTTCTGGCGCACCTGGCAACATTTGAGACGAATTTTTTTTTTTTTTTCGCCTCAAGCTGATGCGTGGTTGATTTAAAAATAATTAAACAGAGACAACATCGGCGTGGACCACCCTTCAAACAGAACGCACCGCACCTCGCCCTGTTTGTTGTGTGGGATGTGTGTGTGTGTGCGTGTGTGTGTGTGTGCGCGCGCGCTCAAACACAAACACGCCGTGTCAGCGGGTCCTGGTCCGGCGAGGGACACTTATTGGAGTCAGGCAATCCAAAGGGACATCTAAAGGCCGGGGGATGCATGCAGGCGTCGTGTGCGGTTGTGGGCGGCTCTGGACGCCTCAAACGGAGTGTCTGTCTCCGTCCTCCCGGAGCGTCACTGAGGGTTTGCTTTTGTTTGTTTTAGCATTTGACTTTCTTTTCGCCGCTCGGCGTAGTATCGCCCGGCTATCTCTGTCTTCCCGCCCCCCCTCTCCCCTTCCCTCTCTCACCTGTCCGGCGTCTTCTCACACTTCTTAGCCGCGCGCGCCTATTTTCCCTGGCACGTCCGCAAACAACCACCGCGCGCACTTTGCGACCCGCGTTGTCATTTTATTTTCAAAGTATTTCGAGCACAGTGTACTTAGTGAGGAAAAGAAACATACAAACATTTTCAGGTATCAGCAGCGGCTGGGTGAGCATGTGCGTTCTTGCTTGCATACCTCCGGTTCAGGCCTGAGCATGCGCGCGTGTGTGACTGTTTGTGTGTGTGTGAGAGAGAGAGAGAAAAGGGGGAAAGGGGGGAGGGGAGCGAGAGCGCAGATAAAGCCTATTAACGATGCCACACACCGAGCTGGCGTCTCCCGACAATAACTAAGCCAAAGTGTCATCCACACGTCACAGACACTCGACTCCATTGACTGTGCGGTGTGGCATCGCACACAGCCTTTTCCCGAAAGCAATCCGCATTGTATTGTGGCGTGTCTGGCGTGTGTGCGCGGCCCGACCGGCGCGGCCCGACCGGCACGGCCCACTGTGCGGCTGTGCCCGGCCCGGCCCGGCCCGGCCGGCATGCATTGTGGTCGCTGCAAAGGGTCTCGTTTGCGATTTGCCCGCGCGTTGCATCGCTTTGCATCGCACCACTTTTCTGCCCATTTCGCGGCCTGAATGGGAGTGCAGCCGGTCGTGTCCGTCATGTCGGGCCCGTGTTCCGTGTCGGCCCACTGGGAGGTGTCCCGACGAGCGCGGACCGCGTGCATCAAAGCAGCCAAGTTACACAACATGAGCATGATCGGCTAGGAATGATTCTCTGTGCCTTGAGTGCTCTGTGGTCCAACAAGTCTAAACATGAATCAGTTTTGTTTTTTTTTTTAAATTTTAAAATTTTCTTCAAAGCCATGAGAGGCCTGAAAAGCAACGACGATATGATGATGGTTCCATCTAAGAAAAACGTTCCAAATAATGTTTTCGGTTTGAAGGTACCATGCAGCGGCGGCCGGGTGGGTGCTGTGCTGCCTGAACCGGTGGCGTTGGGGAGACCTGCACGCTGGGGGCAGGCCAAGGTGCAGCAGATTTCGCGTTTTCGTCGCTGTGTTTCTCTCGCACTCATGTAGGGCGTAACGCACAGGTGCGAGAGAGACAGAGAATGACTTTCTGACTCGGTGCGGAGGCCAAGGGGCAAGCAGGGCCGTCGACGCCTCGTCTCGCCTAGTCACGATAAATCAGGCGCGTGACGCGTGGCGCGCGCTGACACGCGGACACGACAGCCTGTCTTGTTTCGGCCGCCTCGACGCGCCACATGTGTTGGCTGGGGCCGCTCGAGCCCCGCCAACAAAAAGCGCCTCGCCCTAATCATATTCCTCGCGCGAAAAAAACATGGCGGCCTTACGCAACGCGTCACAGCCGCTGGATTACACGCGGATTATCCAGCGCTCTATCCAGCTCCGCAATGGTGTCTGGAGCCTCCAGCGGAGCAGCGGGGCCTCCAGGATGGGCGGAGCGGCGAGCCGGCAACGTGGCCGCCAGGCTCCGCCTCCTCCCCTCCCCTCCCGCCGCGCTCCCCCTCCCCTCCCTCGCCGCGCCTTGGCCGTGCCTTGGCCGTGCCAGGGGCCCACGGCAGAATTCCGTGTAATGGCTCGCCGGGAGGCAGGGCGGGCGGGCAGGGGCGGGCAGGGCAGAGGCAGGTTTATCAATCACAAGGCCCGCCGCGCCGCGTCGCCCTATCACCACGCCCCGCCTTTGACGCCCCGCTGCCGCCGCCGCGGACCTAAACCGGCCCACTGCTTTCACGGCGACGCTGGTTTCCGGGCGGCCGGAGCCTCGTTTCCGGGGTGCATCCGCGGCCGCCGCATCGGCTAGGGTAATCCGGGGCCCCGGGTGGCGCGCCGCCGCGCCGGCCGTGGCGAGCCGGCAAGCCGCGCGACCATTTTGTTGCGCCTGGTCGGAATTCATAAATTGGAATGAGACTCCAGCAGCCTGGCTGCGGGCTCCAGGGACTCCAGGGACTCCAGGCCGGGACTGCCAGCACGGCGCCCCCCGGCCCCCGCCTCCGGCGTGCCTTCAGTGTGTGCCTCGCGAGGCCTCGCCGACCGCAAAACGCATTTTCATAGCTGCTCCTCCGCCATTCTTATTTGCCAGGGATGGATACAGCACGGGTGCTCGCCTCCCTCACGGTGCACTGCAGACTAACAGTATAGACCGTGTCGCTCTGTCTCTCATGTGGGCTTGCCGTGGAGGTGCGAGAGAGACAGAGCGACGAGAACGACTCTCTGAAGCAGTCTGCGGCAGGGATTATTGGCGTCCTCATCGTGTTGCATGTCCCCATTTTGACCGCAGCTGTCACAATCTTGCCCTGTCACCTCCGCGGGGTGCGGAAAGAGGGGGTGGGGGGGGCAGGAAGTCGCTGTGAATGGCGCGTCCGCAGCAAAGGGCGCCGCGGAGAGAAATTGTGCCGCGCGAAAAAGAATGGGTGTAATGTGTGTAGTGCGTTTGAATGGGGAGGCCAGCCTGACTGCGCGGGGGCGGCGGCGGGGCGGCGGCGGGGCGGCGGGGGCGGCGGGGCACCCTGTAGGGCAGCGCGGCCACACGCCCCCCGCTGGCCACTTGAAAGGGAGACCCGGTGAGGCACGACTCGACTCGGTCTGCCTGCCCCGTCGGCCCGGTGTGTGCCGCAAAGGCAGGCGTCCAACCCTCTGGTCGCCCCGACCTCACCTGGTGCACGGCACTGCAAGGACGACCCTGTCTGCTATTATGTTCCCTAAAATGGTGTTGTGTTTGTTGGGTCAACAGTCAAGCCGCCCGCTTGCCTGTAGTCCGGAACAGAGGGGCCGCGCTGTGGCCCTTGCGCTTGCGGCCAGGCAGCCAGCCAAAAGGCAGCCAGCCGACAGGCAGCCAAACGGCAACCCCGTAATGCTGGTAATCACACTAGGCGGGACGCGGGCGGCGCGGGGCGTCGCGGGGCGGCGCCCTGGGGACCTCCTGACACTCAGCCTCGGCAGCTGCTGCCGCCTCGCGCGCCGGCCGGCGTGGCGACTCGAACTCGGGCCCTCGGCTTCCCGGCTCGCCGCGCAAGCCCCTCGGCCAGCGCGTCACGACAACACTGACGTTTGTCTTGTCTGTTCCAGCGGTGCAAGGAGAAGCTCAACACGCTGGCCATCTCCGTGATGAACCAATGGCCGGGCGTGCGGCTGCGCGTCACGGAGGGCTGGGACGAGGAGAACATCCACGCCACCGACTCGCTGCACTACGAGGGCCGCGCCGTGGACGTGACCACGTCCGACCGCGACCGCTCCAAGTACGGCATGCTGGCCAGGCTCGCCGTGGAGGCGGGCTTTGACTGGGTGTACTACGAGAGCCGCTCGCACATCCACTGCTCCGTCAAGTCAGGTGGGTTATCTATCGGGCCAACAGAGACGTCGCTCCGTCGTTAGGGGGACGCATGCCAGCCGCGGACACACACACACACACACACACATCGGGCATGCAGACGGCCTTGGATGTACGCAGTGCGCCCCCTTTCCCCCACTCCGCCCGTTTAGGCGTGATGTGACCCCCCCTGCGCCGCCATCTTGATTCCGCTGCAGCCGACTCTCTCTCTCTCTCTCTCTCTCTCTCTCTCTCTCTCTCTCTCTCTCTCTCTCTCTCTCTCTCTCTCTCTCTCTCTCTCTCGCACTCACAGCGCCCAACAAATTCTTGTTAACTTACGCCCATTAAAGGGGCCCATTACAGTCCAACATGCCGTCGGGTCGAGATGGGGCGGGGTGGGGTGGGGCGGGGCCTACCTTTCTCGGGCCGCTGCAGCAGGGCGTATTCAGAGGGGGGGGGGCTGCCTGCCTTGCTGCACCTCGGAGATTTGCATACCTTTCGTTTCTTTTCGATGCTCGGCTTGCGAGTCGATAAGTCCAACTGGCCGACACCACCCCCGCCCCGCCCACCTCCGATGCATTGACTCTCTATCTCGCTCTGTGTCTCTCTCTTTGTATGTGTCCAGGATGCACTATAAGCGTGAAAGAAGGCGGAAAAAGTGTTGGCTCGGAATATCCAATTTTGCAGAGGAGAGATTAGCCTTGCAGCGCTTTGTGTGCAGCAGTGACTGCGCTGGGCCACGCTGGGCCGTGGGTCTAGCCCAGCTTAATGTAATCTCATTAACAGGACACGTCACATTCCTGCACAATTCATCGGCCTCCTGTCTTTTCTCTCTTTCTCTCTCTATCTCGCTCACTCACTCTCGTCCTCCTTTCGCCCCACTCTCCGTATAAGATATGTCCCCCACGGCTGATGGCCCAGGACGGCGAGGACGCCCCACGCACGTGCAGAGCGCCCCGTTACAGTTCAACAACCCGGGGCTGCGCCTTGGGCTGCGCCTTGGGCTGCGCGCGGAGGCCATGCACTCCGCGATGCACCACCCGCAGCACCCCAGAGTGAAATCCAAGTACCCGCGACTAACGTGGCTTTCTCGTTGTTGCAGAGTCTTCCCAGGCCGCGCGGTCCGGCGGCTGCTTCCCCGGGCGCAGCGTGGTGCGGACCCCCGACGGCCCCCGGCCGCTGTCCGAGCTGCGCGTCGGCGACTCGGTGCTGGCCAGGGACCCGGCCACGGGCGGCCTCGTGTTCAGCGAGGTGCTCATGTTCATCGACCGGGACCCCGAGGAGCGGCGGCAGTTCCTGCGCGTGCGCACGGCCGCCAACCGGACGCTCACGCTCACGCCCACGCACCTGGTGCCCGTCGTGAGGCAGCGCCAGCGGCAGAGGCCGGAGGACACGAACCGCGTGGAGGACGCCTTGGAGGACGCCGTCAAGGACGACGGCGAGGTGGTGACGGAGTTCGCGGAGCGCGTGCGGCCGGGCGACCGCGTGCTCGTGCCGGGGGCTACGCGGCACGACCGGCTCGACGGCACCGCGCTGGACGCGGTGGTGGACATCCAGCTGGTGCTGGAGGGCGGCGTGTTCGCGCCTCTCACGCGCGCCGGCACGGTCGTGGTGGACGACGTGGTGGCCTCGTGCTACGCCGTCGTGGACTCGCAGCGGCTCGCGCACTGGGC
Source organism: Stenchaetothrips biformis (assembly GCA_030522485.1). Taxonomy (NCBI): domain Eukaryota; kingdom Metazoa; phylum Arthropoda; class Insecta; order Thysanoptera; family Thripidae; genus Stenchaetothrips; species Stenchaetothrips biformis. The sequence goes on from CM060090.1 coordinate 3,439,005, forward strand.
CTTCGGACCGCTCCGGGTGTGGTATAACCTCAAGGAGGCCGTGCAGAGGCTGGGCAGGACGATGGCCTTGTCTGGCAAGGCCGCCAAGGCGCCGCCCCCGCAGAAGGGCGTCCACTGGTACGCTGACGCCCTCTACTCGTTGGCCAGGACCACGCTGCCCAGCAGCTGGCTCCACCAGTGACCCCGCACCGCCACGGCACCCGGCAACGCCGCAACGCGCACCAGTGATATGCAAAGCTGTACAATCTTTAATTAGGTTTTTATATTGTTAATTTGTGACGGTCGAAGCGAGGGAGCTCGGGGCCTGCCTAGTGGGCCTGCTTAGTGGACTTGCCCACGGCCAGGGCGTGCCGGGCGAGCCCAGCGCCAGTCCGGCGGTTAGCGCCCGCCAACGTGCTGGATCTGCGCGGCGTCTGCGCGGCGTCGGCACGGCGTCGGCACGGCGTGGCACGCACTGGCTGTGCTGCGGCGGGGCAGGCTAGGGCAGGCGCGCCCGGATGCCGACGACTGACCAAAAAACCACGCGCCTCTATTGTAGCGTAGGGCGCACAACCACAGGTTACCAAGTCGACTATAAGATAGTTAAATTATGGTGTTTTTACGTACCGGTACTCTTTTAATTTATGTTAGATTTGTTTTGTTTTGTTTTGTTTTCGAGCGAAAACAACATTGTTCATATTGTGAAAAAGATAACTTATTTATTTCTATGTGATTTCGAAAAAAAAATGTTTGTAATTATTATTTATTGGATGGGTTTGGCGGTGACGCTGAAGGCAGGGGTGGGAGCCTTTGCGCGTGGCGTGGAACAAGAATTACTCGAGGGAAGCGCAGTGTAGGAGTGTGTGTCGGACACGGTGAGGCGTACCTGTTTAGGCTGATTCTGTTTATAGAAATGTGTCCTTAAATTAAGTGAGATCTCCAAAGCTATGTGTGCTGCCCAAATGTTGTCTCCAATGTTGTAATGTTCATTAGAATTCTTCTTTTTAACCAATTGTTTATATTTTAAAAAGAGATGAATTCTAATGCCCTGTTTTTGTTTCACTTTTTGCGCAACTTGTAATCGGCCTTCAATATACCACTAGAAGTGAGACAAGATAAGATTACTAATTATAGCAAAGATTTGTAGAGTGTTGAACAACTTTAGCATCATTGTTGAAGTTTATTGAATATTAGTCATTCTTTAGTCATTTACAAATAGAGCCATTTTTGTATGTATGTATTATGTATCATTGTAAAAAAATGTACAATTTAATTTAAAGAAAGATGATATCTTACCCAGAAAGTGATAGAGAAGACTTAAAATGTACATTTAAAATGCAAATTTTGTAAAATTTGTATGTAAAATTTGTAAGTAAAAATGACTGGACTTTGCAGAAGGACCCAAAGTTAGTCCTGCCTGAAGATTTGTTAATGTTATCCTTTTCATCAAAGTCCTGTATATTTGGGTATTTAAAGGTCTGAAGCGTCCTGTGCACAAATGTGCCATGTGGTATACCTGCTTTGTAAGTAACAAATGTTAAATGTATTTTTCCATCTACATATATATCTATTATCTCCATGAGAATTGAATCGCCCCAAATTAATAATAAAACAAAATAATTGCCATATGACACGATTTGTTTGACTCTTCTCTCGAAGCCACCCCTCGACCCGCATGAGAAATGATTACAAGCCCAGATAAACAGCAGCGAAAACATCACTCGCAAAGGCAGTGAAAAGGCGCACAGAAAACAGTTTAGGTAAGAAAGGCGGCACACAATGAGTCGGTAAATGAGACTATCAAAGCGCAAAGGAAGCTAAAAGCTCGTTGAAGCATTCGCGCACTTTTTTTTCGATGGAAGTGTGGATGAGCGCCGCATGACTGGGCACTGCGTTGCACTGCGTTGCACTGTGGCTCAGTGTCCACTTCCCCCAGGCGCAGTGCCTACCGCGGCAGACCGCATTCTGACTTCCGAGAACACGGCGGGGCGAGGGATGCCGCCGCAGTCAGCGCGCTAACACGAGCCGACACTCTATTCACGAAACGTGATAGAAAACAAGCAGGACGAGCACCGCACCGCAGGACCACCTCCTCGGCCAAGGCATGGCCAAGGGTGCCGCCGCGGCCGCCGCCTCCAGCGGGCCGGGCGGCGCTTTCGTCGCTCTGTCTCTGTCGCGCTCGTGGCTCGTCCCGTAGGACTGCGAGAGAGACAGAGCGACGCCTTCCCGCGGCCGTGCGGCGCGCCGAGACAAAGGGGCGCGCCTCAAAGGCAAGGGGGCTCATTGTCGACCTCCTCGGCGTGCACGCGAGCGGGGCGCGGCGGCAGCGGCGGCAGCGGCGGCAGCACTGCTAAACCCCGCACCGCGTCCTGGGTCCTGGCCGGGACGTAATGCGATGCCGTTCCAGGAACGCGCCCTGGCTACACCCCGCACCCACCCCTAGCCAATGAGAGGGCTGCCGGCCGGTCTTCGGCTTGGCCGACATGGCTCAACCGAGCGAGCGAAATGCCATTATGCGGGAAGCAAGCGCTGACACGGTTTGCTGTGCGGCGCCGTGCAGCTGCCGATCAAAAGCACAGCGAGGCAAGATGGCGCGGCCGAGCAGAGCCAGAGCCGCGTCATCGAGGCCGTGATCGCGTCCGCGCGGCGGGCCGGCCGGACAGAGCGCCTGGCCGCGTAGGCAGCCCAACTGCCGCGCGCGTCGCCGGGGTGCCTATTCGTCGGACGCGCTGCTGCGTCTTCAACTTGGAGTGGCGGCCGCGGGGTCCTCGAGCGGCCAGATACCCGAGTGCGGCTGTGCTCAGTGTGCTCTGGCAAGCTGTCAGCCACAACACCGTGCCGGCCTACTTCTTGCCCTCCAGGACATCATCAGGGAGGAGCGTGCGCCGCCCGTGTTCGTCCACCCCGTGAACGCCCAGGCCGTGCCCTAGCGGCGGTCGAGCGCCAACGGCATCCACATCACCGTCTCGGCGTCCGCGTTGTCCGCGTTGTCCGCGTTGAGGTTAGTTGGCCCCGGTCCTCCTGCCCTACCGCTAGCGTTAGCGCGATGCCGGCGGCGTCCGCTACAGCCGCTTTGCACTGCGCGGCGAGCCCGCCTTCCGCGGCCTCGCGGCGTGCGGGCTGCTCTTGGCATTCGCGCATTCGCGGGCATGTGCGCATTCGCAGGCTTATGCATGGCGTTATCGCTGCAACGAATGCAGAGTGCAGGACTCATGAGAAGGCCTGAGGCCGGACGCAGATAGCCGGCGTGGCTGTCAAGGTTCCTTCTGGACGCACAGTGGACATGCCCCGCGGCCGTACCCGCTCGCCGCCGCCCCCTCCGCGGACCGGGCGCCGCGGCCGAGTCGGTGTTCCGCGGATGTCTGGCGTTTTAAAAATAGCGCACCGGCTCCACTCCCAGGCCGTCCGGCGGCTTCACGGTGCTTCGCTGCCTCCGAAGGCTAGGCAAGGCAAGGCAAAGGCTAAGGCAAAGGCAAAGGCGGCCCCCGATCAATGCGCGGCGCGGAGTGCATTGTGACGTCGCCGCGAAGGCGTGGCGGCGTGGCGGCTGTGGATGCAGGGCGCAAGCGCACCGCGGCGCTATGGGGTGGCGGGGTGGGGTGGGGCGGCCGCGGAACCGTCTCTTTTCGCCAGGATGTTTCGCGGCCTCAGTCAACGGGTGTTGTGGAACCAACGCGAGAAAACGGTGGGGAAGTAGGGGCGGGCCTACGCCAGCCCGTGAGTGCGAGTGAGAGGGTTGCGCCGAACTCGCGTTGGTTCGGCGGTACCGCGGCTGCCGTTGTTTCTCGTCCACATTCCGCGGCCTTCGTTCGATGCCGGTGCTGCTGAATGACACGGCGGCCTGCGGGTCCTGGCTGCTGCTGGGTAAGTCGCCCGCCCGCTCCGCGCATGGTGGCCCAGTTCCATTCATTCTCCCCGTTCTGCTGCAGAAGCCATGACCCGCGACAACGTCGTCGTGGCCGTGGCCGTGGTCGTCCTCTGCGTCCTGATAGGGGCTCTGGCCCAGCGGCGTGATGGGTAAGCTGCGCTTAATCTCTTCAATTCCCTGCTTGGCATGGTTCTAAGTTGCAACCCTCTGCGCCGGCTCGGTTCGCTAACCAGGAGCAGCACGGACGACGGCGGCCGCTTCCCACCCCTGCACACCGACCGGCCAGTCATCGGAGTGCTGAGCATGGAGCTGTCCCCCGCGATCGAGAAGGTGTTCGGCGAGCACCACAGCTACATCGCCGCCTCCTACGTCAAGTTCATCGAGGTAATGGCCCTGACAGTCCAGTGACACAGCCCCAGGGCGTCTACCCGTACTGACGTTGCCGCCGAGTTGCAGGGCGCTGGCGCGCAGGTCGCACCGATCCTCATCGGGCAGCCGGTGGAGTATTACCGCCAGATGGTGGACAGCGTCAACGGCCTGCTGCTCCCAGGGGGCGCCACGTACTTCGAGGGCGAGGACGGGTACGCGCGCGTGCACCGCGATTGATGGAGTCCTTCGGAAGAAAGGCGAGGTCCTGTCAATACCCCGCGCGCGGAGGCTGGCCGTAAGCTTCCCAGGGACAGTCTCTCGCGCGCGGGGTAGCGACGGGTCCTTTGTTGTCGACGTCTGCGCCTCCTGCTGCAGGTACTTCGCGGCCGGCAAGGAGCTGTACCGCCTGGCGATGGAGGCGAACGCGGCCGGGGTGCACTTCCCCGTGCTGGGGCTCTGCCTCGGCATGGAGCTGCTGCTGGTGGTCGCCGCGGGGACCGACTTCCGCGACCACTGTGACAGCAAGGAGCCCCTGCCCCTCGGCTTCCTGCCCGGTGAGTGTACCGCTGGGTACAGTCGCGGAGTGCAGTCACGGCAGGTAGATACCCGCCACAGCGCGACGCGGGGAATACTCATCGAGGCACCACTGTACTTAGTCAATGACGTGACCGCATTCACAGACTAAATCAAAACAAATCGAAACAACAACAAAACAACAATAACGAGCGAATAATAGAAAAATGTTGCGCAGGGTCCAAGCGTGGCAGTCGGCTGTTCGCGAGGGCGCCGCCCGGTGTCGTCCGCACGCTTGAGAAGCAGAACGTGACTGTGAACCACCATCAGCGCTGCATCACCCGCCCCGGCATGGAGGAGTGCGTGCTCAAGCTAACATGACCAACCTTGGGACCGTGGCAGCATTTTAGACGAGTCTTCCTCACTGTCTCGTGCTGCGCGTTGCTCTCGTTCCAGGCAGGGGCTGGACCGAGAGTGGCACACGCTGTCCGTCAACAAGGACTCCAACGGGCTGGAGTTCGTCTCTGCGTTCGAACACCGCCGCCTTCCGCTGTACGGACTCCAGTTCCACCCGGAGAAAAATATATACGAGTGGAAAGCGACCAAGGTACGTGTACCTCACACCTCTCCGACAAAAAAAAAATAATTAAGGTTTTTTTTAAAGCTACATTGATGACATTACACTTGGCCATCGCTTCTGGTTTCTCAGAACTACCCTCATTCCGAGTCGGCCATCACTACGGCGCGGTACTTTGCCGACTTCCTGGTGTCCGAGGCGCGCAAGAACGCGCACAGCTTCACGAAGAGGGACCAACTCATCTACCGGCACCAGCCGCAGGACACCAAGGAGCGGCTCATGTGGGAACAGCTCTACCTCTTCCCTGAGCCCCAGGGGCAGGAGCAGGAGCGCGCCCCACCCGTCCGGATGCAGTCCAACGCCGAGCTGGCTGCAGAAGAGCATCCGGCTTTTGATGTTTGACTGCTGCTGTCTCTTTTCCTTCTCAGGGATTATCGCAATAACCGCCACTGGTCTTCCCTCGGCTACAATTCGCACCGGACTGCGAGAAATACGGAACGGGGGATCACCTCTTTGTCATACGTCTATAAATGCCTGACTAATGAAAACTACGGGAATGCTGTTCCGTGGAACTTACTTTAACAACCAATAAAAATAAAATAAAAAATAACGACACATGCCGAAGCCGAGTGTACATCGTAGCTTGAAGTAGCCGCCAGAACGCCAAAACATGCCTTCAAAACAGTTATACCAACACAATTTCAAATTCTCAACAAAGCTTTCGGGTCTCAATCCCGATAAAAGAAAATTTGTGCAGAGAGAGAAGTCAAATTTTGACCACACAAAGAGATAAAACCAATTTTTTAAGTCTTTTGCCAATCAGAAATTATTACATTGCTAGTCATAGTTTTCGTTTGTTGACAACAGGACTGTCCCAGCAGACAACAAACAAACAAATGAGCGCTACGAGCAGACGACGTGAACTGGTGTCAAGTCGGTACGGTGTGGGTTTTTTCACAGGCCGCAATTTTATGCATGATCAAAGATTACACCTTGTTCATTCTTTAGCAGTTTGCTAGATATGTCTGGTGACATGGAAAGCACAGAAAGCAGCACAAAAATGTTGGACTTCTTACTTCTTGTTGGAAAATTGAAGGTACTGTAACACTTTTTATGTGAAACACACACATACCGCCCTAAGTCGAATGAGGATCATATGTGCTTTATTTCAGCATGTTAAAAGAACAGGTTGGCTGCTGAGAAATGTGTCAGATCCTGAATGTGTTGCTGGTCACATGCACCGCATGTCCATCATACCATTGCTGCTTGACACTTCAAAAAGTTCTTTGGACAAAGTAAAGTAAGCAAACTTTGAGTATAGATTTGTAATGAATGTATTTTTTTTTTATGAGTTTGGTTCATCACATCTTCTCTGTAACTGATGCAATTTTATGTCTCATTTTCAGGTGTATGCAACTTGCATTGATTCACGACTTGGCTGAGTGCATAGTTGGTGATATTACTCCACATTGTGGAATAGATCCTGATGAAAAACACAGAAGGGAGGATGAGGCCATGAAAAACCTATGTGATTTAGCTGGAGTGAATGGGGCTGAACTCTATTCATTGTATAAGGTATTTTGTTTGCTTCTTGTTACGTACTCTTCTCATTATGACGTATTGTGCATTTGTTGACATGCCCTTCTGATTTGCTTTCAAGGAATACGAGGCTAAGAGTACACCTGAAGCTAAGTTTGTTAAGGAACTAGATAATTTTGACATGATTTTGGAGGCTTACTCCTATGAACAAGCTGAAAATCAGCCTGGGCATCTCCAAGAATTTTTTGACTCAACTAAAGAAAAGTTTTCCCATCCTCTTGTTCTGTCCCTTGTTACAGAACTGAACAGAAGACGCAGTGCAGTTGCACCTCCTGAAAATTCTGTTGCCTCACAAACCATTTAGTGAAGCCACATTTCATCCATTTCTAAGTTTCTCTATGGACTTACTAGAAATTAAGCTTTCACATAGCAAGTCATAATATGGAGTTATGTACTTTGTCTAAAATTAAAATTTATCACAAAATCTAAACTATTTGGATGTGTTGTAAGATGTGGTTTTTATTAATATAAAGCATAATTGGTGAACAATCATTGAGCTGGCAGCTCTACCTCACTCTAACACAACATATGGAATCAGTCAGTTAACAATGGAAATACAACGAAGAAGAAATCCGTATAATTAAAGTCCAACATCTTCCTCTTCCTCGTCATCACAAATATCATCTCTCACAGAAGATGCTTTCGAGTTAGAATGTTTCCCTTGAACTGGTGCACAGTTATTCAGTTTCTGTAACTCAGCTTGCCTTATCAAAACTTCAATCGATCTCAATTCAAGTTCTTTGTTGAGCACTTGCATACGGCGGTGATGCTCCGTTTCAGCCATCTGCATTTTTCGTTTAGAAGCATCAGATTTACCATCCAAATATTTAGAGAGTTTGATGAGAGCCTTGGAAAGTACTGCATCAGTTGCTGAAGTGGCAGCGACTGCTTCAACACTGTTCAAAGCCGCTGTGTCGAAATCCTCACCAGCAGTGACAAAGAAGGTCCCATTCTGAGAAAGAAAGTGGCATATACATTTAACATGCAACATTGTGTCATAATATTAAACAAGATTGACAGATCATACTCAACTTACCTCTTCACATAGAACCCTTTCAGCAGCCTGGGAGAGCGAACCCTCTGGGAGGATTGCTGTCAACTGTGGTCTGTTATTTGGATTCTCTTTCATTAAATCCATCTTCCTACAATGCTTCATGCCTGACGCGTGCTTTTCGAGCTCTGACTTGCCGCACCGCAGTTTTATGTCGCAAGCAATGCAGATGCAGTAGGTTTCATCTGTTGGGTGAGGACGAAGCCAGTCCCTAAAGTACGTCTCGTTCATCCACTCAACTCGGAACTTTTTGGCGACTCTTCGTACTCGCTCCTCGGACCAGCTCTCTCTGGGAGTTATCACCTCAGACCCCATTTCCTCAGCATGCCTTTTCTTTGCTGGAGTGACAGTCGCTTCTGTTGCCATGGCTTCGATCTTTCCGTCCGACAAATCCGGCAAAACGATGGTACCCAGTTCGGTGATCATGGCTCCAGAAACCGATGGGATTTAACCTTTCACCAAGTGTTTACTGTTTATGATTCTGCGATCTGCGAACAAAACTTTCTGCCGATAACGCCGTCGTGTGAATATCGACTGTATTTCTCATACAAGCGCCTTTCACCGCGTTGTTCGGTCGTTGTTCGTTGCATGTGCATATTACAGAAGGCGCACGTAGCTGCTGACAAGTAAATTTTGTTGCTGGACTTCACCTTTCTTTCTTAATTTCGGTAAATATATTTTGGGCGGTGTCGGTTTGATCTGAATTCTCGATACCTTTGCTGCTCCTGTTCATTTTTGCCTCCAAACATTCTTGTTTATTCATGAAACGTTTGTATATCTTGTTTTGTCGGCAATTGTAGGTTATAGCAAGCCTCGTCGAGCTTCGCAATCTTGTTTCGAAGTATAACTTGTTTTGCCGGAGTCTATCCCTTAACCAATGTCTAAACTGCATATCATTGCATTTTGTTCCGCTTTGTTCAGTTATCTATTGGTTGGCTCTCGTGTGATCCTACGACACCATCCATTGAATGGTTCATTGAATGACTTGATGTCCTCCTGTCATTCTTTGGTTTTGGTCCTTTGTTTTGTTGAATCATCGTTTTCTTCTCTTCCATCCCACTATTTGAGGACTTTTTTTTCTGATTGTGTGATACAACACATTGTTGCATTAGGTGAGGAAAACCGTGCTCAACTATTTGAATAATAATTTTTGCGTTTTGTCAGTGACCAACATCAACAGCCATGGCAGACAATCCTTTGGCCAATGCTAATGGCCAAATCATCAAGATGGAGGTGGACTACAGTAACACTTGCGATGAAAAAATACCTCAGTGCAAGAAAATGGCTGCTGAAGGCAAAATGCATGATGCCTTGGACTCGCTTCTTGCATTGGAGAAGCAAACCCGCACGGTAAGAAATCAGTGTTTCGTGAAGCAATTCTACTCAATTTTTCTACTTTTTTCTCTGCCCGCTTTTTAAATTAATACATCCTCTTCCCTGTGTTGATTACCAGGCTGCTGATATGGCATCAACTGGACGTATCCTAGTTGCAATTGTACAGATTTGCAAGGATGCTGGTAACTGGGGCGCCTTGAATGAACATATTCAGGTATTAGCCAAGAGACGCTCTCAGTTGAAGCAAGCTGTGGTGAAAATGGTGCAGGAGTGTTGTACTTATGTGGATGTAATGCCCACTAAAGAACTCAAGGTTCAGCTCATTGATACCTTGAGGTCTGTCACAGAGGGAAAGGTATTCTTTTTTCTCCTTTATGTTGATTTTCAGTTTATTTATTTCCTGTTGGTGATTTAAATACAAGGGTGTTTTTGGCAGATTTATGTTGAAGTTGAACGAGCCCGTCTGACACACATTCTTGCGAAGATGAAAGAAGATGAAGGCAGTGTCACTGATGCTGCAAATATCATCCAAGAGTTACAAGTAGAAACTTATGGTTCAATGGAAAAGAGAGAAAAGGTGATTGCATTCAACATAATCTTGCCCTGAAAATTCTTTTCCTATTATTGTTTCTCCCTTTATCGATTCTAATGTGCACTTTTGTTTTATTTTCTGATTCCTAGGTTGAGTTAATTTTAGAACAGATGCGCTTGTGCTTGGCCAAGAAAGATTATATTCGCACACAAATCATATCCAAGAAAATAAATGTGAAGTTCTTTGAAGCTGAAGATACACATGATCTTAAACTTAAATATTATCGGTGAGCTTTATGTTCTTGTCCATAACCATTCTCTCTGACACTGAAATTTTCTACTCTCCTGACAAAATATGCCTCTTTTGTTAGCCTTATGATTGAATTGGATCAACATGAAGGTTCTTTCTTGGCAACATGCAAGCACTACCGTGCTGTACTGGACACCCCATCAGTTCGGGATGATGCAGCTCAGCGCACCATGATTTTGCAGAATGTAGTTTTGTACCTTGTTCTTGCCCCTTATGACAATGAACAAGCTGATCTTACTCATCGTGTCCTTCAGGACAAACTCATGGAGGAAGTTGCTCCATACAGGTACTTTTCTATCTGTATCCTGTGTATTTTGTTTTTATGCTCTTGTTTTTTTTAACGATTTTTTTTTGATTATAGAGACCTCTTGAGGTTATTTATTAACCCAGAATTGATCAAGTGGTCAGCTCTTCGTGAAATATACGAAAAAGAGCTGAAGTTTGGATCTGCCAAGTTTCCTGCAACAGATGTATTTAACCCCAAATCAGAGGAAGGCCAGAAACGTTGGAAGGATCTCCGGAATCGTGTTGTTGAGCATGTAATAAGCAGTTTGCCTATTGCCAATTCTTTTATCTTAGATTCTGTTTTCGTGCACATAGTGATTAAAAATGTTGCTTTCAGAATATCCGTGTGATGGCGAAATACTACACGAGAATAACCTTGAAGAGGATGTCCGAGTTGTTGGATTTGCCTATTGAAGTAAGTTGAAGAAATTTTAAATTATATATTACATTAAAGATTACATATCAAAGATATTGTCACTTTTACATCATACATATATTTGGTACATATGTTTTTTTTTTACCTATATGTTTTGTTTTTCTACTCAGGAGACTGAAGATTTCCTTTCCAACATGGTTGTAAGCAAGACAATAGAGGCAAAAACTGATCGGCCAGCTGGAGTGGTTAGCTTTACACGTAGCCAAGATCCCAATGATGTTCTCAATGCCTGGGCCACACACCTTAGTTCTCTGATGCAACTTGTGAACAAGACCACCCATCTTATAAATAAGGAGGAGATGGTTCACAAGCACCTACACCTTATGTCTGTTGGCGACAAGAACTGATTCAACTTTAGCCCTCACTCTATCCGAGCAGATATGTGTCTGCTTTTTGCATAATTTTCCTGCACAGAGTATTTTTGTTGGGAAAAGCTGCATGAAAATAACAAAAAGAACTGTAAATTTACTAAACTACGCCTAGCAATCTTCTTACCCATTAAATCATTTAAATACTATGTCTTAATTGAGCACAGTTTTCATGTAATAAAGATTCTAACTAAATTAAAAATGTTTGTGATACTATTAACTAAAAATAAATCTAAAAATGGAACTCTACACCCCCTCCCCAGTCTTAATGGGGAGGCCTCCTGCTTTACTTCGGTGTTCGGGATGGGAACCGGTGCTATCAGGTAACTGGGGTTAATCCGATCCAGCGACTTCGATATCGTACGCCGGGGGACCCAGTAGGACCCGAGCCGCCGACACGGCCCAACATGGGCAGAGTAGAGTAAGGCAGAGACGATAGAGAGACAGAGAAAGAAAGAAAGAGAGAGTAGTTTTGGGAGCTTTTGTTTGCGCAGGTGGTCGGTACCCAAATGGTACACCCGCTGTCCGGCGCTCCCAGACCCGAACATGCAGTCAGTGGGCCAGCTTCAAAGGACTTATCAACTCCATCCGACGAATCGGAATGGACCCACTCGCGACCAATCTCGAGTGGCTGGCTCGATCGGGGATCGAACCAGTGCCGAGGCCAATCCGCCGAAGCGGACTGCTTTTTAGACACCCGGGTGTAATGGCCTGGATTGAGCCTAGACCACTACACCACCCTGACTTGCACGTCGGCCGAGTGTTGGACGACGGGTTTGAGTCGCAGTGGGAGGAATACAGTCGAAAAATGAAAGGATTTATAGGGATTCGAGTTCCGGACCTTACGGTCGGTGGTCGACGCCTCTCCACTCTCAGCCACCACGGCTCATGTTTATGCCGATTGAAGCGGGTTCTTGACGTGACAATGAGCAGCGGTCAGAGAAAAAGTTGTCAAGTGATAAGATTTGAACCGCCGTTCTTCGTACCGGGGAACCGACGAGTGTACACCTCCAGCCACCACGGCAGATGATGGTACCCGCGCATTGCTGTGGCTTTGAAGCACACTGGTGGAGGGAGAGAAAAATAATAGATGTGGGAAGTTGAACCTGGGACTTGAGGGTCTGGTGCAGATAATTCGACGATGTTAGCCTCGCACTGAACCCCGGATTAGCCTCCAAAAAAGGTGAGAATCGTGGGGATTCGATCGCCCGTCCCTACTCATGAGGACCGAAGCCTCTTAGATCTCAGCCGTAGCAGATTGGCGTATGATTGTGTTTGTACCATGTGTTACTGTGCCGAGGGCGAAACCACACCGTTCTTCCAGGTCGGTCCTGGAAAGACAATGTCGTGTTTTTCTAATAATTAATCTTCAAAAATTTTCAATTAAATTTTTCGAAATTTTCGATTTTTTTTTTTGAAATTTGATTTTTGGTGTACATGCTTTTGGCCAGTTGTTTCCCCTTGGTGCCGGACACTTCCCATTTACTCTGGCCACTGTGTCCTTTTCTCATTAAAAATATGTCAAATCTGAGAGTTAACTGTATTAGAGGGAAAGTGGAAAGGGCTATGCTTTTCAAGTATTCCCATGACCTCATCATGAGGAACAGGACGCAGGTGCAGTGAAAAATCATTTTAATTATTTGATACTTTTATTCAAAAAGAAACTCTATGTAAAATCATGCTGGGTGCCAGTTTCTTATAATGCAAGTCCCGCACAAAATGTGGTTCACACAATTTTCAAAGAAATAAAACAAATTTACTCTAAAATCAAATTACATGAAAGAGAAAACATTTGGCACTAAGAGGTGCAATTATGTGACCATAAGAAAAGACTCAGGCAAAATATAAAACAATAAGTTTTAAAAGTCATGATAAGGGTACAATTCTTGTAAAAACAACCAACTTGGAAAATAGACTGAAAATTAAGAGAAAATAAAATGCACAGTTTTCAGAACAATTCTTGGAAAACACAAAACAAAAAATAATTGCCCATCACATTTTTTTCAAAAAAATATGTAACCACAGAGACAATCTTAACAACATTAAATGAAACATTGAAAATGATTACACCCGAAGCCCACTTGCATCATTTGGGCGTAACTTCTTGGGAGATCTTTCATTACCAGATTCCTCAGAGCTACTAAGCACGTGTTTTGAACCTTTAGTAGGTTTGTCATGTACACCATTTGATAGTAATTCTTCATCAGAGCTTATGTCTGCTATCTTATGAGACTTGTTTAAAATAGACAATTCTTTGAGAGGGGAGTTTTTGGTTTGATACTTCACACATTGATTTTGGCCTACCTCAGGTTCTGACTCTGAATCAGAATCAACAACCTGTTGCCTGCTACGATGCAAGATCTGACTGGCAGGGGGAACCGGACTATCATTTTCAGAGTCCGATTCAATGATTGCTCGGCGCTGAGAGTGGTTGTCATCCAGAGTTCCACCATCTGCATCCTCATCTGATTCAGAGTTCAGATTGCCTTGTCTAGAGGGCTTACTGACAGTTTCTTCAGCTTCATCAAGAGTTCGAATGTTTTCTGATGAGTGGTCATCCGAATCATCCGACTGAGCCACTCTCAAACGCTTATGTTTACTTTTTTGTACTTTTGATTTAGTTGATGTGCTTGAAGCATTGAGCAACTCATCAAATGCAGATTGTGGTTTATCTGAAAAAAGAAAAAAGTCATTAAGTTAATTCAAAACAATCAACAATAATTTCTGGAAGTATTTTAAAAATATACACACCTCCTTTTGAATCATCACGATTGGCAGCAGTAATTCTACGCAAAGCATTGAACTCATCTTCACTTCCGGATGAGTCAGAATTATTGAGGACAGTGTCCTGATTTCTAGAATTGTCAGCATTGGGTTCTGTATGTCAGAAAAATAACAGCAATTATTATGAAGAAGATATAAACAATCAAAAACTAGTATTGAACAGCTCTTTACCTGAGGTTTGTTCAAGGGAGAGAGTGCCATCTATAGCACTGTGGATATTTCCAGCCTTCTTCCGCATTTCAGCAGCTCTCATGTCGCCAGGTATACGCCAGTAAGATTCCTGGGATAAATGACAAGATCATTTAATCAAGAGACACACATTACGCTTTTCCCTATTGATTAACCTACCCTTTTGACCAACTTACCTGTTCATCAAATGGTGGTACAACACCCAATGCTTGCAAGAGACGCTGGAAAATGGGACTATCCATTGCAGTTACTGCATCATCCCCCACTGGCACTAGGGGCACACCATCAACTTCCTCGGCCGTAGGGTTACTTTCAAGATCTTCAGCCGCTTCTTCAAGGGATTCTTTGAGCCATTGCAGGCCTCCAGTTAATCCTGTGAAAAACATAGGAGAGTAGTATTGCAGTCCAATGACGGTTTTCATAGAATCGCTCGTCACAAAATATTTACCTGAGCTCATGACTTGTAGTAGCATTGCAGTGACTTGACTTGGTGGAGCACGACCAGTATTGGCTCTTCTGGCGTTTTTGAGAGCTATTCTATCCACTTCTGTACCAGCTTTTCTAGTCTTGGTCTTCTTCTGTGGATTATTTCTCATACCATCACTATCAGAATCGGGTCGCTCATCATCACTTGAATCATCAATATCATGAACTCCTTAACAGATTATTTAAAAATCAACATCAAAATCAACAGTAAAAAGAAAAGTAAACATACATTTTAATTTTAAACAAACAAAGGTTAATAAAAGCTTTAATACCAATTCTTAAGCTGCCAGATTTTGTTCCTCGTCCTTTCTTGTGTAATTCTTTACGATCATTCACCAGTCCTAACTCCAAAATTTTATCAATTACTTTGGGCTTAGGTCGTTTTACTGTCAAACGCGATAATATTTCTTCCATAACATCTAAATACATCAGAAGAAAAATAAAGTTAGCTCTGCGAAATGAACAGAATGAGGAAAAGAAAATCATCACTAACAGCAGGTACTTACTGCCTGAGTCCCTGTACTGGTCATAAAGCTCCCGCAGCTGGACCACTTCCTGCTCTCCCCATTCTTTGGGTGCACGCATTTTCTGAAAGACAAGAAATACATGATAAAATTTACAAATGAAACACTTTTAGAAATAGATGTAGATGAAGGTTGAAATATATGAGAGAACATACAGATTTAGGAGCTATCAAAAATAGCTCCTGGAGTTTCTTTCTGACACCTTTGGCAGTACGATCTTGATTGATAAGCTTGGAAAGTATCCAATTAACAGCATCTGGAAAGCAAGTTATAAATAACAATAAATAGCAATGCTCAAATATTTTTATAGCAACAATAGTTGGCAGGACCAGGCATGTACACATACCACCACCAGGTTGATCCCTCTGAAATTCAGCATAGAGAAGCCGCAATTCATCCTCTTCCTCTTCTTTCCACACTTTCTTGTCAGCAGCAGACCTAAAAACAGGAAAGAAATAATTTAAAATTAACACCTTGAGAGTCTTTTTAAGTTTGTTGAGAAAGGAACACACTTACTTCTCCTTATAGCTTCCGTAGCCCTCTTCAATTTCATACGCATCCCTGGATGTTTTCCAGAAGAGCAACTCAATGTAGATTAACGGGTTCTTTGACGCCACTTCAAGAAACTTTTGGATCACAAACTGAGCAAGCTTCTTGAGCTCCTAGGATCACGGAAAAACACAAATCAATACACATTACAAGGCCGCTAACGCAAAAAAATATAAAAAAAATAAAAAAGGAGCCACTAGTATCTTACCTTGTGCTGGGGAGGGGGGACTTGAAGACGCGCTGGAAGGAGCGGAAGATGGAGGCCTGGAACAGCATGCCGGGCATCTTGGCGTCCCAGGCGATGCGGTGCAGCAGCTTGGCGACGCAGTGGTTGGTGAACACGGAGTTGTCTTCGAACTTCTGCAGCAGGAACCCGGCGGCCTGGACCGCCTTCGAGTGCACCAGCCTGGCACAGTGGGAAAACTGACATGAGACCAAGTCGAGAGAACTTTGGACAGGTCAACACCTTGTCAGATGACAGCAGGGTGGGAGTTCCGAATTGGCGAGCCCACCGTCCGACGCGTCCCCGCCCCGCCCGCCCCTACGGGCTGCGTACGCACCGAGGTGCGAACAGCGCGTCCGAAAGTGAAGGTGGGAGGTGCGCGATGCCTGGCGATGCCCCCCTCCCCAATCCCCCTGCATCAGTGCGGCTCACTAATTGATTAATTAATTCATTAGCGTCAAGCTGCTGGGCGGCGGCGGCCATGGCGCGCAAAGCAAAGGGAGCCGCGCTGTTGGCTGGCTGGCTGGCTGGCTGGCTGGCTGCACGCCACGGCCCGGCTTGCCCCGGCCCATCGCGCCACGGCCCGGCATTCACGCTAAACTGAGTCAACGTCAAAGCTAATATACACTGCAAGGCGCCACGCAGCCACGCACTGGCCGACCCCGCGCCGCCCTCCGCGACGAGGGTGCGCAGCGGCCCGGCCGCCGGATATTTCATTTAATTTATTAACACCGCGAGACCAGCCGGCCCTATTTAAATTCATTACATTCAAAATAGTTTGTCCGCCGGGGCGGGCGCAAGGGTGGAGGCGCGCGCGAGGAGGAGGGGCCGGCCGGGCGGCCCGGAGGGGAGGGATACGGCGGCGGAGGGACGGTCTCGGAGGAGGGCGGCGCTGAGAGGACCCCGACGAGGGCGGCACCTTCAAGAGGGGCCGGCGGGCCGGGCCCTTGGCTGCCTGGGACACGACAGCCGACTCTGCAAACCCGCGAGCGCACAAACGCGTCCCGCCGCCCCGTTCCGAAGGACCGTTTCGTCACTCTGTCTCTGTCGCACTCAAGGGGCGCGAGCGCCAACGCCCCCCGATTTGCCGGCCGCGAGCTGCAGGGCTGCCCTTAGTTCTCGGCGAGGCGGTGGGGCTCGGCGTCGCGGCCAGGGCTGGCTTCCCTCCGATTGGCGGCTTGCACACCGCGCCCGGCGTGTCACTTCGATCCGTCCGCGCTGATGCTGTCGCGGGGCACGCCCGGCCGAGGGGGACGCCGCCGGCTGGACCCCCGCCGCCACGGAAGGGGGACCGGGGCGGCCTTTTCAAGCCGTGTGATCAGTAATCAGCGAGGGGCGCAGAGACGGGGAGGGGTGGGGGAAACCGCAGGGACACGACACGACGCACTGGGGGGCGGAGAAAACTTATCAAACTTTTGCTTATTTTACCATTTCTCGGCGACTCGGCGGCCCCAGGAGCGCTACTGCCGCCGCCGCGGCGCGCGAAGAGCAGGCGGAGAGCAGGCGGCGGGCCGAGACGCTGCGAACACCCGCTGGTGGAAGTTGGAGGGGGAGGGAGGGGGCGGCCAGGCCAGCCGCAGCGCACACAACAGCCACAAGCCCAAAAGCCGCCCCTCGCTCGCCACCCCCTCCAACCCGGCCGCCCCGAGCAGACCACCGACTGCCCTCATGAAAGCGAGAGCGACCAAACTTGAATTTGTGAGACTGGACCGGCCGCGGGCGGACTCCCGGACAAGGCGGCGGATGACTTCCCCGCGCTCATTAAATCCCCCCACCCACCCCTTCCCGCTTTCCGGTCCAGAACTAGACCTCCAAGTCGCATTCTAGCACTCCATTAGAGTCACCTTGCCCTCTATAAACCTCCTGCAAGCTCCGGGAATGCCGACCGCCGTGGCCTCGCGCCGCCCAACTTTGGCCGCCCTTCCCGCCTTCCACTGCACTCCACGCACGGCGCGGCGCGGGAGGCGTCGGCGTGTGAGAGATAGCAGTCGCGGCTATCAACAGGCGCAGCGCCGTCGCGGTGCTTACACTGTTTAGTTGCTGCTGCGGCGACAAGACAAAGCCTCCACTGGCGGCCGCCTGGGCCGCCTCGGCCTCCTAGGCCCCCTCGCCGGCCACCCCGCGCCTCGCCCCGGCCGGCCTCGTCATCGAATGGGGGAGCGTTGTTCGGGCTTCCGGGCGAGGCGGCCGGGTCAGCGCAACATCGAACTAACTTTGCCGTAGAGTTGCGCGGGCGAGGCCGATCATTTAAACAGCCATTACGTGTCCTCGGCCCGGCACACTGCCACCGCAGATGAGACGGCCGCACAGTGGGCCAGCCAGAGCGCCTGGAGGGTAGGCAAGTCAGGGGCAGCGGCGCCTGGCGGGACGGCCTACCCTCGACTCGACGGGCGCACTGGGCGGCAGCCCTGCGGCCTGCCGGCCTGCCGCTTCAAGACGAACCGTGCCATTGTCGCTCTGTCCGCAGACAGGCCCACGCCGCATCTGGCAAGACGACGGAGCGTCTTTCTCTCTCTCTCTCTCTCTCTCTCTCTCTCTCTCTCTCTCTCTCTCTCTCTCTCTCTCTCTCTCTCTCTCTCCGCCGCGGCCTAACACACAAAAGACGAGGCGGCACCGCCCCAGAAATAAATCAAGTCAACTCACTTCGGCCGGAGAGGGAGAGAGAGAGAGAGAGAGAGAGAGAGAGAGAGAGAGAGAGAGAGAGAGAGAGAGAGAGAGAGAGAGAGAGAGAGAGAGAGAGAGAGAGAGATGCGCCCAACCCACCCCAACCTCAGAGCTCTTCGCCTCCTTGACTTGAATTTTGCGCGGCCCCTCACCGCCCTCGCCCCCCGCCTCGCCTCGCCAACCCTACCTCGATCTGATGTCTTCATTTCTAGGCGGCCGTGGCCGTGGTGGCGCTCCCCCCGGCATCGCTCCGCATATCGGGCGGGGCGGGGCGTGGGCGCCGCAAACGTGAGATGGGGATCGCTTCCCCGCCAGAGAGAGAGAGAGAGAGAGAGAGAGAGAGAGAGAGAGAGAGAGAGAGAGAGAGAGAGAGAGAGACAGAGAGAGAGAGAGAGAGAGAGAGAGCCAAGAGAACCTTCGCCTCGCTTCCAACCTCTCCCACACCGCAGTCCTGGACGCGCGCTGCACCGCCACAGGGCGGAGCGAGACGGGGAGAGAGGAAGAAATGGAACGGCTTGGGAAATACCAGCACCCCGCAAAAAAAAGCGTCGGCGCTGTTGGCGCGCGCGGGCGGCTGCGGCTGCGGCCGGGCCTAGGCTAGGATTGCCGGCGCTTTCTCAGGGCTCGACTAGCCGGGCTGAGTCCTCGCTGGGGCCGCGCCATCATGTAATGAAGAGACGGCCAAGTCCGCAGCAGCCCCGGCACCGGCACGGCGTGGCGGCAGCGTCGTACAATTAGCAGCGTTTGCAGGGGCGCCATTGTCCGCGGACAAAGAGCTACCCGGAGCAACCCCAACCCGCCCCGCCCCGCCCCGAGGAAGTTCCTCAGCCACCACGACACACACACATACACACACACACACACACACACACACACACACACACAGAGTGATCTCCATCTGGCGCGCCCCTCTGTGGGTGGCGGTTACCCCGCCATGGCCGCGGCTGCGCAGCTGCGCGGCTGCTCCCGGAGGACGTCCGCGGACTGACGGCGTGCTCGCGGCCGCCGCATGCGAGGCCATGCACGTCGCCGAGCACGCCCTGCTGCCCCGACGCCTTGTTCCCGCCGGGACTGAGGCCAGCAGCGCGGCTCGAGCGGCGCCCCTCGTTTCGATACCCGCCGAGCTGCGGGACGACGGCCGGAAAATGATTTTTCGACGACGGGACCCTCCACGACGACGCCGTGCTTTCTTGGTGGCGCTGCCCGGGGCGGAGCGGGGCGGGGCACAGCGGGGCGCAGCGGGGCGCAGCTCGTCAGGGCCACGGCCATCTTCACGTGCCCCACAGACACGGCGGGGCGCAGGTGCAGCGAGGACCCCACTGCGGCCTCGCGGTGCAGGCCAACAATGGGGGGCAGCTCCCCAGGGCGTCGTTGTTATGGTCCGGGCCCCGCCAGGGAGGCCCGTGTCCCCTTACGCACACACTCAAGGACCAGGTGCAGAGCAACACACAACAATCAGCATGGGAGTGCGGGGGCGGGGCCGGCCGCAATGGGTTCCGGTGTGAGTTGTGTGTGTTGTGTGTGTGTGTGTGGGGGGGGGTGGGTGTGTGTGTGTGTGTACGCGCGGGCGCGTCACAGGGGGTTCGCAGGCACCGTGCGTGCGACCCCCGCAAGGATAAGTCGACCGTGGTAGTCATCCCGACGGCCCCCCCGGCCCCACGTAAATTGCACCAAGGGACTAGTAATGCGTAAGCGGCGCGCGCGCGCGCGCACACACACACACACACAGAGCACCGTCCAGCAGTGAAAGAGCAAATCGCGTCCACACACAAAAGAGTTTGATTACCAAACAGGGCCCCAATTTGGCGCAGCGAAGCGCGCGAGGCGAAACGAGCGGTCGCGACGCCGCCAGCCAACAGGCAGCCAAAAGCCAGCACACGCACGGCAAAAAGGGGGGGGGGCGGCCTACTTGCCGATACAATACCGCGCGCACAGCCGCACAGCACCCTGGAGGGCGGTTCCTTCTCGTCCATCAGGAGGACGCGGAGGAGCAGGAGGAGGAGGCGCGAGAGAAGAAGCCGCGAGAAGGGACGCCACAGTCTGCGCAAGACGCACGTGCGCCGCAGAACAAAACAGCAACAAAATTTTATGCCAGCGAGCTCCACGCCAACTCCTCTCTCTCTGTCTGACATCCTCCCACACCCACACACACACACACGAGCGCGCCCCCGTGAACGAGAGACTGCTCTCGGTCACAGCCAAAAACTCGGCGGCCGAATGATTCCGAAGAGTCCTTTTGTTTCGTCGCTCTCTCTCTCTCTCTCCTCTCACTCTCCACTCTCTCCTCTCTCTCTCTCCTCTCTCTCCTCTCTCTCACTCTCTCTCTCTCTCTCCTCTCTCACTCTCTCCTCTCTCTCCTCTCTCTCTCTCTCGCAGCCCGACGGGACGCCTCACGAGTGCGACTGAGACAGAGCTCGCCGAGAGGGCGTCGCGGCGGCGGAACCCAGCGGCGTTAATCGGAAGGAAACGCGGAGGCAGCCAGCTGCGTGACGTGAGCCGACAATAACACGCAGGGGCCGACAGGGACGCACGGGGTAGCGCCGCCGCCGCCGCTCGGCCGCCGCGCCTCGCCGATACCCCACGCTCTAAGAGCGAAGTCGCCGCACGACGCATCGCGAAGGGTGCAGACGTTTTTAAAAGTCACACTCTTGGAGCGTCCCACAGGGGGGCGAGAGAGACGGAGCGGTGAAATGGCTTGGCAATCAGCCTGCAGGGCCGGGAAGGTCGCCAGGGTGGGGTACCTTGGCGTCCTTGCGGTTTCCAGGTCCCAGGGTCGGGCACCTTGACGACGACGCGCCTCGGCGATGCGGTGTACCAATTTGAACAGGATCCACCCGGACAAATTTGGAGAGGGCCCGGCTGCCAGCTCGGCCAGGCCGCTGGGCGAGGCGCGGCGGTCCCGGATGAGAAGACGAGTAGAGAAGAGACAAATGCTAAGCCCCTTCGCCCCACCGCGCCCCACCGGGCCCCACCGGGCCTCGCCACAACCCCTGCAGGCAAGGCCTCGCACAGACTTCCCCCCGATAGCTCACCTTTTCAGAAAGTCCGGGAACTGGAGTTCCTGCTCCGAGTAAGAGACTTGGCCTTCTCCCTCTTCCTCGTGTTCTCTCTCGTACCTCTGCAAAAAAACAAAAAAAAAACCCAAACGGTGAGCAAATAACTGAGCATGGCAGAAATGGTCCCCACCTGATGCCGCGCACAGCAAATGCGAAAAAACAGAAGCACGGGCGTTGCCACGGCGCGCGCTGCACGATTTGCATATTGCACGAGGTCATGACGGCCATGACGATCCCCGTCGGCGGAGCGCCATTATCACTGCGAATGCTGTTATCTGGCGGGGCCGGTAACCATTCCCCGCGCCATCGACGAGGAAAAGAGAGAGAGAGAGAGAGAGAGGAGAAAAGTGAAACAAAATGAGAGACGGGACAAAAGAAAGAGCGAGGAAACTGAAAAAAGGAAAGAGGCCTTAAGAGCGGCAAAAGGCGCGGCGAAAACGGAAATGAAGAGATACACGACAAGAGTGACAAAAGTGAGTGGAAGGTTTTGACGACGTTAGGGAGTGAAAAAGAGAGAGAGAGAGAGAGAGAGAGAGAGAGAGAGAGAGAGAGAGAGAAGAGAGAGAGAGAGAGGAGAGAGAGAGAGAGGAGAGAGAGAGAGAGAGATGGCGGAGTGGGTCACCGGAGGAGTGGGTCACCGGAGGAGTGGGACGGGCAGCAGAGATTGCTGTTGCCAGTGGTGGTGCTGGCCTGTAGTTGGCGCCCGCCGAATCAGCAGGCCGCGATCACAGCCGTCCAAACAGAACACCTTGCTCCACCGCGCTCGCCCCCCCCCCCCCCCCACTCCGGTCGGCCACAAAGAGGCCCACATTACAGCACGGCGCCGCGAGACGCAGATAGGAACCGTAAGGGCATTAAAACCAGACGCCCAAATACAAAAAGAAATTAAAAAAATAAATAAATATAACAAAAAAAAAGAGAAAAAAAAAACGCGTCGAGTCAGGCGCGGGAGCATAAAGCACCCGCAGCGCCGCGTGGCGCGAGGCTAGATGAGGTAATTAACGGATAAATGGCGCCCGGCTGCACTTAAATGGACCCAAAAGTCCACGGCCGTGACCCGTAAATCAGCCATCACGGTTTTTTTTTTTTTTTTTTTGCTCCGACTGGGTCACTTTTTCTGACGTCTAATTTTGACATTGTCCTGCATTTCTTTAAAAATCGAAGACGCAATTGGCTGCCGTTGATAGACAGTTGATAAACAATTTTTGTTTTAAATGACAGCGTTTGGGAGTCGACTTACCTTCCTCCTCGTCGGCGTCCTGGTCCTGCTCGGCCTCCTGCTGCTCCTGCAGCGCCTGCCGCCGCGCCTCCTCCGCGGCCCGCACCACGTCGGGGTCCTCTGCAAAGACAGAGACGGAGATCATCATCATGTCCACGGAGGGCGCTGAGCCCCTCGGCCGCCGCCGTGCCGCCGCGCTTCGCGCCCCAGAGAGCCCCACGCGCAGTTTCATAAACACAGCGTGCGCGCGAGCGCGGCCGTAAATCTGGGTTCGGGGGAATCACGTACAGAATATCTTCATACCGCCAAGAAGGGCGGATTGCTCAAAGCGTGCCCGGGGCAGGGTCCAGGCCAGGCGGGGCTCCGGCGGGTTAAAATTGGTCGCCGCCGCCCCGCCGCGCCGTGCCCCCGCGCCCCGCGGCGGCCCGAGGGAGGTCCTGGAGGAGGAAGCAACAAAGTGGCTGCAATCTGGGGCACGGGCGCCCAAACAAACGATAAACAATGCCTTAATTTTTTCCGAGGCGCCGCCCGCCCCGGCCCGCCCCATCATACCCCGTTCGTTCCTTACACTGCACGCGGCCGCCAGCCCGACCGACCCGCCGACCCACCGAGCGGCCCGGGGTCTTGAATAAGGCGACCCGTGTAATGCCCCGAATATGAAAATGCAAATACCGCCAATTCAGGGAGTTCAGGTGCTCGGCGTGCGGAGCGACGGGGCCGCCGTGCCGTGCCAAGCCCGAAGGGCCGCCTCTTAAACCTCGCAGCACCCGCAGACAGACCCGGAGTGGTGGTCCGGGGAGGAAAAAAAAAACAACAAAAAAACGGAAAGTAAAAGGGTGGGAGGAAACCTTTACAGTCCGAAGGCAGGGAGTGCATGTGTAGGGCAGCGGTTGTTGCACAGTGTGCGCGCAGCCCCCCCCCCCACTCGACATTCGGCATGCGCCGTAATGCGATATGCTGCCGGTGGTTGGCAGGCCTGCCGCTCCCTCGTCGCAGCGCTAGCGTCGCGCACGGAGGGGCACTTCCGCGTCGCGGGGGCACAAATTATTTGATTTGCCCGCAACCCGCAACAAAAAGCTCCATTCCCAGAGAAAAACCTCATTCGGGGCTCTCGCTCCCGTTCCTCATTTTTTGGGACTTTTAAAACCCTGTTCCTTTTTACGGCAAAAGTTTCAAATATTTTTGCTGCGCAGGCCACGTTTCCACCACGCGATGAAGAAATGAGCGCGAACTCGGGAATTGCGGGATAAAGACGCCGGAACGCTGGGACGAAATGATGTCATGAGGGATGAGGCCAAGGTGCTGATGAAATGGCGTTTTCGGGAGGTGTACTCGCGTTAATATCGCAAAGTGCAGCAGCCAGGCAGCCAGTCAGCTCGCTCAGGGCGGGACTCAAAACAATAAGGCCAAGGCGAAGGGAGCCGCCTCGGGCTAATACTGGATCCACGGGGGCGGCGGCGCGGCTTGGCACTCGCGAGGCGAGGCGGGGCGGGGCGGGGCGCGTGACAGCAGACGAGTGCGCCGGGCAAATTATTCCACCCTCTTAAAAGACAATGAGTGGCCCGGCAAGCTGAAATTAAGTCGTCGTCGTCGCGTCGGCGCGCCCATCGACAACACAGCCGTCCGCGGCGTGTCCCCCCCCCCCACGACGCCCTCCTCGACAGCACCAGAATAACTATCAATATAATGAAACGGGGGCTCCGGCGCACAAACTCCCCTTCCTCGCCGCCTGTCAGCAGCCGCTACGTGACACGCACGAGCACGCCCCGCCCTCCGGACACACACACACACACACTAACACAGGGGACAATGCCACAATAGTGTGCACACGGCAAACAAAACGCCCCCTTTTAATGACGCTCGCAGTGACACTTATGTTTTTCCGGGTGGCTGGCCGGCCGCGCCATAAATCACCTGCAGGCTGAAGCGTCGTTATCCGTCTCTGTCGCACTGGTGGTCCCGGCGGAGTATGCGAGCGAGACGGATAGACGACGCGAGGCGGGCGGGCCGGCCGGGGCGGCAGCGTGGCAGGGCGCCTCTCGATTGACACATTTTGATCGGGGCACAACGGAGCGGCCGGGCCGCCCCACCGGAACACAATGGCGCAGATCGCGCGTGGCGCCGCAACAATGGAACGGGGCCACTGGGTATGTAGTGTAGAGCGTGTAGTGGTTCACCCCGCCCGCGGAGGATACCGACCGCTTTTTAGAACAGCCGCCCCGGGGCAGCCAGCAGGCTGCCAGCAGGGGCGGGGCGGCTAGACTCGCGGCGGCGCCGCCAGGCAGGCAGGCAGGCAGGCAGCCAGGCCGCCGCGTGAGGCATTCAGACAGCCCGCTTTCAGACCCAACAACGCTGCAGCTGCTACAATGCCGCCGCTCAGGGTGACGTTCCCAGCTTGGCGCCGCGGAGGCGGTCCCTCTCGACAGCAGTGAGCTGAATACTCCCCCTGGGCGGGAACCTCGGCCGCCGCTAACCCCTCCTTGGAGGAGGCCGCTGCACAGTGGGTCAGAGGACCGTTCACGCAATGGGACTCGAAGGATTCCTCGTTCGGAGAGCAATCCATTCGTGGGGTCACACGTATTCGAGTCTCATCTAGCGAATGTGGAGCTCAAAACGCGTTGAGAGTTTTGGCCGCCTCAACGCACTGCAGCGTCGGATAGTTCCAAACAATTTGGCGCTCCCCCGACATTGTTGAGTGAAGCTGAAGCCTTTACGTGTACTTTGAGACATGTTTTTAGTGCCGAAAACGGGCCTTGCGGATCTCGTAGATCGAAAAACGGAACGGGAACCAAAAAAAAAAAACTTAAAGCAACAACTTGGCGAATCATTTTCCGTCCGCGGCGACGCGCTGCCAGGTAAGGCGGCGTCGAGGCAAACGGCCGGTCTGACGGGCACTTCATCACACTGTGTACACCGCCGGCCAGATTGACAACGAGAAGGCCCTTCGGCAGGCCGGCCGGCCGGGCCCTGCCGCGCCAACTGATTGGCTTTCCCACAATGACGGCTTTTTCCATTCACGAGAATAAACAAAGCGGCCGCTTTGATCGGAAATTAACTTGCTCGTTTTTCTTCTGGTTGGCGCCGCCGCGCTGTGCTGCCCGCTTTTGATCCGCCCCGCGACGTCTCTTCGGCCGACAAGCACAGTCCCGACTTACGACGAAACGTCCCTCGGGCCAACGGAGAGAGAGAGAGAGAGAGAGGGAGAGAGAAGAGAGAGAAGAGAGAGAGAGAGAGAGAGAGAGAGAGAGAGAGAGAGAGAGAGAGACAAGGAGCGCCTTTTTTCCTGTCCCTGCGACAGCGACGTCGCGTGGCGCGGTCGTAGTTATGTTTGTAAGACTGAGCCAGCCAAATTAATTTCGGTGCCGGCCGACGGACGCGGTTGGCGGCGCCACCGTCACGGAGCGGGAAATGGGAAATTGAAACAAGGCGATTTGCATAAAATAGTCCTACCGGGAGGGCGGCGCGCAGAGAGAGAGAGAGAGAGAGAGAGAGAGAGAGAGAGAGAGAGAGACGGAAAAAGGACGAAAAACACACAAAGGAGACAAAGGCATCGGGAGGATCAGTGGATAAGTACCAGCAAAATGTAAGGGCGGTCGAAAAGCCAAAAGGCAACCACAAACCGGAAGCGGATCCAGAGACGGGGGCTTTTTCCGGGGGTAGGGGTACAAAAAAGAACAAAAACAAAAAAAAAGCAAAAGGCGGGGAAAATGGGACAGAAAATTCGTTGGCAAAGTTTGAAGAGCTGTGTGCGCAGACAAGGGGAAAACGGAATGGGGGTTGCACGCAGCGTTTGTGAGTGACCGGCTGAACACGAACACGTTGACGAGCGTACACAGTGGACCACACAGCGCTCCCCGGGGCTGGCTTAGGGGTTCGGCGGCGCGGCGGCGCGGCGGCCGGGGCTTTGAGCCGCCCTCGCAGGGGATGCGAGTGACGTGAGTGACCAAGGACTGTCGACCTGCCGTTGCGTTTGCTCGACGGGTCGTGCCTGCATTTCCCCTTCCACCACAATCCCCTTTCCACGACCAACTTGCTCAAATCCGCCCTTTCGCCCTCCGCCCTTTTCAATCTGCCGACCAGCAGCAGCGTCTTTGCGCTGAATCGCGGCGAACGGCTCCACAACTTGCTCGCGCCCCCACCCCACCCACCCCTCGCTAAGCTGCCGTCCCTCCCCACTCAATCTGCATCCGCGCAGGGGGCTCAGCAGGTGCATTGCACGAAACAAAACCCTCCAAAAAAAAAAAAAAAAGAGAGAGGTGGGTCGCGTCATGCTTTACGCCTACCTTCAGGCAGGATGCATTGCAACTTGCCTACATTCCAGGCGCCCCTCCAGTGATTGGCCGAGCCCGCCCCGTCATCCAGGCGGTGAGCTAGCGCCGCTGACCGCAGCCTCGTCTGATAACACGCGGGCATAAATCAGGCCGGCGAAACTTGCCGCGCGGCGCACAATCCGACGGAACGCCGGGTCGCGTCCTTTGCGAAATATAAAGCGCAAGGTCCCGCCAGCCGTTTTGATGGCAGAGCCCCCCTCATTTGCGGCCGAGCGCCACAGCGGCGCCGTGCAATGACACGCCTTTGTCCCGCTGTATCGTCCACCCGCCCCCTGCGGGAGAAGAGACTTCCCCCACAAGACAATCATCGTTTACTGTTCTCGGAAAGTCAAATGTAGTCCACCGCACGGCGAATCTGTTTGTAACAGACACTGGAAAAGGGGTGATCTTTTTTTTTTTTCATTCTTTCAATCCACAGCCTCGAAAAGCTTGACAAAGTCGGTCGTGAAAGCAGCGGCGAGGGCAGGGTCGCGGTCGTGTGGCGTCGCGGCGCCCCGACCAAACTTTCGCCGACATGCTCCCCGAACTTGATAACTAATGCATATCAGTAGAATGGAGCCGAGGCTGCGGCGCCGCGCCACTGTGCAACGCTCTGCGCGGCGCGCGGCCGAGGAGGCCGACTTACTTGCCGGTCTTGTCGTCTCAACTTGGCGCGTCTAGAGTTCCAACCGAATGCTGCGCCGGTCTTCTGGCCCACTGTGTACCAGCGGGCCGGCTCGGCCCAACCACTGCTTGCACTGCCGCCTCTGCACGCGGCGCAGCGGAAGAGCGCGCTGCAAGACCGGAAGTGGGGCTCTTTAGCCTCGCCGCACCAACGCCCAGCGGCAAGAGCGAAAAAAAAAAAAACGCTTCAAAATACCGCTCATCATATTTTTTTAAAAATTATTTTTTTAAAGCTCAGTAGGAACTTGGGAGTGTTACTTGTAACGCCCAATCATGGTGTGCCTGCAGGAGGAGGAACCAGGTTCCCCCAGCACGCAGTGCGGAGGGTTTGTTTTCGTACCTCGCGGCCCGGAAGCTAACAACGTGGGTTGCGTTGCTATCTTTTTCTCGGTGCGTGTGAGCAGTCTGTTTTTGTTAGAGAAGGCGACGCACATAGAGGAGGGAGAGAGAGGGAGAGTGAGAGAAGGCTGAGCGAGAAAGAGAGTCTGCTGATACGAGGACGAATGCATAAACCATCAGGCCTGATGACCCCCATAGGCCTGCCAAGAGGCACTTTGGTGAGACCGTCCTGGATGATGGCGTGCTCCGAGGAGGCAGCAGCACACCATCACACCGCCACCAATACGTTCCCAATTTCATACAGGAAAAAAAGGACTTGTTTCATGTTTTCTTTTTTTTTTTTTTTTTTTTTCGTTTTGACGGGCACTGGCAAGAAGGAACAAGTGTCACCTTTTCGAGGGTGTGTCCTCCAGGCAGCGTTCTCTCTCTCTCTCTCTCCTCTCTCTCCTCTCTCTCTCTCTCTCTCTCTCCTCTCTCTCTCTCTCTCTCTCTCTCCTCTCATCTCTCTCTCTCTCTCCTCCTCTCCTCACACACACAGAAGCACTCTGATACCACCCTGCTTATTACACGGCGGTGCCCCACAACACATAAATACAATATTTACCATTCGGCTGTCAGGATCGCCACCTCGGGGGACTTGTAATGGCGCCGAGCCGCGCCGAGCCCTCTCAGCCTGGCACAAATTATTAGGGTCATGATTTGGGCGCAGTCCAGCAATGCGGCGGGGAGGGGGGGGGGCCTCCACTGTCACTTGGAAAATGGAGCACTTGCTGGCGACCCCGGGCCACGACGAGCTGCACCACTGTGACTCCAGCCACGGCGTGCTCAGCGAGCGCGCACACGGCCGCGGCCACGACTCGCCTCCAGCGCGGCCAAAGACCAAAGCCAGTCTATGCATCGAGCCTCCAGCGCCCGCCAACGAAGCCACAATTAATCCCAAGCGCAAGCAGCGAGCGGCGACGCGATAACGCGCCAATTTACAACCCGATTCCGCCTTCCAGAATTTTTGAATAAAATAAGAGGCGGCGGCGGAAAACCGAACCCCCATTTCCGGCATGCTGCCGCCGCAGCGCATCGCCAACATGAGGCGATGAAGCAAGACTGTCTCATAACTTTTTCAAGGGTAGAAGTAGCGGAAAAAAAGGTCGGTCGCCGCGCTCTTTGGCCCACACGCTTTTCAATTATTCACCGACGCTAAAGCGTTTCGAATGAGCTGGCGGTTTCATCTTCTTTTTCTCATCACTCTATGGCCCACACCCGCGTGGCAGGTCTGCGACTGCCTTATTTCCGGTGGCAGCCCCGCTGCCGGAGCCGGGCTGGCTGCGTTCGCCTTCCCCGCCGGAAACGCGGCCCTCGGTCGGCTTGTCTCGCGACTCGGCTATTCGGGCGACTCCTTCATTGGGGAACGACTTCCGCAACGAAGCGGGGCGCAGCCGAGCCGCAGAGTTCGATTCCTGGAGCCTCCAGTGTGTCGCGTCCACGCGCCCCAGTTCCCCGCCGCGGCGCTGCGCGTTTGCAAACAGGTCCAGCGAGCGTGCGGCCGAACCTTCGTATTATGGCCCTTGAGCCCTCACAATATCGAATTTTGTGAGAAGCTTGCGAACAATTCGACTTCAAGTAAAATCAAGTACGTATAAGCGGCGCGGAGCTCGACGGCTACCCCTTCTGGTGCGGCGCGCGTCGGAAAGACTGACACGACAATCGAAGGACTGGCGGCGCCTCCGGGCGCGGCTGGCACGGACGCGGGGCCCCGGAGGAAAGGCACGTCGGCACAGGAAACACAACAAAAGAGAGCGTTGGTCATTGTCAACAGGAAATTGTGCCCCGACTCGCCGAGGCGTCTGAGAAAAGGCCGCAAGGGGCACACTTGCTGTTTCATGGGGGCACGGCCGGCCGCGCGGCGCGCGTCACTTGGGCGAGCGGTTCAAGGAGCGGGTTCGCAGGACCGCCACTCAAGACGCACTCGACAGCCAGGGGAAACGCTTGGCTCGGAATAGTAATTCAGCTCGCGGCGGGAATGGTCCGCGCAGCTCGCGAACAAGAACCACTCGCCATCCTCTATGAACACACACAGAGAGAGAGAGAGAGAGAGAGAGAGAGAGAGAGAGGCGCGGGCACGCTTTCCAAGACAAAACTCCAACTTGCGCCGTGGGACGACAAAAGAGTAAAACAAAATCCCGGGCGCCGGGCGCGGGCCGCCGCAGCACGGGCCTCGACTCCACAACGCGCGGTGGGGAATTTTAAAGCGGACGTGCGCAACAATGCTGCTGGCGGCGTGGCGGCGTGCACCTGGCCGCTGCCTCGTTACCGCTGCGGGGCCGGGGCCATGACGGGCCCACTGGGAACGCGTCATGAGGCGCCATCACCACGACTGTCATACCTGGCCGACCGCGCTCTGCCGGAAGTTGACGCGCGCGTCTGTTTGGGACAGAAGAGCCCTGCCCTTCTTTTCCCTCTCCCCCCCTCCGCACACACACCTGCCGCAATTAGCGCCGCGCGATACGCGACCGCCATAACGCCTCCCGATTCGTGACGCCGTTGTAGCCGTAAACAAAATGCAGATCCGCGCCATAACGCGCCGCCCGGTCTCTCTCTCTCTCTCTCTCTCTCCTCGTTGTCCTGCCCGCTTGTTGAGAGAGAGAGAGAGAGAGAGAGAGAGAGAGAGAGAGAGAGAGAGAGAGAGAGAGAGAGAGAGAGGAGCCAGAGAGAGGAGCCAGAGAGCACCATGAAATTTTTATGCGGCCCGCCGGTTAATTTTCTCAACTGCGCGCATGGCGCGGCGCGTTTGAGTGTGATTCCCCGACGGCCAGCATGTCGGCGGCGGCGAAGTGTCCGGGACGGCAGCGCCGAGTCTAAGTGAAGTGACGCGCCGAGCGTGCGACGGCATAACCGTAACCCGTCCGCGACGCCACTCGCAGGATAGGAGCGCCGCGGCGAATGGGCCGTCCATAAAGCGTCGACACTCGGAAAGAGTCCGGCGGCCAGCCAGTGTCCCCCGAGCCGAGGCAGGTGCGAATCCAGGAGAAAAAGGAGCTGACGTTGAATGCCCAAGAAATAGCAAAAAAAAAGAAAAAAAAAAGATCGCACTTTGCTCCTGTAAGTAGGCAACTATTGGTAGACGGCCGTCCCTGGATCCGCCCTCGTCGAGAGGGGCGGGGCGTCCGCGGCTCGCTCACGTCGGCGCAGTGGTCGTCCTTTCGGACTGATCCGCCCTGGGGCGTTTTGACCGGAGCCCCCTTTAACGGCGAGGACATCCGTGTCGCCGCGGGCGGCCGCGGGCAGCCGGCTGCAGCCCCCACCCCGATCAGAGGGGGCCCCACAGCGGGGCTCCACAAAGGGCGTCCGGAAGCATGCAGGCCTCTGCTGCAAACGGCCCACACCTCCGAAACAATGACCACCGCGATGGCCTTCCCCCGCAGGTGTCGCCCCGGCCGCGCGCCGCAAACACGACCAATCGAATAAACAACGACGCTTATTGAGAGTAATCCTGAGGGCGCGGTGGGGCCAAGGCGGGGCGGCCCCGCGGGGGGAGCTTTTCTTTGTGCCCCGGAATAAACGCAATCGGTTTTCCGCGGTCCACTGGTTTTCCCATTAGTGGCGGGCCTTGGCAGATCGCCCGAGGCCCCCGGGGCAGCCTCGCCCGACGGCAACTCGCCCCGCCCCGCCCCGCCCCGGACCCCAGTCGGACAACAGACTCGCTCCGTACAGCGCAATCTAACTTCCAGCGGTGCGGCCGCACAGCGCGAGGCTGGACAACACATCAATTATCCGGCAAAACGCGGGAAAACGCCCCAAGTGTGCGCCGAGTGGCGGTGATGGCGATACCCCGCGCCGAGTCGAGCCTTCCGCGCGGGGTACCGACAAGGCGGCACATTTTTTGCGCCAATGTCCCCCTGTCTCTCATGGACCAAGGTAGGTGCGTCGGGTGGAAACTACCCGGGGTACCCGATTCTTACCCGACTTGCCGGGCACCCTGTGGGACGGACGGCGCTGCCGGGAGCTCCTTGCAGCGCGAGCAAACCGGCGGCCCAACTCGTACGCCGCGCCGCCGCGCCGCCGCGCCGCCCCGACGACAAGCCTTTTCAATCAGCGTCCCCAGCGGTCCCCTGCGGGCTGCTTCCGAACGGCGCTCTCTCTCTCTCTCTCTCTCGCACTCGCGGGGCGCCCCACAGGCCGGCGAGAAGGACCGCACGAGGGGGCGCTGTGCGGAATCGCTCTGCTGGGCGGAATCGCCCCACGCGGCCGCCGTCGCCCGCGGCCGGACTGCGGGACTGCCAGGGACTACAGACAACCCCGACAAGGTCCGGATGGACCCGCCGCCGGCGCCTGGTTCACACCCCCATTCAGTTTTGACGTATTTACATCGAAAAATAAAAAAAATGGTAAAAAATCAAACGAAAATAAATTTACTTTTAAAAAAATATTTTGCAAGGCACTCGTGCCGATTCTAGGAGAACCAAAAGCGCCTTTCCAATGCACCGGTTGGCAAGCAAGGCCGGAGCCCCGGAGCCAAATCACAGTTGGCGGCACTGGGTCAAGGCTGCCTTAACCAGATCGAGCAGCAGCGCCACGCCGAGGGAGAAACGAGCAGAGGAAATAAAAAAACAACTCATCGTCGGCATATGGGAGCGCCTGATCGGGCCCTGCGGCGTGAAGAAGGGGAGGGAGGCAGTGAAAAAGCCGTCACTGGGGCTGCCTGCCTGTCTGCCTTCCGGCGGAGGTCGTGCTGGCTGTAAGTTTCCACAATAGTTTCCAGGAATTGGATTAGGGATCGTTTTACTGCCCCGCAGGACTCGCAGGGCGAGCCCAATCCGGCATGCTGCTGGGGCCTCCAGCAGCCTACACTGGCGTCTGCGAGAGCCGATGGCACTGTCAAACTTTGTTGTCACTTGATGACAGACAAGTCACTAAAGATCAATAAAATTTTCATCACTGGAAAATGTGGACAATTTCATCCACGATTGATGGCATTGACTATAAAACAACAAACACACCTTGAAAGGCGTGGGCAGGTGGGCTGCACCCAGCGGCCAGCGGGCCACACAGTTTGAAAACCAAATAACGAATCCCTCACGCAGGGCGAAGGAGGCGGGTGGCTCCGGTCCGCTGCCTCAGTCAATACCGGAGGCGGCTGAGAGAAGGGAACATCCAGGGCGGCGAGCTGCTCGTCCCCGGCCACGCTGGTGATGACGTCACGGGGTGCAGCGCGCATAGCGATTCGTCGGGGAGCAGTTGGCGTCTGGCACTCTCACAGCTGTGGCGGTCGGGCCGGTCGCTCCCAAGGGGGGTAATCGCAGCGCGCGTCGCCAAGCACTCAGCGCGCTGCACTCGGCCGGCGGGCCGCACAGTGTGCCACACAGCGGGCCGCACAGAGTGTCACACAGCGGGCCGCACAGTGTGCCACACAGCGGGCCGCACAGTGTGCCACACAGCGGGCCGCACAGTGTGCCACACAGCGGGCCGCACAGAGTGTCACACAGAGTGCCACACAGAGTGCCACACAAGCCTCGGCCGCGTCACGTGGTTGGCGCACGCCGAAACAGCGGCGCCGCTGGGCGCGCTGCCAGGGACCGTCCACCACAAGGCAAAGCACACCGCGGTCAACTTAGACCCAACTCAGGTCCAGCGCCCGGCCCGGCCGCTGGGGAAGCATTGCCAACAGAGCCTATCCAGTCTGCCAAGAGAACGGCGTGGAGGTGGGGGGACCGGCCCACAGTGGCTCAGAAGACCGGACAAAGTTCCGGACGCGTTTTGAGCTCCACAGTCGCTAAATTGGACTCGTATCGGACGTGTGACACCACCAATGGATTGCTCTCCAAACGAGGAATCCATAGGTGGGGTCACACGCTAGATTCGAGTCCTCAACGGTCTTCTGACCCACTGTGCGGCCGGCTCTCAGAGGACGCCGACGACGCAAGGCGCGCCGTGCCGGCCGTCCCCCGCCCCGGGACCCGCCTGCAGGAGGAGGGGGCTGCTCTTTTGAATGCAGCGCGTCCTGGGTCAACCGGCGCAGCCCAGATAGGGCAGGCCTCGGCCAAAGCAAGCAGGGGAGGCCTCCTCCTCCACTCAGGTGAGAAGTGGGTCAGGCAAGGGTTGAGGCAGGCAAGGACCTGCCTCGAGGTCAGTGGGGACACCGCAAACACACCCACACACCCGCACACGCACGCACAGGCGCGTCGAGCACGGACAAAATTCCGGCGCACACAGAGCCAGAGCTTTTCTTTGGTCCGCGCCGCCGCCTCCAGGACGGCCTCCAGGACGGCCTCCATCTCCAGGGCGGCGCGCGAATCGAAATTCCACGCGCAGACGGCGTCTCCTTTCATCCCGGACTCGGGAGATTATGCGGCCGGGAAGAAAGGGAAGCGAACGCAGGCATCCAATCAGCCGCCTGCAATCACACTCTTTTTCGTGAGATCTTTTTTTTTTCCCCTTCCCTCTCCAACACTTTCGATTATTATTTTCTTTTTGCTCTGTGCCGGTGCTCGCATCAACCCGCCTCGCCAGAATGATAATCGTAACCATAATGCATACTTGTTGGAGGCGAACGGCAGCTGTCAGCAATTAGCCGGCCCACCCTGCCCCGCCTCGCCAGCAGTAACGGCGCCAAACTTTAAAACGGCGCCGTAACACTTTTTGATGTGGGCTCATCACACCGGCAGCTGCGGCTCGGCTCGGCACGGCCCCGCTCGCTGATCCACCCCGGTGACACAGGCCGCCGCCCCGCCCCGCTCGCGACTGACGAGGTGAATTCGTTGAATTCGATTGGGGACGACCAATAAAAAGGGCGGCGAGCGAGCAGGCGGGCGGGGGGGGGGAGGGGGGCTCCACCACGCAGTGCGTCACGCACGCCTCGGCATCACGGCTCGCCGCTCCGCACGCATGGCGCACCGCGGCGCGCCTCCCGTCCACCAATCACGTAACGCGTCTCACACACAGAGGCAAACCATGTAAAATCGCCTGCTGCTGGCCGCCGTCCGGTTGGGGCGGGCAAAGCATCCGCTAATGATGGCTACGGAGAATAACAACAATTTTCATCTCTACTTCGGGTCATAAATCCGTCGGCAACTCTGTGTGTGTGTGTGTGTGTGTGTGGCACGCGGAAGCGGAAGCCATGAGTGAGCGCATACACTGGCGCCAGATTCGAAAACCGAAAGCAGACGTATCCAGAACGCGGGAAAGAAGCATTTACACACACACACACACACACACACGCACGCACACACACACACACACACACACACACACAGGGCGTAACGGCCACGCGGGCGCGGGCCAACTTATTTGTTCCGGCGCGTTTCGGCAGCGCTACGACTCGCGCCGTGCCGCCTGATTCCGAAGGGTATCGTATCGTTGCTCTGTCTCTCTCGCACTCATGGGGGCGCTCCGTGGGGGCGTAAGAGAGGCCCGCCCCGGCCGGGATTTACACGAGGCATACAGGCCGGCCGCCTGCGCGGGACGTTAAAGCACGGCGATAAAAACGAGTCGCTAATTAAAGCGCGGGCCGATCGGGCTTATGGACAAAGTCCACGGCGCGGAGGCCAGCGCCGCCGCACAGTGAGTCAGAAGACCGTTGAGGAGGCCAGAATTCTAGACGCCTTTTGAGCTCCAGAGTCGCTAAATGGGACTCGAATCGAACGTGTGACCCCACTAATGGTCTCCTCGTTCGGAGAGCAATCGCTTGGTGGGGTCACACGTTCGATTCGAGTCCCATTTAGCGACTCTGGAGCTGAAAACGCGTCTAGAATTTTGGCCTCCTCAACGGTCTTCTGACCCACTGTGCGCCGCAGCCGCTCGTCCGGGCCGGAGCCGTCCTCGGGCCGTAAAACAGACAGCGAGGCGACGGCCACTGCGGTTCGAACTGCGGCAGCGCCGGCCACGCGGTGCGCTCGCCTGCCTGTCTGGGTGGAGGCCAAACTTAATCGAACGGCGATCTGGGACGGCCGGGGCCCATCAGATAGCAAATAAGAAAAAAAAAAAGAGCGAGTGAAACGGACGCCGAACGGACACGCTGCGATAAGGGACGGGCGGTAAACGGGGTCGGGGGTCGCCCGCAAACACGTGTCCGGAAAAAGGAGCAAAACGAACAAAAAGTTTAAAAAAAGGAAAAGTGACTTTGTTTTGCCCTGAATTTTTTTTAAAAAAAAAAACGGCAAATTTGAGAGCCTGTTACCCCCCTTTCCTTGAAGACTGCGCCTGACTTCCGTCTGGCTTCCGGCGAGCAGGCGACTCGATGCCGGAATTAAAACAACGCCAGCTTGGCCAAACGGCTGCACTTGGACGCAGCCGTCTGCGAGGAGGAAGTCCCATCTGCTGTACAATTTCAAATCCCGCCCCACTCGGCTGTCTCTTACGGCGTTATTGAATATTTGGTGGCGGCGCGCGCAGTGGAGCGGAGCAGCGCGCCGGGTTGCCTACCCCGGACTCGTCGGGCTGACGCTGGCTGACGCTGGCTGACGCTGGCCCACTGTGCGGCCGCGCCCAGCAAGGTGGTCACGGCCGCTGCCGTCGAGAAACAGCGGAGCACAAACTGGCGGCGACATTTTAACGAAGCCATAGCCAATCATCTGGAAAGGGCGGTCTGGGGATGATGGACCTGCGCCAGTCGCGCACACACGCACATAGAGGCAACAAGAGCGGCGGTGCCGTGAAACAAGCGGATCCGCATACGCGTTGTGGCGTCCATGCAACCCTCGCAATGAACTCATGACCGTTTCGGACCCCCCCCCCCGCTTCTGCTGCAGCGGGAACCGCGCCATTGCGAAATATTTTCGTATTACACGGGCAATAAACTACTGGTGGCCGGGCTGGTGTGATATGGGGGAGGGAGAGAGAGAGAGAGAGAGAGAGAGAGAGAGAGAGAGAGAGAGAGAGAGAGAGAGAGAGAGAGAGGCCGGCGAGGCAGCTGCAGAGGAAATCGAGCGCGCCTGGAAACCATTCGAATAAAGCGATCCGAGCGCGCTGCTCGACGCATCGACACACGCGGTGTTCCGCTGTTTAGGAACGTCAGTTTTTATCCATTTTAAAGCGCAGGGATTCACGGCAGAGAGCGAGCGTGCTGTGCAGAACGGGCCGCGCCGCCCGGCACTGAACATTAAACCGGTGGTAGGGAGGCGGTTAGCTAAAGACTAAAGACCGGA
Organism: Stenchaetothrips biformis; assembly: GCA_030522485.1. Classification (NCBI taxonomy): domain Eukaryota; kingdom Metazoa; phylum Arthropoda; class Insecta; order Thysanoptera; family Thripidae; genus Stenchaetothrips; species Stenchaetothrips biformis. Next base: position 3,476,390 of record CM060090.1, read on the forward strand.
GGTCTAGCTGGCGAGCTGGCGCCACTTTAAGCCTGCGGCCCTGACCAGCGCTGGGACCGGCCGGCCGAGGGAGGGGTACATTAAGATTCCGGCCGACAGGGCAGGCCGGGGCACGGCGTGGTAATGACCACAGACTACACCGCCGCGTTGGAGCGCGGCCTAATGCGCAACTTTTATGCGCCCCGCCCCGCCAGGCCCCGCGCCGCCCCGGAGCAGCGAAGAAGAGCTCACGACCCCGGGCAACGCACGGCCGTGCGCGACACTTTGGCACGGCGCGCGGCCGATAGCGCGCTGCTTAAAACTAGAAAGTGATAACCGTTACACGTCGCAGGCGAGCAACACTTTCGGCTGGCTAACACTACTTTACACGGCCCGAAGGAAGGGCACACACTTAATGTTTTGCTGCAAAATTTGTACGGACGTTACAATTTTTTTTGGTCCTGATCAACATCACACAGTACCTACTACCTTCCATGTTAGAAATAAAAAAAAAATAACAAAAATAAAAAATAAATAAAATGGCATAAAAATTAAGTCTGAAATTTCGCAGGCCTCCCCCGCAGTCGGTAGTACAGCGCCCTCTGGGGCGGCCGCAACGCCACGTGAAATACGGCTCTTATTACAAGTTAATGTCCGCCGCACAGCAGCAAAATTAGTCAAACGAGTTGGAAAATTAAAAGAGTGAATGGGTCTATATCACTGGACCTACCTTAAAAAGACCTGGAGCCCAAAACGCGTGTAGCGTTTCGGCCGCCCGCGCGCCGATCCTCTGGCCCACCGTGCACGGGCCTGAGCGCGAGACGGGCCTGGCAGGCAACATGCGTCAATATTGAGAGACAGGCGCGGGGGCGCGGGGCCGGCTCGTTTGCTGCGACCTGGCCGCTCGCGGCCCGTCAAAGCGCTCTCGGCCCCGCTATCGCAACCGTAAATAAGAAGACCCTGTATCGATGCTGATTGGCCCACGGCACGGTGGGCGCGCCGGCCACGCCGGCCACGCCGCAGACTAATTGGGCCGAGTCTGCTTTGGGATTCTAATGGCGAGCCACTTCCGGTCCGGCGGCCAGCACCCAAGTCCTAGCCGCCTGCACAGTGGGCCCGGCGAGACAGCCATGGCCGGCTGCCGCGTACACGAGCGCTGCAGCGCGGTGCCTCCGGCCGGCCCGCCGGATTGACGCCGGAAATACGACCGGACTTCCGGCTACCGGCAGCGTACCGGTTGCAGTCGTATCAATGGCCCGCAGCGGCGAAAAGCACACGCTAATGAATGGGCGTTTGTCGGAGACGAGTACGAGTCCTTGTGTGTGTGTGTGAGTGTGTGAGGGAAAGAGAGAGCGAGAGAGAGAGAGAGAGAGAGAGAGAGAGAGAGAGAGAGAGAGAGAGAGAGAGAGAGAGAGAGAGAGAAACAGAGAGAGAGAGGGAGAGAGAGAGAGAGAAGATACGCTGCTGGCAATCAAATCGGACTCCACGCGCCCCCTCGCGCTCGAACCGACTCGGCCCCCTCCGACTTATTGAAGGCTCGATAAAACGCACCGCCAAAGTAGCAGCCAGCAGCACCGCCCCCCCAGCCGGCCAAGTCGTTCCGCCACCGTCCACCCTGCTGGCCGTGCAACGTGAGCACGGCGGGGCGCCGCGAGGACAAGACTGTTTGGGGCGCCCCGCTGGCTGGTCCTCGCCGGCCCCGCTATCTCACCGGCCACCTCAGTGGGCCGGCCAGAGCCTTCCCGGTCACCGCCATCCCAGAAAATGGTGCGCGAAGATAGACATCGGGACCGACAACTTGTTCGGAATAGGCCGGTGGGGGGGGGGGGGGGACGGCCCGCGGCGCTCTATCGAGCACGTACATCGGCCAGACGTAAACCAACCAAAGAGATTACACGTTCCACGGGATATTGTTTCTTCGACGGGCATAAGCGATTTTCCGCCGCCCGTACGATTTAGACCTCGAGAAAAGGGGGGGGGGCGAGGAGGGGGTTCCTCGATAAAGCCGTCGTTGACTATCGGGATCAACGACCCGCCGCCCCGCCGCCGTCAAAGAGACGCGGAGAGGGCGCCGCCTCTAGCGTGTTGCCTAGCACGGTGGCCAGCACTCGTCAGGCAGGCGGCGCGGGCATGAGAGAGAGAGAGAGAGAGAGAGAGAGAGAGAGAGAGAGAGAGAGAGAGAGAGAGAGAGAGAGAGAGAGACGGAAACGCCTCTCAGTATCAGTCCACCGCACTTCCATTTCTTTCCAGCCTCGCTTCCCCGCCGCTGTCAGAATCCGGTTTTACATCGGCGGCGTGTTTGTTCGCCATTCCGCGCGGCGAGGCGCTGCGAGGCGCGGCCAGGCCGACCCGTTTTGTTTGGCCACAATGCGTGCGGGCATTAATCACGGCCACACTTGGCGGCGGCAAAGCTCACGCGTGGCAAGAAAAAAAATTAAATAAAATGAAAACATAAACAAACTTTAAAGTCCATCCATTAAGCGGCACGGCTCGCGCATAACAAACGCCGTTCGACCTGGGCCGATGGCAAATGGCCGCCTGTTGTTGTCCCGATTCCGAACACGGGACGCCCTGTGCCCTGTGGGAGTGGGAGTGGGAGTGGGAGTGGGGGGGAGAGAGAGAGAGAGAGAGAGAGAGAGAGAGAGAGAGAGAGAGAGAGAGAGAGAGAGAGAGAGAGAGAGACGGCAGTGTTGGGAACCAGCCACTTGCGGTTTGTCGCCGTTTCACACCGCGCAGCGCAGCGTCCGGCATAAATCCGGAAGCAAAGCGTCCGGCTATCTCTGCCCTGTCCACGAGCGAGCGCGCGCACGCACCTACACACACACACACACACACACACACACACACACACACACACACACACACCGCCTACATGGTGCTCATTTAAACACAGTCCCACACCCACACATTCAAACACTTTCACACACACGGCCGGCGGCGCGTGCGTCGCGATCTTTGATTAGAATCTCGGAATCCTCTTAGCCCCCTGCCGGCTGCGACCCCCCACGGCGGCAGGCAGGCAGGCAGGCAGCCACGCCGTCCAGGCCACCATCTCCGCGTCTTCGACGAGCAGACGGCGTGCCGCGTCACGCAGGAACAACAACAACAACAACAACTACTAAAGAGGAAAAGAAAAAGGAGCGAGACATTGCGCGCATTGTGCCGGTGAAAAACAGCTAATGACTGCACGTCCCTATTCCAGGCACGTAGCCTGGGTATGCCCTGTTGTATAGACACGTGCTGGCCGCTATCTCTTTCCCACCCCCTCGCCACAATGTCCCTTGCTCCGCCCCTGGCGCTGCTGCACTTTGGCCCAAGCAATCATGACCCCCTCCCTCCTCCCCGTATCGGTCCCCCCTCCCCCCCCCGGCTCATTTCGCCCCTTCATTTCCTCCTCCGAGCCGCCGATGCCGCCGTGTCCCTAAAACCGAAATATCCTCGCCGCGCCACCCCTCTCCATTTACACATTTCTGTCATTCGCCGGCGATCCATAAAAGAGAGCACGTCGCCGACGACGGCGGGGCTTGGCAGGTGCGAGCCGCGCGAGGAAACCGCTTGGCTTCCCGCATTAAAGGAAAACGATGGCAGACAACAACAACAACAGAAACGCGCAGTCGTGAGTGCGCGCCTTGGCACCGGAGAAAGCGGCATTGAGAAACAAGCAGAGTCGCCGCGCCCATCCGGCCACACAGTTTTTGCAGAGTGGGGAGAAAAAAATGAAAAAATTTATAACAGGCCGCAAGAGGAACAAATACACAATAAACAGCGGCAAGACAAAGGCAGGCGCCTTCTCAAGCGCGCTCCAAGACCGCACGCCGCCAACAGCGACAACTTTAAACGCGGCCCACATTTCGCGCAGTCGTTTCACCTAGACAAATTTGTTTGCGCTTGTTTCGTTTTTCCCGAGCGAGAAACAAAAGGGGGAGGGGGCGAGAAGGCGCTTTCTGGAGGCTTGCCGGAAGGGGCCGGGAGGAGGACAGCGCGGGTGTCCGGGGGTAGCAAGGTGTTGAGGTGCGCGGCAGGGAGGGGGGGGGGAAGGGAGGAAAGACCCGCCTCAGAGGGGCTTACATCGCGGCTCCCCGGGCGCCGTTAGGGAGGATTCGGCTCTCCACCCTTCGTGTCCTGGCAGGGCCGGGCGGGGCCGGGCGGGGCCGGGCCAGGCCCGCCAGCAAGGGCCCCGAAGGATAGCTCCTTATCTGACCTTTGACAGGTCCTTCCATCAGCGCCTCGGCTGGCTGTCGCGGCGCCGCTCCCGTTCCTGCACAACCAATCACCCGCGGAGTCTAGCCGGCCCGGGTCGCCGACTCACCGACCCCATGCAAGATGCATTGGCACCGGCCGCGCACTCCACACGCAAGAAACAGAGGAAACCCAGTTAAAACAATGGTGCACTCGCCAAAAAGGCAGCGGCGCGCGAAGCTGTCACGCGCACGGCGGTGGACCTGGAGGGGATTTAAATCTGTGTTTTAATTTGCGACCAGCGCGGTGCTTGATATATGGGCCTTGCGAGACCCGGGCGAGCCTCCGCGCCAGGACATGCGTCGCGCTAATGCTGATTACGCGGGAACCTTTTCTTCCATCAGGGCCGCCAGAGGCCGCCCGTCCCGGCTGTGCCTACCTGTTCCACCCCACGGTCAAGGGGAGCGCATTTAAAAAAGAAAAAAGAAAAACAACAAAAAAACAGCCTGCCACTCATTTGATTTTTTCCCCCTCCAAAACAACATTTCTCTGATTTCGAAATAACCGAGAAATAACGAAGGCGTGTGTAATTAGGCCTCGGGGTCGGCCAGGTGTAATAAAAATGACAGGCCACCCGGCGGCACGGCCCTGTCCGGGCATTAGGTGGCCATCGCTGCAGCGGCGGACACCGGTTAAACACACACACACACGCACACACACATACACTCACGCTCGCGCGCGCGTAATAAACTCATGGGGCTGGGAAATTATTAGGGGGTAGACGAGCAGCAAAATCCGGAGAAAAGGGAGGGGCAGGGGATTTGAAAAAAACTGCGAATGAAGCCAATGAAAACGAGGGTGGGGTGCAGGCGGGCATACAGCGCGGGTGACAGCAGCGCACAAATTGGACGCAAGATTTCCTCTCTCTCATTTTTTAAAAACCTATTTATACACCCTTCTCGGAATAAGTCACAACCCGCAGCGCCCGACGCGGCCCGGGCCGAAATTAATTTGTAGTACCGGGCAGACTTTAGCGGAAAACGGCTCCACCCCGTCGAAAAAAAAAAACAAAAACAAAAAACAAAACAACAACAGCACTCTCGTAAGTGTGTGCCTGTTTCCAATAGGCAACCCCAGCAGGGTACAGCTGCTTGTGCACGCACGCAGTCCCCCCCTCCCCTCCCTCCAGCAGGTTGGCGATGAGGCCGACGGTCCTTGGCCCGGCCGCCACGGTCCGCCACGGTCCGCCCGCGGCCCGGAGCCAGAGCACCACATCAGCTGTTTCCAAGTTGTCAACACACTGCCTAATCCGAAGGGCCGCGCGTTTGCATTCCAACAATGCAGCGCAGCCACGCGTCCCGCGCAGATAACGGGATGGGGCGCCCGCATGGGGCCACGCCGCCACGCGCTGGCCCACCCCCATCGCCGCAATCTTTACGGCTAATGACAGCGCGCCACATCATCACCTAAGAACCCATTCACTGCCCGACTCTGCTGAAAACGAAACACCATTTTCTTCACCCAGAAAAATGATTTCTTCAATCGAGTGAGATATTTTTCTTGATTAAAAACACTTGATTAAAGCTAAACTGAGTGTCAGATCAATACTAATAGGCTTTGCATTCATTCAACTCTAACCATATCAAGAATATTTCTACTTCACTCAAAGCAGAACTTTAATTAGGCACATTCATGCAAAAAATTACATACATGAAGTAAATTTTACTTGAATCAATAAATCATTTTTCTGGGTGTACAGGCCTTTTACAAGGTCCTGTATAAGGTCTTGGATGCGTGCGGGTGGCTCGTGGATGAAAAAGTTCAGGAAAGGCCAGAACATTAAAGCAGATGATACTACTGTGTGATAAAGTTTGTATTTGAAATATTAAAGTTTATCCAAACTGTACACAACCAGTGTTGTGTCTCTGGGTGGTGGGTGAGGGTTAGAGGGGGCGAGTCAGGGGTCAAGGAAGGCAACTGGGAACTACGATGGTTTATTGGTCAGTGATGCACGCGAGTACTCCTCGTACTCCTCGTATCGCAGTCCGCGGTGCTCTGGCGGCGGGGCGCCGGGGTGCCGCCCTTTATTGGTTCGCGACAATGCCCGGCCTCGGCTGGGCTCGGTTGCTCCGGGCGCTCGGCTCGGGGGTCGGGCGAACGCGCGAGGCGAGCACGCGAGCGGAACCGAGCCCCGTATGAGATATTCTTCTGACTCACACCTCTGCGCCTCGCAGCTTGAGAGTACAAGCATGCTGATACATTATCTATTATTATTATTATTTCCTTGTCTTAATGTTACATGTATCATCTGCTAAATAACGAAATAACGAACAGGGCGACAAACGCGCAGTGCCGGCCCATTACCATGCAAAGCCGTGGCGCCAAATTCAAACGCACATTCACTTCACGCGCCGGGACAAGTATCGGGGCGTACTGCGCGGGGCGTACCAGCGCAGGGCGGGGCGGGCGTGGCGCGGTGCCAGGCGGAGGTGTGCGCGCGATGGGCGGGGCGGGGCGCGCCGGGGCCGGCCCGAGGGGAGACATCTGGCCCTCAAAATTTATCACCATTCGCACCCGCGCGTGTTATCAAGGCCGCAAAACGGAACGACTGTGAGTGAGAGCGAGGCGGGCGCGACCTATCCATGAACAACTGTCGCAGTGTGAGGGTGAGAATGTGTGTGCCTGAGCGTGTGGTGCGTGTGGAAGAATCGCGAGCCCACGAAGCGCCGAGTAAAGCAACGCCCCGTTTTGTTTTCATTGCATAAGCTTGGCCGGAAGACGTTTCCAGAGTGCATGACTGCCTTCAAAACGAGGCGGCGGAGGAGGGCGGGACGGCATTCATGGCGACCTACAAGCAGTATCTGGAGAAGCCAACCGGAAGTGCTTCTGCGAGGCAAGATTTATTTCCTCCTTTCATCCACTTCCCCCGCAGGCCCGCACTAATCGACTTGACTCGAGTCTCATCACGACAACAACAACAAAATGGCGGCCGTGTACTGCCGCGTCAGGGGGCAAAAATTCCCACGACGCACCAGTGTCGAAAGGGTGGCCTGCCAACCCGCCCACATCCAAGGCTATGGTCTCGAGAAGGTGCTTCGGCGGCAGGGTCAGGTTGGCTACCCTTCCGACACTGGTAAATCGTGGAAATTTCCGCCTCCTCGTGTGGCAGCACTGCGAGCAGTGGGCCGGACACGCTGGGCGACGACGCGTGGCTTACGCGCCTCTGTTGACCGCCCTTAATGACAGCGGCCTTCTTCCCCGGACGCGGGACGGCCTCGTTAAGGACGCGACTTCCTGCTGCCGGGCCGGGCTGTGGGCTGGGCCGGCCGGCCGGCTTAGGCGCGGCGAGACAGGGCGCGGCAGGCCGGCCGGCCCACAGGAAGGAAGCAAGGGTCCAGTCTGGCTGGACAAGGGCGCAGAGGGCCAGCGAGCTACAAGCAGGCCCGGCTGTTGGCAGAGAACATGGCCCAGAACCGCATACATCGCACCGCGCTCCTCGTGTTATTTTTCCCCCCTTTTCTTTGTCTGCGGCCACGCACGCACACGTTCACTCACTCTCTTTCTTTTTCTTTCTCTCTCTCTCCCTCTCTCTCTCTCTCTCTCTCTCTCTCTCTCTCTCTCTCTCTCTCTCTCTATCTCTCTCTCTCACACACACACACACGAGGCGCTTGAGTGTGGTGCGGCCCTTCCCAGAGCCTAGTCCTGTCTTGTAAATTTGTCTGTCCCGAATTCCCCTGCCCACCGTCGGTGGAATGTTTTCAGTAAAGCGAGCCGTTGCTGCTACAGCCAGCAGCAAGGCCCTCGACCGGCAAAACAATTTTCGAAAAAGAAAAAAAAAAGGAAAAAAAACCTTAGGCCAGAAAAGAGAGACTAGAGTCCCAGAATTGAACGAGAGCGCGAGAAAAGGAGCGATTACGCGGAAGTGGCTCGACCTGGGGCGCCACCACAAGGATCATATCGGAGGAAGAGAACGGAACTGCATCACCGCAGTACAGCTGCCCCCCCGCCCCCCCGCACCCGGGCCCCTCTTCTGGGGGCGAGTGCTTCAGTGCTTGTGTCAAGCCAGCGCCGGTAACGGGGTCTAACCAATACAGATTGGACCGACACGTGACACACGCACTCACTCACGCTCGCAGATGCGTGCACACACACACACACACACACACGCCGTATTCGGTATCGAGTCCGTTCATCAAGTCGGCACACACGGCGCCAAACAGACTGGTGTGGGCGGACAGCACAGCGGCTCATTACGGGCCGCGGCCGCCGAATGCAAAGCAGAAAGCCGCCATCGTTTCGCCCCAAGCCGCCGGGCCCGTCAATTACGAATCCAGAGGGGCTCCGTCCGCGCCAAGGGACCGGCCCACCGTGGGGCGCACGACCGGCCGCGCAGACCGGCTGGAGCGAGGCTAGGCTCTTCATGGCGGCCGTTCGAGAGGAGGTCGTCGAAGCCGCGCACATGCGTTGGCCCGCTCCGACCGCCGCGACACGCAGCGGGCGCCATGCGCGCTGATATAGCGCAGCGCAGCGTCGCCAAGTAAATGTTGGCCCCGACCATTACTCACAGTGCCGGGACAGCGCGGCGTGGCTCCGTGGCGTGGCGGGGCGTGGCGGGGCGTGGCGTGGCGGGGCGGGGCGTTCCGGTCGGGAAGTGGAGCGGGCGCATACACACACAGCAGCGCGCAGCAGCAGCCAAGACGCGGTCGCCCGAGGAATGCGTCCCAACAACATTGACGCTACAAGCAAACCCCAACTTACGTCGCCCCCAATACGGTTCGGAAGTACAAGCCCGTTGTTGTTGTCCTTGTTAGATTTGTTTTTGAGAGGCAGACGATTTATGGCGCAAGCCCGTGCAAAGGCAAGGAAAAGAAATGGAGATGGCGACACAACGTCACGTGGAAGTGTGAACCATGGCTAACAAAAACAAAAACAATAACACATAAACAATACTTTGGTAATAAAAAAAGAAAAAGAGGGACGGCGCGAGAGTCCGCTGGACGGCGCGGCCGCAGCGGGCGGCAAGGAAGAGGGAGGCGAAAAAGAGCGAGTAAAAAAAAAAGGCAAGGAAGAGGAGCATAAGGACACGCTGGAGACTGAAATGGGACAACGATACGGATGGAGGAGGAAATGAGACAGCGGACATGACAAACGGCGCCGAGAAGGGGGACACTGGCGCCTTGGCAGCGGGGGGAGCGAGGGGGTCATGAACCCCCTCCCACCGGCACAGCGCAGCGGTACCTAACCCCTTCCGAAGTGACCGCGGCGGCCAGACCCTGTCAGGTCGCGACAAGAGTCAACGGCCCGGAAAGGCAACGCCGCAGGCGCGGATCCAGCGGCAGGGCGGCAAGGCAGGCAGCGAGTCGCGGGCATGGCTGTGGCTGCCCACGGGCCGCCTGCCGACTCCAAGTAGCCTAGCCCGCGACGCTCCGGAGCGCGGCGGGCGGGCCTGCCTCCTAGGCGCGCAGCAACCACACACAGCGCGCGGCAGTTCACAGCAGGCCGGCAGGACAGCCAGGTTTAGATCACAGCCACCCCGCGACACACACACACACACACACACACACAGCCCGTGTGCCTGTCGCGCGGCGTGACAGGGGCACGGCAGTGTCGCCGACAGGCAGTTCCATCCGGAATAAAATATTCAGAAGCGAGACGCAAGCATGACGGGAGGCGGCGTGGTTATGGATGTAAATCGGTAATTTTACCGGTGAAATTGGTAAATTTATTTTCATGGTAATTTACCATCGGTAATTTATGATGAAAAGTGAGTAAACGAACAGGTAAACTATATTCTTTATTATCGAGGAAGGGATGCATCGGCAGCACCGTGATGAGGCGCAAAAACAGCGCGACACGCTGTCACTCAATTAGGCTGCAGTTGTAACGCGGCGCGCATAGAGAGAGAGGGGAGGGAGAGAGAGAGAGAGAGAGAGAGAGAGAGAGAGAGAGAGAGAGAGAGAGAGAGAAAGAGAGAGAGAGAATATGAGAGAGAGTCGGCGCAGTGCGGACAGAGACGGACGACTGGGACGCGTGGCTGCACGCGGAGCACCTCAAGGTCCCCGAGGTTTGAGACACGCCGAGGAAGCGCGCGCGGGTACCAGAGCCGCCGTGCCAGGCCCAGCGAGGGTCCCGGCCGGTCCGCCTCCAGGAGCAGGGCGACGGTGTTTCCGGCCAAGACGGATGCGCGGCCGAGCCAAGGTGACAGCGGGTGGGCGGACGCCGCGAGCCGTCGCGGTCGGACCCGCCGCGCCGAGATTAACTGGCGGACTGTGCTAACGGCGGGGGCGTGGCGGGGCGTGGCGGGGCGTGGCGGGGCGGGGGATGGTCCTGGCAGGCGGCGTGTCACAGGCCCCTTGTTTCAACACCAAATCCCCGACAAGGGACGAGGGGAAAGGAGCAGAGATCGAGAGGACGGCGGCGGCGGCGGCCGAGGCCGGGCGAGCGGGCCGTGTCAAGCACAGGATGCTTCACTGGTGGTCCGCCCCGCCCCGCCCCGCCCCGTGCAGCGCGTCCACGCACCCGCCGCAGCGCCAGCAGCGTGCAGTCCCGACAAGCAGGGCAATGAGGCCTCGGGGAGCCCGGGGCACGCCAGGGAACGTGAGACAAGAAAGGCAACGGCATAAAGCAACAGCATAAAGCAAAGGGTGAGAGGCGAACATACGAGCACAGTGATGCCGCCGTCACGTCGTCGGTCGGTACAAGCGCTGTCTTCAGGTGGCCCGAGCCGAGCCCCTCGTGGGGCCCCCTGGGACGGCATTGTGCACGACGCCCCCTTCCTGGGCCCTCTTGGCAATCCACCAACACCTCCACGGCGTATAAACAACCCCCATACACCAACTAACTAACCCCCACCCTCGCCAGACGAACCCTTAATTCTTCTGCCAAGCAAACCATACCCCCACCCTGCCTCCTTCGAAACCGCGACCCCTCCCCTCCTCATCACGCGGGCCTCAGACGGCCCCGACGCGATAGGGGTGGCGAGATTATGAACCGGGCGGACGTGTAAATACGAGCGCCATTTATTTCATACCTTCCCCCGGCAAAATGATGTGGACCTCATTTCTTTCCCCGCAATGAGTGTGCTTTCGACAAGGACTATTAGTTTGACGGCGGGCCGTGGTCGAGGGTTGGGGCGAGGGCGGGCGAGGGCGGGCGGCCACCAGTCGCAAGCAGATGCTTTCATCGCCTGGCCAGGCTGATGGCGCTGTCACACAAGTTGGGGCGGTTCGGCCGCCTCAAAGCAGTCCGTCCCCGGCCGGGCGGAGGCTGGCCCAGACAAGGGGCACGCCTCGCAAGACCCAGTGCAAGTGCACCGGAAAAAGAAGAGGCCCCCGGCCGCAGTAACGCGAGTTGCCAATTTACGACACCGAGGTGGAGATTCGATGTCGGGGGGGAAAAAAATCCACAGCGGCCATAAAGCAAAGATGGCGCGCGCCACGCAACGCACGGCAATCGGAGAGGCGGGCAGTCAGGGCAGCCAGGCAGCCGGGGCCAGAACAATGGTCCAGATTCATTCCTTATTAAGGGCCAGCGGGCCGGCCTGCCGCCTACCGGGTCTTACTCGGGAATACATTTGGGGCCGCGGGGGGCGCGGCCGGTCGGGGCGAGGCCAGGGCCCCACTGGGCCCCACGGGGCCCCACGAGGAGGGAGGCGCTGCCGATTCGCACTGACAATGGCCATGGCCACGGCCACAGACAATGACCCGGCCGGGCCAGACCCCCCCTGCGGGGGGCAAGAAAGGTGGGCCCCATGGAGCGGAGCGGCCAGAGCTGGGCTTTGGCACGCCTCCGTCCGCATATTACGTAACGGCACCCCATCGGAACACTCGCAGACAACGCCTGGAAACGTGCGTCGGGAACGCCAATTCCGATTTCTTTTCTCGTCCGGTTCCGATATTTTTTTTCAACCATTGTGGCTGCTGCGCCGTTCGGCTGCAGATGGCTGTTTTTGCCGGGTTTTGCCGCGTCAGGCGCGACGGCGAGGCTAACTGCCCCAGGCTGGCCGCGGGCGCACCGTGCGTGACCCGGAGGGGACCGCACTATGACAAGGCGATTCCACCTGCACGTATGCGGGGCCGGCAGCGGCCGGCAGCCACGTGCCCAGCGGTCCTTACCGGTCCCACGAGGCCGCCCCTGGGCCCGCCCTGGGCCCGCCGTGGGCCCGCCCTGGCCCCGCCCTGGGCCCGCCCTAGGCCCGCCCTGGGGTCGCCGACCCCGCCGAGTCCTCAAAGCCCGCTTGGCCGACCCACAGCCGGCCGGCCGCGTAATGCCGCGATGGTGTGCGCCCGAAAGTTAACGGGATTCGCCGCGACAGAGGGCTGATGAATAGGGCGAAATGGTCCCCATTTGTACGGCGTGCTCGCTCAGGCCCTCCCTCGGCCGGACCCGCTCCTTGCCATGCATATATATTGGCCACGGCCCTCAAGCCCAACGCACTCCACTGCGACCAATCGCGCGGCCCCGTTTCACATTTCCACCACTGGCCTGCAGGCGGCCCGGCCAGGGACGGACGCCCAGGCCGCGGCGTCACTGTGAGAAACCAGCGCGCCGCGTCCCAGCAGGCGTGCAGAGCCCCCTTTCGGGCGCAGTGGGCCAGCGTCGCCAGCGTGAAACGGGATTCGCGTCATCTTCGCGGCCCACTGAACGGCCAAAGGGCCGGGCCTCTGCAGGGCAGGGCGCCATCAGGGCGAATCACGACCCCGAAATAAACGTGCCTCTCTAACGACGAGCCCAGGCATTGCTCGTTCCAACAGTCACGCACGGCAGCACGGCCGGCCTGCAACGGCCCGCCGCCGCTGGCTTCACGGCGGTCATAAAAGCCATCCAAGTTTCTAAAGAAAAATCATCCATTGCTGTCCGAGGGAGAGAAAAGTGTGCGGCACAGCCAGCGCCGTCTCCCCCGACTCCCCGGGCCAGAGCGATGTCCGGGGCGTGTCTGCGAGGTCCGCGGGCAAGCGCTTTAAATATTCCATCTGTCACACTGCCGTGTAGTATGTCACGAATCCAGCCATCCATCCATCCGTCCGTCCGTCCGGGCAGTGCTGTGACAGACGGCGTTGTCCTACGCGACCTATCTAACAGTGCCGTGTGCGCAAACGAATGCCAGAGCAGCCAGAGCACAGTGAAAACAAACACTGAGGAAACCTTACAAACTATTTGAGGCCTCACGAAGAAAATACTTCGTAATTTACGAACTATTTCTTTGTATAGCAGAGTAAATTAGTCTGTACTATGTATGCTCAGAATACTTCGTAAGGCTTTAAGCGTGAAAGCAGCCTGCCGACGCACACAGCACGTCCTGAGGACGGCCCCAGCGGTTGCAGTTGCCGAGCCTGCTCTCATATTTTGAGTGGTGCGCCTTGTTTCGGCCGCCATAAAGGCCGCCATCACTTGGCTCCTAAATGGATGCGGCTAACGTTACGTTACATCGTTACGTCACACCGTTATAGCGCGGCTCGGTCAAGAGAGCGGGATGGAGCGGTCTCGTATTACATCAGCCCAACTTGCCTTGTCGGAGTCGCCCGCAAACAAACAAAAAATAGAAGACAAAAAAAAAATAATAATATAAATTCCAAGGGGCTGCTCATAGCCGAGGCAACACACGTCCCGGCGCCGTCGCTGCCCTCCACACGCAGATAGTCAGGGAATGCTGCGCAGCCAGCCAGCACTATACAACCGCTCAGCACAACCTGGGGGGAAATTTATTCCTTTCATTTAAGCCGCAAACCAAAACGGTATTCCCACCATGTCATACAGGCACGCTCACGTCACAGCGCGTTTTAAAATACTTTGTGGCAATAGGGGCGCCATTGCGCCGATTTATGGCACGCCGGATGAATCATTGCGGCCAGCCTGACGGACGCTTGGCAAGCTTGGCAAATTAAAGCGCTTGATGAACGGACCACCGGGCAAAACGCAAGTAAGCTCTACTGATTAATTTCCAGCAAACAATCGCCCTGTGCTCACGTCGCTATTCATAAAGAGACAAAGAGAAAGAAAAAAAGGTTGCCAGAGTCGGTATTAGAACCCGGTGCGCGCTATTGTTTCGACCCATCGATGCAAAACCCGCGCAGCACGAGGACGACTCCACGGACGCCAATATCGAAAACACCAGCGACCATACCATTCGAAGGTCATTTCGTTGAAAAGTGGGCAAGACCTGGACAGGATCAAAGGAACGACAACAAAACGCTCAGTGGGACATGGCTATCGGCACAGCGTGTTCCATAGCTTGTCCTCCACACGGGAGCACAAACAACGTGAACAACGTCTGCGGGCAAAGCATGAGCGTTTTCGGGTCGCGCGCGCGCACGCCCCCCCCCCTCCCCCCACACACACACACACATCGGCCGACATGACAACGCCAAACGCGCGCACAATTTATAAGCGATTTACATTGGGGATCCACACACTGCACGGGAAGCCCTGGCTGGCCAGGGGTCACCGTCGTGGCTAAATGGGGATGCCATGTCCACCCCCCTCTTTTCCTCGCGCAGCAAATGGTGCGCGTGGTTGGCCTGGGGGCAACACACACACACACACACACCATTGCGTTCATAACGCGCGGTGCAGCGCCGCGGCTCCAATTTTGCACGCATTCACTCACAAAGCGAGAGCCAATCCATCGACCCATAAAAAGTGTCCATTTGGCGGGGCATTTATTGAACACATTCAATTTGGCGGAATATTTATGAGTCTGTTTGGGGCGGACGGGCCGCCGGCAACGCCTCGGGTCGAGGGTATTAAGTGGCGTGGCGGAGGGAGGGTCCCTTCTGCGACCGCCGGGAGGAGGAGGGGGGGGGGGAGGGCTGGGCGCCGTGCCGGACCACACGGGGATGCGGATTAAAACGGAACACCGGCACCGAAATAATGAGGAATCGCACCGAACCCTCCGGCCGGCCGGCGGACCTGGAACCTCAAACCTCAGGTGGGGCCGCAGCTCGGCGCACTGTGGGCCAGAAGACGGCGCAGGCGGCCAAAACTCTAGACGCGTTTTGAGCTCCAGAGTTTCTTAATGGGACTCGAACCGAACGTGCGACCCCACCAATGGATTCCTCGTCCGGAGAGCAAACCATTGGTGGGGGTCACACGTTACGTTTCAGTCCTATTCAGCGACTCTGGAACTCAAAACCCGTCCGGTATTTGGACCGCCTCCACCGGTCGTCTGGCCCACTGCGCGGCGCCGGCCACGGGATCGCCGTGCCAACAGCGACTACCCTGCCAAGCGCCGCCTGTGTGCTGCGATCCGGCGCCGGAGGGTCGGCGGGTCGGCGCCGGGAGGACGCCAGCACGGGCACACCTGTCTGCCGGCAGTGTCCCCTCCGAGCGCGCCCCGCCGCCCGCCGCCCGCACCACTGCACACCTTCCCTCCAGCCGGCTTGCGACGCAACCGCGCAGGCCTAAGCCGAGCCGCAGATGGACAATGAGTACGGCGGGGTGGCGGCGTGGGTGGGGCGGGGCGGCCTACACCTCGTGGGCCACGCTGTGTGGGCCGAGAGGCAAACAACGGTGTACAAAATTTTTCAAAGTTATTTCAATTTCAAATTATTTCACATTATTTCAACGTTCTTAAAAAATTATTTCAAAGTTATTTCAAATTATTTCACGTTATCTCAACGTAATTTCAACGTTGTTTCACGTCATTTCACGGTATTTCAAGGAAAACTTACACCAAAATTAAAGTGGTTTCCCCTCGGGCCACACCGAGTGGGCCACACCGTGTGGGCCACGCCGTGTGGGCCACACCGTGTGGGCCACGCCGTGTGGGCTCATCCGGGTCGTTCCTGGAGTGAATCCATCATGCAGGCGGCATCATTAGGTAATTAGCGGGGTGGCATCGCGCGGGGCCGAGCACCGGGGCACACCAGGGCACACCAGGGCGGCGCCGGCTAGACGACGCCACGCCGCGGTAAAGTGAAACTGATGGCCCCGCCGCGCCGCCCGTCTCTCTCGCACTCACCACACAGAAAAAGGGGACATAACTTTCCAATTTTAGAGCGAGAGAGACGGCAGCAGCACTTTCAAATGAGGCACACTGTTTCCATTTTAATGACCCCCTGCTCCGCACCACCTACCCCCTTCCGAACCAAAAAAAAAGTGATGGGGTGGACATAAATTGTTTATTTCGCACTTGATTCGACTAATGGCGCGACCATTAAAATATCGCGGCAAAGTTAAAACTGCGCGGTTAGGGCGACGAAGCACTGTATGAATGTGACACACGCAAAGGCCGCTTCCAAATGGCTGGGCGGGACAGTCGGGGGTCACCGCCCTCCGAATCTGCGGCGGGCAGACGCGCGGCGCACGCGGTCCAGAATGCCTCGCCAGCCTTCACGTCTCGAGGCTAAATCGCAGATTAAAACTTTTAAGACGCTGACTCTGACTTGGGTGGATCCGTGGGTGGGGGCCGGGGGGCGCTCCCCATGACAAATTATCAAGCTGACGCCACAGCGCAGGGCGTGGCAGGGCGGTGCAGAAACAATCGCGCCACGAAGACAAAAGTGCTGATTTTAAAGGGGCCATCATGTGGGGACATTTATCACGGAGGCCGCATGTATTGAGGCGCCAATGGGTCTAGTCGGTGGCGCACCATGCGCGGAGCAGCCTGACCTCCAACCACCCAGGCCATTCACTTTTTTCCCCCGCTTCCCCCATTCTACTTTCTCTTCGGTCAACGATTCCGCGTGCGATTTAGCCCGGTCAGGTCGGTCACACACACACACACACACACGCACGCACACACACACACACGGTGGCCACATCGTGCGCGTCAGCAGAGGCGCAATCAATGGCTCAATCAGAGAGGACTCCGAATGGCACAATGCCCAGCGGCATAATCAACAGGGCCGCCTCCGAAAGGGCCGCCCCTTTTCGCACGCAGTCCAACCTCTGACCGGTCCACTGTGCGGCCCCTCGCACGCACTCACCGCGCGATGGCCGAGCGGCTAATGCCTTGTAAGGGTCGCCCGCCGCCCCCAAACGACCTCCCTTCCGACGCCGGTTCGATTCCAGGCGGGGGCCGCCGTCGCCTCACGACACATTTGGCTTGATGGTAGGGTAGGGGGAGGGGACGTGGTGCATCTTCTTTTTTTTTCAGGTGTGGCGCCGGGGAGTGCGTGAGCGTGTTCTTATTGGCGTGCCGATCCAGGTGAGAGCACCGAGAAGGCGAGTTTGGCCGAGGAATGCGAGCAAAGCCCCAAAGCCTGGCACCTCGATGTCGGAGGACCGTGGTCCCTGCGGCCTGCCCGCAGAGGTCAGCCCTGCAGCCCGTGGTCAACACACGCATTTCCCCTTTTCCCTTAAAAAAAACAAAAAAACGGTTCATCTGTCGTTTCAATGCATCTTTTTATACCACCAACGAAAATGACGTCGTACCTTGTATCCGAAAAATACCCCCAAAACACAAGGCATATCCCTCCTGTGGCCAACGTGCCACCACGTGCCCCATTTGGTCCGCCCTACTTCTGTAAAAAAAAAGGTGGCCGTCGTGCATAGCGGCCCTTGGCGGGCGCAGCGGCCATGCATGCCTGAGAGGCTCAGTGCACCCCACTGCCCCACATACGCGGCGAGGGGGCCCGGCGAGCCCCCTTGGCAGAGTACGGAGCTCCGGACGCCGACGAGCTTGATTTACGGGCCGATTGGCAAACGCAATCCAGTTATCGCACCCAAGGGTCAGCACCGCCGAGGCAGCGCGACCATCGCACCTCGCGATCACCACCTCGCCGACCAATCGGCACTGAGGACGCGCCCCCGGAATGAACCCTCGCAGACCCACTCGGCCACTCCGGCGAGGACAAAGGGACGCGAAAAAAGCAGCCGCGCTTTGGCTCACACCTGCCGCCACTCTTGCCGGCTCACTTATTCGGCGGCAGATGGCGCGGCGGCCGGCGGCGGCTGCGTTCCTTTCATTACCCCCGGAGCGCGGAGCCAAGCCGCGCCACTCCTTTTTACGCGCTTTTTGCGCGCCGTCACGGCGGCGGCCCGCGCCGCGCCCACACGGTCCATTTCAAACAACGACCGGTCCGGCGAGGGGAGAGCTTCGCTGAGGTGTGGAAGGCGTGACCAGAAGCCAGTCCCCGCAAGAAAAAAACAAAAACAGTAAAAAACCGAATCTCAGTGGGCAGGCCGGTCCGGCCGCGGGAGGACCCAACTTAGGGGTAAAAACGGCTCGCTTGGGCAGCACTGCGTCGGGCACAGTGGGCCCTGCGTCCCCCACGTGCGGCCCGCAGCCCGGCACATACATCTCCCGGAAGCACATGCGGCCGGCGCTGCGCCGAGGCTGGCGCTCACAATCCCCCTCGGGATTAGACGCCTTGCTTAATCCCTGCAAGGAACCTCCGCCGTCCTCCCGCATGCTCCCGCACTACAAGCAGGCGAGTAGATTTATCTGGTCCGGGGGACCACATAACGGGCCGGGCACCGCCTCGGCCCCGCCCGCCCCGCCGCACCGACAGCCATTTGAATTTAACTCCCCTCCGCAGCGACGACGGCACACGGCTGGAAAAAATCGACACACACACACACACACACACACACACACACACACACACCCTCCCCCTATCGAGCGGAGAGGACGGGGAGCAACAGCAGAAACACGCACTCGAGTCGAGAGGTCCTCCGTGCGGACTCAGCGCTCTTTGCAACGCTGCACCGCCACCACTCCGTCATTAGCATGACGGCCACGTCGCCACCTCCACCAGTCGAACGCCCAGTCACCGTCACGTGGCCGGGACCAGTCACGTGGCCGGGACCAGTCACGTGGCCGTCGCCCTAATGGCTGGCCGAGTCAAGCCTCGCTGTAGCACAACACGCCGGGCAAACACTCGGCGCTGGACAAGCAAAAGGGGGACACACTCCAGCCGGGCGTTCCTTAGAGCGTCAAGAGCTCGCTCACCGCACTACACAATGCCGGCCTGAAACCACGCGCGAACCGCGCCGTGCCGCGCGCCTCTAGAAACGGGCCTGCCCGGAGGAGAGCGAAAGAAAACAGCGCTTCGATCGGCGCCTTCGTACAGGGGGGCCTCTGCTACTGCGCACAGTGTACCCGTGTACTTACGACGTTCGCACAATGGGGGCTGCGTGGCAATGCATGGCACCACACAAAGGCGCCGGGAAAGAATCGAACGCAATGGAGCTCAAGCCTGGTATACAGCCTCAAACCTGAGCCCCCGCAGCCCCGAGCAGCGCAGCCCCATTTCCATGGCTGCCAAGGGCCCGCCTGCCCGCCTGCCAGGGGCAAGTGGCGCACAAAAAGAGATCCCCTTCTTTTTGTCATCGTCGTCGTGTGCCGCGTGCGCGCGCGAGAATAACGGAGTCGATGCATTTTCCGGCCCCCTTAAAGTGGATACTGTTTGGCAACAAAGTCACGCCGAGAGTGGACCGAGACACACCTAAAGAAACAACAGCGAGACGGCTAAGAAAGCGGGTCAGATTTGTATTCGCGACACATCATTTCCGGCGCCATCCGATTGCTGCCGTGGCGAGTCGCCGCAACCGCTGCAAGTTGCGCGATCTCCTGGGGCTGCGGGCTGAGCAGCCCTCCTGGTAGGCCGCCCCTCCCCCGGGCCTGCAGCACCCGGTAAGGTTCACCCGTCCACCAAATCCCGAACAACCTCCAACAGAATTGACCGGGTTTCTCTGCAGGGCGCATATGGGGCAATAGCGCCGCCGGTGTTATTTATGAACTTCACATTGTGCGAAGCAGCACGTTAGAGCAAGGTTCCTGCGCAGAGTTTCCACTCGTGCGGGCACAGAGAGAGGCAGTCGTATTCTGAAAACGTTAGCGGCGAGGTGGCGCGCGCAGGGAGCCCGCACGACGCCGGGGACAGACGCGCGGCCGGGTATCCGTTTTCCGGCCACGTCCGCGGGGAGGGGTTGCGAGATGCTGCAGCAAGCAGCGACCCGCTCGGCAGGTGGAGCGGGCATCACTTATTCAGCCGAGAAGTTAAAAGGGTATGCATGCCACACGGGCCATAAATAAGGGGCCGTCGGCGCCACTTGGACTCGAGGAGGTCGACGGGGTCCCCAAGCACCTCGGCGATGTGCTTCCCCGCGGCCATCCCCCCCGGCCGCCCCGCGCCCCGCGCTCGGCCGACGCACTGCCGCGTGTGGCGCTAGTGCTGTTTTAATGAGGCGCGCAAACGATCGAGGGCGTCACTCAGGAGGCGGGGCGCCGGCCGGGCTGGGCTAGGCTGGGCTGGGCCGCGCGGTGCTGCGCCTCGGGCGGCATCGGCCGGTCCGCCTGTCGCCCCAAATGAAGACGTGCCCCGACGCCCCCAAACTTGGTGGTGGCGAAGGGGGCCACTGGCGAGGCTGCCTCGACTGCCGAAATCATCAGCCATAAGGATGGGGCGCGGCGGCCTGCCTGCTCAAGGCGAGTCACGTCTTCAGCTGGCTGCGCTGGGCTGCGCTGGGCTGGCAGGCCTGCAGGCCCCGCACCGGCTTGGCTATCCGCGCACAGTGGACCCGCGTGCAGCGTACCTGCACACCAACCCCCCTGCCTCCGCCACACACACACCCCTACGCAAACCTTTTGCTCTCCTGACTCAACTGCCAGCCCCCCCGACCCACAGACGACTAGATCGCTGCCTTTCGTCTCTGCTCGTTTACATTAGAGGCGGCCGACCAACTTGGACCATGCCGTTCCGCCCAGAATCGCTCTTGCCCACTGCGACTCGCGGCGTGGGAATCACGCGGCGGGGAGAAAAAGACCCCCGAAAAGAATTTCCTAAACTCCGACCGCCGCTGGCGTCGGAGCAAAAAGTCAGCTGGGCAAGCAGAGCCGTGCTGGGTTGGGCTCGACGTGTGTGTGTGTGTGTGTGTGTGTGTGTGTGTACGGTGCCCTCATCTCATGAGGGGGCTAACAAATCGACTGCCGATACGCCAGGCCGGGGGTGGCGAGGGGCTCCGACCGAC
Source organism: Stenchaetothrips biformis (assembly GCA_030522485.1). Lineage (NCBI taxonomy): Eukaryota > Metazoa > Arthropoda > Insecta > Thysanoptera > Thripidae > Stenchaetothrips > Stenchaetothrips biformis. The sequence continues at coordinate 3,497,462 of CM060090.1, forward strand.
CAGCCCAGCCGCGTACACTCGCTCCATCTGACTTGAGATTCATGATTGCGTCACGGAGTGCGCGCGGTCCGCGGTGGCGGGTGGGGCGGGCCCGGGAAAAAGGGGTGGCCAGCCACTCATTGCGCATGCATAGCACTAGTTTTAACGTTTGAGCGGTGCTAATTACGAGAAGCAGTGTGTTGGACAAGCGCCCCCTTCTACTAACCCCCCGTACTACAACACCTCCGCCGCCGCCGCCGGCGACTGTGCACGCCGATGTTTTGTTCAACAGAAACGCACAGCAACACCAGGCTGACACATACAACGAGCGCGAGGAGAGAATACGCAGAGACCCAGCGGGTTGGCGAAAACAAGTGTCGAGTTTGAGAAGGAGTCATGGAGAAAGTCACGTGTGAAAATAAATAACCCAGCCCACAAATGAAACAGACCCCACAAAAATATTACTTTCCTCTGTTTTAAAAATTTTAATAGTAAAGCTTCGCTTCATTGTGCTCTTTTCGTTACTTTTTTTCTCTTTTTTGCTGCGTGTGTGTTTGTGGCTTATCGCGCGGGGCGCGCGCACACGCCTCCGGGCGTGGGGTTAAACGCCGCGACGCCGCCGTACCTGCGCCGCTCTGGGGCCGCCGCCGTCGTCCTGGGGCCGCCGCCGCACCACTCCCCGCCACGTACACAGCGGCGCCGAAACAATTAGGACGAGTGGCTAAAGTTTGCCAGATGGCGCTATGCGCGGCGCTGGGCGGCGCAAACGTGACGTCGCGGCGTTATCTTTCAATACACGGGGGAGGCACAATGGGCCTATCTCAGGGAACGGGCCCCAATGCACGTACACACACGCGGTCTAATGCGCGCGCCGGCTGAGCCATGCACGCGCAAGGCACACACAGCGGCAGCGCACCTTTGATGATGCAAATCTCATGCTGGCCAGGATGGGAAGCTGGCGACAACCAACGCCGGTCAGTCAGCTCTGTGACATGCGCGTAAGAGCGCACAGACGATGTATATTTTCTGAAGTCGTGTACCTGACTTTGAAACCAACCGGACACCAACATACACCTACGCGTTCCCAGAAGCGAGGCGAGCGTCAAAGCCAAACTAACTGGACGGTACATGTAAAGAGAGGGTTGGACCCAACTGCGGTGATGCGCCGTTGGTGCCCAGGGGGACACTCAACCAGTGCACCATGGGAACGCCCTCTACAACCCCTCACCCCACCCCGAAAAAAAGAAGACAAGGAATGTGAAACACATACAAATCAGGGGTGGGGGACGAAATCGGGAAGCAACGAGGGCGCAATTTGGCCCCGGGGATACCGTGCGCAGGCCTGTGTGTGAGTGTGTGTGTTCGACAACGATTCCTCTCCGCTGCGTTCCCCGCGGCCCAGAAACACTACGCGCGTAGACATGACAAAACGCACGCCACGGGGCCACCCAAGCAGCTCCGAGGAAAAAAAATCCAATTCGAGGACGGAGCAACCCTGCGCGACGCACGCGGTGGCCGCGGTGCATGTGTGTGTGTGAGTGTGTGCCAGCACCCCGCGCGCCTCGCTTCGATTGGGACGAGAGCCAAGACGCGCCGGAGGAGCACTTGACAGCCCGAGCTTTTGAGTGTGGCGACGCCTTGCGGCGAGGCGGCGGGGCTCCGGGGCTGAGCCGCGCGAAGGGCCCCCCACGGACAGCAAATGTTGTTGGAGTGGACCTTGCAATAACAAAAACACGGCGCGCCTCCCCTCCGCTGAATTCATAGAAAAGGCACTCCTCTTTCCGGTCCGGCTGGCGGCGCCTTTCCCCCAAAATGCGCACAATGTCCCCGCTACGGCGTCCCCGCTACGGCGTCGCGGCGCCCCCCACACGGAGGCCATCGCCCGAGCGTGCCTGCTGCCGCGCCATTCGCTCAACTCCACGTGTCGAACACAGCGATGTGCCCAAGCGGATTATTTCAAAGCGAGACTCGCGTCGGGCGCTCCCTCTCATTGGCGGGGAAACAAGGGGGCGGCCGACAGGCCGGATGATAAAGGCACCCCGCTAGCTCGGTTAGCTCCGAGCCCAACGGCTGCCGCCCGCCGCGCTCCGTCGGGGTCATCCCATGAGGGAGACGCAAGCCGTGTTCGGAATAAGCCGTGTGCGGCCGCAGCCGCGCAGAGCACACGCAGCCTCAGCGACACGTTGAAAGCCATTTACCCCTTCGGCCCATCGAAGCAGCAAATTAACGGCAGACAGTCAAAGCGGGGCCAAAGGCAAAACCACCCTCGCGGCACGTGGGACGCTCTCATCACAAAGTTGTTGCGCGGGGGGCGGGGGCAGTGGGGACAGCAACGCGACGGAAAGCAGGCAAGTCAACTCGAACAGAAGCCCCCAGGGGGGTGGGGTGGGGGTGGGGGGCTGGCGGTGCAAAGCCTGCAAGGCTGGCGCGACACCTGAGCGGCGGCAGCAGCCTCGCAGCGAGAGGGCGTCACAAAGTTTGGCAGCATTTCGCCGAGATTCACCGGGACGGCCCCGTCTCACTAGCGATCGCTCAGAGGCCCCCGATCCCCTCGCCGAGTTCGGGTCTGGCGCGGGGCCTCGCATGCGAGCCGGCCCTTCCTTCCCCCGGGCCCTCCGCCCAGACTTAAGCCGCCGACTCGTTTAAATTGGAAATGGGCGCGGCGAAACCAATGAGCTACGGGGCGATAGCGGCCCCCTACACGCGAGCCGACCAACCCGCGCCCGCAAAGAGCGCCTCGCCGCAAACTGATTCCGCCGCCGACGCGCAACTCGATCATTACTTTGTTTCCATCCGATCGATGCGCCACGCCGGCCGGCGGCACCGAATAACCAAAATAACCCAATTTCGCGCCATAAATGGATGGGACCGTGGCGAACCGCGCGCGAAATATAATACAGAGAAAAGTCGCTACCCGAGTGGCGGCGCTGCTGTCGTGGCGGCGAGACAGCGGCGCGTAATGCGAGAACGGAAAAGGAGAGGAGAGAAAAACGGCAGCGAAAAAAGGGTGGAGGTGAGGCAATTTGCAATTCTAATGGACAGCGCTGCCGCGGCGCGCATCTCGGCGCCGCACACGACCCCCCACACTGTGCTGCTGTCCACCGCGGGCGGGCCGCGACCCCACCGGCGTAAAAGATGGAAAACAGACACGCCGGCCCGAGAGCGAAACGCGATACACGCCATTTTCATGGAGTCCGGGTCCCACTGTGCCAGGGCCACTGTGGCGGGGTCCGCTGGGATGTTCGAACCTCATCCGGAGCCGGCAGTCAAGGGCTACGCGCGGTCCTCCGGCCAGCCCTGCAGGGCAAAGCCTGTGGGGCTGCAAGGGCCTGAACGGGATGTAAACCGGTTTATGGCTCGTCCCAGGGCGGGGCGGGGCGGGGCGGGGCGGGGGCAGCTCTGCAATCACGCCGGGGAACGGTCAGTCCGCTAAAGTGTTGTAAAGGCAATAACGGGGAAGGAGGACAGGGGATATGAGGGGGCCGCCCAGAGAAGCGCGCGCGTTTCAAAATTTACAACTTGCCGAGTGGAAGGCCGGCAATCAGGCGCGGAATGATTCGGCGACTGAGAGACCGAGCGAAACGCAGAGTCGCTGGCGACGCGCTGCGCTGCCAAGGAGGAAGGGGGACATCCGCAGGGCCTCGGAGGAGCGGGGCGCCGAGTGAGGATCCGTCTAGCTTCGTCTTGGGGGCGGCCAAGGCAGGGCCAAGGCACGGCCAAGGCACGGCTGGGGTTAGGCCAAACCGAGAAGCATCAATCGCGAGGGCCAAGTGGCACGAAGCGACACGACGGAGCGAGGGGCGGGGGAGGCAGAGCCTACAGAGCCTGCAGGAGGGCCGGGTCACAGCCATCAGGGGGGCCAACGAGGGTCACAAGACGAATCGGATCGTCGCGCGCCACCACACGCCGCCACGCGCCGCCGCCAACGCACGCGTGCTGGGCGACGCGTCACGGCGCGCCCGCCCGCCTCGACCTGATTCATTCCAGGGGCGATAAATAAAGCGGGCGGCTGCTGCATCCGCGCCAACTTGCGGGAGACGGATTACACGCAGCGGAATGACTCAGCGAACACGGCGGCGCTGACGCCAAAGGGCGCCCGAGGCAAGAAAAAGAGCGAAAAGCGAGGCGCGGTGCTCGAAACGTTTCCCATTCAGCGACGCGCGCGCGGGACGGGCGGGACGGGCCGTCCGGGACGGCGGCGCCACAATCTAGGCAATTGGCCTCTTGGCTTGGAAATGCGGTGAATTATTGAGCTGCTCGCGACGAGGACGGCGAGGACGGCGAGGACGTGCCGCCACGGCGCACCGCGGTGACAGCATGAAAGCAGGGACACTGCCAGGGCTGCTGCACATTGCGGCAAAGAAGTTGATCAAAGTTGGGCCGGCTGGCTCGGGCCGCACGGATCACAAGCAGCGCGGCCGTGCAGCGGAGCGTCGGGCGGGCCGGCTCGGTGCATCGCAAGCCGCGGCAACCACAGCGACCGCACGCCTCGACGGCAAGACTTGGAAAAGGAGGCGGCCTTTGCGTCCCGCGGAGAAAAACGCCAACCTTTACAGAAGGAAGGCGGCTCGCAGAAAACATAAACAGAAGTCGGCACGCTTTTCCGGACTTGTTGCACCGAACCCAAGGGGATACGGCTATAAAACAAGTAAGGCCGGAATCCGCAGAAATTCTAGAATATCGAAGGAAAACGCAGATAAAGGAAGTTGCTCGGTCCGGCCTTTCCTTTGCCCATGACCAAAGGGTTGAGGCAGCCATAACCGTAACGCCGGGCCTGCGAGCCTTCAGGCAGGGCGCAGCGGCACCGCCATGTAGTGTAGGCCCTGCATCGCTAAGCGTGCCGACCGCCAGGCAGGCTGGCTGTGCCATTCCGTTCCGACTGTCCGTCCGCCCGGACCGCATAATGGCGCCGTCCTTTACCACCCCATCGAGCAGCATAAACACACCGCCCGCCCGCATCCACGTTCACATTGCGATCCGAGGGATCAAGAAAACGCTGCTATCGAAGCTTCCCATTCCCTTTTGACAAACAAAGAACAAAAGAGAACAATGAAAACGGTTTGCAGAAAATGTGTGAAGTGAACAACGTCGGTGCTGCTGTCATCCAGCCAGGGTTGAAAACAATCAATACATGTCGGGATTAAAACTCCATGAAATGCCGAGGCACTGTGAATAAATGTGTGGTATCAGCGGTGACCACACTACCATCTTCCCTCAGCGACCCAGACCCAGCGAGGCCCGAGCCTGCTCCCGACCACGGAAAACGAGGTCCCGCTTGGAGGCCGCACAGGCCCCGGTGCCACGGTATCTACTCGGCACACCGGTGGGCCTTCCTCTACCCACGGCGTGCCTGGGCGTGCCCCACCCCCGGACTTCCTGTGCCTTCGTGCTCGCTCGCTTGCGGGACCCTGGGGCGGGACTCGCAGATAAAATCAGCCATCCTCAGTGTCCTTGGCAGGGCCTGAGCCGACTTGGGATTACACCGGCCAGGCCCGGCCCACACAGCAGGAGGATCAGGGCCGGAGACGGAAATGCGATTTGGATGGATCAAATGGCAAAACAGGTAGGGTCCAGACGGGCGGGGGGCGGGCGACGAAGGCCTGGCCGAGCCAGCCGAAAGGAATGGAGCTGTCCGGCCGCCACCTGCTCCATGGCCGCGTCGCCCGGCGTCATCACATCTGAGAGGGCTTTGGTGCAGGGCAGCAGCGAGCCAACTGTGCACGATTGAATAAGGCATTCGCCCAGAGATTGGGCCTGGCCAGCCAGGGGCTCAATGTAGCGGACCAATTTCCGTGCGAGGGAGCCGGTGGCGGCGGCCTGGCGGGTCGCTGGACGCGCAGCGACGCGGTGCGTCCTTTGATTTAGGACTTCCATTAACAGTCGATCAGCCGCTGCGGCCGGGGCTGGGCAGGGCCCAGTGGGCCCAACTCCAAGGACAAGGAGCAGTCCGGCCGGAAGCGAGCTCCGGGCCGAGATTCACTTCCGCGGCGACCGGCCCACCGCGCCACGTGTTCAAATCGATTCTCCATATATAAAAGGCGGCGCTGTGATATCAGGAGAAACTCGCAGCAGTATAACGGACCCCAGTGCGGCCAGATAGAAAGGGTTCCGCCGGAGTTCCGTCTGGGATAGAGTGGACTCTGCTGCAGACAACGACCCTATCCAACACGTCGCCGTCCAATACGAGTTGCCCCAAGGACAAAGAATTAAACAGGGTCCTAGGGTTCCGACGAGACGTCCCTTTTTCGCAGAGGGCCAAGAAGAGGATCTGGCGATCTGGCAAGACGGAGCAGGTTGGGCAAGGGATGGAGGAGGGGCGCCCTCGTTAAAATAGCATCATGGCTAGGGCCAGGTGGACGACGCCAAATCGTGTGGTCCTTTCGTAAACATGAGAAGGAAAATACGGTCTGGGGAAAAAAAGTGGGGCCAAGGCAAAGCTAACGTTCAGGCGGCTTATCCATCAGATACACTTGGAGGTGACTGTACCGCCGGCCAGGACTTTGGCAAGAGTAAGCGTGGCGGACCGGGGCACGGCGGCGGCACGGCCCGGTGGACACGCTCAATAGGCAGTCGTCCCTTTGTCGGACTTCCTCCCCAGACTCCACGGGTTGATTCGACGTGTGCAGAGGGATCCGTGTGGCGGCAGGGCGGGGTGCCTGCGGTGCCCGCAGCCTCGCCGCAGCATTCCTCACACCTGAGGGAATGCGTCCTGGGGCAGGCCTTGAGCTGAGGCCGCGAGGGGTGGAGGCCGCGAGGGTGGAGGCCGCGGGGGTGGAGGCCAGGCCAATTGTGAAGTCGTTCAGGCACAGGCAATCCACGCGATTGGAAAGCAGAAAGGCCGCGCGCTTCGCGAGAAAAGGCGCAGAAACGGCCCGCAGAGAAGTGGAGGCTAGCAAAGGGGCCGAAGGGAAGAGAGGGGGAAGCGGGGATATGGCGATGCCGTTGCAATCCATCAAACGAACCCACACCGGAGAAGTCCCTCCGACACCTCCTGCCTTCCTGGTGGCCTTGCCGCTGTCTTGGAAGGAAGGCCCGAGACCTCCGGCGGGACAAGTGCAATCGACTTGAACGCCGCGCCACGCCGCGCCACACCCTCACGTCGCGACTTCCGTACGTAACCAACCCTAACGCCCGCCCTTCCCCGGTCCACTCCACGCCTGGCGCACTAGAGTTTCAAACTCTGCCTCCGCGAGTGGCATAAACTGCGCGCCGAGCTAGGCCGCGCTGGCCTGCCAGCCCACATAACCTTAGCGGACCGACTGGAATCTGAGACTCGGAAAGGCGCTCCAGTTACTCCCCACAGTGCCCTCGCTATATGACCACGTGACCCACCATGGCAGGACTCTGCAGAAATCTCGCCAGTTTCGAATGCGTCTTCGCCATCAAACGACAATCAGTCGCTTGCTTCCTGTAGTTCAAAACGGTTCCATTTTGGCGGCGCACGTCTCTCCAGCGAGGCCTCGGATGGCGTGGCGCGAAATAGCAAAGGCATGAAAAACGGCAGCAAACTGTGCGACGCCAGCAGTGCGGCCGCAGCTCCCAACTTTTCCGTCCAATTGAGCAGAGAGCTTGCACAGTGTCTCACTGCAGAGGGCAAGGAAGCAGCCCGCAGGCTAAAGTGGAACGCAGTTTCAAAAATAAAAAGAGCATATGAATTTTAAAAAAACTGACATTCTTTTAAGATGTAATCCCTCTTCTTAGCCTATATATCACCGTCTCTTTGACATGTTATGGGTTTCTTTTTTCGCCACAGCTACTCCATTCTAGTGCGCTATCTCTAGGAACGGGCCGCGCCAGTACAAACAAACACACCTACACAGAGACGGATCTTTCATGTAAGGACGAGAAAGAGCGTTCGCCAACTGTTTGCTTCTCGGCACAGAGTCCACTTAGGGCTGGAACCTGAAGCTTGTGCACCTTCTTCCGCCCTCCAGACCTCTCCTCCGTCCTTAAACCAACGCACACAGGTGCGCTCTTCGCGGCAGCAGGTGGGAACGCCCTTTTCCCTTCTTCCCCGTGGATTGCCAATCCCAATCGCCTCAGTTGAAAGCTTCGTTAAAATGAGAGCCGTCTCAATAGAACTGCGTAGTCCTTTCTAATTTGAGCACTTCCATACCAAACATAAGTTTTACCACAAATATTAATAATATGCAAAAAGATTTGTTGCACGCACAAAGCTGTAATGAGTTACGTAGTTTTCGAGCCGACAAAAACATTTTAAAAACTTTTTACGGCCAAGCTTCTTTTCTAGAAAAGGCACAGAAACCTTTTGACGATCTCTCGCGCAGAGCCTCGACTTTACTCTTTTTTTCTCTCACAATTACAGACGAGGTTGCCTCCTTCCGCGACGGCAGCCACTCCGCGGCCAAGGAGTCGACTCACCCGCAACAAAAGAAAGAAGAGGCCAGCATTAGGAATACGAATTGAACGCTTTGAGAAAGACCGCGGCAAGCCGTCCAAATTGCCGCGCGAGGTGCAACTGGGGCGCTTTGCTCAATCCACCTCCCACGCTTCCTCTATTCTTCAGCAGAGGAACTGCCCCTCCCCCTTTTCCCCTTGCCCCATTGACCGTCCGCTTTTTTTCAGCTCTATTTTTTAAACCCTCTTCTCCTCTTCTTCGCTCCCTCCGCTATTCAGAGGGCGCGGTCCGAGTTGAAGATGACGTAAGGGGGCTCTTACACGAGGACCGCGCCGAGATAAGAAGCCGGCAGCCATTTTTCCGGTCCGCGGGAGAGATATATGGCTGTGCCAATGTTAAGCAGGCCGCACGCAGCGCCACGCACCGCGCGGTCGAAGGTCCGGCGGGAGGGGCCGCTGACGGACTGTCAACGCCGAGTGGACGTCACTGCAAGGCCTTTAAATGCCTATTTCAGGGGTGGCCGAGCAGGATAGAAGGGCCGGCCCACAAAGGAGGAGCCGTAAAGTGTCGAAGAACGACCAGACAGGACAGTCGCGAAAAAGGGAGCAAAAGCGGAGAGCAAAAAGGGCCGCCCCTTCCTCCCGAGAACCCGAGGAAGGGTGCAAAGCAGCGGCAGCAGCAGAAACAAGCAAAAAATCTGCATCCCGTTGCTCTGAATAAGCCTCCCTCGCCAACCACCCCATCCTGCTGGGGGCCCAATGGACCAAAATCAGAGTTGTGGGTCCGAGTTAGGGGCTTTCTCCGTCCGTCCGCCAGGTGCGGGCCGAGTCGACCGACGCACAAGACGATAACGAGGACCTGAACCGCAATGGGCCCGTCCAATTCAAAAACTTTCATCTAATTGGAGGCGCACTGCAAAAGTGGCTGCGGCTCGGCGCGGCACGGATCCTGCGCCCACCATTTTTTTTACTTCACATTCCATTGCTATTACAGTCTCCGGAAAGAGAATTAAAAAATTAAAAGGAAAAAAAGACAAGAAAAGAGAAATTATACGAGTCCTTCCGTGGAAGCGTTCCGGCGCATTCACAATATTTATTTTTCCGCAAAATCACGGTGGCGGCCTGGCCCGGCTGGGCGCTTCTTCCCTAAAGGGGTACTGCGCTGCAGCCGCCACGCCTCGCCCTAACGACAGCGCTAAAAACTTCCACCGGCCTGCAGGCAGCCTGCTGCTTCGGTGCGCCTATTTGAAGGAACGTCACTATGCTGGGTGGCGCACGAAGCACAAAGACCCGCAAGAACCGCAGCACGCCAAGAGAACTAGGGGCGGCCAAAAATTGACCCCATTTCCATGCTGTCCTTTGGTATTTCATTTCCGTGGCCACACTGGAACGGGTAAAGTTGCGGAATGAAGGGCACGCCAAGCCGAGCGCCTTGAGCCGAGCCGGGGTCTACGGAGCTGGAAGGCGGGGCCGGTGACGACTGCCAGACCACCACAGCATTCGCAGCCAGCCATTTGTTTCTTCATATCCTGCGGGGCCTAGTTAATGCACGGAAGTGCCGCACCGCACGGCCAAACCACAGCGCAACATTCAAACTCGACCGCAACACTCCGCCAAATTAAACTCGCAGCCGTGTGCGCAGTAGCGAGCCGCAGTGTGGAGAGAAAAGTAAACAACAAGCGGTACTGGCCGCAAAACCAGCGAGATCTCGCAGGGTGCCTACCAGGGGTGTGGACATAGGCTTGCCCCTATCAACAACCACGTTGCCAGCAGCAACGACCAACACGCCGCGGTGTGCCATGGTATGCAGACAATGCAGGTACCTCCACCCACGCTGTCCACATAATATAGTTTTCTCGGAGTACTGTCCGCGGGGATACCGAGTAGCAGTAGGAACGGCCAACAGCGATGCAAGCTGCGCCACAAAAGGGGAATGGCCGTTTTTATTGCTATTTTGTCTTGTCGACCGCATCGCTTTTTCAGAAGGCGGGTGAGATATACTGGACCGACATCTCATATTATGAGGTCGACGAAGAGTGGACGTGGTACTTGGCGAGGGTGGGCGGCGCGGGACCTACACAAACAGTCGGTATTTATCTTCGAGTCGCCTCCGCCTGGCTTCGATACACATTTCTCCGTTTGGCCACTTAAAGGCGGTCAGCCCGAGCTGCGCAGTAACATATATCCAGCAGTAGCAGGGAACTCCGCACAATAGACCCAAATAAGAATAAAAGTTTAAAAAAATATTTAAAAAAATTGAAACTGAAAATTAGTAAGTATTTGTTTAAAAACGCTTTCGTGCTCACACTCTTTCGTATGATAGAATTGAGATTTTATTTCTTCGGTACCGCAGTTGATTTTAGTATCATTCCGCCCAACTTGTGATGAATCTAGAAAACAGACCAGCTTGCGGGAGGTGGCCCCAGCGTGCGAATACGCGAGGATTGTTTCTTGTTTAGCATGGAGGCAACGCAGTGACGAAGTGGGAGGGGCGGCCGCCGACGTGACATGTATCCTCTTCATCACTGTCAATTGTTTCCCCGTCTAGCCGACAACCAGTGGCACAGGAAAACACAGAAACTCTATCAGCAACAGCTCGCGATGGCAGCGCAGCGACTCGCGCATCATGCACTAGGACGAGACGATTTGCCCTGGATCGCACACGAAAAACAACATGGTCGCGATGCAATGAATGATTCAGCAGAGCTAAACGCAAGCAGCGACTGCAGATGAAAGTATATTCCAGAGGGGACTAAGGCAAGGAAGGCATCCGCTGCGACGTCTAAGAAGGTCATGCTCAAGAACGCCATACAAGAGCTGATACAAGAAGGGCTAAAGACTTGCAGGCAGTCGTGAGAAGCACCACCATCACAGGCCACAAAGACAGAAAGGATCCAGCTCCACCCTATTTTAACGTGCGCCAATCGATTCGACGGCAGCGATGCTCTGCGAAGCATGGCGCGTTTCCGGGGATCTCCGGCCCCCGTCTCCGGGACTCGGGGGCCCTTAGGAAGGGTTGCAAGGACAATGGAGGGGCGAATTAATGACGACGCGGTTCCGGCTCCGGCCGGGCAGCCTGTCCGAACAACCAGCCACTGAGATAGCAGTTTTCTTGGGACTCGCAGCACCGTGCGGCTTCGGAACAGAACAGCAGGGCGCGCCCCCTTCCCTGAATGGGCCTTGCCGGGGAAGCTGGCCTTAAAGTTGCCGCCACAGCAGCGGGCCCTAAAGCAGTATCCTCAATGAATGACGCCCTGCGCGATTCATGAACTAGAAACACCAAGGGGCTGACGTCATCTATACAGCCACCACCATTCACCAGGGTATGAGCTCCCTGGCGTCGGCAAAGACACACACGCACACACACACATGGTCTCCCACACACGCACGGGACTTGGTACAACGGACACACACAAGGTTGCACGACAGTTTGGGCCCGTTAAGGCTTTGGCAGGGGGATCTAAGTGCAAGTCGCGTGCTGCGTTAGTCTTTATTAGCTACCCTTTTATTGCTCCATTACTTTCTTCGACCCACAACCGCCCCTGAAACCCACGCCTCAGAAGCGTTCGACCCGAACGGCACGACGAGGGGTGGGAAGAGAATATAATAAAAATAACCGAAAGTTCGGAAGTAACTTTTACTAATTAAGGATTGGGGATGGCAGGCAGGGGGCAACAGTACCACCGTGGCTGTGCGTAGCGAGAGCAAGGGTGGCGGCGCATTGCGATGCAAAATTGACGACACGCGACGTCGCCAGGAAGCCACATTAATGATAGGGCCATGTTGAATTCTCATTAAGATTTTAACCAACTCAAAGATTTAAACCGCAACTCGGATGGGAAGAAATGGCAGCAAGGGGTGAAGAAGAATGTGGACACTTGGCCAGGCCCCGTCGGAACTAACGCGGACTTGGGCGCCAAGTTGTGGCAAGGCAAGCCACGCCAGTGCCGTGACGCCGCCACCAACACGCATCAAGCGGAGGAAAGAAAAGCAACAAAAACGAGGCAGAAAAAGGAGCAGGAAGCAAACAACTGTCGCTCCATATCAGGCCCTTTGCATTCCGGACCACCAGCGCGTCTCCCCTCCCACACACGTCCGCGGCCCTCGCGTCCCGCCCTTCGGCGGCACAAAACCTGTAATTCTAAACAAAGTTTACCCCTCCGCCCTGCCCGGCCCTGCCCGCAGCAGCCTGTTGTCCTCATCATCTGCAGAAGCGCGCGTGCCGACACGACAGCATGTGCACACGTGTCAAGTATTCCGGGGCTGCCAACCTCCCTCTCTGTCCGTCTCTCTCTCACACACACACACTCACACAACTCGACACTCATCCCTGCGGGCGAGCGTTGAGTACTTGCGTGCAACACGGCAGCACGACGCCACAAATTGGAAGTAAACTTGTCGCAATGCGCCCGCCTCAGGCCACCTCTCTCTCTCTCTCTCTCTCTCTCTCTCTCTCTCTCTCTCTGCTACCCCTACGGTGCAACACCCTTATCTCCACCGCTACAGTGTATCCCCATCATCTCTCTCGCGTCTTCATCGCGCGCTTTACCCGGAAACGGGCCGAAAGGGTGGCGGGGGACAAACCACTCCCGCACCTCGGCCCCAAGTCACTTCCACAAACTTGCGCCAGTGTGTTCCAGGGCGCGGCGTGCCACTTGGGGGGGGGGGGGGGGGGGTTCACCTATCGGCGGGCAGGTACGGGACCGCGGCGAGCCAGGCAGCCATCACTCTTTTTTGAACACTCACACACACTGTTATTATGAACACTTTTATTGAGATTTGTGTGCAAAGCTTTGCGCGAAATTAAGCGTACGTTTTGAAACGCATGAATGAGGCTTGCCGCGAAAATGTGCGTCGGTGCGCATGAATTTGTGCCTCAATCTCGTCAAAATCCATGCACAAAAATATACATCTGGTAAAATACTGTGTAGGAAATCGGCGAGGCTGGTCAGGTGAGGCCGGAGGGGCGTGGGCGGGAAGACAATCCAATGGGGACAATATGGGCACCTTTTACCTCGGCAAGGCAACGGGCGGATCGGGAGGCCGGTCACGGAGGCAGCGGGCCAAGCAGTTTCATCGCGACGTTCCCCCACCCCCAGGCCGCCCCGGGCCCTCTGCAACACCTACTCGCCGAGGCTACACACCCCCGCGGTACTCAGAACGGGACACGCCCGACGCCGCCCCCGCGGCGCACACGGAAAAAGAACAAGCATTGCCCGCTGTCGAAAAAGTTGTTGACACACACACACACAGTGACCAACGTGGCTAAGCTACACGAGCCGGCTCGGCACTCGGCACCCATGGCCCGGCTAGGCCCGGCTAGGCCCGCCCCGTCCGTTCGCTCCGCTCGTCTCCACGAGGCCCCCGTTTCGCTCCACTGGCGGAATTTAATATTCCCACCGAGAGGCGTCAATGTATGTACATACATTACACAGACGGCCCATACCGACACCGCGGCCTACCAAGTCCCCACCTACGCACACACATACTCGCTCGCACAGAAACCTTTTTTTCCCCCCCTCTTTCATTTCAACGCTCGCGCCGTATGTTCGAACGCAACGAGGAGAGGCTCTGCGACGAGGCTCATTGGAGCGCCACGAACTGTGCAGCGGGACCGCCGACGTGTTCGAGCCGCCCAACTTAGACGCGCCGTCCTGAGCCCCGCCGCTCTATGACAAATGAGGGATTGCAGCTCAGCGCGCCACGGCCCGCCACGGCCCGCCACGGCAGCCTGCGGTACAGTGCTGCGAGATCCGCAAAGCCCAGCGAGACAGGGATTTGTCACGTCCCTCCCAGATATTGGAGGGGATGCAATATATAAATCGAAGCAGGGAGCGTTTTGGGCAGCCGGCAACGCCAGCGCAACGTGCCGGTCAAGAACAAGGGTGGGCCCTGGGCCCCCCCCCCTGCCACTCGCCCGACAACAGCGACCCAACCGCATCCGTGTTGCAAGGCCAAAACTGCTCACTTTCTACTACAAATTACGTCATCCAGGACACGATGAATGGTTACTACGAGGAACGGACAAAAAAAGAAAGGTTGAATGACGCGAGGCTGTCAAAGATCAACAGAAAAATGATGACGCCATTTTTTAAACGGGCCTTCGTGCTACTCGACACCGCCTCCACAGCACCCCATCAATTTTTTTTTTCACCGCTGATAACGAACGCTGCGTTGATCGCCGACCGGCAATCTGTATTCCAGTGCAATGGCGGGGGCGCGCAAACCCGCAGCAGCCGGGCACGCGCGTAAAAACGGGCGTCGTCGTCAATCCCCAATAAAATGGGAATCAATCCGGCTGCACCCTGCACAGTGGGCCAGAAGACCAGCCCAGCCGGACAAAATTCCAGACGCGTTTTGAGCTCCACAGTCGCCAAATAGAACTCGAACCGAACGTGTGACCCCGCCAATGGATTGCTATCCAAACGTGGAGCGAATTGATCGGTTGGTTCAAGTCCTATTTACCGACCCTGGAGCATTAAACGCGTCTAGAGTCTGCCGCCTGCGCCGGTCTTCTGGCCCACTGTGCTCTGCCCCTCCCCTCCGCGCGCGGAGCATCTAAAGTGGCGAAGATGGATGGCGGCCGACAAATGATGGACAGACGAGAAATAGATGGAGTCCACCGCGGCGTATGAAACCCCGCACGACGTGGCCGCACGCCGCGCGCCGCCCACTGTGCACGTGAGAAGAAGAGGCATTCCTCCAAGGCAGCCGGCCGCCAGCCGCCCTTCGGGACGAATAAGACAGCGACAGTGGCTTATTGCTAGATTAGCCTGGATAAAGCAGGGTAATGCGGAGGCCGGGATGCACCACCGGGCCTCCTCCAGGGCCCCAAAAGTAAATAAAAGAAAACCAACACTCCTTTGGCGGCGCGTCCGCGGCGTCGCGACGCGCAGCCCCTGCTCTACACGACGGCCCTGTCTCTGGCTGGTGAGACATCCCTTGTCGCGGGCCGCGCGCAACCATGCGAAAAATTGAACCAAATCCGTTGGGAATATGAATTCCAGAAGCGCGGACTCCTGAGCCAGCAGCGCCGGGCGCGCCGAGGGGGCTATCGCGGCGCCGCCGGATCCCCTTGATCTGCGGGCCGCCCTTTCCGAAGCCCCGCCGCCCCCGCCGCCCTCGCCGCACTGACGGGGCCGCGTCACTGTCCGGCACCACGACAGGTCCATTACAGAGCGGGGAAAAAGAAATTCCCGCGACGCCTTCCAGAAGCGCCACGTTCATTAGAGACGCCGCGACCCTTGAGCCGCAAACGAAAAGAAGAAAACAGAGATGCAATTTAGAGCGAAAAGGAAGGGTGACACAGGCACGATCAACACAGAGAGAGAGAGAGGCGGGGTGTACGGCACGTCCGTACCTACCCGTATTCCGCTCCACTTAATCTTGGGAGGGACAGGTTTCGCAGAAGGACCTGCTGCGCCTGCTGCGAGCAGCCCGCGCCGGGGCGCCTCGCCAGCGCCGCCAGGCAGGCTGCCCCGTCGGCAGCACCCTGCGGGAATACCGACCCGCGCGCTGCGCTGTGCGGCGGGACGGCCTACCCTGCGGTCCGCAGGCGCACAAGGCCTGAATCTTGATGCAGCGGCCGCGCAGCGCTCGCCTCCTCTCGCTGATAAATTCGCCCCGGCCAGGCCGAGGGGAAGGGGAGGGGGGGGGGGGGCACCGCGGCGTCGTCGTGCGGTCCAGATTCAGACTTATATTCAGGTCTTGGCGCGCCGGGCCCGGAGCCGCTGGGGATTGCAACCGGCGGAAGATAGCACGCAGACCGCTGCAGCACGCCGTGGCTTTTACCCGGCTAAATAAGAATACATTTAGTTGAGGGAAAGCAGGGAGAGAGAGAGAGAGAGAGAGAGAGAGAGAGAGAGAGAGAACGCGGAGTGGGGTGAAGGGCAGCCGGCACGACCGGCCGGAACGACTCCCCTCCCCCCGCGCAAATCCCCCGGGAGGGGGAAGGTCCTCAGAAACGCTTGTGGGCGCCAGGTGAGAGGTTCCAGCACGCCAGTAAAAGGCCAGCCATTCGGCCGGCGGGGCCGCGGGCCGGGGCATACGGACGGGGTGGACGGCAAAAGCTGAGCCTTTTGACGAGCAGGCAGGCTAGTTAGAAGAAGGGAGGGTCTGATGAGCAGAGGGGGCTCGGCTGCGAGACGCGCCGCTCGGCAAAGAAAGAGAAAATTGACACACGGGAGAAAGCGTCCCAAAGGAGCTCAGGCCGGTGAAAGGGATACACGCTGAATGGGCCGGATGGCCCGATTCGCGGGGGATGGAGATAGAACGCACAGTAATGAGCCTGAGGGCATCTCCGAAAGCCGTCTCGGCGACAAGCGGCGCGGACCGCGGCCTCGGCACAGCAGATGGGGACCTGGTCAACGAGCCTCATCAGCGGAAGCGAAGCGGGCCTCGGCGCTGCGGCGGGTTTCCAATAGCCTTAAGAGCAGAGCCACCCCAGTCCGGCCGGCAGGGGGACGCGGCCTTCGTAACTCCACATTTCGCGGACGTTCCATTTTACATACGTGCACTGCACTCGGAATTACGACCGTGCCGCCCCTTTGTTCGCCAGCGGTACCGCCGCGCCTGGCTGCGCCGCCTCCATCAACTCCAAATTGCACTCAGATTTCGTCGCTGGCATGCAATTTTGAGGGAGCGCCCCACCACGCCCTGGGTGCGCATGGGGCGCGCGGTAGCGATATACTTACCCCCACCCCACCCTATCAAATCCTTCGAGAGCGCGCGCACCGCTGCTGTGCTCACACACACACACGCGCGCACGCGCTCTCTCTTCACCCCGCTGCTCTTTTCCTTGTTCCCAAGACGGATTGAAGGAGGCTGCAGACACAATGGCGCCCCCAGCCCCGCAGAGCGAGGCAGTCAACATCCAGGACTATCGCTGTCCTGCGCGGCACTGCGCGGGTACCAACAAAACAGCCCCTGAAATATGACGCGGCGGCCGCACAGTGCCTGCGACTCCGGTCTCCCCCCCCCCCCTTTCCCCTCCTTCTCCCGCCCCTTGCGCCATGCCACGACGGCGGCCCGAGGCGCAGAGGCCATCGGCATTCCTCCCCCAGACACCCCCGGAATCAATTGTTCATTCTGGAACGCAACTTTATTGCGCAATAATTTTGCAAGGGCACGAGAAGTCACGGCGTAAAACTTTTCGGATCGCCGACCTTCTTGCCCGTCTTCTGGCGCGTTCCCTCCCTGCCTGCGCGCTCTCCCCTGCCGCTTCCAACTTTTTTTTTTTTTTTTTTGCCTGTGATGCGCGGTCGTTTAAGGCGTGCAGGGCGTTCGATGACTTCCAGGCGTGGCGGGCCGAAGCGGGGCGAAGCAGGGCGGGACAGGGTCGTACAGTACTTGGAGGAGCACAGCTCTTTCGGCGGAATAGGCCGCCGGGGCGAAGCGCGGACCCTCCCAAAGGGAAAAAGAAACAGCGGGGCCGTATTTCACGGCGAAATTAATTCGGGATCACCTCTGGCCGCCCTCAACTGCTCCACCCCGACGGCCTTCGATTGGCAACCGAACGTATTTGCCTGAGGTCAGCGCCGCGACCTTCACGCGCGTGATGCGTTTTCCATTATGTTTGCCCTGGCCGCTGTGAAATCCAGTGAGTGTGTGCGTGTACGTATGTGTGTGTATGTGTTCACGTGAGTGGGAGGCGTTGGTGACACAGCAAAACATGCCCCGTCTCGTGTTCGCGGCGGGGCGGTCGCCCGAAACACGCTCGACAACAACAAATACCGAGTTGAAAGTTCGGCAGCCCGCCGCGCCGGGTACGCACGCCACCCTCTCTGTACACAACGAATCGAACGGGCGCAGGGCCGCATCCGGCGCGACGTAACGACCACAGGGAGGGTCACTGACTCCGCCGGATCCAAACCCCCAGCCCCGATGCCATGATCCATGGAACAGGTATGGCTCATGGTGGCAGTAGGCCCGAAGGAACCTTTTCAGAGGGGCTCATTTTCTGAGTGCCATCACGGTCATTTAAAGGGTTCGATCCGAGGTTCCAAGGCATCGTCGGAGCTTGCTTGCCACACTGTCACAAAGGGTAGGCCTGCAAGGCTCGCCAGCCCGCCAACTTTCACTGAACCAACCACACGGCAGGATCGATGCAAGGCTGGAGTCGCACAGACACTTGGAGAAGAGGGTGGAAAGTTCCGGGCAGCCTCGGTCCGTGGAGTCGTCAGTGCGCTGTGCACTTCCCTCGATGCAGCAATCAGGCTAAAACGCCGGAACCGAGTCGGGCAGCGCGGCGAGGCACAAAGGTGCGCCGCGCCACGGACCGGCCAGTGGCCGTTGCTTTCGGATAAAGGTGTCACGCATACAAAAGGCGACATCTAAATAAAGATCCGGAGCGCAAGGCCCCGCCAATGCGCGCACCCAGTCATGTAGTTAGCTTCCTCTTTAAGTTCCTCCCGTTTCCACTTTCTTTTTCAAAGAGTGCCCGGGTTCGGGGAAGTCAGCTCGCGCGCGGCGGCCGGTCCGCCATTCAAATCAACGCCCTCGCACTCACTGTGAATCACGCCATGAATAATTCTTCCCCTTCAAATTTGGCGCGCGCACCTTGAGGCCCGGCAGGCCAGCGGCGCCACTATTTGCCCATCCGGAATGCAGGCCCTCCATTTCCGGGGATTCAATTCCGGCGAGCGGCTCTCCGGGGCGATGACGTGACTGCTGTGGGCGAGGGCCGGACGGGGCCTCACAAGGTGACCCTGGGACCAAAGACTTTGTCGGGTTTCATAAGGACCATGCACAGCGTATCTACTACGGGTTTCCCATATGACATACGTTGTTATGTCAAATGAACACAGAACTGGTCCCCGTAAAACGACAAAGTTTTAACCGTGCCGCGGCTGTCGACCGCAGTAGACGCAACGCGACAGGGCCCTTTAGCGCTTGCTCCACTGGGTGACCAGGCCAGGGCGTCAAGGCGTCGCGGCACCCATCAAAGGGCCACCTTACGAGGCGCGTAAAGATATTTATCTCGAGGCCCCGGCTCGGCCTGGCTGCCCGGCCTGCCTGCCCGGCCGCCGCCGGGGCGATGGGGTGCGTATACTTTCCGCACCGATGATGCCATACTGCCCCGTCCATTTTTACAAGCCTTTTTATGGGGCGTGGCGGCCGCTGGTGCAGCCTGCATGGCCGTGGCGTGACCCTTTCTAAGGGTTCACGCCCCAGCTGCGTCGGCCTGCCCGTCCCGATGGTGTCGCGAGGCCTATTCGGGTACCTTCGGGCGCGCTCAGCCTTGCCTTCGGCCCCCCGGCCGGGTGCCTCGTGCCCGGGGCCATGGCAGTGCCGCCGGCCTCCCCGATCGGCACGGTCCCGCCTTAAAATGTAGCAGGAATCCCTCTCCGATACCAGTTTCCCCGTAAAACGTGTTATAGTCCCTCCGCAGCGAAGGCCGTCCGTGGGAACACCGCGCGACCGACGTTTACGAGCGAACTCCCTTTACGACTCAATTGATACGTGTGTGCACTTTTTCCCCCGGGGCGGTCGAGCGCCACAAAAGCGGTACCTGCGTCATCCGCTGCTGCTCATCCACGCGTGTCTGTGATTACAGTCTATACAACTAACTATTGGGATGTGTGGCAAACTTCTCGTTCCACGCAGCTAAAATTATTAGTTGTGAGAACTTACTTTCATATTGGCTGTTGGAGCCAAATGTTTGCTGCCGAAGCTAATTTTATAGTTGCACTAACTACATTTCTCAGCTAAAGAAATAACAGCTAACATATTGGCTGCGACAGCTAGTCCATGTTTTTCCGTGTGTCTGCCGGGATGAGGCGTCCGCCGGCACGACAGCATTGTTTACTGTGCGGCGCGAGTTGGCTCAAACACGGAGGCAGAAAGTGAGCGCTGTTGCGCGCCCCGCGCCCAGCCTCCCAAACTTGCCCACAAATTAAATTCTCTGAAATTACACACACACACACACACACACATACATATATATGCACAAGCGCGTGCAAGGCGGGGGCACAAAGGCGGAAACGGCCGAAAGTGATCGACGTTAAACAAGAACGCGGTCCGCTCGCCACTCTCGGCGAAGCGGGGCCAAATCGTGAATGGATTTCTAATCCCAGGCGGGGCCAGCAGTAAGCTCATTACGATAAACGTGCACTCGACTGTTGTGTACTTACAGGCCGAACCCCTCCCTCACTGCTGAGTGAGGCTGCAGGCTGGCTGACTTAGCGAAACGCGGGGAGCTTATCTTAAGTCTCAAACTCCCTTGCCCTCCCCCCCCCCCCAACCCTCCTCCCCCGGCCGCCCCTGCGTCGCATCCCATCCGCCTTTTGCACACAAATACCGGGTGCCTCCAAACTACCGTCATTTCCTCGGCCTGACGAGAGCGAGGAGGGACCCAGCAGCAGAAAAGGCATAAACGGCGGGAAATGGCGGCGGGCGGTGTTGAATCCAAAACGCGCACCGTCCAATAAAACGACCCGACACATTCTTTCCAGTTTCGACCATTTCAACAAATGCTGGGAGAGGTTCTTTGCGAGGCAGACGCGGGCAGCCATCACCACGGCCAGGGGATATTGCGCAACATGAGACACTGCCCTCGGAGAGGGGGGGAGGGGGGCGGAGCAGCAGCAGTCTGATTCAAAAGATCGCTCTGGCTACGTCACGGACCTCTCTCTCGCTCTCATGCGGTGCCCCGTGTGAGTGCGAGAGACACAGAGAGCGCCATTCTGAGCCGGGCAGCAGGCAGTGCCCGGCACGGCCGCGGCGGAGCACGTGACTGAAAGTAACGCGCGGCCACGGTCCACCGGACCGGCCCCGCACCACGCACGCCGCCAGCCAGGCCGCCAGCCAGGCCGCCAGCCACCAGGCCCTAGGCTCTCGTTAGTGCGTTTAGCAGGGCGAGTCTACTGGGTCAGCCAGCCAGCCCGGCAGCCAGCCCGGCAGCCAGCCCGGCAGCCAGCCAGCACGGCGAGGGGTGGGAAGGGGATTCGGCCCTCGGCCGGGTCGTGGGACGGGTCCTGCGAGAGCAAGTCGGACCACCCCCAACAAGGACGCTACAACAAAAATCCGGCGGTCCGGCAGCGAGCTTGATGAGGGAGGAAGGAAGAGAGAGAGAGAGAGAGAGAGAGAGAGAGAGAGAGAGAGAGAGAGAGAGAGAGAGAGAGAGAGAGGGGGGGGGGCGGTCGAGCGGGGCCTGCCCGGCTGAGGCAAGACACACAAGACAGATAGTCCCCCGACCGCGGGGCGCTCCAATTGACGAGGGCTCGGACAGCGAGGACGCTAAATTCATTTGCAAAGCCGCGGGCGGAGCGCGCAGGGCGGTGCGTCCCGCTGGCATTCCCCCGCATTCTCGGAGCGCCGACGCGGCGAGACCGAGTTCCCGGAGCCTAGCCGGAGCAGCGCGACGCATAAAGGCACTGCCATTGACTCAGGGAATCACGAGGCAGTTCGCCGCCGAGTCGCGGTGCAGTCTTCGGGCCTGGCCGTCTCGCTGCCCAAAAACTTAGAAGCGATGCAAATGCCGTGGCGACGCGTGGCGACCCGACGAAGTGACGGGAGGGAAGGGAGCGGGCAGCACCGCGACGCTATACTCTGCGAAAAAAAATAAATAAGGGGCGGATGCCTTCATCTTCGTCAGGCAGAAGCAGGGCGGCGCGGCGCGGGCCAGCCGAGCCAAGGTGGCCGTGGTCGGTGCAGGTGGGGTCGAGCGCTCTGGAGCACGCCCACCAATTAAAACATTACAGCCTCCACAATGGCGTCGCGGGGCCGCCGTGGGGCCGCCGCCTTTGTCGCTTCGTCGCCCTCACGGCAGGCGAGAGAGCGCTGTTCGGCCCCAGCCTGCGGGGGGCCCCGCGCCACGCCGCGCCGCGCCGTGAGTGGCGGTACCTCATCGAGACAAACACTGCCGCGGGGCTTCTTGGCACAGAGAAATAATCAGCGTCGCAATTACGGACGGGCGGCGCGGCACAGTGTCGCTTGGCTCTCTCTGTCGCGCCGAGGGGGCGCCCCGTCGCGGCGGGACAGAGACGGGGCGCCCCTTCGGAACCGGCCGGCAGGCACAGAGGGCGCGCGGAGGGGCGCGGGGAGGGGCGCCCCTTCACCGCCGCGGCGTCCTCGGCGTCCTCGGCAGCAGCGTCATCTGAGGAACACGTCGAGGGGAGGCCGTAACGAGCCGAGGTGACGACGCCCTGCAGGGACTACGGCCGGCAGGGATGCACCTGGAGGGGGCCGCGCCGCACCCCGCGCCGCACCCCGCGCCGCACCCCGCGCGCACCACGCCATACCAAGCAGCCGCGCGCCGCCGGCATTTTAATGGCTTCCAATTCCTGAAAGAAGGAGGAGGGGGCGGCGCGGGGGAGCGCAGGTACGGTGCGGGGTGACAGGCGATCATGAGGGCCCTGCTTGCCGAGAGCGCGCCGCCTTTTGGTCGCGGAGCAGAAGGGGTGGGGGGCGACACGCCCCTGACTTGCCATCAAATATGCATCACACGCACCGCTTGGTAAGTGCGCGCCTACAATGCCGCGTCCCCGCCCCTTGCAGCGAGGCGGCGGCGCCATGCAGGCGTCAGCGATAGCCCGCCAGAGTCCTGCCGTCGCCCTCTGGCGTGCCCGTCGCACAGTGGGCCAGAACACTGAGCTCCACAGTCGCTTAATGCGACTCGAACCGAACGTGTGACCCCACCAATGGATTGCTCTCCAAACAAGGAATCCATTGGTGGGGGCCACACGTTCGGTTCGAGTTCCATTAAGCGACTGTGGAGCTCAAAACGCGTCTAGAATTTTGGCCGCCTGCGCCGGTCCTCTGGCCCACTGAGCCGCGGCCCGGCCGCGGCGGTGGTGGCGTCAAGGAGGACGCTTCACAAGGGCGTTACAGGTCGTTACGGCCCACGGCGTTATACGGCGACACGCTCGTATAGAGGGCCTTGCACGGCACGTCATATCGAGGGACACCCGGGAAAACCCTGGCCCGCCGCCCCGCACCGCCAACCGCCACAAAAAAATGGATAAAGTCCAACCACTGCGATCGGTTGGACCAAACGTACAGCCATTTTTATCTAAAAATCTATACGTGTTTTAAAAAAATCAAGCCATTATTTGGTCTGATTTTCTGAAACAGAATTTTCCCTTTTTTTCTAGTAGTTTGCTCCAACTTTCTTAGAGCCTCCCCATCACACTGGGGGTAACGCGGCCAAGAGTCAGCGTCGTTCAGGGAGGGCCTGGGACCCCGAGAACAAACCCATGGCAGGTCGGACACCGGGCCCGCCCCCAGGCCCTCCAAATGGACCGCCACATTTCTTTGTATTACGAAGTCTCCGCCATCCCCTCGGTCCACTAATGCTCCGACGCCCGCGCCCCAAGACGTCCTGCGCGTCCCAGTGGGCCACCGGGGCAGCCGTCCTTGCTCTGGCATCACATAAAAAATTGAATGACGAGCCACTGCTGGCTGCTTTATTTGTGACGCAAATGAGAGAGAGAGAGAGAGAGAGAGAGAGAGAGAGAGAGAGAGAGAGAGAGAGAGAGAGAGAGAGGGGCGGGGAAGGATGAGGGGTTAATCTCAACGCGGACTGAATTTTAGAACGATTCCGTTCAAAAAACGGCCCCTTGCCCGCACCACTTCGCGCGCCAAGTTTGGCCAACAAAACGGCGTGCGACCGCGAGACGTGTCGCGCCGCCTTGCGCCCTCATCCATAACCCATCAGGAGCTTTCTTTGGTCGGCCTGCAGGCGGCCTGCCCTTCGCACGAATTAGCCTACTCCGACAGAAATTCATTTGCAAACTTGCCATTCAGTTGGCGGTATACACTTACACACACACACACACACACACACACACAAATGGCAGGAGATCGTTTCTGTGGGGCGGTTTCAGAATGTTTGTAAAATCACGGCCAAAGACATGGTAATTACCGTTTCAAAATTACAATGATAAAGTGCAACGGCGCTTCCTTACAAAAAAAAAAAAATTTTTGCATAGCGCGGGCGCTGATTCGTGCGCAACGAAACGAAGACCACGCCCCCGACTTAACCCGCGACAGGAGTTGTTTAACGCAGCACCAACATCACTTCAAACAAGAAAATAACAATAACCGAGGGAGGCTGGAGCAAGGCTCACCAAAAATCTCTAGGGCGGTCCGAAATTTGCATATTGAAAACGCGTCGCAGCCGGCGGGCCCAGCAGCCAGCCCTGCTCCCTTTCAGCCCTATCTTGAAACAACACCGGAAGGGCTGGCTGGCTGCCGCTGGGTGCCGCGACGTACGCGGACACCCACTGCCCATCGCTGCAGGCGAACCACTCAGAGGTTTAATTTGCATAAATAAAGCGAGGCGGGGCAGAAGCGCGGCCGGAGACAGTACCTGACTGTGCCCCGCCATGCAGCTTGGCCGCCAGAGGTACACTCGCCGGCGAAAGCGAGCAAAAAGATGGCGCTGTGTGTGTGTGTGTGTGTGTGAGCCGTCGTCGCCGCCCCGCTGTCGATACCAATTACAGACGGGAAATAAAACCGCCAACCCGCGCGCTGCCGTGATGGCGGCGGCCCAGCAGGGCGCCGGGCGCGCTGCCTGGCCCCCTCGCCACTAGATTAAAATCTCCGGTTGACAGTGAGAGCGGGGGCCGCTGACAACCCCAACACACCCAATAAGCTGGTCGTATTGGAGCGAGGGGGCAGACTGGGCAGACAAAGCCTGGAGGGGCCCCCTATGGGGGAGGGGGCGCGGGGGCGTTGGGCTCCCACAACGCCGCGGGCAAAAACCGAACCGCTAGCACCGCCACGCGCTCCACGACGGCTTCGCTCAGGTACGGCTCCATTGCGGACACCCGCGCCGAGGGACGCTCATTTGTTTCCCCGCCGCACTTTGGCCCATCCGGCGCCAGGCGGCGTTAAGCGCTCACTCCGAGCAGCCGCGTCCTTATTCCACGTAACGCCCGCAGACGCAACACTCACACTCTGCGCGCAGTGAAAAAAAAAATACGTGCCTGCGTCCGCAAAAGGCTCCGCCGCAAGAAATTCAAATACCGCAAAGTCCGTCAACGCGCACGAGCGGCCGGCACATAATATAGCGCCCCCAGAGGCAGGCAGGCGTGGACGTCAAGCACGCCGTTTTTCTGCACCACGGCGTCGTCCCTCAGGGCGTCCCCCAGGGCGTCCCTCGGGGTCCGGGGGCATCCGGGGGTCTCATGCCCCAGCGTGCCCGGCCTCTCGACATCCGATTATACGTGAGGGCACGCGCGCCAGTGGCCCCGATCACCACGCCGGGCTTCATTACGCATCAACTTGCGCCCTAGCCCCCCCACCGGGGAAAAGAGGGGGGGGGGGTCACAGGTGTGGAGTGCTGTCCGGCACTGTAGATCACTACCACTACACAATACGTGTGCGCGCACACACACTCACACACAGTTGCTCTCCCTTTGGGCAGTGACAAATGAAGGTCGATACGGCATGCATTCCGGTTGCGTGCGCATTCCATTTTTCGTCGGTCTCTCTCTCTCTTTCCGGCGGGACTTCTCGTCGGCACATGCGTTCGACGAGGATGGATCGTCCGGCGGCTATCTCCTGGCCGGCCGGCCACGTCCGCGGCCCGCCGCACGGCCACCGGTCCGAGGTCCGGCCGTGCTCGCCGACCGCGGAACGGACACGTCCCGGTGCCCCTACAGCCCTACAGCATTATCCACCCATATCTTCAGGTAAAAATAAACCGTGCTCTGCTCTTTAGATACCGACCCCAAATTTAGAAAATTCTGAATCATTTTTTTCAACTGTTTCCAACTTACGCTATCAGGAGCCCGGCCGGTAGCGCCGCGTGGACTTACCTGCAACAAAAACCAAACAAAAATCCAATTAATAATGTCTCTGGGGCGCCACGGAGTCACGGCTGATCCCCGGCTCTGGTGGCGGCCGCCCCGCTCGCCTCGCCCGGCTCAGTCCGACAGACGCGCCGCTAAAGCCCTGGCGCGCCCTGGCGACATCATCCACCGGAAGGCAGCCGGCAAGCCCGAGCAGGCAGCCACGCAGGATGTGCCGGCAGGCCCGACCAGGCAGCCAAGCAGGATGTGACGCCTCGCCTTATTTCCCGAAAGGCCGCCCATGTTTTTCCTAATACCCACTAGGCCTGCAAAAAATCTGGCCGCAGCCCGAGCGCCCTGGAGGGAGGCAGGCAGTGGGTTTTAATTAACGGCATCAAAGACGCGCGCTGCACAATGAAGGCGGCGTCACAATGCACACGGCCTGAGCCATGACAGCCTTCACAGGCCGCGCGCGCGCGCACACACACACACACACACACACACACACACACACACCTACACAGGCGCTCGCGGGCCGCGATACTACAACGCGTGTTCGCAGCCAGCAAGGGTTGGGCTGGCGTTCGGCGCTCCAAATCTCCTCTTCCAAATTGACCGTTTCCACATGAATCAGCCCGGCCGGCCCGTTCCGTCCAGGCCCGGCCGGCACAATGGAGGAGGCGTCTTTGCCGCGGACCAGCCGGCCAGTGTGCCGGCCAGCGTGCCGGCCGGCCCGATCCCCTCCTTGTCCCGTCACGTACAATCAAATCTCGGAGCGGCCGGCCGGGGAGCCCGTCTCGCCCACTCATCTCGCACATCGCCCCGAGCAGCGCGCCTGGCATCGCCCCGCAGCACCAAAGGCCCACTGTACACCTCGGAGCGGTGCCATCGCCGCCGATAGAATTATCCCGTCGCCGCGGATTCGGAGAAGCTGCGTGGGGCGGTCCGGTCGGACCGACGCACCAAAGGCCACACTGTACGAGGGGATTCATCCATCATGGCAGGATCCTGAGTCTCCCCCCCCCCCTCCCTCCTTCCCCCGAAAAAGCGGGCCCTAAATTTTGGCAGAGTTGCGACGCTTCACTACAAAGGCGAGGGAGGGCGGTCTTCCGGCTGGCTGGACTCGCAAGCCGTCTGACTTTTATCGCATATTTCCTCCGGATGGGTGTTTCAGCCTGTATCCAAAAGGCTGGGCCCCTCGGCGCCCTCCGCCGTGTCCCCGGGGACGGCCAGGCCTGGCCAGGCCCAGCGCTGCAGCGCCGCCAACTCAAACGCGCAGAACGCGCAGCCAGCAATCATCAGCGCTTTAAAACTTCCATCCCGCCAACAAGGCACCAAACTCGCCGAGCTCCTCGGCGGCCGAAGCGGTGCCCGTCAAAGTTGGACCAGGTAGAGACAATGCCATAATTAGATGCCGCCAGGCGCCACTCCGCCCGGCGTCTTCTTGACCCAGTGGCCGCTCATGCACTTCATTATCTCGGCACCCGTTCACGGGGCCCCGTGACTGCGCCCAAGACCTATGTAGTGGGCGGGCTGGGTGCCTTAAGTACCTGGCACGGCGCACCCAGCCGCGCTGAATATTCAGGCCCGGGCGCCGCACCCAGCACTTCGTAGTGCACTCCGCGAGGCGGCGGGCGCAGCGCGCAGCGACCTAGGCCGCTGAGGGACGCCGACATTGCGGGCATTTCCGCTCGCTGAAATTGGCTGCTATTACCCGATACATAATTCATCGCCACCATTTTACCACTTATCCCCGCAAAAGCCGCAAAGCAACACCTTTCCCAGTTTTCCCGAGAGTTTGTCCTTCTCTAGTGTTGTGCAGCAGCGCCGCCGAAATAAACTGAGAGTCGGCATTCCTGCGGGGTCGCTCGGACAAGCGCCGCATTCGGTGCAGGGCCCGGTGCCGCCGCCGTCGCGCCCCACACCGACAAAGCGGGACCTGGTGATCAAGCTGGCCGAGTACCTCTTTGTTGGCCGCGACCCCATTGTGCGGCAACCCGTCGCAATGATCCGATCGCTTCCCGCCGCTCCTTCATTCAATCATGCATGCATGCATTCATTCACTCATTCATGCACTCATTCGCTTGCAGTGGAGCGGCACCGCCGTAGACAATTACGCCGCAGAGTGTGACCATTCACACAACGCAAGCACGCCCGGCAAAGCCTGATGAATGCGTGGCCGGTTTCTAAAATACCGCCGCCCATATTCGCGAAAAAACTTTCACGTTAACGTAACGGGGCCGCGACCCAACGCGCCGCGTGAATCCCGCCGCCCCTTCAGAGTCCACGAGGAATAATAACAAGAACCAGCGGGCCGCATTAAGTCTAATCTGCATGGCAGTGCAATTCCGATCCGGCTTTCATCTCTTACTTTTGCCTTCCTCCCTCCGCCGTCATGTAAGCCCCCGACTTCTTTTCCATCTTATCTTCGGCCGCCACTTATTCCGCCGTCATTCTAATCAGCAGCGGCGTAGTTAAGACGGGCTTAGCGGGGTCGCCGGCCCACTGCGCACGGTCGGCCCGGCCCGCTTCGCCCCAAGACGACATGAGGCAGCCGAGGGGAAATCACTTGATCCCGATATAACGATTGGGGGCCGTTCCTCCAATCACCAGCGTGCAGCCGCCGGTGGCTGAGCAGTCCCTGCGTCGCTGTCCCCGTCGCACTCGCGGGGCGTCTAGCGGCGGCGAGAGAGACTCTTGGCGACCGCTCGGCAGCAGCCGCCCACGCGATCCCCTCCGCCCCAATTAACCCTCCCCAGATCCCGCCTGAGACGCACGAGGCGCGGCCGCACAATCCGTCACGTTTTTCGGCAGGGTGGAATGCAAGTTATTCGGACTGCTGCCGGCGGCGCTGGCCAGGCAGGGCCACAAGCAAACGAAGGGAATACAGATCGGCGGCCTTGTCCCTCCAAAGCCCTCTCCCCCAATGAACCTCCGGAATGCATCCGAGGGGTCGCCGCCGCCCGGCCGCCGCGACCAAGCCGAGGTGCGGGCGACCCTCTTAATTATCCCCGAGGCTTTAACTTCAAGTTTGACCAAGTTATCGCCCCAAAGTCCCCCGAACATGTCCCTAAGTGCCCCGTCTTAGAGCGGGACACTGTTCAATCCGCTCCGCGGTCACGGCGTCCGTCACGTCGACCGTCCCTCCGCTGCCGACTCGCCAATCGAGTTAGGCCTCACCGGCACAATTAGGCGGTACATTTGTTGCAGGCCGCCCCGCCCCACTCTCGGCGTCTCGCTGCGTCGGCGCGTCGCACGCACCCTTCCGTAATTGGGGTCTTGCGGGGAAAGTTTGCGCGTAAATGAGGCTTGCGCGCTCGCGCCATGAAAACTGAGGCGTGGCCGGCGGCGGCGCGCGGCTGGGCGGCGAGGGCCTTGGCGAGGGTCGCGGTGCACGGCAGGGGAAGGCATCGGGGCTATTGACTTCACCCGGAAATACACATTTAACGTTATTCTCCCCTTCACGAAGGCGGGGGTAAGATCATAGATTTTTAAGTTGTCTTTTTTTTTTAGATTTGTTTTTTGCCTGGCTGCAACGCCTCTTCCTTGTCTTGCGCGATCTTGCCTCGGAAACACATTCAACAGTGCCGCTTGCGTTACACGGGCCAGGCGGCAGGGCGGCGTGTAGTGAGACTGCGGTGACCCCCAGGGGGCGGGGGGCTGAATGGAGGCTGACATGCAATGCAAATGGGCCGCTAGGTGATGCAGTGTACATGCGACATGTTAATCGTGCGGTGCGTTCCACGCGGAGAGGTACACGCCCCGAAAAGTAGCCGTGCCCAAGGCGTCCTTCCCCCTCCTCCTGCCGTCTCGAGGAGTTTCACACGCGCGTGGAAACTTTCCCGCGATTCGCCTTGTCCGCGGAAAAGTTAGCCGCAGCAACTCGACGCTGCACCTCACCTTTTCAGGTCAAGACCGCAATGGCGGCAGAACGGCGAACGCAGCACGCCGCAGCACGCAGCGCTCGGCGACTCCATCAAAGCGCCCTCACGCCGCACACGCGGGGCGGTGGGTTGCGGCCCACTTGTACGTACACAGGAAATGACGCCCCGCCGTCCAAACTTTTCCCCCCACAAGTCGGCCGTGTTGTGCGGCGGCAGCACGCCCACAAGGGCTCCAATCAGGGCATTAATTACGGCGCGCAGACAGCGCCATTCGTCACTGACAAGACGCGCCATTTTTCGATTCATGAATTTTGGCGCGGCGGGGCGCAGCCTCAGCGAGTAGCAGGCAGGCAGGCAGGGTGAGTGATGACAGCGTGTAATGCACGCCCCCTCCTTTTCACACTCCGGCGCGATGCGAACCGGCGTGATTCAATGCTCGCGCAAATTAGATGAAACGTCTCCCAGCCCTGCGCTGCTAACCGCGGCGGCGCGCGGCGGCGCACAGCGGCGTATCACAGTGGGTGGGCCGGGCTCCTCGGGTAATGAGGCAGGGGGAGAAAAAAAATGGTGAAGCGGCGGCCGATAGCAGACAATGGCCCGTGGGCAGCCCCTGGGAATGGGGGCACCTGCAGGTGTGCTCCAATCCGAGGTGCAGACAGCGAAACAAGAGAAAGGAGGCAGCACACACACACACACACGCGCGCGTCCGTATATCTCGGCAGCAGAGAGGCACAGGATCCTGTAAAACTAGAAGTATCCGAGCCGCTGAACCCAGCGAAGCCCACAATGTCCGAACGAAGCCCCGGACGCGTCACCACCCCCTGCGGGCCCCTGCTGCCGGGGTAGTACACTGGCCGACTCTCGACGCGGATCGAATCCAATACAGTCGACAAGACGATTCACTTTTTATCGAGCGGGATTACCGGGGGCCCGCAGCCCAGCCACCCTCGCCGTACACAGTTGGTCGACAAATGTGACGTCATATTTGTTCGAAGGAAAGTTTTGTCACGTTCGTGCGAATATGGTGACACATTCGGTGAAACACAGTGTACACAAGCGCGTGCAGAGTAATGCTTGCTGAAAACGCGCCGCCCGACAGCACGGGAGGCGCCCACCACGCGCTGCAGCGCCGACGACCAAGTTGGTGCGCCCCGCTCGGGTAAACAGCCGGGAGAATGAGCCATGCACACGGCGTGTTTTGCGTGACAACACGGGTCGCTTAATCCTGTTTTCCGGCGCTGCAGGGTACACCTGTACATCAATCAGCCGCGCCGGCCTGGGGCGGAAGGGAGAGGGCCGCAGATAAGATGAGGGAAGACGGCGAAAGAGGGAGGGATTAAAACGGAGAGGAGGCGACGGCAAGCTGGCAGGCAACAAGGACGGGCCGGCCTCGAAGGACAGAAGGTGAGGCCTCGGACACACACGGCCGGCCCGCAGACCTACTCCCGCCGGGCACCGCAACCAAGAAGAAACCCTTTTCCGCGGTACTCGCGCTGTCGAAACAGACGCGCGAGGCGGTCCAGCCGTCAACCAGCGGTCGGAGTTGGCAGCACTCCTCAGGCAAAGAAGCAACAGTGGGGTCCGGCGCGGTCTGGCGCGCTCCACTCCAGCCCGGGCCGGCGTTAGGCAACCTCCCTTAGCGACGCCGGCAGGGTCCGCCGCCATGTGCAACTCCTCATCTGCGCGTAACGGGAAGATACTAGCGCGCCGGCCACCCCACGGACCTGGGGCGCCGCTCTAGGTGAGCCAAACCCAAACTTTCACACATTTTCACTTCTGGACCGAAGTTGGGCCGCGTTTGTCGTAATCTACTTAGGAAAGCTTTCAAGGGATTCGGCGGGTGGGGGGGGGGGGCGACGGCGACGGGGAAAAAGCGCTAAAAAGGAGGAGGAGCCGAGCCAGGGGGAGGATGACGACCCCGGCACTGCTGTTCGCGTGCCCACTGCGCTGCATCGGTTTCCGATGGTCAGTGATACGGCACATTGGCGCAGGGCAGGGGCGGGGTGGGCCGTGGGTGTGGGCCTGCGACATTCTGCAGTCATTCCGCCTCCCCTTCGCCCCGAAGACCCTTTCCCTGCTGACCGAAGGACTGGCCGTGGTTGTCCCACTGCTCGGCCTACCACGCTTTTGCTTTATTGATTATCCACGGTGTTTTTTCTCGAGGTTTCCTAGCAGCGCCTGTTTGTGAACGCCGTTCAACCGTCCGGCACAGATAGACTCGACCAGCCGTTTCTTCCCCATTTTCAACATCGCCATAATTAATTTATCTCGCGCCTCGCCTACCAATTACAAAGCAAAACCATTTTTCACTCCGATTCCGTCAGCAGCTACACACGCCCAGGGTGCGGCGCAGGCCTTCTTGACCACTCATTTTCATGACACAAAAAGAAAAAGCAAACCAGGAAAAGTCGGGAAAATCTCCTCTTGGCAAATCAGTTTCCGGCGCGCGCAAAGAGAACGGGAGCTTTGTCGGGAGCGGCAGGCCGGCGGCCCCAGCCCGCACGGCGTGGCGAGTCAATGTTTGGAGCGACTTTGAGCTTTTCGCGCCGTTCCGACTCGCGGCCCTTCTAATTTCTGCGCACAAACCGACGCGGCGGACCGCTGCAACGAGCACAGCCGCGCATGCGTCGCCGCGTTTTCGTCAGTTTCTTTCAGACGGATGAAACAACACACTGCGGCGGCCGAAATCAAAGTGGCACGCGCCGCGAGGCTGGACAGTGAAACAAAGTGGCGTCAAGGAAGGCGTCGCCCGCCCGCGCAGCCAGCCAGCCGCTCCTCAAATCGTCTTAAAGCTTTTCAAAGGGAAAATTACTTCGCGCCGCAAAGCTCCTTACCCCGTCCGCCCCTTCCCCGGCGCGCTTGGCGCCCAAATTAAAATTCGCAAACCCGTCGGACGCTGCAAAGGCGCCAGTCCCACGAGTCAGCCTCGAGGGCCGTTGCATCCGGCCTGACCAACGCCCTGCGCCTGCACCTGCAAACCGCCCCTCCGTTCCTAGTCCAGATAACACTAAATGACCGTCGGCCTCCTCCCTCGGCACATTCTGGGTGGAAATCAGGGCTTCGCGCCGGCGATAACATCGTGTCGAGGAAAAAACGGGAAGGACGCAGCAATCTTCCAAACAATTTAGAAGCAGAAAGTGTGTCCGTCTCCTTGACAACGAAGAGGGCGGAGGAAAGTCTACAACAGCCGAAGAAACAAAAGGAGAAGGCCAAGAAAAAATAGAGTCGGGGGCAGAGGAGGGGCAAAAAAGGAGGCAAAGTCGTTGCTCTGTCCAAATTAATTAGCACCGTCAGAAATGGTGAGTAAAGTGGAGGGGGGGCCTTCTCTCTCTCTCTGACACGTGGCGCGGAGGCGAGAAGCCAAACGCCATCCTGACTGCTTGGGGCAAAAAGGAAAATGGATGAAGAGGTGTTTCCCTTTTTTCAAATCCACGTTGAAAGAGACCACTGTATCTCTCCCACACCTAGCGTCCTTGCACCAGCACTGCCGCCTCACAAACTACAACTGCGGTTTGGCAGTGCACCCTCCCAACGTGTGCAGCCCCCGCTCCCCGATTAGGCAAATGCCGCCACTTTCACCCCGCTCCTTCTTTCTAATTTACGCGGGATGCATTGCGCTCCATTAATCTACGAATAAAGGTCTTGCGCTGGCACGGCCTGTCCGCCCCTCCGTCCGACGCCCCGGCGGACAAAAAGGGTAATTTAATTAAGATAAAAAAAATAAATGAGTCGAGACACTACTTCATCATTGGGTTCGTCGATACTCCAGCGCAGCGTCATTGTAAAGAACAAACAAACCTGAAAGAGACCACAAGCCTGGAATTTCCTAGAGGACTAAGGACAAGAAGAGTGAGTCAAAGTGGCTCTACCCGCCGGAGAACCTATTCAGGGTGAGTTAGGCGGTGACGTTTTGTCCCTCGCTATGTAGAACATGCTCGTCCCACACTTCGCAGCACAGCCCCGATCAGTGTGTGGCGATGCCCGGCGATGCGTGTCAGGCC
The DNA here is from genome assembly GCA_030522485.1 of Stenchaetothrips biformis. Lineage (NCBI taxonomy): Eukaryota > Metazoa > Arthropoda > Insecta > Thysanoptera > Thripidae > Stenchaetothrips > Stenchaetothrips biformis. Next base: position 3,531,419 of record CM060090.1, read on the forward strand.
CGCGGCGATACATTAACGGTCCAATATTTACTCTCCGCGACACAATGAACTCAAACTTAAGTCATTACGGCTTCGAGGCTCAGCGAGGCTTCACGCGGACCCGAGCGGAGCCGCGTCAGCGATTCTGCAGCTCGGCTGGAGCGGTACTACTAACCGCTACGCCAAACACAAATTCGCTGAGAGGGTCTCTCTCTTTACGACGGTGTGCTTCCCGAACTCCCCCTCCCTCGACGAGACACTCTTCCTGGGAGCAGGGGCTCCACGAGGGGTTGGCTATGAGACAGTCCACACTCTACGATGTAGCCTGCGAGGGCCCCCCCAGGAGAGCAGGGGGCTTATGGGGCCCGGGGGCGAGGCGATCGGTTGGCAGGTCACTGGGAATGTGCCCCACTTCCTCCGTAGTGCAGCAGCGTTAGGCCGCCATGTGACGCCCGATTCCAATTAATTAAAGACCGTGCCACCGCGCGCCGCGCAGGTCGCTGCACCAAACGCGTCTGCTCCCCAGCCCACATTACCCGGCTCATTCTTCATTTTACTCTCCATCCTCGTTCTTTTATTTCATCTTTTATACGCTTCATTTCGTCGTCAACGCCACCCAGGGCGCACGGAAGAGAGAGAGAGAGAGAGAGAGAGAGAGAGAGAGAGAGAGAGAGAGAGAGAGAGAGAGACGCGGTATGGTCTCCCAGAGGTAAGAGAGGGAGGAGAGCGGGACGAAGTAGTATATAAGGGTGTCATGGGCTCGTCAAACCGGCGTCGCAACAGGCTGGGCTGCGCCTGGTGGGACGTGGAAATCGTAAAAATCACGGATGGTCGCCTCAGGAGCAGGGGGAAAGGGGAGCGTGGGGTGGGGTACCTATTCTCTCCAGCTCATAACAGGCACGCCGTCTCCATTCTTGATTTTCGGTAACTCTTTGAGTATTACGAGGAATATGGTGCAAACAAGAAACTAAACAAGTGCATCCTCGTTTCAGAAAGGTTTTTCTCTGGCATATCTATCATAGCCAAATTCTCTCTGTCCTACATTTAAAGTGTTCAGGATTCCTCACCGAACGACGACGACGACGACGACGACCACCACCACCACCATCCGCCAAACTTCGGGCTGGCTGTTACGTCACACTCTCGACTGACGCCCCCCCCCCCCCACGCCCAAGCTCGACGCCCAAAAAATATCGGCGCGACCCAACAAATCACGAGAAGTGATTTTCGGCGCGCGACGAAACTCGTAGAAAAGACGCTCACGCCCTCGGCGCGCGCCCCTCCCAGGAATAAGCCGTTACAAGTCGGCCACCTTGTGCCGCAAAGTTCTTCGAGGGTCGAGGGGGGATGAGTCTGACTGACGAACAATGGCCCAGAGCACGAGCCACCTCGTCGGCCGAGCCTCGGCCAAGCTCGGATTAGGCGGCCTTTGGGGCTCCGCTGGGTGGAACTAGAGGGGTGGACGTCAGGGTGGAACCAAAGTGGGCGAAATTAAGACGCACAACCGCGACAGTGGGGTGCAACCTGCGGGAGACAGCAGGTGTAACAGGGGGGGCAGTTTGGTGTGAGCGCAGATGACGTGGAAATACCCCCTCCCCCGAAACGGCGGCCGGGGGGGACGCCGCACTAGCAGCTGTCACTTACGCTTAGTTGGTAACACGGCACGGAAAGCGAATTGCAAGCACCTCCGCATCCACCCCTCTTTTGCTGGGCGTAATCCGCGGCCCGCTTCGCTTCCAGGTGCCGCTTCTGCACACTCCACAGCCCCATCCACCCTCGCTCCCCGTTCCTTCCGCAAAGCACCTTACATCCTCATCCCGCCGCGTCTATAGCGTGTAAAAGGAAATGATAAGATAAACCCAAAGTGACAGCATCATCGACCGAGAGTGGGGAGGGGGGCGCTTCGAGGAATAGCAAACGCGGCTCATAATTACTTTCACCCAGTCGTAACACACCCTAAAGTATCGCGCCACTTGAGTGTGTCATCTACATGAGTGACCCCGCCCCGCGCCGTCCTCCATCCCCGAGGCGACGCGGGGGAAGACGCCGTCGCCACCGCCGCCTTGGCGCTGCAGGCGAACGGGGCTTCCGTCGCTCGCTCTCTCTGCCGCACTCCCGGGGCGGCCCACAGAGGTGCCACAGCGCGACGAAGCGCCGTTCGGACGCAGCCTGCTGGGGGAGGACGGCCCAATTATCTTCCCGTGATGCAAAATAAATGCATTTGTCAGACAACGCCGCCGCCGCCGCCTTCAATCTTTCCCCTTCTTTGCCGAGGGGCCCGCTAATTCGGCCGAGACGGTTGTTTGCAGCGAGGCGGCGGCGGCGGCGGCAGGCGGCACCTCAGGACCACGCCAATCACGCGCAAACTTTCCCCGCACTCTCCCCGCGCCTCTCTCCGCGGCGCGCCCAAGGACGCCCCTGAAAACGCAAGACGCTGCCTTTGTCTCAAGTCGTTGCTACGCGCGCCACGCTCGGGGTCGCCAACGCACGCACGCTGCACGCTCGACCGAGTGGAATCCGAAGCGCGCCGCCTCAGGCAAGCGCGGCCGACAAAGCTTCATAAATAAAAGGGCTGAGATCTCGAGGAAGAAAAAAAAAAATATTGTACCGCACCAGATCGCAAAAAGACGGGAAGAAAAATGATCGTACCGGAGAGCGAGAGAGAAAGAGGGAAAAAAGATGGAATGATGCCAGCCGGAAGTAACGTTGCGATTCTGTCCCGCCGCGGTTATTGGAGCCGTCGCCATGACGACGCTCTCGGCGCGCGCAATTTCAAAGCCCAGTCTGCGGCGGATAACAAAAATTCTTGATTAACACCGTAAAAGCGCCGGCAACACTGGGACAGGCCAATCGGCTGCAGCTGGCCAACTTTTTATTCGCAAACTGGAGAGCCCCGGCCGACTGCAGTCCTGGGCGCTAAGCGCTGCCACGCCCGCAAAATTGGATCCGAGTTTTAAGGATAGGTTAGGCGGCGGAAGAGCAGTCGGCGAAAGATATATAAAGATGTATAAAGCCGGCGGGAGGGAGAGGGGGGTGTTACTGCGACGGCATAGGGCCGGCAGGATGACTGCGGCATTAAAAGAATGCCCGGCTGCAGCCAAATACACAGGCCGACACAAAAGAGCAGGAGCAGCTTGCGGCCTGAGGGGGTAGGGGGCCGCCCGCCTAAGCCCAGAGACACACAGAGGGAGGAAGCACAAGCCCTTTTGCAGGCACAATTATCATTTCGAAACCCATTCAGCCCATTCCATTTCATTCCGCCCCGCCTCGGCTTAAACCACGCACAGGGCTCGAGGGAAAGGTCGCGGAAAGGGAATGGATAACACAAGGAGAGGGGCAGCCCAGCGGCAAGCGAGCCAAGCAAAGTCTCACCTACGAACCGCCCGCCGTTTGTGGCAGTCGCAGAGAGAGACATGACGAGCCGATACTACAGCAGCACTACCAGGAGGGTCTAGAAAGAAAAGGAGGCCGAGCGGTAGGGAGAGAGACAAACATACACAGGTGTACAAAGAGATACACGGCCTGACGGCAGAAATGTGATGAGAGTGGGAGGCAGCCGAGCCCGGCCCGCCTGGCTGCCGGTCCAGATGAAATGTGTCCCGAGCGCCGCCGCTGCCGCCGCAGCCCACCACGGCAACCTTGCGATCCCACACAGCATTGATGAGGTCCCCTGGGACGCCCGGCCTCGTCCTGCCCTCGTCCCGCCCGGCCTCTGCGACAACACATCCATAAAACACAGCCTCCTCCAGACGGACACGCCGAACCCTTTCAATAGCACTGCGCCCCTTAGCATGGCGTATCGACCTCGGCCTCGAAGCCACCGAAAGCGAGGCCTGCGAGGCCTCCGCGGCCGCGGCGAGATGGATGGCTGGATGGATCGGCCATTTCGGAACCACATCGCCAACCGGAAAATTTCCGAGAACACGTTATGCGTGTGTGCGCGCGTGTATGCTAGAGAGAGAGAGAGAGAGAGAGAGAGAGAGAGAGAGAGAGAGAGAGAGAGAGAGAGAGAGAGAGAGGCCTTGCCACCGCAGCGACAGCACCACGCATGTACCGGACAACTTGCCATCAGCTCCGCAGACCTCAAAACTTTTATCCCGAGAAAACTTGGAGACGAGCCAATTCCGGCTGGAACGCGACGGAGATGACGGCACGAGGGCTGCACCGGCGGCAGCGGTGCCCCGCAGAGTAATTAGATCGCGAGCACGCCGTCCCGCATGCGTTAGTTAGGCGCGAGTCGCACGTGAAATGCCGGTCGTTTTGTCGCACTCCCCCGGACCGCCTCACGCCGGACCGGGACGGAGCGAGCCAGTCTCGTGAGACGGCTGCCCCGGACCGTCCTTATCGGGCTCTTTGTGCTTCAAATGAAAGGGCGCGAGGTCCTGATTACCGGAAGGGCACGCTCGCCTCGCCAGGTACGCTCCGCCACGCCTCGCCACGCTCGGGGCACAAAGGCTGGCAAATCCCGCGGCACGGTCGGCGAGAGTAGCTGCCAAGTACTGCGAGTGCGTCCGTCGCACTGCCTTTCATCTCTCTCCGCCGGCCAGGGGCAGCAAGGGGCAGCCAGCACGCGGACGCTTGTTTCAGAGGGGCGGGCGTTGCCAAACAAAGTGACGCGGATAAACAAACACACGAATATCGACATCGGCGAGCGGTGTGCACGCGCGGTGGAGAGAGAGAGAGAGGGAGAGAGAGAGAGAGAGAGAGAGAGAGAGAGAGAGAGAGAGAGAGAGAGAGAGAGGGAGAGACTCCACGGCAGCTCCAACTACGGTGTCATCTCGCCCCAGGACAACTTAACAAGTCTTCGCCGCCCTCTCGCCGCGAAGCCTCCCCCCGGGGCGCTGGCGGCGTCACCGCATCTTTCGCTAGTGATACCGAAAGCACTCCGGGCGCCACCAATTCCACGCTCTACGGCAACAGCCCCCTCTCTTTGATTGTCATCGCAAAAGTGCAATATTTTCGCGGAGAGTGGAGTGAACTTGGGAAACGTGGTCTTCAAGTTTTTCTAGAGCGCTCAATTTTATTTTTATTTGGTTCCATTGTTTGAAAGCATGCTCCCTATGAAAAAAAAAGCCACGCCGTCTATGAAGGCTGCACGCATCAGTGTTCGAGACGTAATGCATGAGACTGCAAAAGGGCAATAGGATCAGACACGAACAGACAGACAGACTACGAACGCGGCCCAGTGAAACCGTCAGACACGCCCCTTTTCACTACCAACGCGATAAGGGCGCAATTCCCTGTGGACGAGCTAATAACGAGGAGTAAAGAGACTAAAACAGGAAAAGATTATTTTAACTTTCTTTCAACCAAAAAAAAAGCAAACTGATGCTCGAAAAAAGAGAGCCACCACCATCAAACAAAACTTTAGTTTCTTTTCTGCCCAAAGCACGCGATAGCGAAATGGATACACAAACGCGGGTACAGAGAGAGGGAGAGAGACTCAGTCGCAGCCCCGCGGGATGGGGGTGGGGGTGGGGGGGCAACATTATCCTCCGTGACACGCCCGCCCGCCGGGGAGCGCTGCGCTCGGCGGCCCGCCCGTCAAAACCGGCTGACGCGACAGCAACCGCGTCGCCGGGTCGTCCTCTCTGGACCGAGGCGGGGCCCGCGCGTTTGCAACCCTTCCCCGGCAGCCCCTCTAGCCTGGCCAGCGGGTCGCAGCAACGGCCGCCCACTTTGGCGCGATAAAAACAAATTATTTATCGGCGCCAAGTTGGCAGGTACCGGCACGCCCCTCAGCCAGTCGAGCCGCCCACTGCCGTTATCAGGGTAATGGGCCGGGGGGCGGCGGGGGCGGCGGCAACGCCATGCTACATCTCGTTTAGCACGGGGGCGGCTGCGGTCCGGCGCGCGCGGCAAAGCCTCGTTGGCTACATAAGGGACCCGCAAGGGGGAGGGGCAGGAGGGGGCGTCGGATGCAGAGAGCCGCAACAATCAGCATGATGATATCAAAGTGATGGACGCCGCGGGTGGCCGCGGGATGGCGGCAGGTCAAGTCCGGCAGCGCGATTACGGACCACCACGCACGTGCACACACACACACACACACACACACACACACACACACAACGCGGGCACCGGTTATTCTCTTTTTACTGAACGGTCAATATCTAAAAAAAAAAAGGGGGAAAGAAAATTAAAAAAAAAAAAGCCGTAAGCAGAGTCATATTACAGTCACAGAGAAGGTTTCGTCATCACATCAGAGTCGATAACAAAACCATAATTACTCACCTGCGACGACAGTCGGCACCACACTGCTTCGCTTCTTCGCACGCCAGCTCCCATTCAATCTATTCTCTTCGAGGCTGCATCACTCACACCAACACAAACACACGCACCCACACACGCACACATGATTTCGCACGTGACGGCGCGTGTAGTGAGAATGGCAGGGCGGCCGCAGAATCACTACCGGTATCGCCTGACAAATGGCCCTGCCGGCCGGGCGTCCCCGTGTGCGCGCTGCGCCCCACCCCTTTGGCACCTCGGTCGCAAAGTAGCGGCGTGGCGTGCCAGTCGGCATGTGGCCGGGACGGGCCCTAATGAAGGGTAATGAAGCACCGCCCCGCCCCGCCCCGCCCCGCCCCGCCCGGCCACGCCCCCGCGGCGCCGGACAGGGGGTATCGGCGTGATCCCAGGTGTGCGGCATCATTCATCACCCCGCCCCCGGGAACGCCCCGCCCCGCCCCGCCGCGCCTCGCTACGCTTCGGGGGGGCGGCATTCCGAACGTGATAAACAGCCGCGCTTGGCCGGATGAGTTCGTTTGGGGCGGCTCTCCTCTTCTGTTCCGGGAGCTCCGGGCTCGAAGCCCCCCGCGCCGTGCCGAGTCCGGCGGCCCTGATTCCGGCAGTTAGCCGAGCGAAGTCGAACCGGGCGGGACCGACTGGGAGGGGGCGCGCCCACGGGAAGAACGCCGCGCCCAGATTGACACAATGCAGATCATCGTTAAAAACACAATTCGAGGAAAATGGCAAATTAAAAGTCCGGCGTGCAAGGTCCAGCCGGCATGCTCCAGCAGCGAGGGGAGGGGGTGGGGAGCCTCGGCCAGATGGGAATCATTCAGGCGGGGATTGGGGCCTAACTACAGCGGCCTCATTCATCTCCCGTTCGCCCGGCGGTCCTCGGCGCGGCCTCCACGACCTCCTCGCTGGACCATTCCGGGACAAACCCTCCGCTCCGCCGCGCCGACGCGCTCGGGATGACATGCGCGGGCAAAGTGCTGGAGGGAACCAAGCGGAACCAACCGGCCGGACTGTTTACATTGATGGAGACGTTCCCCCACGGCATGGAGTGCGCGTGCGTGTGCATACACCGCGTGCGGGGGAAGTAAGAAAGACTCCCCCGCATCCCACGGAGGATATAGATTTAAAACGACATGTTTTATGTTTGTGGAGGGTGGCGGTGAGCACACCCCAGCCCGGCCGCCGCCGCGCGCTCTCCCCTCGCCATCATCCAGGCCTTAGCCGCGCACCGCCTCGCCCGTCTGTCTGTCTGTCCGTCCGTCCGCCCGCCCGCCCGCCCAGACGCACTCTGGAATGACCCCGAATCAGCACATCCGCGGATTTACTTTGCGAGCCTGCCGTCGCGATAAGCAGGCGGCGGCGCGCCGGGCAACAGGTGCAGTCCAGCATCAAAACCTGGGACGGCAAGCGATGTCCCGCCGGCAGGCAACGCAGCGCGCACCGGTGTCCGCCGCATTGCCTACCCTTGGTTGCGCAGGCGCCCCAGCGCCCGTGAGGCGGGCCACACCGGCCGCCACCGCGCACCCGTGTCCGCCGCATTGCCTATCCTCGGTTCCGCAGGCGCCCCAGCAGCGCGACCACAGCGCCTGCGAGGCAGGCCACACCGGCCTCCATCGCGCACCCGCGTCCGCCGCGTTGCCTACCCTGCAGACCGCAGGCGCGCAGCCGCGCCCTTCTGTTCTATCCGAGCCCTCTGGCCCACTGTGCGGGGTGGGGCGAGACGAGGCGCAGAGGGACTGCTCAAACTGCTCGGCACATCTTAAATCCCGCCGTGAGAAGAAACAAAGGCTGACACGGCAGCGACCTAATCCTGCGCCGGGCTCCGCCGGGCAGGCTGGCTCAGCGGCGCACGGAGCGGGGCAGTTAACCCGGAGCGGTGGAAGGGGGAGGAGGGGGGGGGAAGCGTCTCGGAGACCTGGCTAGGCCAGAGGCCCCGCTAGCGAGAAAGAGGTATGCAGACGGGCTTCAAGTTTCTCCTGGAAAGTCGTAAAGCGGCCGGTTCCTGCTTGCCTGCGCCGTGGCGTATCCGACCCTGCACAGCGGTAAATCCAAAAGGCGGAATCCGTAGCGGAAGCCAAAACCGCAGAAATCATCAGGGAAATTGCCTTTTTTTTTTTTTGCATCAAAATCGCTAACGGCAAACTCTAGCAGTTGCCGCTAAAGACGACTGTTCCACCTCGCGACTTTGACGTCAGCCCGGTGCGATTCGCGTTGCCAATCAGCCACCGACACCGCCCGGCCCGCCTCGGCGGCCTGCCTTTGTTTATCGGCTAGCCTCTCTCTCCCTCGCCCTCCCACGCGCCTTCAAGGAGCTTAGCCCGCCCCGTCTTTGGAGCGGGCTGTACACTCGCCAATGAATTATTGCTTCCGGAAAACAACAAACTTCATTTCCGGAGCGTGAGGAACGGCCAGGCAGATTTCCAGCAGCCGAGGCAGCGGGCCACGTCGCCCCCCCCCCCCCTCTCTCTTTCTCTCTCTTTCTCTCTCTCTCTCTCTCTTTCTCTCTCTCTCTCTCTCTCTCTCTCTCTCTCTCTCTCTCTCTCTCTCTATCTCTCTCTCTCTCTCTCTCTCTCACGGAGCGACCCGCGGGGGTGCGAGAGAGACAGCCCGGAGCCCGCAGGGCTATAGTGGAGCGCCAAATAACACAAATAAATTTTTTAAAAAACTTTTTTTTTTACCTTTACATTACTTGCGGCAACACTGCCGCGGTCAGCGACGGCCGGCGGTCGCGGTGGGCGGCGAGCCGAGGGCGCGAGTCCGCAGAGCAACGGCAACGCGGGGACAGAGGGGGGGGGGGGGAAGGAGGGCCACGGCCAGAGCCGCTCAAGCCGACTGCATTACTTATTTATTAGAATCGTTTCGACAGTTACAAGGCGGACGAGGGCCCGTCGCGTCACGCCCACAGCCTACAGCAGCAGGGTCGCCATGGCCGCCCGGACCGCGCCCAATCGCCCCAGGGGAAGGGCCCGCCCGCAACGCAAACCTTCATGTCGAAAAAAACGGGGGCGCGTTTCATTTGCAGCGCGAAGCAGGAAAGTGCGCGGAATGTGTCTGCAGTGCGACTTACACCCGCCTCGCCGTTTTGCCCGCCAGCCCTACACCGCAACAAACAACAAACAACAACAACATTGGGGATTGATTAAAGCGGTCGTGCACCACCACCGGCCTTCGACAAGTCGCGGAATGCGACACAACGCCGCGCCGAAGACCCTCGCCCCGTTCCACTGCGTCACCACAACTTGTGTGTGTGTGTGTGTGTGTGTAATGAGAGAGAGAGAGAGAGAGAGAGAGAGAGAGAGAGAGAGAGAGAGAGAGAGAGAGAGAGAGAGAGAGAGAGAGAGAGAGAGAGAGGTTGGAAACCTTAAAAACGCTTCGCTCTGCACAGGGGCTGCGGGCCGGGCGAGGGGTCCGCGTGACACACGAACCGGACAGGAGGCTGAGAAACGTCCCACCAAGTTGGTGGGCAGATCTGTTGCTCGCGAGCCGGGGGCGGGGCGGGGCGAGGGCGGGAGAATATCTTTCGCTGTATAATTGGCTGCATAGTGCTCGTCTAGA
>CM060090.1:3542198-3757198 GCA_030522485.1 Stenchaetothrips biformis
GGTGGCAGTAGGCCCGAAGAAACCTTTTCAGAGGGGCTCATTTTCTGAGTGCCATCACGGTCCTTTTAAGGGTTCGATCCGAGGTTCCAAGGCATCGTCGGAGCTGCTTTCCACACTCATAATGTCACAAAGGGTAGGCCTGCAAGGCTCGCCAGCCCGCCAACTTTCACTGAACCAACCACACGGCAGGATCGATGCAAGGCTGGAGTCGCACAGACACTTGGAGAAGAGGGTGGAAAGTTCCGGGCAGCCTCGGTCCGTGGAGTCGTCAGTGCGCTGTGCACTTCCCTCGATGCAGCAATCAGGCTAAAACGCCGGAACCGAGTCGGGCAGCGCGGCGAGGCACAAAGGTGCGCCGCGCCACGGACCGGCCAGTGGCCGTTGCTTACGGATAAAGGTGTCACGCATACAAAAGGCGACATCTAAATAAAGATCCGGAGCGCAAGGCCCCGCCAATGCGCGCACCCAGTCATGTAGTTAGCTTCCTCTTTAAGTTCCTCCCGTTTCCACTTTCTTTTTCAAAGAGTGCCCGGGTTCGGGGAAGTTCAGCTCGCGCGCGGCGGCCGGTCCGCCATTCAAATCAACGCCCTCGCACTCACTGTGAATCACGCCATGAATAATTCTTCCCCTTCAAATTTGGCGCGCGCACCTTGAGGCCCGGCAGGCCAGCGGCGCCACTATTTGCCCATCCGGAATGCAGGCCCTCCATTTCCGGGGATTCAATTCCGGCGAGCGGCTCTCCGGGGCGATGACGTGACTGCTGTGGGCGAGGGCCGGACGGGGCCTCACAAGGTGACCCTGGGACCAAACACTTTGTCGGGTTTCATAAGGACCATGCACAGCGTATCTACTACGGGTTTCCCATATGACATACGTTGTTATGTCAAATGAACACAGAACTGGTCCCCGTAAAACACGACAAAGTTTTAACCGTGCCGCGGCTGTCGATCGCAGTAGACGCAACGCGACAGGGCGCTTGCCGCGCTTGCTCCACTGGGTGACCAGGCCAGGGCGTCAAGGCGTCGCCGCACCCATCAAAGGGCCACCTTACGAGGCGCGTAAAGATATTTATCTCGAGGCCCCGGCTAGGCCTGGCTGCCCGGCCTGCTTGCCCGGCCGCCGCCGGGGCGATGGGGTGCGTATACTTTCCGCACCGATGATGCCATACTGCGCCGTCCATTTTTACAAGCCTTTTTATGGGGCGTGGCGGCCGCTGGTGCAGCCTGCATGGCCGTGGCGTGACCCTTTCTAAGGGTTCACGCCCCAGCTGCGTCGGCCTGCCCGTCCCGATGGTGTCGCGAGGCCTATTCGGGTACCTTCGGGCGCGCTCAACCTTGCCTTCGGCCCCCCGGCCGGGTGCCTCGTGCCCGGGGCCATGGCAGTGCCGCCGGCCTCCCCGATCGGCACGGTCCCGCCTTAAAATGTAGCAGGAATCCCTCTCCGATACCAGTTTCCCCGTAAAACGTGTTATAGTCCCTCCGCAGCGAAGGCCGTCCGTGGGAACACCGCGCGACCGACGTTTACGAGCGAACTCCCTTTACGACTCAATTGATACGTGTGTGCACTTTTTCCCCCGGGGCGGTCGAGCGCCACAAAAGCGGTACCTGCGTCATCCGCTGCTGCTCATCCACGCGTGTCTGTGATTACACACAACTAACTATTGGGATGTGTGGCAAACTTCTCGTTCCACGCAGCTAAAATTATTAGTTGTGAGAACTTACTTTCATATTGGCTGTTGGAGCCAAATGTTTGCTGCCGAAGCTAATTTTATAGTTGCACTAACTACATTTCTCAGCTAAAGAAATAACAGCTAACATATTGGCTGCGACAGCTAGTCCATGTTTTTCCGTGTGTCTGCCGGGATGAGGCGTCCGCCGGCACGACAGCATTGTTTACTGTGCGGCGCGAGTTGGCTCAAACACGGAGGCAGAAAGTGAGCGCTGTTGCGCGCCCCGCGCCCAGCCTCCCAAACTTGCCCACAAATTAAATTCTCCGAAATTACACACACTCACATACATATACAAGCGCGTGCAAGGCGGGGGCACAAAGGCGGAAACGGCCGAAAGTGATCGACGTTAAACAAGAACGCGGTCCGCTCGCCACTCGAGGCGAAGCGGGGCCAAATCGTGAATGGATTTCTAATCCCAGGCGGGGCCAGCAGTAAGCTCATTACGATAAACGTGCACTCGACTGTTGTGTACTTACAGGCCGAACCCCTCCCTCACTGCTGAGTGAGGCTGCAGGCTGGCTGACTTAGCGAAACGCGGGGAGCTTATCTTAAGTCTCAAACTCCCTTGCCCTCCCCCCCCCACCCCTCCTCCCCCGGCCGCCCCTGCGTCGCATCCCATCCGCCTTTTGCACACAAATACCGGGTGCCTCCAAACTACCGTCATTTCCTCGGCCTGACGAGAGCGAGGAGGGACCCAGCAGCAGAAAAGGCATAAACGGCGGGAAATGGCGGCGGGCGGTGTTGAATCCAAAACGCGCACCGTCCAATAAAACGACCCGACACATTCTTTCCAGTTTCGACCATTTCAACAAATGCTGGGAGAGGTTCTTTGCGAGGCAGACGCGGGCAGCCATCACCACGGCCAGGGGATATTGCGCAACATGAGACACAGCCCTCGGAGAGGGGGGGAGGGGGGCGGAGCAGCAGCAGTCTGATTCGAAAGATCGCTCTGGCTACGTCACGGACCTCTCTCTCGCTCTCATGCGGTGCCCCGTGTAAGTGCGAGAGACACAGAGAGCGCCATTCTGAGCCGGGCGGCAGGCAGTGCCCGGCACGGCCGCGGCGGAGCACGTGACTGAAAGTAACGCGCGGCCACGGTCCACCGGACCGGCCCCGCACCACGCACGCCGCCAGCCAGGCCGCCAGCCACCAGGCCCTAGGCTCTCGTTAGTGCGTTTAGCAGGGCGAGTCTACTGGGTCAGCCAGCCAGCCCGGCAGCCAGCCCGGCAGCCAGCCAGCACGGCGAGGGGTGGGAAGGGGATTCGGCCCTCGGCCGGGTCGCGGGACGGGTCCTGCGAGAGCAAGTCGGACCACCCCCAACAAGGACGCTACAACAAAAATCCGGCGGTCCGGCAGCGAGCTTGATGAGGGAGGAAGGAAGAGAGAGAGAGAGAGAGAGAGAGAGAGAGAGAGAGAGAGAGAGGGGGGGGGGCGGTCGAGCGGGGCCTGCCCGGCTGAGGCAAGACACACAAGACAGATAGTCCCCCGACCGCGGGGCGCTCCAATTGACGAGGGCTCGGACAGCGAGGACGCTAAATTCATTTGCAAAGCCGCGGGCGGAGCGCGCAGGGCGGTGCGTCCCGCTGGCATTCCCCCGCATTCTCGGAGCGCCGACGCGGGGAGACCGAGTTCCCGGAGCCTAGCCGGAGCAGCGCGACGCATAAAGGCACTGCCATTGACTCAGGGAATCACGAGGCAGTTCGCCGCCGAGTCGCGGTGCAGTCTTCGGGCCTGGCCGTCTCGCGGCCCAAAAACTTAGAAGCGATGCAAATGCCGTGGCGACGCGTGGCGCACCGACGAAGTGACGGGAGGGGAGGGAGCGGGCAGCACGGCGACGGTATACTCTGCGAAAAAAATAAATAAGGGGCGGCTGCCTTCATCTTCGTCAGGCAGAAGCAGGGCGGCGCGGCGCGGGCGAGCCGAGCCAAGGTGGCCGTGGTCGGTGCAGGTGGGGTCGAGCGCTCTGGAGCACGCCCACCAATTAAAACATTACAGCCTCCACAATGGCGTCGCGGGGCCGCCGTGGGGCCGCCGCCTTTGTCGCTTCGTCGCCCTCACGGCAGGCGAGAGAGCGCTGTTCGGCCCCAGCCTGCGGGGGGCCCCGCGCCACGCCGCGCCGTGAGTGGCGGTACCTCATCGAGACAAACACTGCCGCGGGGCTTCTTGGCACAGAGAAATAATCAGCGTCGCAATTACGGACGGGCGGCGCGGCACAGTGTCGCTTCGCTCTCTCTGTCGCGCCGAGGGGGCGCCTCGTCGCGGCGGGACAGAGACGGCGCGCCCCTTCGGAACCGGCCGGCAGGCACAGAGGGCGCGCGGAGGGGCGCGGGGAGGGGCGCCCCTTCACCGCCGCGGCGTCCTCGGCGTCCTCGGCAGCAGCGTCATCTGAGGAACACGTCGAGGGGAGGCCGTAACGAGCCGAGGTGACGACGCCCTGCAGGGACTACGGCCGGCAGGGATGCACCTGGAGGGGGCCGCGCCGCACCCCGCGCCGCACCCCGCGCGCACCACGCCATACCAAGCAGCCGCGCGCCGCCGGCATTTTAATGGCTTCCAATTCCTGAAAGAAGGAGGAGGGGGCGGCGCGGGGGAGCGCAGGTACGGTGCGGGGTGACAGGCGATCATGAGGGCCCTGCTTGCCGAGAGCGCGCCGCCTTTTGGTCGCGGAGCAGAAGGGGTGGGGGGCGACACGCCCCTGACTTGCCATCAAATATGCATCACACGCACCGCTTGGTAAGTGCGCGCCTACAATGCCGCGTCCCCGCCCCTTGCAGCGAGGCGGCAGCGCCATGCAGGCGTCAGCGATAGCCCGCCAGAGTCCTTCCGTCGCCCTCTAGCGTGCCCGTCGCACAGTGGGCCAGAACACTGAGCTCCACGGTCGCTTAATGCGACTCGAACCGAACGTGTGACCCCACCAATGGATTGCTCTCCAAACAAGGAATCCATTGGTGGGGGCCACACGTTCGGTTCGAGTTCCATTAAGCGACTGTGGAGCTCAAAACGCGTCTAGAATTTTGGCCGCCTGCGCCGGTCCTCTGGCCCACTGAGCCGCGGCCCGGCCGCGGCGGTGGTGGCGTCAAGGAGGACGCTTCACAAGGGCGTTACAGGTCGTTACGGCCCACGGCGTTATACGGCGACACGCTCGTATAGAGGGCCTGGCACGGCACGTCATATCGAGGGACACCCGGGAAAACCCTGGCCCGCCGCCCCGCACCGCTCCAACCGCCACAAAAAAATGGATAAAGTCCAACCACTGCGATCGGTTGGACCAAACGTACAGCCATTTTTATCTAAAAATCTATACGTGTTTTAAAAAAATCAAGCCATTATTTGGTCTGATTTTCTGAAACAGAATTTTCCCTTTTTTTCTAGTAGTTTGCTCCAACTTTCTTAGAGCCTCCCCATCACACTGGGGGTAACGCGGCCAAGAGTCAGCGTCGTTCAGGGAGGGCCTGGGACCCCGAGAACAAACCCATGGCAGGTCGGACACCGGGCCCGCCCCCAGGCTCTCCAAATGGACCGCCACATTTCTTTGTATTACGAAGTCTCCGCCATCCCCTCGGTCCACTAATGCTCCGACGCCCGCGCCCCAAGACGTCCTGCGCGTCCCAGTGGGCCACCGGGGCAGCCGTCCTTGCTGGCATCACATAAAAAATTGAATGACGAGCCACTGCTGGCTGCTTTATTTGTGACGCAAATGAGAGAGAGAGAGAGAGAGAGAGAGAGAGAGAGAGAGAGAGAGAGAGAGAGAGAGAGAGAGAGAGGGGCGGGGAAGGATGAGGGGTTAATCTCAACGCGGACTGAATTTTAGAACGATTCCGTTCAAAAAACGGCCCCTTGCCCGCACCACTTCGCGCGCCAAGTTTGGCCAACAAAACGGCGTGCGACCGCGAGACGTGTCGCGCCGCCTTGCGCCCTCATCCATAACCCATCAGGAGCTTTCTTTGGTCGGCCTGCAGGCGGCCTGCAGGCGGCCTGCCCTTCGCACGAATTAGCCTACTCCGACAGAAATTCATTCGCAAACTTGCCATTCAGTTGGCGGTATACACTTACACACACACACACACACAAATGGCAGGAGATCGTTTCGGGTTCAGAATGTTTGTAAAATCACGGCCAAAGACATGGTAATTACCGTTTCAAAATTACAATGATAAAGTGCAACGGCGCTTCCTTTAAAAAAAAAAAAAAAATTCTTGCATAGCGCGGGCGCCGATTCGTGCGCAACGAAACGAAGACCACGCCCCCGACTTAACCCGCGACAGGAGTTGTTTAACGCAGCACCAACATCACTTTAAACAAGAAAATAACAATAACCAAGGGAGGCTGGAGCAAGGCTCGCCAAAAATCTCTAGGGCGGTCCGAAATTTGCATATTGAAAACGCGTCGCAGCCGGCGGGCCCAGCAGCCAGCCCTGCTCCCTTTCAGCCCTATCTTGAAACAACACCGGAAGGGCTGGCTGGCTGCCGCTGGGTGCCGCGACGTACGCGGACACCCACTGCCCATCGCTGCAGGCGAACCACTCAGAGGTTTAATTTGCATAAATAAAGCGAGGCGGGGCAGAAGCGCGGCCGGAGACAGTACCTGACTGTGCCCCGCCATGCAGCTTGGCCGCCAGAGGTACACTCTCCGGCGAAAGCGAGCAAAAAGATGGCGCTGTGTGTGTGTGTGTGTGTGAGCCGTCGTCGCCGCCCCGCTGTCGATACCAATTACAGACGGGAAATAAAACCGCCAACCCGCGCGCTGCCGTGATGGCGGCGGCCCAGCGGGGCGCCGGGCGCGCTGCCTGGCCCCCTCGCCACTAGATTAAAATCTCCGGTTGACAGTGAGAGCGGGGGCCGCTGACAACCCCAACACACCCAATAAGCTGGTCGTATTGGAGCGAGGGGGCAGACTGGGCAGACAAAGCCTGGAGGGGCCCCCTATGGGGGAGGGGGCGCGGGGGCGTTGGGCTCCCACAACGCCGCGGGCAAAAACCGAACCGCTAGCACCGCCACGCGCTCCACGGCTTCGCTCAGGTACGGCTCCATTGCGGACACCCGCGCCGAGGGACGCTTATTTGTTTCCCCGCCGCACTTTGGCCCATCCGGCGCCAGGCGGCGTTAAGCGCTCACTCCGAGCAGCCGCGTCCTTATTCCACGTAACGCCCGCAGACGCAACACTCACACTCTGCGCGCAGTGAAAAAAAAAATACGTGCCTGCGTCCGCAAAACGCTCCGCCGCCAGAAATTCAAACACCGCCGAGTCCGTCAACGCGCACGAGCGGCCGGCACATAATATAGCGCCCCCAGAGGCAGGCAGGCGTGGACGTCAAGCACGCCGTTTTTCTGCACCACGGCGTCGTCCCTCAGGGCGTCCCCCAGGGCGTCCCTCGGGGTCCGGGGGCATCCGGGGGTCTCATGCCCCAGCGTGCCCGGCCTCTCGACATCCGATTATACGTGAGGGCACGCGCGCCAGTGGCCCCGATCACCACGCCGGGCTTCATTACGCATCAACTTGCGCCCTAGCCCCCCCACCGGGGAAAAGAGGGGGGGGGGGTCACAGGTGTGGAGTGCTGTCCGGCACTGTAGATCACTACCACTACACAATACGTGTGCGCGCACACACACTCACACACAGTTGCTCTCCCTTTGGGCAGTGACAAATGAAGGTCGATACGGCATGCATTCCGGTTGCGTGCGCATTCCATTTTTCGTCGGTCTCTCTCTCTCTTTCCGGCGGGACTTCTCGTCGGCACATGCGTTCGACGAGGATGGATCGTCCGGCGGCTATCTCCTGGCCGGCCGGCCACGTCCGCGGCCCGCCGCACGGCCACCGGTCAGAGGTCCGGCCGTGCTCGCCGACCGCGGAACGGACACGTCCCGGTGCCCCTACAGCCCTACAGCACTATCCACCCATATCTTCAGGTAAAAATAAACCGTGCTGTGCTCTTTAGATACCGACCCCAAATTAAGCAAATTCTGAATCATTTTTTTTTTCAACTGTTTCCAACTTACGCTATCAGGAGCCCGGCCGGTAGCGCCGCGTGGACTTACCTGCAACAAAAACCAAACAAAAATCCAATTAATAATGTCTCTGGGGCGCCACGGAGTCACGGCTGATCCCCGGCTCTGGTGGCGGCCGCCCCGCTCGCCTCGCCCGGCTCAGTCCGACAGACGCGCCGCTAAAGCCCTGGCGCGCCCTGGCGACATCATCCACCGGAAGGCAAGCCCGAGCAGGCAGCCACGCAGGATGTGCCGGCAGGCCCGAGCAGGCAGCCAAGCAGGATGTGACGCCTCGCCTTATTTCCCGAAAGGCCGCCCACGTTTTTCCTAATACCGACTAGGCCTGCAAAAAATCTGGCCGCAGCCCGAGCGCACTGGAGGGAGGCAGGCAGTGGGTTTTAATTAACGGCATCAAAGACGCGCGCTGCACAATGAAGGCGGCGTCACAATGCACACGGCCTGAGCCATGACAGCCTTCACAGGCCGCACACACACACACACACACAAACACCTACACAGGCGCTCACGGGCCGCGATACTAGAACGCGTGTTCGCAGCCAGCAAGGGTTGGGCTGGCGTTCGGCGCTCCAAATCTCCTCTTCCAAATTGACCGTTTCCACATGAATCAGCCCGGCCGGCCCGTTCCGTCCCGGCCCGGCCGGCACAATGGAGGAGGCGTCTTTGCCGCGGACAAGCCGGCCAGTGTGCCAGCCAGCGTGCCGGCCAGCCGGCCCGATCCCCTCCTTGTCCCGTCACGTACAATCAAATCTCGGAGCGGCCGGCCGGGGAGCCCGTCTCGCCCACTCATCTCGCACATCGCCCCGAGCAGCGCGCCTGGCATCGCCCCTGGCATCGCCCCGCAGCACCAAAGGCCCACTGTACACCTCGGAGCGGTGCCATCGCCGCCGATAGAATTATCCCGTCGCCGCGGATTCGGAGAAGCTGCGTGGGGCGGTCCGGTCGGACCGACGCACCAAAGGCCACACTGTACGAGGGGATTCATCCATCATGGCAGGATCCTGAGTCTCCCCCCCCCCTCCTTCCCCCGAAAAAGCGGGCCCTAAATTTTGGCAGAGTTGCGACGCTTCACTACAAAGGCGAGGGAGGGCGGTCTTCCGGCTGGCTGGACTCGCAAGCCGTCTGACTTTTATCGCATATTTCCTCCGGATGGGTGTTTCAGCCTGTATCCAAAAGGCTGGGCCCCTCGGCGCCCTCCGCCGTGGGGACGGCCAGGCCTGCCCAGGCCTGCCCAGGCCCAGCGCTGCAGCGCCGCCAACTCAAACGCGCAGAACGCGCAGCCAGCAATCATCAGCGCTTTAAAACTTCCATCCCGCCAACAAGGCACCAAACTCGCCGAGCTCCTCGGCGGCCGAAGCGGCGCCCGTCAAAGTTGGACCAGGTAGAGACAATGCCATAATTAGATGCCGCCAGCCGCCACTCCGCCCGGCGTCGTCTTCTTGACCCAGTGGCCGCTCATGCACTTCATTATCTCGGCACCCGTTCGCGGGGCCCCGCGACTGCGCCCAGGACCAGACCTGTGTGGTGGGCGGGCTGGGTGCCTTGAGTACCTGGCACGGCGGACCCAGCCGCGCTGAATATTCAGGCCCGCACCCAGCACTTCGTAGTGTACTCCGCGAGGCGGCGGGCGCAGCGCGCAGCGACCCAGGCCGCTGAGGGACGCCGACATTGCGGGCATTTCCGCTCGCTGAAATTGGCTGCTATTACCCGATACATAATTCATCGCCACTATTTTACCACTTATCCCCGCAAAAGCCGCAAAGCAACACCTTTCCCAGTTTTCCCGAGAGTTTGTCCTTCTCTAGTGTTGTGCAGCAGCGCCGCCGAAATGAACTGAGAGTCAGCATTCCTGCGGGGTCCCTCGGACAAGCGCCGCATTCGGTGCAGGGCCCGGTGCCGCCGCCGTCGCGCCCCACACCGACAAAGCGGGACCTGGTGATCAAGCTGGCCGAGTACCTCTTTGTTGGCCGCGACCCCATTGTGCGGCAACCCGTCGCAATGATCCGATCGCTTCCCGCCGCTCCAACATTCAATCATGCATGCATGCATGCATTCATTCACTCATTCATGCACTCATTCGCTCTCAGTGGAGCGGCACCGCGTAGACAATTACGCCGCAGAGTGTGACCATTCACACAACGCGGGAACGCCCGGCAAAGCCTGATGAATGCGTGGCCGGTTTCTAAAATACCGCCGCCCATATTCGCGACAAAACTTTCACGTTAACGTAACGGGGCCGTGACCCAACGCGCCGCGTGAATCCCGCCGCCCCTTCAGAGTCCACGAGGAATAATAACAAGAACCAGCGGGCCGCATTAAGTCTAATCTGCATGGCAGTGCAATTCCGATCCGGCTTTCATCTCTTACTTTTGCCTTCCTCCCTCCGCCGTCATGTAAGCCCCCGACTTCTTTTCCATCTTATCTTCGGCCGCCACTTATTCCGCCGTCATTCTAATCAGCAGCGGCGTAGTTAAGACGGGCTTAGCGGGGTCGGCGGCCCACTGCGCACGGTCGGCCCGGCCCGCTTCGCCCCAAGACGACATGAGGCAGCCGAGGGGAAATCACTTGATCCCGATATAACGATTGGGGGCCGTTCCTCCAATCACCAGCGTGCAGCCGCCGGTGGCTGAGCAGTCCCTGCGTCGCTGTCCCCGTCGCACTCGCGGGGCGTCTAGCGGCGGCGAGAGAGACTCTTAGCGACCGCTCGGCAGCAGCCGCCCACGCGATCCCCTCCGCCCCAATTAACCCTCCCCAGATCCCGCCTGAGACGCACGAGGCGCGGCCGCACAATCCGTCACGTTTTTCGGCAGGGTGGAATGCAAGTTATTCGGACTGCTGCCGGCGGCGCTGGCCAGGCAGGGCCACAAGCAAACGAAGGGAATACAGATCGGCGGCCTTGTCCCTCCAAAGCCCTCTCCCCCAATGAACCTCCGGAATGCATCCGAGGGTTCGCCGCCGCCCGGCCGCCGCGACCAAGCCGAGGTGCGGGCGACCCTCTTAATTATCCCCGAGGCTTTAACTTCAAGTTTGACCAAGTTATCGCCCCAAAGTCCCCCGAACATGTCCCTAAGTGCCCCGTCTTAGAGCGGGACACTGTTCAATCCGCTCCGCGGTCACGGCGTCCGTCACGTCGACCGTCCCTCCGCTGCCGACTCGCCAATCGAGTTAGGCCTCACCGGCACAATTAGGCGGTACATTTGTTGCAGTCCGCCCCGCCCCACTCTCGGCGTCTCGCTGCGTCGGCGCGTCGCACGCACCCTTCCGTAATTGGGGTCTTGCGGGGAAAGTTTGCGCGTAAATGAGGCTTGCGCGCTCGCGCCATGAAAACTGAGGCGTGGCCGGCGGCGGCGCGCGGCTGGGCGGCGAGGGCCTTGGCGAGGGTCGCGGTGCACGGCAGGGGAAGGCATCGGGGCTATTGACTTCACCCGGAAATACACATTTAACGTTATTCTCCCCTTCACGAAGGTGGGGGTAAGATCATAGATTTTTAAGTTGTCTTTTTTTTTTAGATTTGTTTTTTGCCTGGCTGCAACGCCTCTTCCTTGTCTTGCGCGATCTTGCCTCGGAAACACATTCAACAGTGCCGCTTGCGTTACACGGGCCAGGCGGCAGGGCGGCGTGTAGTGAGACTGCGGTGACCCCCAGGGGGCGGGGGGCTGAATGGAGGCTGACATGCAATGCAAATGGGCCGCTAGGTGATGCAGTGTACATGCGACATGTTAATCGTGCGGTGCGTTCCACGCGGAGAGGTACACGCCCCGAAAAGTAGCCTGGCCCAAGGCGTCCTTCCCCCTCCTGCCGTCTCGAGGAGTTTCACACGCGCGTGGAAACTTTCCCGCGATTCGCCTTGTCCGCGGAAAAGTTAGCCGCAACAACTCGACGCTGCACCTCACCTTTTCAGGTCAAGACCGCAATGGCGGCAGAACGGCGAACGCAGCACGCCGCAGCACGCAGCGCTCGGCGACTCCATCAAAGCGCCCTCACGCCGCACACGCGGGGCGCGCGGGGCGGTGGGGTGCGGCCCACTTGTACGTACACAGGAAATGACGCCCCGCCGTCCAAACTTTTCCCCCCACAAGTCGGCCGTGTTGTTGTGCGGCGGCAGCACGCCCACAAGGGCTCCAATCAGGGCATTAATTACGGCGCGCAGACAGCGCCATTCGTCACTGACAAGACGCGCCATTTTTCGATTCATGAATTTTGGCGCGGCGGGGCGCAGCCTCAGCGAGTAGCAGGCAGGCAGGCAGGGTGAGTGATGACAGCGTGTAATGCACGCCCCCTCCTTTTCACACTCCGGCGCGATGCGAACCGGCGTGATTCAATGCTCGCGCAAATTAGATGAAACGTCTCCCAGCCCTGCGCTGCTAACCGCGGCGGCGCGCGGCGGCGCATAGCGGCGTATCACAGTGGGTGGGCCGGGCTCCTCGGGTAATGAGGCAGGGGGAGAAAAAAAATGGTGAAGCGGCGGCCGATAGCAGACAATGGCCCGTGGGCAGCCCCTGGGAATGGGGGCACCTGCAGGTGTGCTCCAATCCGAGGTGCAGACAGCGAAACAAGAGAAAGGAGGCAGCACACGCACACACACACACACACGCGCGCGTCCGTATATCTCGGCAGCAGAGAGGCACAGGATCCTGTAAAACTAGAAGTATCCGAGCCGCTGAACCCAGCGAAGCCCACAATGTCCGAACGAAGCCCCGGACGCGTCACCACCCCCTGCGGGCCCCTGCTGCCGGGGTAGTACACTGGCCGACTCTCGACGCGGATCGAATCCAATACAGTCGACAAGACGATTCACTTTTTATCGAGCGGGATTACCGGGGGCCCGCAGCCCAGCCACCCTCGCCGTACACAGTTGGTCGACAAATGTGACGTCATATTTGTTCGAAGGAAAGTTTTGTCACGTTCGTGCGAATATGGTGACACATTCGGTGAAACACAGTGTACACAAGCGCGTGCAGAGTAATGCTTGCTGAAAACGCGCCGCCCGACAGCACGGGAGGCGCCCACCACGCGCTGCAGCGCCGACGACCAAGTTGGTGCGCCCCGCTCGGGTAAACAGCCGGGAGAATGAGCCATGCACACGGCGTGTTTTGCGTGACAACACGGGTCGCTTAATCCTGTTTTCCGGCGCTGCAGGGTACACCTGTACATCAATCAGCCGCGCCGGCCTGGGGCGGAAGGGAGAGGGCCGCAGATAAGATGAGGGAAGACGGCGAAAGAGGGAGGGATTAAAACGGAGAGGAGGCGACGGCAAGCTGGCAGGCAACAAGGACGGGCCGGCCTCGAAGGACAGAAGGTGAGGCCTCGGACACACACGGCCGGCCCGCAGACCTACTCCCGCCGGGCACCGCAACCAAGAAGAAACCCTTTTCCGCGGTACTCGCGCTGTCGAAACAGACGCGCGAGGCGGTCCAGCCGTCAACCAGCGGTCGGAGTTGGCAGCACTCCTCAGGCAAAGAAGCAACAGTGGGGTCCGGCGCGGTCTGGCGCGCTCCACTCCAGCCCGGGCCGGCGTTAGGCAACCTCCCTTAGCGACGCCGGCAGGGTCCGCCGCCATGTGCAACTCCTCATCTGCGCGTAACGGGAAGATACAAGCGCGCCGGCCACCCCACGGACCTGGGGCCCCGCTCTAGGTGAGCCAAACCCAAACTTTCACACATTTTCACTTCTGGACCGAAGTTGGGCCGCGTTTGTCGTAATCTACTTAGGAAAGCTTTCAAGGGATTCGGCGGGTGGGGGGGGGGCGACGGCGACGGGGAAAAAGCGCTAAAAAGGAGGAGGAGCCGAGCCAGGGGGAGGATGACGACCCCGGCACTGCTGTTCGCGTGCCCACTGCGCTGCATCGGTTTCCGATGGTCAGTGATACGGCACATTGGCGCAGGGCAGGGGCGGGGTGGGCCGTGGGTGTGGGCCTGCGACATTCTGCAGTCATTCCGCCTCCCCTTCGCCCCGAAGACCCTTTCCCTGCTGACCGAAGGACTGGCCGTGGTTGTCCCACTGCTCGGCCTACCACGCTTTTGCTTTATTGATTATCCACGGTGTTTTTTCTCGAGGTTTCCTAGCAGCGCCTGTTTGTGAACGCCGTTCAACCGTCCGGCACAGATAGACTCGACCAGCCGTTTCTTCCCCATTTTCAACATCGCCATAATTAATTTATCTCGCGCCTCGCCTACCAATTACAAAGCAAAACCATTTTTCACTCCGATTCCGTCAGCAGCTACACACGCCCAGGGTGCGGCGCAGGCCTTCTTGACCACTCATTTTCATGACACAAAAAGAAAAAGCAAACCAGGAAAAGTCGGGAAAATCTCCTCTTGGCAAATCAGTTTCCGGCGCGCGCAAAGAGAACGGGAGCTTTGTCGGGAGCGGCAGGCCGGCGGCCCCAGCCCGCACGGCGTGGCGAGTCAATGTTTGGAGCGACTTTGAGCTTTTCGCGCCGTTCCGACTCGCGGCCCTTCTAATTTCTGCGCACAAACCGACGCGGCGGACCGCTGCAACGAGCACAGCCGCGCATGCGTCGCCGCGTTTTCGTCAGTTTCTTTCAGACGGATGAAACAACACACTGCGGCGGCCGAAATCAAAGTGGCACGCGCCGCGAGGCTGGACAGTGAAACAAAGTGGCGTCAAGGAAGGCGTCGCCCGCCCGCGCAGCCAGCCAGCCGCTCCTCAAATCGTCTTAAAGCTTTTCAAAGGGAAAATTACTTCGCGCCGCAAAGCTCCTTACCCCGTCCGCCCCTTCCCCGGCGCGCTTGGCGCCCAAATTAAAATTCGCAAACCCGTCGGACGCTGCAAAGGCGCCAGTCCCACGAGTCAGCCTCGAGGGCCGTTGCATCCGGCCTGACCAACGCCCTGCGCCTGCACCTGCAAACCGCCCCTCCGTTCCTAGTCCAGATAACACTAAATGACCGTCGGCCTCCTCCCTCGGCACATTCTGGGTGGAAATCAGGGCTTCGCGCCGGCGATAACATCGTGTCGAGGAAAAAAACGGGAAGGACGCAGCAATCTTCCAAACAATTTAGAAGCAGAAAGTGTGTCCGTCTCCTTGACAACGAAGAGGGCGGAGGAAAGTCTACAACAGCCGAAGAAACAAAAGGAGAAGGCCAAGAAAAAATAGAGTCGGGGGCAGAGGAGGGGCAAAAAAGGAGGCAAAGTCGTTGCTCTGTCCAAATTAATTAGCACCGTCAGAAATGGTGAGTAAAGTGGAGGGGGGGCCTTCTCTCTCTCTCTGACACGTGGCGCGGAGGCGAGAAGCCAAACGCCATCCTGACTGCTTGGGGCAAAAAGGAAAATGGATGAAGAGGTGTTTCCCTTTTTTCAAATCCACGTTGAAAGAGACCACTGTATCTCTCCCACACCTAGCGTCCTTGCACCAGCACTGCCGCCTCACAAACTACAACTGCGGTTTGGCAGTGCACCCTCCCAACGTGTGCAGCCCCCGCTCCCCGATTAGGCAAATGCCGCCACTTTCACCCCGCTCCTTCTTTCTAATTTACGCGGGATGCATTGCGCTCCATTAATCTACGAATAAAGGTCTTGCGCTGGCACGGCCTGTCCGCCCCTCCGTCCGACGCCCCGGCGGACAAAAAGGGTAATTTAATTAAGATAAAAAAAATAAATGAGTCGAGACACTACTTCATCATTGGGTTCGTCGATACTCCAGCGCAGCGTCATTGTAAAGAACAAACAAACCTGAAAGAGACCACAAGCCTGGAATTTCCTAGAGGACTAAGGACAAGAAGAGTGAGTCAAAGTGGCTCTACCCGCCGGAGAACCTATTCAGGGTGAGTTAGGCGGTGACGTTTTGTCCCTCGCTATGTAGAACATGCTCGTCCCACACTTCGCAGCACAGCCCCGATCAGTGTGTGGCGATGCCCGGCGATGCGTGTCAGGCCCGCGGCGATACATTAACGGTCCAATATTTACTCTCCGCGACACAATGAACTCAAACTTAAGTCATTACGGCTTCGAGGCTCAGCGAGGCTTCACGCGGACCCGAGCGGAGCCGCGTCAGCGATTCTGCAGCTCGGCTGGAGCGGTACTACTAACCGCTACGCCAAACACAAATTCGCTGAGAGGGTCTCTCTCTTTACGACGGTGTGCTTCCCGAACTCCCCCTCCCTCGACGAGACACTCTTCCTGGGAGCAGGGGCTCCACGAGGGGTTGGCTATGAGACAGTCCACACTCTACGATGTAGCCTGCGAGGGCCCCCCCAGGAGAGCAGGGGGCTTATGGGGCCCGGGGGCGAGGCGATCGGTTGGCAGGTCACTGGGAATGTGCCCCACTTCCTCCGTAGTGCAGCAGCGTTAGGCCGCCATGTGACGCCCGATTCCAATTAATTAAAGACCGTGCCACCGCGCGCCGCGCAGGTCGCTGCACCAAACGCGTCTGCTCCCCAGCCCACATTACCCGGCTCATTCTTCATTTTACTCTCCATCCTCGTTCTTTTATTTCATCTTTTATACGCTTCATTTCGTCGTCAACGCCACCCAGGGCGCACGGAAGAGAGAGAGAGAGAGAGAGAGAGAGAGAGAGAGAGAGAGAGAGAGAGAGAGAGAGAGACGCGGTATGGTCTCCCAGAGGTAAGAGAGGGAGGAGAGCGGGACGAAGTAGTATATAAGGGTGTCATGGGCTCGTCAAACCGGCGTCGCAACAGGCTGGGCTGCGCCTGGTGGGACGTGGAAATCGTAAAAATCACGGATGGTCGCCCCAGGAGCAGGGGGAAAGGGGAGCGTGGGGTGGGGTACCTATTCTCTCCAGCTCATAACAGGCACGCCGTCTCCATTCTTGATTTTCGGTAACTCTTTGAGTATTACGAGGAATATGGTGCAAACAAGAAACTAAACAAGTGCATCCTCGTTTCAGAAAGGTTTTTCTCTGGCATATCTATCATAGCCAAATTCTCTCTGTCCTACATTTAAAGTGTTCAGGATTCCTCACCGAACAACGACGACGACGACGACCACCACCACCACCATCCGCCAAACTTCGGGCTGGCTGTTACGTCACACTCTCGACTGACGCCCCCCCCCCCCCCCACGCCCAAGCTCGACGCCCAAAAAATATCGGCGCGACCCAACAAATCACGAGAAGTGATTTCCGGCGCGCGACGAAACTCGTAGAAAAGACGCTCACGCCCTCGGCGCGCGCCCCTCCCAGGAATAAGCCGTTACAAGTCGGCCACCTTGTGCCGCAAAGTTCTTCGAGGGTCGAGGGGGATGAGTCTGACTGACGAACAATGGCCCAGAGCACGAGCCACCTCGTCGGCCGAGCCTCGGCCGAGCCTCGGCCAAGCTCGGATTAGGCGGCCTTTGGGGCTCCGCTGGGTGGAACTAGAGGGGTGGACGTCAGGGTGGAACCAAAGTGGGCGAAATTAAGACGCACAACCGCGACAGTGGGGTGCAACCTGCGGGAGACAGCAGGTGTAACAGGGGGGGCAGTTTGGTGTGAGCGCAGATGACGTGGAAATACCCCCTCCCCCGAAACGGCGGCCGGGGGGGACGCCGCACTAGCAGCTGTCACTTACGCTTAGTTGGCAACACGGCACGGAAAGCGAATTGCAAGCACCTCCGCATCCACCCCTCTTTTGCTGGGCGTAATCCGCGGCCCGCTTCGCTTCCAGGTGCCGCTTCTGCACACTCCACAGCCCCATCCACCCTCGCTCCCCGTTCCTTCCGCAAAGCACCTTACATCCTCATCCCGCCGCGTCTATAGCGTGTAAAAGGAAATGATAAGATAAACCCAAAGTGACAGCATCATCGACCGAGAGTGGGGAGGGGGGCGCTTCGAGGAATAGCAAACGCGGCTCATAATTACTTTCACCCAGTCGTAACACACCCTAAAGTATCGCGCCACTTGAGTGTGTCATCTACATGAGTGACCCCGCCCCGCGCCGTCCTCCATCCCCGAGGCGACGCGGGGGAGGACGCCGTCGCCACCGCCGCCTTGGCGCTGCAGGCGAACGGGGCTTCCGTCGCTCGCTCTCTCTGCCGCACTCCCGGGGCGGCCCGCAGAGGTGCCACAGCGCGACGAAGCGCCGTTCGGACGCAGCCTGCTGGGGGAGGACGGCCCAATTATCTTCCCGTGATGCAAAATAAATGCATTTGTCAGACAACGCCGCCGCCGCCGCCTTCAATCTTTCCCCTTCTTTGCCGAGGGGCCCGCTAATTCGGCCGAGACGGTTGTTTGCAGCGAGGCGGCGGCGGCGGCGGCAGGCGGCACCTCAGGACCACGCCAATCACGCGCAAACTTTCCCCGCACTCTCCCCGCGCCTCTCTCCGCGGCGCGCCCAAGGACGCCCCTGAAAACGCAAGACGCTGCCTTTGTCTCAAGTCGTTGCTACGCGCGCCACGCTCGGGGTCGCCAACGCACGCACGCTGCACGCTCGACCGAGTGGAATCCGAAGCGCGCCGCCTCAGGCAAGCCGACAAAGCTTCATAAATAAAAGGGCTGAGATCTCGAGGAAGAAAAAAAAAAATATTGTACCGCACCAGATCGCAAAAAGACGGGAAGAAAAATGATCGTACCGGAGAGCGAGAGAGAAAGAGAGGGAAAAAAGATGGAATGATGCCAGCCGGAAGTAACGTTGCGATTCTGTCCCGCCGCGGTTATTGGAGCCGTCGCCATGACGACGCTCTCGGCGCGCGCAATTTCAAAGCCCAGTCTGCGGCGGATAACAAAAATTCTTGATTAACACCGTAAAAGCGCCGGCAACACTGGGACAGGCCAATCGGCTGCAGCTGGCCAACTTTTTATTCGCAAACTGGAGAGCCCCGGCCGACTGCAGTCCTGGGCGCTAAGCGCTGCCACGCCCGCAAAATTGGATCCGAGTTTTAAGGATAGGTTAGGCGGCGGAAGAGCAGTCGGCGAAAGATATATAAAGATGTATAAAGCCGGCGGAGAAGGAGGGAGAGGGGGGTGTTACTGCGACGGCATAGGGCCGGCAGGATGACTGCGGCATTAAAAGAATGCCCGGCTGCAGCCAAATACACAGGCCGACACAAAAGAGCAGGAGCAGCTTGCGGCCTGAGGGGGTAGGGGGCCGCCCGCCTAAGCCCAGAGACACACAGAGGGAGGAAGCACAAGCCCTTTTGCAGGCACAATTATCATTTCGAAACCCATTCAGCCCATTCCATTTCATTCCGCCCCGCCTCGGCTTAAACCACGCACAGGGCTCGAGGGAAAGGTCGCGGAAAGGGAATGGATAACACAAGGAGAGGGGCAGCCCAGCGGCAAGCGAGCCAAGCAAAGTCTCACCTACGAACCGCCCGCCGTTTGTGGCAGTCGCAGAGAGAGACATGACGAGCCGATACTACAGCAGCACTACCAGGAGGGTCTAGAAAGAAAAGGAGGCCGAGCGGTAGGGAGAGAGACAAACATACACAGGTGTACAAAGAGATACACGGCCTGACGGCAGAAATGTGATGAGAGTGGGAGGCAGCCGAGCCCGGCCCGCCTGGCTGCCGGTCCAGATGAAATGTGTCCCGAGCGCCGCCGCTGCCGCCGCAGCCCACCACGGCAACCTTGCGATCCCACACAGCATTGATGAGGTCCCCTGGGACGCCCGGCCTCGTCCTGCCCTCGTCCCGCCCGGCCTCTGCGACAACACATCCATAAAACACGGCCTCCTCCAGACGGACACGCCGAACCCTTTCAATAGCACTGCGCCCCTTAGCATGGCGTATCGACCTCGGCCTCGAAGCCACCGAAAGCGAGGCCTGCGAGGCCTCCGCGGCCGCGGCGAGATGGATGGCTGGATGGATCGGCCATTTCGGAACCACATCGCCAACCGGAAAATTTCCGAGAACACGTTATGCGTGTGTGCGCGCGTGTATGCTAGAGAGAGAGAGAGAGAGAGAGAGAGAGAGAGAGAGAGAGAGAGAGAGAGAGAGAGAGAGGCCTTGCCACCGCAGCGACAGCACCACGCATGTACCGGACAACTTGCCATCAGCTCCGCAGACCTCAAAACTTTTATCCCGAGAAAACTTGGAGACGAGCCAATTCCGGCTGGAGCGCGATGGAGATGACGGCACGAGGGCTGCACCGGCGGCAGCGGTGCCCCGCAGAGTAATTAGATCGCGAGCACGCCGTCCCGCATGCGTTAGTTAGGCGCGAGTCGCACGTGAAATGCCGGTCGTTTTGTCGCACTCCCCCGGACCGCCTCACGCCGGACCGGGACGGAGCGAGCCAGTCTCGTGAGACGGCTGCCCCGGACCGTCCTTATCGGGCTCTTTGTGCTTCAAATGAAAGGGCGCGAGGTCCTGATTACCGGAAGGGCACGCTCGCCTCGCCAGGTACGCTCCGCCACGCCTCGCCACGCTCGGGGCACAAAGGCTGGCAAATCCCGCGGCACGGTCGGCGAGAGTAGCTGCCAAGTACTGCGAGTGCGTCCGTCGCACTGCCTTTCATCTCTCTCCGCCGGCCAGGGGCAGCAAGGGGCAGCCAGCACGCGGACGCTTGTTTCAGAGGGGCGGGCGTTGCCAAACAAAGTGACGCGGATAAACAAACACACGAATATCGACATCGGCGAGCGGTGTGCACGCGCGGTGGAGAGAGAGAGAGAGAGAGAGAGAAAGAGAGAGAGAGAGAGAGAGAGAGAGAGAGAGAGAGAGAGAGAGAGAGAGAGAGGGAGAGACTCCACGGCAGCTCCAACTACGGTGTCATCTCGCCCCAGGACAACTTAACAAGTCTTCGCCGCCCTCTCGCCGCGAAGCCTCCCCCCGGGGCGCTGGCGGCGTCACCGCATCTTTCGCTAGTGATACCGAAAGCACTCCGGGCGCCACCAATTCCACGCTCTACGGCAACAGCCCCCTCTCTTTGATTGTCATCGCAAAAGTGCAATATTTTCGCGGAGAGTGGAGTGAACTTGGGAAACGTGGTCTTCAAGTTTTTCTAGAGCGCTCAATTTTATTTTTATTTGGTTCCATTGTTTGAAAGCATGCTCCCTATGAAAAAAAAAGCCACGCCGTCTATGAAGGCTGCACGCATCAGTGTTCGAGACGTAATGCATGAGACTGCAAAAGGGCAATAGGATCAGACACGAACAGACAGACAGACTACGAACGCGGCCCAGTGAAACCGTCAGACACGCCCCTTTTCACTACCAACGCGATAAGGGCGCAATTCCCTGTGGACGAGCTAATAACGAGGAGTAAAGAGACTAAAACAGGAAAAGATTATTTTAACTTTCTTTCAACCAAAAAAAAAAGCAAACTGATGCTCGAAAAAAGAGAGCCACCACCATCAAACAAAACTTTAGTTTCTTTTCTGCCCAAAGCACGCGATAGCGAAATGGATACACAAACGCGGGTACAGAGAGAGGGAGAGAGACTCAGTCGCAGCCCCGCGGGATGGGGGTGGGGGTGGGGGCAACATTATCCTCCGTGACACGCCCGCCCGCCGGGGAGCGCTGCGCTCGGCGGCCCGCCCGTCAAAACCGGCTGACGCGACAGCAACCGCGTCGCCGGGTCGTCCTCTCTGGACCGAGGCGGGGCCCGCGCGTTTGCAACCCTTCCCCGGCAGCCCCTCTAGCCTGGCCAGCGGGTCGCAGCAACGGCCGCCCACTTTGGCGCGATAAAAACAAATTATTTATCGGCGCCAAGTTGGCAGGTACCGGCACGCCCCTCAGCCAGTCGAGCCGCCCACTGCCGTTATCAGGGTAATGGGCCGGGGGGCGGCGGGGGCGGCGGCAACGCCATGCTACATCTCGTTTAGCACGGGGGCGGCTGCGGTCCGGCGCGCGCGGCAAAGCCTCGTTGGCTACATAAGGGACCCGCAAGGGGGAGGGGCAGGAGGGGGCGTCGGATGCAGAGAGCCGCAACAATCAGCATGATGATATCAAAGTGATGGACGCCGCGGGTGGCCGCGGGATGGCGGCAGGTCAAGTCCGGCAGCGCGATTACGGACCACCACGCACGTGCACACACACACACACACACACACACACACAACGCGGGCACCGGTTATTCTCTTTTTACTGAACGGTCAATATCTAAAAAAAAAAAGGGGGAAAGAAAATTAAAAAAAAAAAAGCCGTAAGCAGAGTCATATTACAGTCACAGAGAAGGTTTCGTCATCACATCAGAGAGTCGATAACAAAACCATAATTACTCACCTGCGACGACAGTCGGCACCACACTGCTTCGCTTCTTCGCACGCCAGCTCCCATTCAATCTATTCTCTTCGAGGCTGCATCACTCACACCAACACAAACACACGCACCCACACACGCACACATGATTTCGCACGTGACGGCGCGTGTAGTGAGAATGGCAGGGCGGCCGCAGAATCACTACCGGTATCGCCTGACAAATGGCCCTGCCGGCCGGGCGTCCCCGTGTGCGCGCTGCGCCCCACCCCTTTGGCACCTCGGTCGCAAAGTAGCGGCGTGGCGTGCCAGTCGGCATGTGGCCGGGACGGGCCCTAATGAAGGGTAATGAAGCACCGCCCCGCCCCGCCCCGCCCCGCCCCGCCCGGCCACGCCCCCGCGGCGCCGGACAGGGGGTATCGGCGTGATCCCAGGTGTGCGGCATCATTCATCACCCCGCCCCCGGGAACGCCCCGCCCCGCCCCGCCGCGCCTCGCTACGCTTCGGGGGGGCGGCATTCCGAACGTGATAAACAGCCGCGCTTGGCCGGATGAGTTCGTTTGGGGCGGCTCTCCTCTTCTGTTCCGGGAGCTCCGGGCTCGAAGCCCCCCGCGCCGTGCCGAGTCCGGCGGCCCTGATTCCGGCAGTTAGCCGAGCGAAGTCGAACCGGGCGGGACCGACTGGGAGGGGGCGCGCCCACGGGAAGAACGCCGCGCCCAGATTGACACAATGCAGATCATCGTTAAAAACACAATTCGAGGAAAATGGCAAATTAAAAGTCCGGCGTGCAAGGTCCAGCCGGCATGCTCCAGCAGCGAGGGGAGGGGGTGGGGAGCCTCGGCCAGATGGGAATCATTCAGGCGGGGATTGGGGCCTAACTACAGCGGCCTCATTCATCTCCCGTTCGCCCGGCGGTCCTCGGCGCGGCCTCCACGACCTCCTCGCTGGACCATTCCGGGACAAACCCTCCGCTCCGCCGCGCCGACGCGCTCGGGATGACATGCGCGGGCAAAGTGCTGGAGGGAACCAAGCGGAACCAACCGGCCGGACTGTTTACATTGATGGAGACGTTCCCCCACGGCATGGAGTGCGCGTGCGTGTGCATACACCGCGTGCGGGGGAAGTAAGAAAGACTCCCCCGCATCCCACGGAGGATATAGATTTAAAACGACATGTTTTATGTTTGTGGAGGGTGGCGGTGAGCACACCCCAGCCCGGCCGCCGCCGCGCGCTCTCCCCTCGCCATCATCCAGGCCTTAGCCGCGCACCGCCTCGCCCGTCTGTCTGTCTGTCCGTCCGTCCGCCCGCCCGCCCGCCCAGACGCACTCTGGAATGACCCCGAATCAGCACATCCGCGGATTTACTTTGCGAGCCTGCCGTCGCGATAAGCAGGCGGCGGCGCGCCGGGCAACAGGTGCAGTCCAGCATCAAAACCTGGGACGGCAAGCGATGTCCCGCCGGCAGGCAACGCAGCGCGCACCGGTGTCCGCCGCATTGCCTACCCTTGGTTGCGCAGGCGCCCCAGCGCCCGTGAGGCGGGCCACACCGGCCGCCACCGCGCACCCGTGTCCGCCGCATTGCCTATCCTCGGTTCCGCAGGCGCCCCAGCAGCGCGACCACAGCGCCTGCGAGGCAGGCCACACCGGCCTCCATCGCGCAGCCGCGTCCGCCGCGTTGCCTACCCTGCAGACCGCAGGCGCGCAGCCGCGCCCTTCTGTTCTATCCGAGCCCTCTGGCCCACTGTGCGGGGTGGGGCGAGACGAGGCGCAGAGGGACTGCTCAAACTGCTCGGCACATCTTAAATCCCGCCGTGAGAAGAAACAAAGGCTGACACGGCAGCGACCTAATCCTGCGCCGGGCTCCGCCGGGCAGGCTGGCTCAGCGGCGCACGGAGCGGGGCAGTTAACCCGGAGCGGTGGAAGGGGGAGGAGGGGGGGGGAAGCGTCTCGGAGACCTGGCTAGGCCAGAGGCCCCGCTAGCGAGAAAGAGGTATGCAGACGGGCTTCAAGTTTCTCCTGGAAAGTCGTAAAGCGGCCGGTTCCTGCTTGCCTGCGCCGTGGCGTATCCGACCCTGCACAGCGGTAAATCCAAAAGGCGGAATCCGTAGCGGAAGCCAAAACCGCAGAAATCATCAGGGAAATTGCCTTTTTTTTTTTTTCATCAAAATCGCTAACGGCAAACTCTAGCAGTTGCCGCTAAAGACGACTGTTCCACCTCGCGACTTTGACGTCAGCCCGGTGCGATTCGCGTTGCCAATCAGCCACCGACACCGCCCGGCCCGCCTCGGCGGCCTGCCTTTGTTTATCGGCTAGCCTCTCTCTCCCTCGCCCTCCCACGCGCCTTCAAGGAGCTTAGCCCGCCCCGTCTTTGGAGCGGGCTGTACACTCGCCAATGAATTATTGCTTCCGGAAAACAACAAACTTCATTTCCGGAGCGTGAGGAACGGCCAGGCAGATTTCCAGCAGCCGAGGCAGCGGGCCACGTCGCCCCCCCCCCCCTCTCTCTCTCTCTCTCTCGCTCTCTCTCTCTCTCTCTCTCTCTCTCTCTCTCTCTCTCTCTCTCTCTCTCTCTCTCTCTCTCTCTCTCTCTCTCTCTCTCTCTCTCTCTCTCTCACGGAGCGACCCGCGGGGGGTGCGAGAGAGACAGCCCGGAGCCCGCAGGGCTATAGTGGAGCGCCAAATAACACAAATAAATTTTTTAAAAAAACTTTTTTTTTTACCTTTACATTACTTGCGGCAACACTGCCGCGGTCAGCGACGGCCGGCGGTCGCGGTGGGCGGCGAGCCGAGGGCGCGAGTCCGCAGAGCAACGGCAACGCGGGGACAGAGGGGGGGGGGGGGGAAGGAGGGCCACGGCCAGAGCCGCTCAAGCCGACTGCATTACTTATTTATTAGAATCGTTTCGACAGTTACAAGGCGGACGAGGGCCCGTCGCGTCACGCCCACAGCCTACTGCAGCAGGGTCGCCATGGCCGCCCGGACCGCGCCCAATCGCCCCAGGGGAAGGGCCCGCCCGCAACGCAAACCTTCATGTCGAAAAAAACGGGGGCGCGTTTCATTTGCAGCGCGAAGCAGGAAAGTGCGCGGAATGTGTCTGCAGTGCGACTTACACCCGCCTCGCCGTTTTGCCCGCCAGCCCTACACCGCAACAAACAACAAACAACAACAACATTGGGGATTGATTAAAGCGGTCGTGCACCACCACCGGCCTTCGACAAGTCGCGGAATGCGACACAACGCCGCGCCGAAGACCCTCGCCCCGTTCCACTGCGTCACCACAACTTGTGTGTGTGTGTGTGTGTGTGTATGAGAGAGAGAGAGAGAGAGAGAGAGAGAGAGAGAGAGAGAGAGAGAGAGAGAGAGAGAGAGAGAGAGAGAGAGAGAGAGAGAGGCTTGGAAACTTCAAAACGCTTCGCTCTGCACAGGGGCTGCGGGCCGGGCGAGGGGTCCGCGTGACACACGAACCGGACAGGAGGCTGAGAAACGTCCCACCAAGTTGGTGGGCAGATCTGTTGCTCGCGAGCCGGGGGCGGGGCGGGGCGAGGGCGGGAGATTATCTTTCGCTGTATAATTGGCTGCATAGTGCCGTCTAGACACATTATACTCCTCGCCACACCAAGTTTTTGGATGCAGTATCTCGGCGGCGCCACTGCAGAGGGCGTGCGGCGCGGCGCGGCAGGCGAGCCGAGCGCGGCCAAATTATTTTCCGCGTCACAGACAAATTTATGCCGCCGTAATTGCTTTTGTCTGCAAATAAACAGCCAAGCGCGCGGCAACTTCCAGAAAGCTGGCGTATAAAGCGACGAGCCGGGCCGCGACTCACCGAGGAGAGTGCACTCGTCGCGGCCGCGGCACGCAGCGGGGCACGCAGCCCGGCATGCAGCCCACTGCCACTCCACTCGCTCCACGTCATCAAGAGCCCTAACGATCCCTGCACGCGTCATCGCACCGCTGCCGCTCTGGCGCGCTGGTTACAGCAGCAGCGCAGTTCGCCATACCAGGAGAGAAAAAAAATGAGCAACGATGGGGTTTCGAAACTGGTCCCGCCATTGCCGCGGCCAGGACGATGGACCGACACGCAGACCGCTTTGGCGCCGTGCGTCACACGGCCCGACAGGCCCGACCGGCGGCCCGACAGTTGGCTGCACAGACCGACCCTCGGACAAACACACAGACGCCGACAGACGCATTGCCGGACACACGGCAAGGGGCGGATGGATCGCCCGACAGCGAAACCTCCCGAACCAGGGCAAGTGGATTCACGAGCTCGAGGGAAATCACACACCTCCTCTGCTGAAGCGTCCCGGCCGGTCCCGGCGTGGCGTGGCGCGGCGTGAGTCACCGCTGCACACGCGCACGGCGTTCCCTGCGTTCGCGGCGTTCGCGGTGCGCTCCGCCCCCGCAGTGCACTCGCCGCGCCGCCGTGCCACTCGACGGGCTGTCATCCTGACGCTTCCGGCGCCACGCCACGCCACGCCACGCCGCGCCACGCCGACCCCCAAAGCCGTGGCGCGGCGCCATTTGAATAATCCAATAATGGAGAAGGAGGGCCTGCATCTACTGCTACCGCTCACCGTCTCTCTCCTGCTCATGTGTGAGAGTGACTTGGCGTGTGTGTGAGGGAGAGGGGTGGCAGTGAGGGCTGCGCCTGTGTGCGCGTTGGTGAGTCAGTAGTCAGAGTGTTCCTCTGTGTGTATGTGCATGCTATCAAGATCCAGCTCCCTGAGACCATCCACACGCTCCCCCCCCCACCCCCCTCTGCCTTTCCAGGGGCGCCTGGAGCCAATAAAATCTGTCTCATTACCCGGAGGTGCTTAAGATCCTAACGACATGAGCGTTGGCCCGGCGGAACGGGGAGAGGGGGGGGGGGGGGAATGGGGGCCCGGCGGGATGTGGCGTGGAACACACGCGCTGCTAACGAACCGGAATGAGTAGCCAATTTCTTAGACAAAACACCCCGCCACTTCCACACGCCGCCCATACTTCACCCACCGCCCAGGGCAGTAAAACAAAAACAAACCCCTCGCGGCGTCTTGGCATTTTTCGCCGTGCGCCCCGCGGACTGAAGAAGGGACTTGTGGCAGGTCGGGACTAGGCCACGGGGCGGGCGGGCCGTTGTGGTACGCAGCCCGTCTCACACATTCATGCACCCTTTCAGGACTGGAAGCTTTCACGTCTCGAAACGGAGAGAGAGAGAGAGAGAGAGAGAGAGAGAGAGAGAGAGAGAGAGAGAGAGAGAGAGAGAGAGAGAGAGAGAGAGAGAGAGAGAGAACGGAAAGGGTGTCCGAAACAACGCGAAGAGGCGGCGTGCTGAAAAATATACGCTCGGACAGCGTACACAAGATAGCTCTCGTGTCTTCGGCCGACAAGGCACGAGCAGGCGAGGGGCGGCCGCTTTTAATTTCTTTTAATTGAATCTCGAGGCGAGCGGCGCAGACAGGCCGTCCTTGGCCCTCAGCAGGACCTGGCCGTCCCTTCGGATCGATCGCCCAGACGCGGTGAATATTCAAAGGGCGTAGTGGAGGACCTGCAGCAGCCGAGCCGTCTCGCCACGTCTCAGCTTCCCTCGCCAAACCTTCAAAACGGACATCCGTTTTGCAGTGGAGGATACGCGCCGCGCCGCACACCGCGCCGCCATCGAATGGCAGGGCCGCCGCGCGCCTGCGGTCGAATCATGCCTCATTCGGGGACCGCCAGGGGACCGCGCCGGCCAGTGCTCTGTGGCGCCGTCTCTCTCGCTCCGCTGCGGCGCGGCCGCGCGTGCGAGAGGGACAGACCCTGTTCGGGCGGCCAGACCGCGCGGTGCGGCGCGAAGCACCTCATTGCCATAATCACAGCGGCGCCACATTGCGTGGCTGGGGTCTGCCTGGGGCGGCCTGGGGCGGCCTGGGGCGGCCTGGGCGAGGCTGGCACGCCGGGCAGGCACTCCAACGGCTTCGCCGCCACCCAGGGGCTCCCCGTCGGGCAGGGCGCTGCCGTGCGGGGCACCGGGGGGCACACCACCAAGCCCCCAGCCGCGCATTTTTTCGCGGGCCGGAACAACGCCCTGCCGGGGGGTCGTGTTTTCAAAGCACCGTCCGATTCTTTTAATATTATTACTTTTTTTTCGGGGCGGGGTGGGCTTTGTTGAGGGCTTGTCCATTGCCGGAAAAATAAACGAAAACGGCCCCTTGGAAAGACCAAAACGACGCCTCCGAGGAGAAGTATCTTAATTATTTGCACCGCGCGAGAAAGATCCAAATTGTTTGTGCTGCGCGAGACAGACCAGCCCTGGCGCTGCGATGTTCGCTGCGATGTTCGGTGCGACGCGATGCAGCCCCACAATGGCCGCCGAGGCCGCACCCCGTCCGTGTCGCTCAACTTGTCCGCCGCAGCGCCGCCGGGTTCACCGCACGACACCCACACCGTGAGGCCGACGGCGGGCCTCCTCACCGTCTCCCTCGCACTCACGAGGAGTGCCTGCCGTGCGGCTGCGGAATCAGCCTGCAGGCTCGCAATAAGCCGCTTTGGCCGGGCCGGCCGTGCGTGTGCGCGAGGAAGCCGCACAGTCTGACACGCGGCTTTCAATCATTAAAGAGCACGCCGCCGCCGTCCGCACAAGCGTATTACGCGTATTACCGTGCGAGCAGACATGTACCGTATCCACTGCCTGCCGTCGGCGAGACTGCCTGGAACCGTTTCGGGGTCGGGCGGCGCGGGGCGGCAGGCTTACAGGACGCTAATGCATGATTCAGCCCTTGATTAGAGGGGCCACTGCAATGCGTGTGTCCGGCAAGCCGACGACACGAGTCACCCAACACTACTACCCTCTCTCACACTCACACACTCACACTCTCACCCTCTCACCCTCTCACACTCTCACACACTCACATTCACACTCACACTCACACTCATACTCACACACTCTCTCTCCCTGTCTCTCTCTCCCTCACACACACAAAGCGAAAAAGGGCGCACGGCTTGATCAGCTCGTATTCCAAATGCATAGCCCCGGGCGGGGCTGGGACCGAGGCGAGCCCCCTCGCGGGCTGGCTGGCTACCCCTCGCTGCCCGGCGCCCCCGGCGGCCCCGGCCACCGCAGCGTGTCCGGCCCGACGGGGTGCAGCAGCACGGCGAGTGGTCGAGTGGCCCCACTCGGATGCCGCCACGCATTACCATTCATAATATTTTAAAGTGCGTCCGCTGGGCCGGCTGCGCGGAGGGTAGAGGGTCCGGCGGGCCGGCTGCGCGGAGGGTAGAGGGTCCGGCGGGCCGGCTGCGCGGAGGGTAGAGGGTCCGGCGGGCCGGCTGCGCGGAGGGTAGAGGGTCCGGCGGGCCGGCTGCGCGGAGGGTAGAGGGTCCGGCGGGCCGGCTGCGCGGAGGGTAGAGGGTCCGGCGGGCCGGCTGCGCGGAGGGTAGAGGGTCCGGCGGGCCGGCTGCGCGGAGGGTAGAGGGTCCGGCGGGCCGGCTGCGCGGAGGGTAGAGGGTCCGGCGGGCCGGCTGCGCGGAGGGTAGAGGGTCCGGCGGGCCGGCTGCGCGGAGGGTAGAGGGTCCGGCGGGCCGGCTGCGCGGAGGGTAGAGGGTCCGGCGGGCCGGCTGCGCGGAGGGTAGAGGGTCCGGCGGGCCGGCTGCGCGGAGGGTAGAGGGTCCGGCGGGCCGGCTGCGCGGAGGGTAGAGGGTCCGGCGGGCCGGCTGCGCGGAGGGTAGAGGGTCCGGCAGGTCGGCCGGCTGGCAGCCGCCGCCACTCCGGCCGACGGCCCCACCTTGCCCGCACAGTGGGCCCGCCCTATGTTTTACGGCGGCACGTCCATTCCATTGACGACTTTTTCATACGCCGCATTCATGGTGGCCGCCAAGCGAGTGCTCGTTGCGAGCGGGTCAATTACACGGCCTTTATCGGGGAGAGGGAGGGATAGAGGGGGGGAGAGAGAGATGGAGGGAGAGGGAGAGAGAGAGAGGGGGGGAGAGAGAGAGAGGGGGAAAGAGAGAGAGAGAGAGACTCATCACCATCCGCACTGAATCGAGTCGCCATTTCCTGCAGGTCGTTTCGTCCCCGCTGAACCGCAGACTGATTCCGAGAGCCGCTTTGTGCCTCTGGTTCGTGTAGAGTACGCCCTGCGCGTGCGAGGGAGACAGAGCGACAAAAACGACTCTCGGCATCAGTCTGGTGGCCCTTCAAAGTATGAAAAATAGCAGTTAAAAATTAAATTTACAATTACAAAAAATATTATTTATTTTTCCAGTGTATGTAGTTTAAACTACAGATCCTTCCACCCGGACGACCGACCCGACCGACCCCCATCCCGGTGGCGGCGAGCGGCGTCCCTTCGCCAAACTTGACCGCCGCCACCACCACAGTGGGCCGGCGACGAGGCCGGCGACGAGGCCGGCGACGAGGCCGCCGAGCTGCAGCGACAGATTGCAGGGCTTGCAGGGCGTCCTGCGCGCCGGCCTCGGCTGGACCCAACTCTAAACGGGCCGCCCGGTCATTGAGATTCATGGCCAGACGGCCGGCCAACTGCAGCGTGGCCAGTCACGGTCTCCGCTCGCCCACACGCCAAAAAACACTTTGTTGAGGTGATCAGCTAGGCTGAAATCGATTGTAGCTGCAAACCGATGCCTACAACCAAACGCTGCTTGCCACGGCCGGACACGCGTAAAGAAGACAACAAAACCCAGCTTAGTTGACCGACGAAGAAACGCGCGCACATTCCAAATCACGGCCTCGGCCCGCCACTACGGCAAGCTAGCGCGGAGGAGCGGCGCGAAAGCAAAAAAAAAACCTGAGGAGGAGCAACTTGCGCAGTGGGCGAAAGGCAAGTGGGGGGAGGGGAGTCGCTCACACACTGCTTCGGCGGCATCGCCCCCTCACTAGCCTCGTTAGCCTCGCACCAAGCCTCGCTGGCCTCGCTAGCCTCGCTTCAAGCCTCGCCTCGCTGCCAACGACGCGACTTTTGGCAGCGAGAGGCAAAATAACTACTTCGCTATGCGGGCATAGCGTGTGTGTGTGTGTGTGCGCGCGCATGAATGTGAGTGTGAGTGTGTGTGTGTGCGTGTGTGGCGGGCCACAGCAAACAGCGCCAGCAACCCTTCCACCGCTAACTGCAGTTGTAGGGCGGGTCTTGCAGGGCCGCGCCACCAACACGGTGTCGAATGTCCTGGAGGAAGAAATAAGCGGGCAACGACCTCGCGCCGAAGGATGGAGAGGGGTGGGGGTGTATCCGGCAACACGACGTGTGACTAAGCAGGATCACAAGCTCAGTCAAGTGCGGACCGAGAAGAGGGAAAAAGAGTGCACTCCGAAAAACAGAGTGGGACGTTTCCCAGGGCGCAATGCTGCTGCAAGTGTAACCCTGGCCGCCCTAGAGAGCGCCGCGTTGCGGGGCGGGGCGGGGCGGGGCAGCGCAGCGATCGGTACCTGATCGGTACCTCGTCGGTCCTTGACGCGCTGCGTCGCCCTGCTGACCGGCATGGGTCGGGACGGGACGGCCGCCACAAGAACACCGGCCCAGCGGCCGCGCGCCGCGCGCCGGGAGAAGTACAGGCCCGGGCACGGCGCGGTCCTCCCTGCACCAGTGCGGCGCGGCGGGGGAGGCGCGGGGAGCGGCGCGGAGGAGGCGGCGGGATCGAAGCGGACTGGCGCTGGTGGCTGGGGCCTGGCTGGGGCCTGGCTGGGGGTTGGGCTGGGCCGCACGGCGGGCTCGCTGGGCCCGTAGGGCTGGTAGAGCGGCGAAGCGGCGAGGGGGTTGGCTGTGAGCCGAGCCGCCGAGTCGCGCCGTGCCGAGCGCCAGTTGCAACCGCGCCGCCCTGCCTGGCAGTTCGGGGTGCTCGACCCTCGCCGAGGCCGCCCTGGCCGCCACATGCCGAGGCAGCCGAGCCGGCCCACGCTGCCGCGCCGTCGCCATGCCCCCGCTCGTGTTGGTCCTCGCGCTGGCCGCGGCCGTCGCGGCGCTGCCCCCGGGGGTGGTGTCCGAGGACCCCGGCACGGCCGCGCCGCCGACCGCGACCGCGTCCCCGGAGGGCCGGATTGACGTGTCGAGCCAGAAGCTGCGCTGCCTGTACCTGCCGGGCGTCAAGTCGTCGTCCGAGGCGCCGCCGCCGACCTACATCGACGCGTCCAACAACCTGCTGACGGACGTGGGCGACAACGCGCTCACCGGCCTCTTCCTGCTGCGCTACCTCAACCTGAGCGGCAACCTGCTGCACGAGTGGGGCCGCTTCCCGTTCCGCGATCTGCGCTCGCTGCAGCTGCTGGACGTGTCGCGGAACCAGCTGCGCAACGTGGACCGCGTGGTGCTCGAACCGCTGCAGGCCCTGCGCCGCCTCAACCTCAGCGCCAACCGCATCCAGTACCTGGACGCGGCCGCCTTCCCGCGCCTCGAGCGCCTGCACGACCTGGACCTGACGCGCAACGACATGGAGGTCATCGCGGACGACGCCTTCTCGCGCCTCGCCGCCCTGCAGCGCCTCGACCTGCGCTGGAACCGCCTGTCCACGCTGGGCGAGCGGACGCTGCGCGGACTCACGGCCGTGCAGAGCGTGCTGCTGGGCGGCAACGTCATCTCCGAGGCCGTGCCCGGCGCGCTGCAGGGCCTCAACTCGCTCAGCGAGATCTCGCTGGCGGACAACGGGCAGGTGGTGGACCTGGTGCTGGTGGGCAACCGCCTGCAACGCGTCGACCTGTCCCGCATCGGTCTCAGCGCCATGCCCGCCGCGCTCACCCGCTCCGTGCGCGCGCTCGTGCTGCCCGGCAACAACGTGCGCATCATCAGCTGCGGCGACCTGGACAGCTTCCCGCTGCTGCAGGCCCTGGAGCTGAGCGGCAACGGGCTGGCGCTGGTGGAGGATGACGCGCTGGGCCGCCTGGAGCAGCTCGAGACCCTCGTGCTGCGCAACAACTCCCTCATGATGATCCCCCCCAGCCTGCCGGAGAGCCTGGTCACGCTGCAGCTGCAGCACAACCAGATCCGCCACATCGGCGCCAACGACCTGCGCGGCCTCCGCCAGCTGCAGCGCCTGGACCTCAGCAACAACCAGGTGCACCACATCCACGACGGCGCGTTCCGCTTCCTCGAGTCGCTGCAGGAGCTCGACCTGTCCGCCAACAAGCTGCTGGAGCTGCGCGCCGCGGCGCTGGCCGGGCCCGTGGCGCTGCGCTCGCTGGGCCTGGCGCGCCTGTCCGACATCGCCGCGCCCGCCAAGTGGCTGCCCTTCCCCGTCGAGCGGCCCGAGCGCCTGCAGACCCTAGACCTGGACCAGAGCCCCCAGCTGGCGCGGCAGCTGCTGGCCGACACGGCGGCGCTCATGGCCATGCCGCACCTGGAGGCGCTGCGTCTGGGCTCGGCCGAGCTGCACCACCTCCGGCCCGACCTGCCGCGCCTGCTGGCCCACCTGCACCACCTGCGGCTGGCCGACAACCCCTGGCACTGCGCCGGCCTGCGCTGGCTGCCGCGCTGGCTGCAGGCCCTGGACAGCGAGTCGGCCGGCAACGCCACCTGCCGGCAGCCGGCCGAACTGGCGGGGCTGCAGCTGCGCAACCTCACCGTGGCGCACTTCAACACGTCGCAGCTGGACGACGGCGACGAGGAGGAGCCGGCGCCGCCCCTGGCACTGCCTCTCGCCCCGGCCATCGGCGGCGGTCCGTCGCCCGACGAGGAGGTGTCCATCCCCATCAACGAGTACAAGCGCATCA
The DNA here is from genome assembly GCA_030522485.1 of Stenchaetothrips biformis. Lineage (NCBI taxonomy): Eukaryota > Metazoa > Arthropoda > Insecta > Thysanoptera > Thripidae > Stenchaetothrips > Stenchaetothrips biformis. Next base: position 3,575,687 of record CM060090.1, read on the forward strand.
TGATCGAGCTCAACAAGACCATGGCCCGCGAGGCCGCCGCGGCCGCCGCGGCAGGGAACACCACTCCGGGGCCCAACATGGTGCCTGGCAGCGGGCAGCCCATCAACACCATCAACCTGACGTCACCTGTAGCTACCGAGGGCACAGAGGCGCCGGTACTGCCACCTGTGGCTGCCGCCCTGTCCGCCACCATCAACGCCGTCAGCGCCAACGTGTCAACCGCAGCGCCGGCCCCTTCGATCCAGTCCACCGCGACGCCGGCCAAGACCACCGAGCCGACGACCAAGGCGGCAAACCCGTCAGGCCCGCCTGTCACCGTAACCCCGGGCACGCCGACCAAGGTTTCAGCCGTGCCCTCTACACTCATGGCGTCGACAACCCCCACCCCGTCCACTGCTGCAAAGGCCCCCGCCGTGCCGACCGCTGGCCCCGCCTCGACCAGCAGGCAGCCCAGCACCACGCCGTCAGCAGCGCCACCCAGCATGCCCACGGCGCAGGCCGTCAAGTACCCCACGGAGCTGCCCATCACAACGCCAACCCCGGCCACCAAGACGACAGAGGAAGGAACTCCCACGGCAGCCGCCACTACCACGACAGCGACTACACCGGTAGCAACCACGCCGGCGCCAACGACAACCACGCTGGCAGCCACTAAAAACACGCCCATTACATCAACACCGGCGGCCTCTAGGCCGGCAGTGACTTCAAGCACGCCGGCGAAAGCCACACCGGCAGCGACCACAACACCGCCGGCATCCACGTCTGGCAAACCACCTGCCGCGCCCACCACGCAGTCGGCGACCACGAAGGGGGCCTCCGCCGCCGCAGGGAGGCACCACCCCACCGCGCCGCCGCACCAGGCCGTCAACGCGGCGAGCGCCGGCCGGGGCGAGCTGGTGCAGGCGTCCTCGCTGCGGCACGGCAGCGTGCACGCCGAGGCCGCCGCGCCGCACGACGCCGCGTCGCGGCACACCACCTCGGTGGTGGCCATGTTCGCCGTGGCGGCGTGCTGCTCCGTGGCCGTGCTGCTCGCCTTCACCATCGCCAGGAACTCGCGGCACCGCCGCCAGCAGCTGCTGCGGCTGCACAGCATGGAGGACCTGGTGCTGCGCGGCCGGGGCCCGGACTGCAACGCCGAGTGCGGCGCGGCGCGCGGGGCCGAGGGCGCCGCCGGTCCCGAGCTGTGGTGACCCCTACTGGCCACGCTGGGCGCCAGGGGCGGCGCCAGGGGGGCCGGCAAGGCAGCCAGGGGGGGGCAGCAGGCGCCACGCCCGCCGCACCTGGCCGCCCCCAGCCCCAGTGAAAGTGATCTCAGTGCGAGTGAGAGTGAAAGTGCCTTCTTCCGGTCCCTGGAGGACGGATGAAGCCGTCAGTGAGAGTCGACGAGTCGGATGCAAGGTGAGGGGGCCGCGTCCACTTCCGGCCCCGTAGAGTAAGCAACCACCTGTTTGTGATTGTCCAAGGTGCCTCCGAGCCGCGCCCGCTTGTCTCAGCGAGCACTATCGCGTCGCGGAGGTTCGCACTCTCCAACCAACTCCAGCAAAACAGAGCGACCCCCCCCCCCCTGCCCAGCGGAAGGGGGAGGGGGGGACCGCCCGGAGCGCAGCGGAGGCACCTTCGACATATATTCAACACCAACAAACCAACCCTTTTGCAGGCATTTTGCATTATGGACCGAAAAGACTGTAACGAAAAGCTAACGAGAATTAATTACGAGGCGCACGCTAAAGCGAGGCGGGGGGAAAAAAACAAAAGAAAAACGAACCAGATAACGCGGGGTTTCGGGCTTTGCGAGAGGGAGGCGCGAAGCCATTCGCCGCCCTGCAGAGCGCAGTGAGTAGGCAGAGATAGAGCGGACAACTCGGCGAGTGGCTGAAGGGAGACAGAGAGAGCAATAAGAGGGGCGTGCAGCTAGAGCAGCAAGCAGGACGGCCCTGCAGGACACAGCCTCCCCACGGCCAACACGAGCGTCGGGCTGAGAAGCGCGGCATTTTGTTTGACGCGTCAATATTTGAGGCGGGAGCCTTCGACAAATGCTGGCGGCGTTATCGGCCTGGTCCGGACACTTTCAAGGCCGTCGTCAAGGACGTCGCCAAGGACGGATCAGGGCCACTGGCGCCTAAACTGCGCGGGCCGTAATCCCCGACCGTCCGCCCCGCTGGCTGGCCGCCGATGGCCCGCCAGATTCCGACACTGCGGAGCCATGAGGCAGAGGGCGACGGGCGGGAAAAGCACTAAAATGCGTCCTTGGCCTCCTCTGCCAGGGAGAACAAGTGGCGGCGCTGGGTCACCCTCTCCCGCCTGCCCCGACCTGGGTCAACTTGGCAGGGCAGTTTGTTTGGCGGTAACAGTTGGCAGCCCTCGCAGGGCAGGGGGAGGGGGGAAGGGGGGGGGGGGACTGGCAGCCGGAAGCCCAAACGGCAATCATTCGGTACAAGTCGCGCTGCTGTTCGTCGTGCTGCAGCCCATCAATTCGTTCCGCACTCGCTTCATTTTTTTGTCGCTTCATTCAGCATTCCAAAATAAAATGGAAAACAGAATTCCGAGCTTTTGGGCAACGAGGCCGAAAAGGGCCAGCCGCTGGCTGTTGGCGCCGCAACGCCGATCTGATAATCCCCAACTCGATATGCTTCCATCCGACGAATAATTTATCGCGTGTCGACGAGTGGACGCAGCGCCGCAGCGCCCAGCCAAAGCGACCAGAGCGAGGCGGACGGACGGACGGACGGACGGACGGACGGACAGGCCGCGGGCCAGGCTCTAAGCCAAGCCGGCCGGGCCCCACGATCCCCCTCCAGCGCCGCCGTCGGCAAACGAGATGGATCAAGTGTATAAAGTAGGGAACGAAAGAAACTTTGATCATGTATCAAAGACCCTCAGTGGCACCTGGCGAGACGAGCCGACGGCTCAATCTGGGAGCTGGGGAGGCGGCCGAGGCGGCGCTGCTGTTGTTTACGTTGGAGCCAACTTTGTCATCAGCGGCGTCCTCCCTCGCTTTCCCACAGTCACGAGGAAAAAAAAGTTGAACACACACAGCGCCGGTTCCACTGCACACAGCAGCATCCATTGCGAATCAGACTGCGCTTTCGGCCGTTTGCTCTCGGCGAGCCTCGCCCGGGGTGAGCCTGAGCCAGTCCGCGCGGCGGGGCTGCCAGCCGTGTAGTGTGCCACTCAGATAAGCCCATTTGCTGGCTTATTGATAAACCGCTGCGGCTGAGGTTCGGAGGAAGGGGCGGCGCTGGAAGCAGGGGGCCCCGATGGGGGGCAGCCCAATGTCTCTCCCCCCCCCCCCGGGCCTGCTCTTCCCCATGATGAATAGCGCCACTCCACGGGGGGAGGCGGGATACACTCAGGACGGCGACGTGGCGCAGCGGCAGCGGCCCCGGCAGCAGCCCCGGCAGCGGCCCCGGCAGCAGCCCCCCGCGCGGCGGGGAATTCCCTTTGAGGGCCGGTCACGGCGAACAAGGCCATGGAGCACGAGGTGGAGCACGCCTAGCGCCTCGCGGCCTGCCTGCCTGCCCTCCAGGGCGCGGCGGTGCCGACTTGGCCCGCCGAAACAAAGCGCGTTAATAATAAACAGCTCCTTTGTTCAAGGTTATCTTCCGCTCCAGGGCCTTTATTTGCGAACGGCAGAAGGCAGCCGGTGGCCCACTGTGCGGCCCACTGGGCGGCCCACTGGGCGCGCGGCCGCGCCGTGTCGCTGATTCCCTATTCCCCTTGAGGAGGGCGGTGCGGCGACGGCCCGCTGCGCCGCGCCGCCACAGCGGGGCAAACTATTTTCCGACTTGGCCGCACCGCCGTCGACCGGAACCTCGGCCGTGAAAGTCGCGCGCGCGGGGAAAGGCGGAAAAAAAAAAAAAAAAAAAAAGAACAAAAACGAAACGTCTTCGGACGGAGGGCGGAAAAATCGTGTCTCGAGTTTCCAAGAACCCTGATTATGCTTACTAGGCCGCGCCAAGTTTGAATTTGCACAGGGACAGACGGAAATGGGAGGGGGCTGCCCGGGAAGGGGCAAAAAGAAACAAGAAATAAGTTTTTCTTTAGTCTACCAACGTGTATTCTCTTATTCATAGCAATACCACCCCACCCCCTTTGACACACATACACACGCGCGCGCGCACACACACACACAAGCCGGGGCGTCCCTGCTCCGCAATGCATCCCCTCCGCGCCCCGCCCCGCCCCGCCCCGCCCCGCCCCGCCCCGCCCCGCCCCGCCCCGCCCCGCCCGGCACGCCCCGGGCAGCCTCTCTCCCCTTCAGGAGGGAAATGGGATTACGCGCTTGATAAGTGTGCGCGGCTTGAGAATCACCTCAACAGTCTATTTACAGTGCGGTGTCGCGGGCGGCTCTTTAATCTTCCGTGCCGCTGGGAAGACGCGGGAACGCTCCGTCAAGTTCGCGTTCGATCGACGCTGCCAAACAAAGACAGTGCAGCCATTTAACTTGGAGGCCCTCCGCCAGGTGCGCGCCCACCAAGTTTCAGGCGGCGGGGGAGCTGTGTGGGGGGGGGGGAGCAGTCGGCCCGATTTCCATCACACACACTCACACACGCGGGGCGAACGGACGGACAGGCAGACAGACATACGGACCGACAGACAGGCTGACAGACAGACAGATGGGCGGGCGGCGCAAAATCCGTCAGCAGAGAGAACCGAGGCGGGGAGGCGACGCCCAATGAGGAACAGGGAAGCGCAGACGAACGAGGTGGAATACAAGAACAGATGGAAAATGAAAAATTCCCCGCGCGAGAGAGACGCGCCCGAATGAAAACGAGGAAAAGTTGGCGGCAAAATATGTGAAGGAATAACTTTGGTGTCGGGGAGGGAGCGGAGAGGGGGGCAGATCGAACCTTTAATTCAAAAAGAGTGACGCGGCCGGTTCGGGCGACCGCCCCATCTCGCTGCCGGGACGCGCGATCCGCGCCAACCGCGAATCTGGTTCAGGAACGTCCGCCTCGCTTTTCGCCTCTAGATAAGTGTGATACGTCCGATGTGACTTCGAAAGGAAGAAAACGAAATGACAATTTTCCGTTTCTATGTTACTAGATGCAGCACACAGTATGTCCATTCACTCTGTCTATTGCCGCAGCATGAGACGGCTTTTTAGCGCGAAAGTTCAATCACTCGACAACGTTTCCGCCGTGCATTTTGTTTGCGTCAAGTTTGGTACTCGAGTGATTGAACTGTCGACATAAAGCAGTTGCTACGGCCAGGTCATATTGTCATCGTTGCAATTTAAAGCATAGGCTTGTATGCCTCCTTAAGTCAAATTTTGTTAAAGTCAAATTTTAATTTTTTATTCGGAGTGTATAGCGAAAAAAAATCTACAGAACGCGACAATATGCATCGCTGATTTAATGATTCTAACGATGGTACTGGGATGCCATTAGGTATCTTGAAGATGTGCCAAATAATATCTTCCAGCAAGTGTAAAGAGAAAGCGAAAAGAAATATGGACATATGAAAAGTAAATATTCGTTATGTATGTAAAAGATTTGTAAATATTGTATAATGTTTGTAAAAATGAGATTATTCTGTCAGATGTTATTAGTAAGGTGTTGGTGTTGATAACTGTAGAGAAAATGTACATAAATATTTTGTCAATGTAAAGAGCTTCCAATAGCAAGTAAAAAGGAATGAAAGTGGCAGTGATAAAGAATGCTTCGTTAAAACTACTAATAAAACTCCTACATCTCTGAAGTCCTTCACGAGCTTCTTAATAGAATTAATGTTTCATTCTTAGATGACGCAAACATGTCTTTTATTCCATTCTCTAGCAGTGAAGACTTCTTCAATAGTATTCGTTTTTTAAACCTTCCGTACCTTAGGGGCGTATTAGTTAAGATAGTTCCGCGCACATGGAGGTCATTCATTTTGTGCGTCACCCTGTTGGAAGCTCTACTGACAAACCTCCATTTCAAAGCATACAATCTCGCGCGATCCCAACGCCAAAATATAGTTGTGATCTACGTCCTGTCCCCTTAAAGAAAATTATAAATAAACTATCTTTGTCGACGAACTGATGTTTTGCTACTGTAAATAGCTAGATATTGTTTTTATTAAAAAAAATAATATAAGATAGAAATTTAAGTGTCGGTTTTATTTTGTTTTCTCAAAACTACAAAGAAACAACGACCTTACACGAGAGAGAGAGAGAGAGAGAGAGAGAGAGAGAGAGAGAGAGAGAGAGAGAGAGAGAGAGAGAGAGAGAGAGAGAGAGAGAGAGAGAGAGAGAGGACGGGACGAGCCTTTCTCGCCACGAATTCCACCTTGATTCCACTAGGCTTTCGCCACGGCTTGGCGCGCCGCTTCGCACAAGAGGGAGGCCAAGTTTATTCCGCAGGTTGGGAGGCTCGCGAGGAGGCTTGTGAGGTGTGGGCCGTCGGCCCGCCTTCGGCCCACTTTACGAGCGTCATATCCAACATTCCAACTCGGAGGACGCGATAACTCGACATCAGGGTAATATGGAGGCCATAAAGTGAGTAAGTACACTGTAAGTGCGGGCAGAGCGCCACGTAAGCGGCCTCGACTAACTAGCCGCGCAGCCAGGCGCCCCAATTTTCCCCGCGTCACCGGCGGCAACCCTCCCCAACGCCACGCCCTGCAGTGCACGCTGGTGGCCCCAGCGACGTGTGCGGAACAATTCAGCTCGCCATAGCGGTGGCAGCCTCTTGGGCAGCCTCCTCAGCGGCGCGACAGGGACATCGCACACAGGTCTGTCGTGCCGTCGCGCAGGGTTCGGGACACGCGGCTGGGGGACAGACGGTCCGACGCAGGGAGAGCGTAAGACGAAGACACCGCCAGGACGCCGGTGACACTCCAAGCAACCTTTGACCCGGTGGTGGCCTCAGCGCTGCACAGTGGGCGTGGCTGCCTTGGCGCCCTTGCGACGAGATGAAGAACGGCGCATGGCGGCGGCAGGGCCTTGATCGCGGAGGCGCGGATGGCTCGCCTAACGACCGCCACGCCCGCCGGCGTCAGCGCGCCGCCACCTCCAAAGCGACTGTCATCTCGAATCACCGCGAGTCTGTTACGGCCCCGCTTCCCTCCCTCCTCGCTTACTCCCTCTTACTCCCTCCCACCCTCTTTTTTTCGCCCCTCGCTCTGTGACTGGGAGCGGGTTGAGGGCGGCGCGGTGCTCGGCGTGCTGGTGCTCAGCGGCGCCACTCACTCTATTCCACCGGCACGGCCAAGGGCTGCTTCCCGACGACAGCGCCATCGTCCCTCTCGGGCCGTCGCGGTGCGAGGGAGACGACGGCACCGCTCGGCGTCGGCCCTTCAGGCACCTGATTGGATGGTCCGCGCCGCCGCGACGCCGCCGCCGCCACCAGTTCTACACAGGCGCGCCCCCAAATTCGGTTATTAAAATGTTAAGCGATTCGCGTTATTCCGGCGCGCGCCCCGACCCGCCCCACCTTTCGGCTTCCAGCTGGCCGGCTGCAGCGCGCGGCCGCCATCCCAATTCCGTCCCGAGAGTCTGCCTGCCGAGCGATTCGGAAGAGTCGATGGCTGTGTCTCTGCCGCACTCCTTGGGGGAGGCGAGGCGCATCCCTCGCCCCCGGCGCCTGCCCCGTCCAGAACTGGAGCGCCGCCGCTCGAGTCACTGCGCGTCACGGCTCACTGGCCGACGGCAATTCGATCCCTTTAGTTCCGGCACAGTGGAGTGGCACAGTGGCTCGGCAGAGGCGCAGAGGACAAGACGCGCGCCAGGTACTCGGGCCTGCCTGCCTGGCTGGCTGGCTGGCTGGCTGGCTGGCTGGCTGGCTGGCATCCCCGATAAATTACAGCCGGTCTCGACTCGGCGGCCAGAGCGAGTCATGGATAGCGCACGGGGGGCGGGGCGGCGGGGCCGCTGGGCGAGGCGGCCAGCAGAGGACGCCACCGGGCAGTGAATCAAACTGAGCTGATGGGCCAATGTGTAAGCGATATCTCAGCCTGCAGGCATGCACCACAGGGGGAGTCAGGGGGATGATATGGCGGTGTTCGACGTAACACGGTCCGACCCAAATGACGTCATCAATTAATATCCAGCCCAAAAAAACCATTTTAAATGGAACACTATAAAAAAAAAAAAAAAAAAAAAAAAAGATTTTCAATGTACCCTCCCACGTTGTGTCTTTTCTTTGCAGAGCTGCCTTTGCGGCGGCTTGGCGCGAGGGGGGGGGGGGAGTCGTCCAGAGAGTCGTGCAGTAGGACCAAGGTAAACGGCCCTGCAGCCATTCCATTCCATCTCGCCGCGGCGTGCTTCGTTTCAGCTTCTTGCCGTCGCTGTTGTTGTTCTTGCTTGGGGCAGACGACTCCAGTCGTCCTCCTGCAGGCTATCATTCCGGAGCGGTGCCTCGTCGCTGGGGCTCCCTTGCGGGCCGCACCATGTGTGCGAGAGAGACATCGATAGGCGTCGCCCCGCTCCGGAATCAGGCTGCACCAAACAGTGAAGTACGAACCCTGTTGGCCGCACGGCGGCGGCCCCAGCAGCGCGACGCCGCCAGCCAGGTCGCCGCCAACGAGACGACGGCGCGGTCCACGAGCACGGCGCGGACGACGAGGCGCGTCAGCAGACTGGTGCCGGGAGGCGCTGGCGTCGCTCTGTCTCTCTCGCACCCAGTGCGGGACGCCCCGCGAGTGCGAGAGGGACAGGGCGTCGCAAACGGCGCCCGGAACCAGTCTGCAGCCCGCACGCCGCTGTACTGTAACGGATGAGTCTGCAGCGTGTAAACGCACGACGAGCGCCCCGCAAACAAGGCGCGTCCGGCCTAACAGCGCTGCCAACATACCCACTCCACATTATCACCCACTCCATCAATCATCGCAGGGAAGTTGGGGCCGACAGACGGAGAGGCTTGGAGGAGAGCGGGACAGCCTGAGGCCTGCGCCGACCGGACGCCGCTAGTCGCCACGAGACGCGTGTTTGTCCGCCCCGCCTAGTCGTCGCTCTGTCTCCCTCGCACCCCCAAGGACCAGTCCGCGGTGCCGAGACACGGCGCGACGAGGGCGCTGTCCGGAACCAGCCTGCTGCCCAGCAAAGGGGGCGCCACCGGCCCGCCCGCAAATCCAGCGCCGTTCAGGCACCGTTTATTTTTGCAAAGCCGCCGGAATAAAATTAAGGACGGCGTGACTGAAAAAAAAAAAACAGGCTTGGCCGTTAGGGGGGGGAGGGGGAGAATGCGACTGAATAGAGCGCCATGCCGCAATGGGAGGCTGCGACTGTAGGCGGGGGCGGGCGGCGGGGAGGTGCACGCGGGGGCTGCAGGGGCGGGGGGGCGTAGGCCGACACCGGGGGCCGTGCTATTATCATGCTTTGTTTGGTGGGCCGTACGGCGCGGCGCAGCGCGGCGCAGCGCGGCGCAGCCTCCCCCACAACGTATGCACAAGTCAATAGCCGCCCCCGCATGCGCTCCGGCGGCCCCGCCGAGCCGCCGTGCAGAAAGCAAGAGGGAGGTTTTAGTCGTGTCCAAACGGCGTGCGGAAAAAAAGAGAGACAGGGAGAAGAGGAGGAAGGCGGCGCGGCGGTGGAGGAATTTGAGGAAAGGAACACGGGGGCGATAAGCCCCATAAGTCCAGTAGGAGAGGGCGCCGTGGCGTGGGGTGCCGTGCGGCCCGGCCACAAGACCCGCCGAGTGGAGGGGAGCGGTCGGCATGGAAAGGTGAGGAATGGCATGGAAAGGTAAGGCACGGGGTGAAGGTGAGGCATGGGGCGGTCGAGAATTCTTCCTACTTCTTGGGGTCCGTCCCCTCCTTGGTCATGCCTTGGCTGCTGGGCCGTGCCGCCGTGCCTCAGCCCCGCCTCGGCTCGATCCGAGAAACCCCTCAGTGAGGGGGCCGGCAAAGCCTTCGGGCCGGCCTGCCCGCCCGGCCTGCCACGCAGCACGGGTCAGTATATTCTGTTTAAAAGGGCAGGGAGAGTCGCCCCCCCCCCTCCCGCTCCGGCCTCCCCCAGCTATACACAAACAACGGCGTGTCAGCAGAGCCCTTCTAAGAGCTCCACGACGTAAGCGCCCCTTCCCCCCCGGCGCCCTCAAAAAGTGCGTGGTGGTGGCGGTGCGCGGGGGATGGTCGCGGAGAGAGATGCAGTCCACGGCCCCGGCCGGCCCCGCGCCCCGCCAGCCCCGCCCACTCGGCATGACTCGTGGTGGCCGCGTGGCGGCGAGAGCGGCGGCCACTTCCAGGGGGAGGCCGCGCACAGTGAGTCAGAAGACTGTTGAGGCAGCCAGACGTGTTTTGAGCTCCAGAGTCGCTAAATGGGACTCAAATCGAACGTGTGACCCCACCAATGAATTCCTCGTACGCAGAGCAATCCATTGGTGGGGTCACACGTTCGATTCGAGTCCGCATTAGCGACTCAGGAGCTCAAAACGTGTCTGGGGTTTTGGCCGCTTCAACGGTCTTCTGACCCAGTCCGGGCCGGGGCCGGACACACGGACTGTCGGAGCGGACATCAAAGAGCATGGACGGGCAGGGCGGAGCGGCCAGCGGGGCCTTGAGCCCGGCGGGGGGCGCGGGGGCGCGGGGGCGCAGCCACGCCAATACTGTACTCACGTGCAATGTCGGCGAAGAAGACCTCGCGAAGAGCGGCGAATTCCTCCTCGGGCGCCATGTGGGCGCTGCCGAACACGTCGTTCTCGGGCCACACCTCCCTGCCGAAACCAAGCGGCACAGTGGTACACTCCGGGCCAAAAGCACGCACCAGCGCTCCACACAGTGTACTCATTACTCACCGCGACGCTCGCATCATGGCGACCGCGTCTTCGTAGTTGTGCTGCTTGAGGAGAGTGTGAATGCGGCGCATGGCGTCCACCCTGCATTAGAAAATGAACTTCCTCAGTCAACGACTTGATGAGGAATGCCTCATGGGTGGAAGGTAAAGGAGCCCTCACCTCTGATCTTCGATGTCTTTGTCAGAGGCAGCATCAAAGGGAATGACATCCTCAGGAATAGTGCCGTTGGCAAGCACAACTGACAACTGAGGAGCGACCACGTCCCAAAGCTCTTCATTAGACTGAGGGGCGTCAGTTGTGTTCTTCTTGGGTGCAGCTGATTCTGGAATAATTATTAGAGATTGAATAGAGATTGAGAGATGGTCATAGATTGTCAAAAAAAAAAAAAAAAAAAAAAAAAAAAATGGTACAAGAAGGATTAAAGGTATTACTTTTGGACTTCTTTTGCCTCTTCTGTTTGCCCTTATTTTGAACCACAATGCCTCTCTGTTTTTTGCAAAAGTGTTCCATTAGCTTCATGTACACATGCAGTGTTTCAACCAAATCTTTCAAATAGCTCCTGAGAAAAACATAAAGAATAATTTTGCAGTAGTTTTGATAATATGAATAATTATGAGGAAGGAGAAAAGATGGAAAAAGGGCAAGACTCACCTCGATAATTTGACCTCATCATAAGAATGGATGAGAGTCAAGAGAAGCTCGCGATACTCAACCAAGTAGAATAGGTTGCCTTGGATAACTTGAGCAGATTTGCGAATGTCCGCATCAGGAGAAAGTTCCATTGCAGCTAGGGAACAAATCAATTCTTGATATGCTCGAAGAGCAAGATGCATGCGTCGTGACCAAATATGGACTTTTTTCTTATCAGTACTTATCATGGCATGAGAATGTTCTATTTGTGACTGAACCCAGTGAAAACATTGGATGTTCATAGTTTCACTGACAAGTTTCACTTGAAGCTTGTAGCTTCGATTAAAGGCCATGAAAAACTTAATTGCCCACAAGTAGAAGGATTCGTCATTTGGTTGGGCTACTCCTCTAATCAGGCAATCCTGAAAATTTAGGAAAAGTTTGCAGAAACAGTAAGTAGGAGTAAAAGTTGATTTGAACAGAAGTGGTTGAGTGATGAGATAATGACTTACTTTGACATAGTGCATCAGTCTGTTATATGAGCCATTCAAAAATTCAACACAAAATTCTTTGAGAAACAATCGAACACTGAAGGCAGACCTTCTCTTATCGTCATCTCCCTTCATAGGGACTTTGTTCTTTGGCCTCTTAGTTTTGCTCTGCAAGTTAAAAAGAAATTATAGAGAACATCTAAATGAAGATAAATTTTTGACCTACATACGACTGATAAAAAGGTATTGTATTTTATTTATTTGGTATTAAATTGTACATGATACAATATACATACTTTTTTATCTGAGAGAGAGAGGCTGTCTACTTTACTGATTGGCTTATACAAAATCATATCATTGTCACTTATTGATTTAACATTGCTCAGAACAAAGGTGCCTCCAAATCGTGAATGCCTGAAACATTGAAATAGAATAATGATGAAGATAATAAATCAAGAAGTCTCACTGAAAGAGAGAAACAAAGTAAAAGTTGATCAAACCTAGCTCCGGTGTATTGTTTTGTTTTGGTTTGGCGCATTTCCTGCTCTTTCATTCGAACTTGCAGCAGTGCCATCTCGTCTTTCTCCTTTTCTTGAGTACTCCTTTCCATTGCAACATTGGCAAGTTCTGAAGGTTCTTGATCACGTAGCATCAATGATACGATTTCCAGGTTGTGCATGAAATATGCTTGCTCATTCTGAGTACTACTCATGTACAAAATAAGATCAACCAAACCAGACTGATGTAGAGCCCACAACACCTACAAAAAATAAATTACGATTTTGGCCTTGGCAGTACATATGCAAGGAGAAACTCAAAGAGGCCTTTGCAGAACCATGACCTGAGATGTGAAAAACAAATTAGCTTACCTGATCATGCACACTTGCATCATTGTCTGGTCTACGTTCAGCATCTGGATCTGCTGGTACTTGAAGAACGTTTCGAATCAATACAAGAATCCTCTCCATCACCATGGCTTTCTCCTCAGAACGCTCATCGGCATCCTTGAGATTTAATGTGAAAAAAAAAGATAAACATGAATGAATTGAATAAATTAAAAAGCATACAACAAAAAGTTCATGCTTTGCTCACAATTTGAAGAATATCACTCAGCTTTTTGGACAAAATAGCCCAAATGCCTTCTTCATTAAATGCCTCTTTGTAGCTTTGAAGTTGAGATATAATTTGAAGGTAATAGTTCCGTGCTGTTTTTTCAGCAGGTAACTCTTCTCGATAAAGAAGAAGTGCAGGATTTGTCAAATTGACCAAAAGTCTACAGCAAACATGATCAGAGTACAATATTGTTCCATTAAATTGGATGTATTATAGAACTGGCAACAGTTAAAATAACAAGATAAAGCAAACATGCCTCAAAGTAACATCAAATAGGTCTTCATCTTCATTGTAATGCTTAATGAGTGGAAGCAAATCAGTGACCAAAACTTTAGCTTCTCCCAGGAAACGTCGTATTTCATGATTCTCATCATCATGACGCAAATATCTGATGAGATCTTTCACAGTCTCTGTAAAAAGGAAGATGCACAGTTGGGACACGGAAAAGAACGTGAATTTAAGATGATATCAAAGTCCATAATTAAAGGAGTAGGTCAATACCTTTACAAAATTTATCGATATAATACTTGTTCCCATCAGAATACCCAAGAGCACTGCAAGTGGCAGCCAACTCGGCTGACAAGACAGACGAAACCATCCTGTGACAATGAATGAGACAGGACACTAGTCAAAAACTAAATAGCATGACAGCCGCAAAACTCTTGTGCAACGCTAAAAATTAAATCAGGTGAAAGTTTGTGGAGGTTAGTGCAAGGAGCCGTCAAAGGTAACATCCTTAAATTATAATAACAGAAAGGCATTCATTGCGTTACCTGGGAAAGGAACTTTAGTTTCAAGAAGAACAGAAAAAATTGCCCACCATCCAAGTAGGGGCTTAAAATAGTCCCTAAAACAGTGAACATAAATCAACATGCACCGATCAGAGGCCGATCGTGCAAGAACTGGCGCCAGAAACTTGTTGATCCTTGTTGTGTCAAGGTACCATCTTTGAAGTAATTGCCATCATCTATTTTGACATTTTTAGGTGATATGTTGGTACTTCATCAACGTCAAATACTTGATTTACTTTTTCTAAAAACTAAAACTTTGTCCCGTTATCTGCATTGTTATCAATTTACGTTGAAAAACTTTAAATTTTTTGTCTTTGTTGTTGGTTTGAATGTGCTCTGCCTTTTAGCTTTTACTTTAAACCGTTTCGTAAAAATTTGTGGAGATTGGACCGGATATCCAAGTTCAAAAATAACGCGCCCTCCAACGACCCCCAACATGCCAAAACACACTTATAGACCGTAGTGGTGACGATCACTCAGATTATGATTCATGGTTGCTTTAAAATGCTCTCCTCTGTGTCGTGCGGGCATTCGATGGACCGGATGGACGTTTCCAGTAGTTTCCACTGGTTTGCTGTTTCGGGAAGTGGCCGCTAGAGTGCGTTGCCCTCAGTTTCCCCCATCATATCCGGTCGCATCTCTACAAAATCGGATGTCAGCTGATGATGACGTCATATTTATGATTTCATCGTTTGTTGGTTTGGACTTCTCATTCAGTACGCATCTGAGCCTGTCTTGTCATTCTGGACCTTTCGAAACGGATTTCGCTATAGGAACTTCTACTCGAAATGTTCCGAAGTAGCGGCATAGAAAAACTACTTGGTAAGCTCCTTTGCTCTGGGTCGATCATTCCTTGTTCTGCTGTTGTTTGGGCAACCCGCTGTCAAGAACAACTTCGGTTAATGTCATGAATTATCGCACCAATGTCTCTCTGATGGAACATTATATGTGCTCATTTAATTTAAAGATACTGTGCAGTTTGATACTACGATAATTTATCTTTCTCAGAGAGATCGTCACTATACATGGTTAGGTTAATGCCTTTTGGAGATATTTTCCAGTTCAGAGCCAGTGCACTTTGTACTGTACTACCATCACTTCTTTGTTTCAGATAAAGCAACCGACCATTGTCAATTAGACCCTAACTATTCAACTATCCTTCAAATCTGTGACACTATTCGTCAGGGTGACTGCCCGTGAGTATGCATTTAAATACGTTTTTCCCCTTCACTTAGTTTCTTTCCTTGTCACATCTGTGGCCTCCTTTCCTAGACCAGATATTTATTTTATTTTGTTTGTTTCTTTAACAGACCAAAGCAAGCTTTAGCAGCTATCAACAAGAAGATAACTCATGACAACCCGCATGTTGCCAATTTCGGTTTGTTGGTGAGATATTCCGCAATCTCATTTCTTTTACTGTAGTTTACTTCTGTACGTTATGTTTATTGTTCTTGAAATACATGTTTTATACAGGTTTTGGAGTCTGTTGTGAAAAATTGTGGGAGTCCAATTCACAATGAAGTTGGGACTATAAATTATATGGAACAATTGAGGGAACTCCACAAGACAACCCCTCATGACATTGTGAAAAATAAAATTGTTGAACTTTTACAAGCCTGGGCCTTTGCATTCCGAAACAATGCCAAGTATCGTGCTGTGCAGGTACATGTATGCTTATTTTTAATGAATATGATATTGCAGACTGTTTCTTGTGAATTATCTAATCCATTCCTTCATCTTTATATTGTCAAGGATATTGTGGCAATAATGAGAGCTGAAGGTCATGCCTTTCCTCCTCTGAAAGAAAGTGATGCTATGTTCAAAGCGGAAACTGCCCCTGAATGGGCTGAGGGAATCGTTTGTTTCAGTTGTCGTACACCATTCACTTTAGTCATTCGTAAGGTAATTTATTTTCATAATATAAGATTAAAAACATCTTTTCATTGACAATGTTCTCATCTATTGGGTTTGACATTTTCAGCATCACTGCAGAGCTTGTGGCCAGGTCTTCTGTGGTCAGTGCTCATCCAAGACATCACTTGTGCCCAAATTTGGGATTGAGAAAGAAGTTCGTGTGTGTGATCAGTGTTATAACCAAATAAATAGGTAATTTTCCAGTCTACTATTAGACGGATTTCTTCCCTGTTAAGCTTGCACCATCTTACTTGCTTGTCTTTGAAATTTTCAGCCGAGCCCCAACATCAAGTTCCAAGGTTGAAACTGATTTGCCTGCTGAATATTTGAACAGCTCTCTTGCTCAGCAAAGCCAGGTGATGGGTTGCAAGTGTCAGTCTGTCCACATCGAAAGAGTTAATAATGCATTTACTGACTAATTTTGTTTCTACCAATTGTTTAGACTGCACCACGCCGTACTGAGGACGAATTGCGTGAAGAGGAGGAGTTACAATTGGCTATTGCCCTCTCTCAATCAGAGGCAGAGGAAAAGGAGAAATCGGTAACTTACTGAAATGTGTCTTAACAGTTATTTTCACTCATTTTTATATTTGTTATTTCTTTCACTATCTTTATGTTTTACTCCAACCAGAAATCCAAGTCTCCTCACCTTTCATCCTTGAGTTCCCATCTTGCAGCAGTAAAGGTTTGACCATCTCATGTATATTGTATACTCTGTATTATATTAGTGTCCTGTTTTGCTCATTATGTTGTTTTCCCCACCACATTTCCAGTCAGAGCCAGTCTTGCACGCTGAACAAGACCCTGAAATGGCCAGGTATTTAGACCGATCCTATTGGGATCAGAAAAATAAGGAGGAAACTAACAAAGCACCCTCTGCTCCCACACATCTGAATAATTCTTCTGTGTCTGCTCAGCCTGTGTCAAGTGCTCCGGTAAGTAAATTTTTTACTTGTAATAAAAGTTTTTTTTTTTTTTTGTTCTTTTGTTTTTGGAAAGTTTGTTTGCCTATGACTTAGCTTCTATGAAAATATTGCAGAGTTCTCATCAGTTATCGAGTATAGCTAACAAAATAACTATGAGTTCTGCAACAATCAATAATGCTGCAGTTGTAGACACCACCTTCAAGTTACAACAAAATGGAGTTGGAGAGGACAGTGAAATTGACGAATTTGTGAACACACTGAGGAGCCAAGTAGAAATTTTTGTAAACCGTATGAAGTCTAACTCCTCACGAGGCAGAAGCATAGCCAATGACAGTTCAGTTCAAACTTTGTTTATGAACATCACTGCCATGCATTCCCGCCTGCTCCGTTTTATCCAGCAGCAGGACGACAACAGAGGTCAGTAGGTTGAAATTTTGTAAGCAGCAACAAACGTTTTGTTATGATATTTGTTATCAATATATTTTCTTGGTTTATTTCAGTTTATTATGAAGGGCTGCAGGATAAGTTGGCTCAAGTAAAAGATGCAAGGGCCGCATTAGATGCACTGCGTTTCGAACACAGAGAAAAGTTGCGACAACAAGCTGAAGAAGCAGAAAAAATACGTCAAATGCAAATGGCACAAAAGCTGGACATCATGCGGCAAAAAAAGCAAGAGTACTTGCAGGTGGGCTTTCAATTCATTTAGGTAGTCCAGTTGCTTGGGTATCTCTATGGTCACTCAATAATTTAAAAAAAATATTTTCTCAATTTTTATTTTTTTTAGTATCAAAGGCAGCTTGCACTTCAGCGCATTCAAGAGCAAGAGCGGGAGATGCAGATGAGGCAAGAACAGCAGAAGCAGCAATACTCTCAGTACGGAGGCACGCCATACAATCGCTTCATGCCCCCTGGACCTGGAGGGATGCCACCCGGTGGCGTCCATCCTAGTGGCCTACCTCCTGGCGCTCTGCCTCCTTCCGGTGTGCCGTCCTACTCTGGCCCAGTGCAAGTGCCCTCAATGTATTCGCAGCAAGGGCACCCACCTTACATGGGACATCAGATGTCATTCCCTGGGCATATACCTCCAGGTGAATTAGAGAATGAATTATCCTTTTAGTACTAACCAAACGGCATACAACATAATTTTGACCACATTTTTACGTGACGTCTCTAAATTCTCAGGAATGATGCCTGGTCAAATGATGGGCCCTGGAGGACCTCAGCCTGGACAGATGGGGCCTGGAGGACCTCAGCCTGGACAGATGGGACCTGGAGGACCTCAGCCTGGACAGATGGGCCCTGGAGGACCTCAGCCTGGACAGATGGGCCCTGGAGGACCTCAGCCTGGACAGATGGGGCCTGGAGGACCTCAGCCTGGACAGATGGGCCCTGGAGGACCTCAGCCTGGACAGATGGGCCCTGGAGGACCTCAGCCTGGACAGATGGGCCCTGGAGGACCTCAGCCTGGACAGATGGGCCCTGGAGGACCTCAACCCGGCCAAATGGGTCATGGTGGTCCGCAACCCGGCCAAATGGGTCATGGTGGACCTCAACCTGGGCAAATGGGTCATGGTGGTCCTCAACCCGGCCAGATGGGCCCAGTAGGACACCAACCAGGGCAGATGATGGGACCCAACGGCCCACAACCAGCACACATGGGCCCTGGGGGGCCTCACCCCGGCCAGATGGTCGCGCCTGCAATGGGGCAGTTGGGTCCCACTGCTCCCCAGCACGGGCAGATGGCCGGTATGCAGCCCGGCATGCAGCCTGGCATGCCCCAGCACCACATGGCCGGCATGGGCCCCGTTCCGATGCAGCAGCAAGTTGGGGCCCCGATGGGGCCACGGTCAGATGTTAAGAGGGAAAGTGAAGAACTTATTAGTTTTGACTGAATCCTATCAACTTGGCTCGTCTATACATTTTTTTTCTCTTTTTTAGAGGCAATTTCTTTTGTGATCCCTTTGTTGACTGCTGTCCAAGTCATTTTTTAAGATCTAAATACATGTTTTAACTGAACCATTTACTCATTCCTTCATATTCTTTATTTAGTCATTAGTCAATTGTTATAATTTTAATTTGTTCCCAAGCCTTGGGTGCTGACTGCCAGGTAACACAAGACACCCTTCCCTGGTACCTGCCTGGCTGCAATGTAAGCATGACCGTCCTTGGATTTTCTACACATAAATGGTGCTGTGGGTCCAGGAGTTGGGAGTGTCGGCACTGATGTCATCATTTCTCGACCCTGAAAATGGTTTTTGTTTTGTTGTATGTTTATCTGTCATCATATTTATATTAAAATGTGCGCTGTAAATGCTTTTTTTAATTAAATGATTATTGGAAGGAATATGCACTGAGTCTGGGAATTACTTCAATCGACACTGGCCCCTCAATCTTACAGGTATTTTACTTACAAGGCTCACAGCCAGTGGTGGAATAGTGCCAGAGTTTGGAGGAGAAAGAAAAGGAGAGCGTAGGTGACCAGCTCGAGCTTGAATTCTCAGTAATTGGGCATACGGGTTCACCAAATGGCAACTGGGATCACCCTGTTTGGCCTCGAGTACGAGGCGGCGGACCCATTCTGCCAGACGCACTCGATCTAGAAGATGTACACAAAGAAGTGCTTGCTCAACTTGGCAGTAAAAATAAATTAGAATTAAGAGTTTAAGGGAAAAATCACCATAGGGTGAGTCAAGAGTAGGAGAAAAGTGTGCAATTTCTTTCAAAGCAGTCTGGAATTCCTCTTTGGAACTGGGCATTCTCTGTTAATTACTGAAAAAAAAATTACACAGAATTTTTAGGGGGTGGTCAGATTCTACCAACAATACTGGCAATACTTCCATCCCCATTGTTGGAGCTAGAGTAGAAACAGGCATGTCTAGCTTTATTGTAGTATTCTCAGGAGGACGAGGGACATTTTTTCCACCTGTCACACCAAGTAATAAAAAGGAACAGTTACATAAATTTTAAACATGTTTATTTTGAATGTGTTACAGTAAAGTAATGGAACAAAGGAACAATAATGTGATGCTTCTCCTGATGCAAATATATTTTTACAAATGAATCATACCCCCATGATAATGCTTAAAAATACTGTGAAATAAAATAATAATAATCTTTCCTTATATACACTTACAACTAACTTAATATTTAAGAATATTATCATAATATCACAAGTAAAATAAATTCAAATCACTTCTTTCAACGGCATGTTTCAAGCTCAGGAGGGATTGGGATTTTCTTGGATAACGCAAATGCTTTCAGGGCTTCGTACTTTGCTTGAAGAGTCTGTAGCTCAAGTCGCATAGCATCATTATCTTCACTCATCAGTTCCATATCACGATACTCTTGAGATTTTTCAGTTTCCAATTCATCTTTTTGTTCGATGCGCTTAATTCGGCAGCTGAAAGTAAATTTTTATTACATAAAGAGTTCATTGTTAAGAAAAAACCACAAAATTAGGCAGTGGAAACAAACCTTGCTGCGTAGCCTCGATTTTTGAGAGTACGGCGACGTTGTTTCATGCGAACAATATCATCTCTAGACAAGCCTCTCAACTTTAGCTGCCTGTTGAGATCTCGTACCGAAATTGATACGAGCTCATCATCACTGATATCCAGAACAGGTCCTGGGGACAGAGGAGCCTGCAAAAGAAGTTGTATGAGGGTTATTGAAGTGTTTCCCCTTACCCTTAGGAACTAGATTGGGTGGATGAATAACTGTTTCGATCAACAAAAGTCTTTGATTCAATATTAGTATGTTTCAATGTGCACAAAAAGTGATTAAAAAAAACTTAAGCTCATTTGCTATGAGTTTTTTTCCCACCTATTGAATTTAGAGGCTGAAAACAGAACCATGAAACCTTTACTTGTCATGGCACTGAATCTTAGCGCTAGAAGCATATTTGATTCAAAGAATGTTTGTACGATTCTAACCTTACTCTTCCCACCGGAAAGCTGCGAGGGCAATACCTGACTTCCATGAGACGATCTCCTGTCACTTTTACGCCCTTCCATCGGCATTTTGCTCTTTCCCGATGAAATTTTCTCGGAGAAACGCAAGAGACGCCACTAAAGAAAAGAAATGTGCTTAGTCATCTTCACGGCCATCGATGTTGATGACGGCCACGAAGGACAGTAGACCCAGCAGACGCCACTGTGGCAGACGAAATCCCAGTCACTGCCATATAGATTGTACCCACTGTCGCTTGTTTACAACATTCTGACGGCTGCTTTAAGCCTTTAAGCTCTTATTGCTGGCATAAAACTCTGGAATAGGTGAGATTTTATTCCTCGGATGAGATTAGCTCTCCTTTTAAGAGTTGGTGTGCTTAGGGCACCTCGTTTGCTGTATTCTTATCACCATTAACGAGCTAACACGTGATAGAGTGTAGGTTATGTTGTGTGTTTGAAACTCCCTCATATTTTTAGGGATTTTATTTTTATATTTGCTTGTGAAAGCAAAGTTGATACTCCTCCCTTAACCTGACCGCCATTTAGAGATTTATCCACTTATGACTGTTGTAACTTTTAAGGTGTGGTTTGTGTCTCCATGGCATGACAGACAAGTCGTCTAATTTTCTTGTAACTCTTGGTTGTTTCAGAGATATCCATGAGCACAGAGGTGTACTACTTTCTATTGATTCTGATTGTCCTCCCAGTGCGACTTTTCTTCAGCCTGTGGTCTTGGATTGGCTGGGAACTATTTAGAAACAATTGAAAATTGGCACATCTTTCAAGATGAGATTAGCTGAGCTCGCTGGAGATGAAGCTTACGGAGAGAAGTCAAGAACATTCGTCTTTCAAGATGAGGGTCATACTCTAGGCAATGCACTCCGTTGCATCATTGTCCGTTACCCTGAAGTTATGTTCTGCGGGTATACTGTGCCACATCCAGCTGAGGCGAAGATGCACTTCCGCATTCAGACAAATGGTCCTCGAGCTGTTGACATATTACGAAGAGGGCTTGAAGACTTGGCCAAAGTTTGTGACCACACTACTTCAGTATTCCAGGAAAAAATGTCTGCCTTTAAAGCCACCAGTACCTCATGACGTCTCTTTTACTAAAATGATCAATCTAGTCTATTTTTTCACATAATAAAAACAGATCAAAACTTGTCTTTGTTTATTTCTCTTCTTCTTTTTTCATCATTTGACACTGGGTCCTTAATGCTGGAGGTGGAGTACGAACCCATGTCATCATTTGCCTGGAAATTTCCCGGACAATAGGAACTATGTCCATCACCCACTCAGAAGGGAAAGCCATTAAGGGCCGTTGTCACAGGTCTTACAAACATGAAAAATGTATAGGCTTGATGGGATTCGAACGCAGATTGTCTCCATTAAATCTCAATTTTCAGCATTATTGCCGCCCTAGCAGTTACGTCAGCCAACCGTACGCCTCCATTTGGA
This sequence comes from Stenchaetothrips biformis, assembly GCA_030522485.1. Taxonomy (NCBI): domain Eukaryota; kingdom Metazoa; phylum Arthropoda; class Insecta; order Thysanoptera; family Thripidae; genus Stenchaetothrips; species Stenchaetothrips biformis. The sequence goes on from CM060090.1 coordinate 3,597,675, forward strand.
ATTCCCCGTCGTAAAGGAGCGTCTCCATTGGCTGCGCTCGGCGACGAATCGACCTCTGCCTTGGCCTTCCCTGCTCGGAACGGCAACCAGTGGCACAGGATGTGGTTCTCGCTCGCGGCGCAGCTCGTCTGGGCCTCGATGGCGGCGGCGGCGGCGGCGGGGCTCCAGGTCGGGGCCGAGCGGGCGCACCCCGGCCGGCGGCTCTGGGCCGAGGCCCTGGGGGACGTCCTCCGGGCGGCGGCCGAGTTCACCACGCTGCACGTCCTGTGCGGCTTCCCTCAGCTGTGCCTGCAGGTCGCGGGGAGCTATCTGCAGTAGTAGTGGAGTGGGTTGGAAAAATGAAAGATTCCAATGTATTCGGCGTCGAGAAGGACGGCGGCGCGATGGGGACGTGGCCCTGGGAGGAGTGGCCTCACACTCTCTGGGACGCCAGCAGCCCGCTGGACGCCCTGCTGCGCTCCGAGGCGTGCGGCCCGAACCTCGGGGAACGCGACCTGGTGCTGCTCGTGGCCCCCTCCAACGAGTCCATGGTCCAGCTCGTCGCTGTCTGCAGAAGCAACGACCCGAGGTAGTGGTTTTGGCAACAACTGGCCCACCAGAACAAACCACTCGAACACACACACACACACGTTCCTTTTTCTAAACTTCTCCGCACTCAACGCAACTGCACCAGACTGGCCCTGTCGGCGTGGGGTATAGACGGAGTCTGCGTGCGCAGATACATCGCGTCCTGGCCGTACGCGGACGCCCACCCCGGGCAGACGACGTCCATGAACGCGCTGCACGCCGCCTTCCGCGTCAGCCGCATCGGCACCGTGTCCATGGACGTCCCGAGCGACGACGTCGACGGCCCGCTGCTCTTCTACCGCATCCGGCCGTACTCCGCGGCGACCCGGTGCCGCTCGCCGGTGCGGCCCCTCTTGGTGGCCCGCTGGGTGCGCGGCGGCGGCTTCGGCGACGACCCAGCGCCGCCCCTGTTCCCGGGCCAGCCCCTGTCCGACCTGCAGGGCTGCCCGCTCAGCGTGGCCGTCAGGCAGTACGCCCCCTTCATGTATTTGCGGCCCGCGCGGCCCACGGCAGGGGCGATGTCGCCGTCCTCCAGCAACGACACGGTGCTGTGGGAGCCCCAGGGCCACTGGGTGCCGCTGCTGAGGGCGCTCGAGTTCGGCATGAACGCGCGCTTCGTCCTGAGGCCCGCCATGTACGAGGAGCTCGTCGACGTCCGGAGGAACACCACCAGGTCCGTGTCTCCTTGTCCCCAGGGCCCGACGGGGATCACGCAGGCACTGATCGAACCGAACATAAAAGGCTCACCGCCACGTCATTTATTGTCAATGTGACTGATTCCTGTCAAAATTAAGTACGCCAAAAAAATTCTACATGGACTTCCTTTGACTGCTTCCCGTGAGCGATTCGCGTGTTCCTTGGCTTGCAGCATCACGCCGGCCGACGTGTACGTGGTGCGGACCATCCCGCAGTCGGGGCAGGAGGTGCCGCTCACCTCGCGGGCCTCGTGCTACGCGGTGTGCGTGCCCAGGCGGTGGCGGCCCGCGTCCGCCTGGCACCTGTTGCTGGGCGAGTTCTCGCCGCTCGTGTGGGCGCTCGTCGTCGCCTCCTTCCTGGCCACCAGCGTCGCCTTGACGCTCGACGCGGCCCTGGACGGTCGTCGCCGCCGCCGCCGCCGCCAGCTCGCCGTGAGGCGCAAGGACGCCAGCTTCCTCCTGCTGGCGGCCACGTTCGGCTCGATGCAGCCGGGCACGCCCGGCATGCGGGCAACGACGGTACAGGCAGCTTCAAAACGGACAGTGGGCGTCGATGTGGGTTGTTGACTGTGTGGTGCGCAGGCCAGCACTCGGGGGCGCCTCCTGTTCGCCAAGTGGCTCTTCTTCTCGGTCATCATGTCCACGGCGTACCACGCGGTGCAGCAGAGCCTGCGCACCGCCACGCAGCAGCCGGACTCGCTGCGCACCCTGCAGCAGCTCGCCGAGACGGACATCGCCCTCAACGGCCCCGCTGTTGTACGTCGGGGGAGCTCCTGGCCGCACATCCTTGTTTCCGCGCGTGACTGCCCTTGCCTCCGCAGGCGCTGAAGGCCCTGGCCGCGGCCCCCGGCGGGGACCTGCTGGTGCGCCGCTACCGGACCTACAACATCTCCGGCATCGTGGGGGTGGCGCTGCGCGCGGACGAGGCGTACCTCTGCGCCGAGCTGGAGCGCCGCCTCCTGGACGACTCGCTGGGCCGCGACGAGGCCGGCCGCTCCAAGCACGTCCCGCTGGACGGCTGCCTCATGACGGTGGTGGAGGCCGTGTTCGCGCTGCCCGTCGGCACGCTGTACCTGCACAAGGCCCAGGACGTGGTGCTGCGCATGACCGAGGTCGGCATCACGAAGCACATCATGGGCGTCGAGGGCGGGGCGAGCCAGGAGGAGGTGCGGCGGCGGCCTCGGCCGGATGACCTCGGCCGCCTGCGCCCCGCACTGCTCGTCCTCGCCCAGGGCTACGGCCTCGCCCTCGGGCTGTTCCTCCTGGAGGTGGCCGTCGGCGGCGGCCCGCTTCTGGCGTGGCAGAGGCCTGCACACCGCACCGCGCCGCCGCACCGCCCGCTCGCAGTAAGGGGTGGCCGCTTGCCACGCTGCTGTCATGGTTGAGATGAGGTATTCGCCAGCCCAGTGGCGCAATCGGTTAGCGCACGGTACTTATAGGGCAGTGTCTGTGAGCGATGCCGGGGTTGCGAGTTCGAGCCTCGCCTGGGGCAATTTTTTTATATCCAACTTTTTTTTTGTTTTGCTTTAAAATTTGAAAATACAAAACAACGGCGCGCCGCAGTTTATTTTTTGCGAGTCGCGCTGATGGTGCGTTGGCCCGCCATTACCACCTCGCGCCCGGCGGCCCCCGCGCCCCCCGCGACCCCGCCCCGATGGCCCATAATGTCCCGATGGCGCCGTAATGCCGTTTTTCGGCCGTCAAGCGGCCCGGAATGAGCCCCGTGGCATGGCACTAGCAGGCACGGGCAGGCAGGCAAGGGCAGGCAAGGGCAGGCAATGGCCCACTAGGACGTCGGAATATTGAATGTGAAGGGCCACTCGTCATCACACTGCGCGAGAATACGACCGAGTCATTATTACTTCCATCGTCATCATTTTGCCGCCTTTGTAATTAATGTTGTGGGCAGTGAAGCCGGACCGGCTCGGCTCTCCCGCGCCACGTATCAAAGCAAAGTTTACATCCGGGCGGCGCGGCACTGCGGGAGGTCCTATTTCGGCAAGGTTCTGTTTGGCGCGAAACGCGCGGCGCATGGCGTTCGTTACCGGCACAGTGGGCCGACGACATTTGACTTTCAAAAGCTGCAATTGTGGCGAGGATGACGAGGACGTCAGGAAGGCTCGGCAAGGCCGCAATTAGCAGGCGGTTTTATTTCTCTGATGAAATTCATTTTGCCATCCGCCCGCCCCGCCACGCCCCGGCCGAGTCGAGCGCCCCGCGGACCAAGGCCCACAGTGGGTCGGAAGACCGTTGAGGCGGCCAAAAATCTAGACGCGTTTTGAGCTCCAGAGTCGCTCAGTGGGACTCGAACCGAACGTGTGACCCCACCAATGGATTCCTCGTTTGGAGAGCAATCCATGGGTGGGGTCACACGTTCGATTCGAGTCCCTTTTAGCGACTCTGGAGCTCAAACCGCGTCTAGAATTTTAGCCGCCTCAACGGTCTTCTGAACCACTGTGGGGCTGTCCCCTCCTCTCCAGCCAGCCAGCAGACCGAGGCGTTGGAGAGGAGAGGCCATCGCCTGGCCGACGTGCAGTTTCTCGGGGCGTTCCGGCCATTGGGTCTCGGCCAAGCGAACTTTGTCGGACTGCCCGGTTGGGGGGGGGGGGGCTGGACACCCCTCGGGGACATGATGCTTGACTGCGGCCGAAGTCGCGGGGCCGCTGTCCTTCGCGTCCCTCGCAACCTCCTGACCCTTGCTCCACCGCGTGCGCATCCAGGCGGTCTGGCACCCCCGGCTCCGGCCGTCCTGTGCCGGGGCCGAACATTATTGTTGTTTTTCGCAGTTGTCGAGTGCAGACTCCTCCTCCTCAACCCCTTTTGCTGTTCCGCCCCAGCATGATAACCAAGTTTATTCTTCGCCCCATCTTGACCCACATCGGTCTGCGGGGAACGGGGCGTAAACAGTGTTATTAAGGCAAGGCGGCGATACCGCCGGGGCCGAGCTGGGCTGAGTGCTTTTTGAGGCCCGGCGTGGCTCCAATCGGCGCCTCTCCGCGGGCACAGACGGACTGGCAGGCGGACACGCAGACGGACTGGCAGGCGGACACGCAAACGGACACAGAGCATCCCCAATCATGGCCCACGGCACGGGGCGCGGTGCGGGGCGAGCCAGGTGGAAGCCGCTGGACGCTAAATTATTAGCGAGCCCGTCAAAGTGCTGACCCCCCCCCCTTCCCCCGCTGCCGGAGGCTGCTACGCGCCGCTACGCGCCGCGCCCCGGCCCGTCCTCCGCCGCTCGGCGGCCAAAAATTTATCGATTGTAATTCTCATCCCGTTTATGCTGCTCTGGAAACAACCACCACCGCAGCTGGGTCCAGGAGCGCCTCGCAGCACCCGCTCCAGCGCCCCGTCACGCCGGCAGTCCCTTTTTATCGCCGTCCAGGAAGCGTCTCGGGGCCGGGCGGGCCGCCGGGCGGGCCGGGGCCGCGGGGGGTACTTGGTGGTACTCCGACGGCCTCATGCCGCGGCTTATGCGCTTAGTTTGCAGGCCGGCACCCCGTCAACCTTCCGCCCCCTCCGCTTGTGAGGCGGGTCACACCCCGGCCTGCATGCCCCCTCCCCCTCCTCTTCTAACCCCCTTCCCCCCCACGCGCAGGGAATTCGGCCTTGCGGCCGTGGGGAGCCATCATTCGGACCGAGGGCCCTACGCGGCGGTAGTGGCGCTGCAGCCACCCGTCGTCCGCGTCGCCGCCGCCTCGCCGTCTGAAATATCGGGGGGCGTCCGTCATAGCGCCCGCACCAATCAGCAGCACCGATAACAACAAAACAAAAACAAAAATGACAAATAACTGCCCGCGCTCGTCCGGCTTCTCGAGCGGTGCGAGGAATGATGGTCGACTCTCCTCCGGCGGGCGTATTTTTTGTTACATGCTGTAGTGAGCCACAACCAAATTAAAATGTGCAAAGTAATTTGGGAGTTTTGAACCATGGTCTTCACGGTTGTGGGACGGCGCCTCTACGACCTCGCCTACTTCCGGCTGGAAACATGGCCGCTAATTGAGGCTTTGCGGGTCGGACCGGCAAATTGGGAAACTCGCTCACCGGATGCGGCATGCCTCAGCGCGCGGCCGCGACTCCCTGGAACTTGGCCCGCGCCGCCGTTCTTTTGAATATTGCATGAGCCCAGCGCCCCGCGGAACGCACCTCATACATGGAAAAAGAGTTTGGCAAAGGTTGCCGCCCCGCCTCAATCAAGCGGATCTACTCCCGGAATCCTTTATGCCGACTTTGGAAGTTCACTGGGCGCGTTCTGTCGCGTTGGCGCCCTAATCTCATGGCCGACCCCTGCCGCGGTGCATTGCCTCGGCGTGCTTTATTATTATCTTGCAGGCGGTTCGGCCAAGGGCTGCCCGGGGCTGCCCAGGGCCCGCCCTTTCTGGAAGTTGAACACGTTCCGCACATCGTGTTTCTCCTGCTCGTCGTGCACAGCGCGTCGCCTCGAGGGGGCTGCCTGCTTCCCTCCTGGACAAGGGCGGATCCAGAGACAAGTTCAGGGGGGAGGGGGCGTGTGGCACGTGCGTACGAACAGCAGCAAAGGGCGACTTTTCTATCCTACTTTGCCCCGTTGTCCCCCTGGATCCGCGCCTGCTTATGCCTGCCCGGCCTGCCTTCACCCATCCGGAGACACACAGGGGGGGGGGGAGGGGGCAACTACGGAAAGAACAGGGAACCCCCTGGGGCCTTACGAAGAAACTGGCGCCTAACGGAACCGCACTGAACGGCTTGCCTCGGCTTACCTTGCCTTGCCGGTCCGTCGGCCGCTGTGGCCGCCCCTCGCCTCGCTGCAGGCTGCAGGGTCCGCGCCGCCTCCAGAGATGGAGCTGGAGGCATGGCGACAGTGCGTCCCTGGAGACGGGATAAAAGCGCACCGCCCTCGGCAGGGAGTCCCACCCAAAAATACACTTCCAGCGGGATTTGATTGAAAGGAAAGGGACATCCAGGTGCCAGTGTGTGTGTGTGTGTGTGTGTGTGTGTGTGTGTGTGTGTGTGTGTGTGTGTGTGTGTGTGTGTGTGTGTGTCACGTCACGTGCGCGGTACGTACGTGTGCGCGAGAGGGCGTTTGTATGTTCGTTTGTGTGAGTCTGTGTGTCCAGGAACGGCGACAAACGCGCCATCTCCACTCCGAGCGGCTGAGCGGCTTTACACGCAACTCCAGCCCGAGGCAAACTTCCCCAAGCTCCGGATGAGCCACGCCGCCACATGATGGTACCGCCAGGATTCTCCCGCCGAGCGGTTCCGGTCAGTTGTCTCGTCTCGTCACTGTGTCGGTGCGAGGGAGACAGAGCGACGCTGCGGATCCGCCCGCTGGCGTCGGGGTGACAGCAGCCAGCAGCGCCGAGTGAAAGTTGATATCGCCGCGATCCCGTTCCCGCAGCCCCACTACTTGGTCCTCGCTGCTGCTTGCTGCTGCTCCGCCCGTGCAGCCGTTCGTGTTTTGCGTCCCCGATGGCCAACGCGCCGGAGCGACCCATAAATCGGGGCCGGTGTCCCCAGTCCGCCGCTCGCCGGCCCCGTGCAGGTCCAGCCTTGGCCTCGGACACACCTTTTTCTAGGAGCCATTCCCAGCTCCATTCCAGATTTTTTTTTTGGGCCATTTTTTTTTGTGCGGGTCGGAAAGTCGTTGCGGCCCGCTGCGTGTGCGTGCGGCGCCACAGCGGGGCGCGCTCTGATTGGTTCCCGCAGTAATTGCGTTACTCACGGCCGCTTCTTTGCGGCGTCCGGCGCCGCGCCAACTCGCGTCTCGGTTGCTCCGGCTCTCCCTCACGCGCACGGGGCGCCCGCCGAGTGGCGCTTAGGCAACACGCCTGACTCGCGTGCGTAGCGGGCTGGCCTACGCGTCGCACCGCAGGCGCTGTGGGGCCGGAACACGAGGCCCGCAATCCGGCATCGTGGCTTCGGGCCGCGTTGTTGGGTCCCGAATCTTTCCAGTTTATAGCCCACTTCCCTAATGAGCGGGTGCCGAGTGGCTCCCCAATGATTCGACTTCTTTAGCGGATCGCATAAAATCCCGGCTTTTGTTGGGCCCTCGAGTTGACTGATGAATGAGCCTCGTAGTATTCAGAGCCAGATTTCATTCCATCTCAAACATGAATAAAAAAAAATAAATGCGCATAAAAGTTGTGTGGGTTTGTTGGCGCTTGGTGCGGCGGCGTGGTGCGTGGTGGACTCGGTGGACTCGACTGAGGCGTTTTGTTTCATTCTCTTTTATTTTCTTTTTATTCTCGCCGGGATGGTCCCACCCTTGGCCACCGCACAGTGCGGTGGGGAAAAAATTAAAATAAATAAAAGGACGGGGCCAAATAAATTGAATCATTTGTCAGATTCTGCGATTCAATAACGCCGAATAAATGTCGAATATCGTTACCACCGCTTCCCATTTGGTGGCGCCCCACCGCGGCCCGCCAGCTTGCGTGGCTGCGAGCGCGGCCTTGTTGATTCAACCGTCTCTACACCGGCCGTGTTTACATGGGCGGTGCCGTAATAGAAGCAGTACTCGTCGCGGTTCACATTAAAACAAACACGTAGAAATCACAATTACTTTTGCTTCGCAAAAAAAGTGGTGCGAAAAAGTCCTCACCAATTTTTTTATAAATCCTTTTTAATGCTTATTCGTTTGCGAACCTTTTTCTCTGCGAGTTCTGCAGCTAGAGACCTAGTAGTCGGCCCATTTTTAGGGGTTCCGAAGAAAACCCCTATTGTTTTTGAGGCCTTAGTACCTAACCCTTTACTTCGGCACATTAACGCAAAAAAATTACTTGCATCAAGTAAATTTTACGTGATGAAAGAAATCATTTTTCTGTGTGTGGCGGCCATCTCGCTCCTCTACGCCGGGCTAGCTGTGCCCTTGCCGTGCCTCACTATGCTTACTGTGCGCACAGACGCATGAAGCGTGCGGAGCGCCCCGCCCCACCCCGCCCCACCCCGCCCCGCCCCGCCCGGCGTGTTTGGAAAGGGCCTGCTAGCAGCTCGCCCCGGGCAAGGACCACGAGGCGGTGGCGTCAGCGCCGGCCTTGTGCCGATGGCCGTGCGAGATACCCGCCGCCCAACCCCACCCCCACCACCATCCTTCCGGTGGGATGAAAAACTTGGTGCGTCCGGTCTGCGCACGACTTTCATAATTGGGCAACGGCGTGAGCACGACCGCGGCCACGGGACGTGTTCGGATTTGTCCTCGCGCGACTCGACCTGCATCGTCTCGCCGCGGTGTACGCTGTAAGGGGAGCGACGGCTGGGATGGGGCCAACAGCCCCGCGGTGCCCCGCCAGCCGCCGCCACGCCCGCTGGGTGCTCGGGGCGAAGCGATCTGCATTTAAAGTGCGTGCGGACAGAGAGCTTCGCGGCGCAGAAGAAGAGTAGTGCGTCCTGCGTGGGCTGCGGCGCGCCTCAGTGTCGCCAACACGAACACGCACTCGGCGGCGGGATGAAGGGTAGCTTCTTTTTCCACGAAGGACGAGCTGCCTGGAGGTTTCAGAACTCCAGGGAATAAATTCACTTTTCTGTCTCTCTGCCCGCGTCCCCTGCGTGCCGGGCTACCTTCGTGTGTGAGTGTGTCTGAGCATGCTGGGCAGGCGAGCCTTTCAACAGGTGCTGGGAGGCAAGATGGAGCTACTAGGCGAGCCGCAGCCGCCCCCTAACCAGCACTCATGTGTTGCACTGACAACTACACTTCGGTGGCCGCAGCCACGAACAAAAGATTAATGTATTCTCAAATCCCCCAACAAAAGCATTTATAAACTAATAAACTCTCTCTTTCTCTTCGCCAGCCCACCACTGACCTCTCCACCGCTTTAATCACTTCCAGGCAACTTCTGACGATTCCGGGAGAATCTACTCCACTCAACGCGAGCTGCGGTCTGTCTGTGCGTCGGTCTGACTGTGTCCAGCCACCTACCGCGAACCACAAGCGCAGCCGCACTGCTCATTTAAAAATTCTTTCTTTCAGACAAGTTTTACAATGTTCCCGACAATGTTCCCGCTGTGCCCGCGGCGAGTCAGGCAGCGATGAATTAAACGCGAGAAAGAACCCCCATTAAAAAGATGAAAAATAAAATAATGTAGAGAAATAAATGAGCACTGTGACGGCAACAAGGTGAGGCGGGGGAGGGGTTTGTAAATTGCAGAGGGACAAAGGAGTTTGAGAGGCTCGGCCAGCAAACAGACTGCCAGCTCGGACAGGGCGCCGCTTCTCCCATCTAATTATTCACGATGTTGACACGGCGGCGCAAGCGCACTGCCCGCCCCACAAATATTGAACCAACTGTACGAGTTCCAGCCGCGGTGACGACTCTGGTAATCAGGCAGACATTACCCGGATTACCAATTGGAGGTAGTCCGGCGTGGTGGTCCGGAGGTAATACGGGGTGATCCGGCGAAATCCAACGGTAACCGGGGAAATTTTTTTTAGTTTGGCTACTCGCGCGGCCCGCCAGTCACGTGAAATTAACGAAATTCTTAATCCCAACAACAAGGCGCGCGTCCTCCGCAACGCCACATCTAAACCTCGCTCTTGCCCTCGAGCACAGCAGCTCCAACGGCGGAGAAGAAGAAAGAAAGAGGATCAAACTTTCCGGGACAGGGAAGCTTGTTTACAGATTTAAAACTTTCCATACCAGGGGCGGTTCTTCGCGGCCGGAAGGCAGGCAGTCGAGTCAGACGCGGCAGGGCACCTGGAGGCCGCCATGCATGCGGGCGCCGTCAGCGTCAATGTGTACCGTCGTGACAAAACCGGCTCGTACCCGTCGGTGACTCGGCGGGTTGGCGGCGCGGTGGTTGGGGGTGGCGGCTGGCTCCCCCGCCCAGCCTCCCCCTGGCCCCGGCGAGCCTTGGCGCGGCGCTGCTCGTCGCCAGTCCACGCCCAGCACGCGCCCCGCCCAGCAGCCAGGCGCCGCGACGCGCACCCCGCACGGACCGGCGTGGGCGTCCTCGCGCACGTCAAGGAAGGCCTGCGACTGGTGGCCCCCTGTCTCCCTTTCTCTCGCCAGGTTGCCTTGGATTGCCTGCCTGGAGGGGACCGGCGGCGTCGTCGGCGGGAGGTAAGCCCTTCACGTCTCATGCAGCATCACCCGCCGGAGCAGTAAGTTGTCATGCCCCGACGCACGACGCGTGAATTGCTGAGAGGACTCCGAGCTGCGAAGCTCCCACCAACCCTTGACGAGTGTCGCGCCCCTCTGTCTGTCTGTCTGTCTGTCTATCTGTCTGTCAGCGTCATCCCAAAGGAGACACGTGTTGGCGTCGTCACAACTACCAACTCCTCCAGCCTAAAGAGGCACCCAGCAACCGCTTCCCAGTGGCTGGAAGGGACGTTTCGCACACTGCCTCCTTGGAATGCTGGAAATGAGTGCGAGTGGCTTGGCGGCGGCGCGGCGGCCTTTGCCTGGCAAGTCTGTCGGCGCGGCAGCGGCCAAGCGGAGTCAGGCCGTCTGCTGGCCGCCAGTCGCACCAAAGTGCAGCGCCAGCAGGACCGTAAAGCAGGTCGTCTCTGTGTGCGCAACGGCATCGTCCTGCATGGCCGTTGCTTGGCCAGCCTGTCCATGCGGTTCCAGCTCGGTTCCAGCGGACTCGTCCCTCCACGAGAAAGAAAATACTAGATAAAGAAAACGGCCTAAACAAGTGAGAAAAGTGCGTCCGGTGACTTTCAGCCTCGCTTCAGGCTCGTCGCGATTGGGAGGACCAGAAAACTGAACGAGGACGTAGAAAAAATAGCCCGCGAGTTTTCCCCTTCCTTTTTCTTCCATTGCGATTTCTCCACCGGAAAAATGGCGCAATTTCAATGCTCGGGTCTGCTTCGTGGTCCATGGAATGCCCCGCTGTCACGTTATTGCCGTAATACACGCCACGTAGACATCCCGCCCCCCGCCCCGCCCCTCCCCGCCACGCCCTATCCATTGAATCCACCCCGGTGTCTCCTTCCAGCTGCGCGCCCCAGTACATGAAACTGAAAAAAGCATCAGGGAGGAGAATGGAGGAAATTTGGCGAGAAGATTGCTGACGTCCGACACCGGGCTCTGATAGCGGTGGGCTGGCGGTAGGCTCACGATATCGTCATCAAATATTGGATGAAATTTTCATCAAAGCTCCTCTGCTTATTGCACGGGCGTGACGCATTAGCCTTGTAATTGACACAGTGACAACCAAAATGTTGACATAGTGGGCTGGCGGTGGTGGGGGTGGGCAGGTGTCTGGGCTCCCGCCCCCTGGATTGGGGACACATGGATGTACGCGCTCAGTGGCGTGGCTGGCTCCCGCCACAATGCGTTGCAATTTCAACGAGAGGAAAATCGATAGAGAAAAAAAATAGAGTTAGAAAAAGGGGATAAAAGGAAGCCGCTGCAAAAAGGAGTGCGTTTGTTGTGCTGTGGCGGCGGCCGTTGATTGGCACTGCGAACCGCGTCACGTGCGCTGGGCCAAATCGCCATCAAAGGAGGATGAAAATTTTTACAGTGTACTTCTGGGGCTAGAGCACAGCGCGACTTGGCACACAGTTTGCGGTCCATTTCGCGGCACGGCGTCGACTGCCATCGTGTGTGATCCGAGCTGCTGCCGGAGTCTGATTACGAACATCGCCACTCTGCCTCTCTCGCTCCCCTGCGCGACGCCGCGGGCGTGCGAGAGAGACTGAAGCCCCGTTGGGAAGCAGTCTGCTGCTGTTCCATGTGATGGATCATGATGTATCACGCCTCTGTCAGCAGCGAGCTGCTAACAATGGCACACCCGAAAAAGTCGTTTATTTTTAAAACAAGAAATTTGCTGGCAATACATTCAAGTAAATTCTCTCGTTGCAAAGTTGATTAATTGCATTAATCTCGGTTCGAAAAAGTTTTTTTTTTTTTTCTGTGGGTGCACCGGATCCACGACATAAGTCGCAGTGAAAGACCGACCCCAATCCGGACAAGGCGAGCTAATGCGAACAAAAACAGAAATGACAAAGAAAATATAGCCTCGTTTTGCCTCCGCAAGAGAGGCGCCGTCACCAGACCGCTTGTTTCTTGAGGTAGTTATGGTGGACGTGATGAGGCCGCACAGCGTCTCCTTACGGCGCGGCGCCCTCTAGCGAGCAGCCGGTGAGACTGCCATCACACCCCACTCCCACAAGGAGAGTGCCGCTCTCCACGTCTGTTTATTGAAAAACGATGATCCCGTGTAGGAGTATGTGTTTGGATTGGAGTGTGTGTGTGTGCACGTGCAAGAGCCAGAGATACACGCATGTAGTTTGGTGATCCAATCGTTTCCTGCCGCTGCAGCGCTCGGATTCGCCCTGATTTATTGGCCCCGCTCTGCATCCCCTATTAGTGTTGACCCGCCCCCGCCGATCCCCACCCCTCCCTCATCCCCCACCCCGCCTCTCGCGTCGATCGCCGCGTCGCTCGGGGACAGGAGGACAGGTGCGGCTCCCAGGTGCCTCGCTACACTGAGTAATTCATTTCGCGCGGCGAAGACAAACACTCCACCCGACGCTCGCATAGCCCGGGGCCGACTCGGCACCCAGGCAGCCATCTTGGGGGAGAGGCATTAAGACAGATGCCCCGATTAACGAGAGCATATTAGCGGGGCTAATGGACCCCCCGCACACAGTGCGGCGCTGACGAGCGGGCCGAGTCAATCTTCAATAATCATTTTCATCATCGCGGTGGAGCAGGGTCTTCTTCCCCTCCCTCCCTTTGGCCTGAGCAGTCGCCGCCGCGATCCTAAATTAATTCGCAAAGTGCGGCGAGGCGCGCCCTGGCGGCGGCCGCGAGAAGCTCCGCAACAAACTCCCGCGTGTCACTCCACTCCCCCTGCCGCGCCGCCGCCGCTCCGCCGCGTGGCTATGCCGGCTGTGGGGCGGTGACGCACAGAGGCTCACAAGACCGTTGAGGCGGCCAAGACGCGTTTGGAGCTCCAGAGTCGCTGAATGGGACTCGAATCGAACGTGTGACCCCACCAACGTATTGCTCTCCGAACGAGGAATCCATTGGTGGGGTCACACGTTTAATTCGAGCCCCATCTAGCGACTCTGCAGCTCAAAACGCGACCAGTATTTTGGCCGCCTCAACGGTATGATTGGTCCACTGTGTGACAGCGGCGGCGCCTCCGTCTCTCTCGCACGCCCACGCGACGCCCCGCGAGTGCGACAGAGACGGCTCGGCGACGCTCTGGCCGGGCCGCGCATGCAAAGCAGGCGGCGAGGCGGCTTCGGAGGCCAATGTTGCAACCATTAGCGCGCGAAGGGCCTGGACAGGTGGCCCGATACGCCCTCCTCCTCCTTGTCCTTTCCTGTCGTCCTCGTAGGCGGTGGGCGGTGGCTGACGGCTCACGGCTCACGGGCAGCGAGGGGCGGCGCGTTTACTGGCTCTAAAACCAACCCGCCCGCGATTGCCATGCCTGCCGTGCGCCGTGCCCGGATTCAGGAGTCATCTCGAGTGCCGCACGGAGGACGCAGCCGTGTCTGTCTGTGTGAACGATTTTCCGTCAATGTGTGTGTATGTGTCGTCCAGACTGCCATAATTTTTTTTTTTCTGGGGTTGTGGCGGCAAGGGGAAAGCCTCTATAATGGGGAGCGTGTAAGCTGCGCGACGCCGACAACTTTTCTATTTTTGTCCCTTGTTGTGTTGTTCTTTTGTCGTCGCTGCTTTTTTTCTTCGCTTCAGAGACGACCAATAAATGATGCGACGCGGGAGAGGAGGACCACCGTCCTGCCCGTCCCTAACACTCACACACTCTCATTGTTGTTGTGTGTTACAAGACGTTTCAGTTTTTTACACCCGATTTTGGACAAAAGGGGGAAATATTTGAGCAGTTTCTCGTTCGAAAATCGTTGAACAGCACAAACAACTGAAACACATCAAGACACACTCACATACACGCGTACGTGTGTGCTGTTGCCAGGTCGACCCGGGGGCTGCCTTAACGCTGAGAGCTCGCCATCTTTCGCCAAAATAACTTTGGTGGTGTATAAGTTTCCGGCAGGAAAAAAAAACCACACACACACACACACCACCGCGCAGTCCTTTCTCCGTCGTAATGTGATTGGTTCAGGAGTCCCAGCCCTGGCACCTGCCCGGCGGCGGCAGCAGGTAAGACTCCTCCGGGGAGTTTGGCTCCATCCGACGTCCTATGCAAACGAGACGGGGGGCGGAGGTTGCAAGGGGGGACTTCTATCATCCATCGTACACAGCCCAATAATACAAGCATAATACATTTAGTGCTACAATCCATACTAGCAAAAAAAAAAAAAAAAAAAAAACAGCATCTGACAGTTGAATTCAAAATGACAGAGCTGTGCAAAATTGTGCTTACCGATAGCGCTTTAGCGCTGACAACGAAACAGCATGTCAGTTTGTTTGTTCTGACGAAATAAGCGGGGAGGGTAGTGCGGGGTATAGCAGCCCCTCCCTCAGTGGCCGCGGCGAGGGCATGTTTGATATTCGCGCGTTTGTTTGCGAGCTCGTTTCGTGCCGGCGGCCCGCCCACCCCACCTCGACTCGTTACCGACAGAACATCGGCGATGCCATCTCTTATTCCGTACTCTTGCGGCTCGTCAAAGTGAAAGTCGAGGCGTGTTCACGGCTGCCTACCTCCAGCCTGCCTACAGGGGCAACGTCACGGCACCGCGCGGGGAGTGCTCCGGCACTGCTGGCTCTGCCTGGCTGATAAAGCCGTCGACTCGGCTCGTTAATCTAGCCGGTTTGCCTGCCGCCAACTGGCGGGACACACTCGTCACACCGATCACCAGACAACAGATACAGTACACCACACACCGACTCACAAACACACCAACCAAGCCATGTCAGAGCGGGCCGTTCATTCATCGCCCACAGAGCATTTCTGTTTTCGTCGTGTGATCTGTTCCAGAGAGGGAGAGAGGCGAGGGTGATCTAGACTCGGCTGCAGGGACAGGCTCCATCCGTCTCCGTCTGTTCGACACGCGGCGCTCACGCGTCCGAGGCACCCGGCACCCATTATTCAAGCCACTCCACTTTGTGCGTTAACGAATCAGGGGCAAGGAAAGGGTGGGGGGGGGGGGGGGGCGGAGAAGCAGCTACCCCGGCAGATAAAACGGAAGAGGCGGTGTGACCAGCGGTCACGGCCGTCATTGTCTGGGCGACGGCCTCCCACGACGAGGGTCACCGTCCACAGAAGTACGGAGCTGGGGCTTGGAGAGCATTAGTGCGTCCGTGGGCCGTGTGTAGGCGGACAGGAGCGGAACCAAGATTGACACAACTGTGAGTGTGAGTGGGAGATTAGCAGGTGAAACCCGGATCGGCTCTAATGGACCCTGAATTGCGGCGGAAACGCTCCCTTACTAATTAAAGTGGCAGGCTACACTGCTGCCGCGAGGGAACGGCCGCGCAGCGCGCGCAGCGCCATCTTTCGGGGCGGCGAGAAGCTTCTTCACACTCACACGCCGGTAACTTTCGGGCGGCGGTGACACCTTGTACTACGACGAGCGAGCGTCAGCGACTGGAGACTGATTTTTCGCGCGAAAGTCCCCGACGGGCAGTCTCTCTCGCACTCGCACGGGACGCCCACGAGTGCCAGTCTGCTGGCACGACCGCCCCGCCCGCGGCTCCGCCAGTGGCGCGGAACGGAATAACGGAGCGGAACTGCGTTTTAATGTGACTTTCGCTCGCCCGATACGGGCACAGCGACGGCAGCGTTGCCAAGGAGACCCCGGCGAGCGGCTGAGTGAGATATAGGCGTGAGACGTGTCCGGGGGCAGGGAGGGGGGAGGGGGGAGGCTGCACCCAAAGGACGATCGGCAGACCTTCTTATTTTGTCGAGCCAAAAAAAAAAAAAGGACCGAAGAAGTAAAAACCGGTGAGGCAAGTTGTGTGTGGCTGACGGAGTGCGCCCTGTGCCGCAGGACCAGCACCAGTGCACTGCACAGCGACCGACCAGCCTCGCCGCCCGGTGTGTCCTACAGGGAGCCCCGTGAGTGCGAGAGAGACAGAGCTTCGAGACGCCGAGTCAGTCCGCCGGTGCGACGGAAACGACCCGTGCCTTCGCGAAGAAGAGCGCACTTTGGGCTTCTTCTCTCGGTCGCAGCCACAGTTACTTTTTTCTTTTTTTTTTTTTTCCATTTTCGACATCCTGGCTGGTTCCTACCTGCATCTTGGCTGCATTCTGGCTAACTCGGCTGCGTCCTGGCTGCACCCAGCCCGCCTGGCTGCCCGTAGCCCGACGGTATTCCAGCCCACTCGGCCCATTACACCCCGGGTCCGCTTTATCTCACAACACAGTGGGTACTGTATGCGGCCACCCAGCAGCGGCACTCTCTTGGCTTCCTGCTCTTCGGTCGGCACGACGCGCTCCCCCCCCCTCTCCCCTCCCCACCCCCCGGGTAATCCAGACGCATGACTCCCGAGCCCCTATTTGCGGCAAGGCAATATCGAGGATTCATTGGCCTGCCCATCGAAAAGGCGGTGTAGAATCAACGAAAAAAAAAAAGCGACGCCACTAGTTTCGAGTTAGCCGTTCGCAGAAGGCGGTCCCGCACATTTTCGCTGTCCCCTAATCGCGCATGCGGCGCCGTCGAGACCCGCCCCATCGAGACCTGGAAACACCAACAGTTTCGCGGAAGCCTGCGAGGGAGTTCTCGTTTTGCATTGAGGGCCGTTCTGACTGTGCGGCGCCGGGGGCCCCGCCAAGGCAGTCGTTGAAGAATTCTTGATTGGCGGGAATTGGATTTCATTCACGCTCAAGTGGTGGGCGCGACTGGCGTGGTGTTCGGTCCCTGAGGCGGAATCCAGCCACGAGCATCGGGCTGTGTGGGGCCCTCTGTGGGGCCCACTGCGGGGCCGTGCCCTGCCGCACATTCCGACTTGAGGCCAGCGCGGGCCCGTAGAGGAGCGGACCGGCCAAGGGCGTGGACAAAGGGTGGACGGAGCCCTACAGGGCATGAAGGGAGCTTCAAGGGGTGTTTCCCTCGAGGAAGTCACCCTCGAAGGGCAAGTTAGAGCGATGGGTAGCGAGGCCCTCCTCGCAGGCAACGCGGGGCCCCGAACTGATAAGCTGGCCTGATCCACCTCCTCATCCACGTCGCGGCCAACTCCAAGCGCAAAGAAGACAGGAACCTGCTGCTGCGCATAAAAAAAGAGAACGCGCATGGAAAAATTTTTTTTTTTGCCCATCTTACCCCGTGAGGAGAGGATAATGTTTTGCGAGCCGCTCGTTTTCGGCATTCCCGAATTCCCGCCGACTCAAACCGAGAAGTCTCAAACCAGGGAAAACCAGGACTTGGTCCTACCGTGCGGCCAAAGCTCGGGGAACAGTTCCAGAGGGCGGGCCTGGATGCGGCGGGGCGCTAACTGTATTCCCTGGGCGGTATGCTAGCGCTCGCTTCGCGCTATCTGCGTCCCGCCACGCCACGCCACGACACGCTCGGGGGTGCTCGGTCCGTGCACAAAAAGCGAGTTGCCAGAGTGCCGGATATGCGTGCCCGCACGGCCCAGTTTGATTGTGTTTGTGTGTGTACGTGAGAGTGAGCGTTAGTGTGTGAGTGTTTGTGACAATGGACGCCGCTGCCACAGAGAACCTCTGCTAGAATGAATGGTGCACCTTCCCCTGACGGTGACCCGATCACTCGGATCGAATGAACTGGGTCGAAAACGAAACCCCTCCTCCCGGCTGTGATCGCCCACCGCTCGGTGGGTCACCCAATCTTCGTTTGGTCGCGTGTGGAGGTGTCGCGTCGCTGCGATGCACGTTGGATGGTAAATCCTCTGCGGAGTAGATTTGTCGCACTGGCTTTCTAGGCCGATAATCCTCTTGCAAAGGAGACTGGGCCTATAAGTAAAGGTAGCGGGCGACACTGCTGCCGCGAGGGAACGGCCGCGCGGCGCGCGCAGCGCCATCTCTCGGCGCGGCGGGGAATCCCTCACACCATAATACGCCGTTCGGCCGGTGACAGTCGCCTTGAGCTGGCGGGGTGGGCGCTGTCTCCCATGACTGCAGTGCTCCTGAAGGATCTGTAAGTCCTGAAGATCCTGACGGTATCCTGAAAGCCTCGAACCACCCTATCCCCGGGGGAAATAACAGCGGCTACGGTGAGCCCGAAACAATTTCCGTCACCGGTAACGTGTTACGCCAGGCCAGGCTCGCAGTGCAGGCCAAGTGACAACAAAGCACGACAGGCAAGCCACCGCGCACCGCTCTCTAGTTTGCCAAAATTAATTGAGGCGGAAAGTTACCGGGCGAGACCTGTTCGAGCCGAACCAAAACGGTGGACTAGCAGAGGGGAGAGGGCGGACCTGGAACACGCGCCGTCCCGCGCCGCCCGCCGCGCCGCCCCACCCCCCCACGCCCAGCCTCCCTCAATGTAATAACGCACATCTCCGGCCATTATTCGCAGTCGGGATAAGGGGCGTATGCACATCCCTGGGGACGCCTGCGCTGACGAGCGGGGCGGCTGAGCCGAGCCGCCTTAGCGGGTCCTGCTCGTGGAGCCGAGCCGGGGGCGTAGCGAGGAGTGCACTTTGGTGCTTCGGCCGCCCCGTTTTCTTCGCCCCCGCTGCTGTAGCCCTGCACCGAGTAAACAGCCTTTCCGTCTCCATCTCGCCGGGTTTGTCCTGGCTGGGTCGGGGCTGTCCACCCACGCTGTCCAACCCCTACCGGGACGCTGCCGGCAATATCCGAGCTGTCCGGCCGCCCCCGAGGTTGATCTGTGTGTTCTGCGGTGCTTGGCGGTGACGGAAGGATGCCTGTCACAGCGATCCCACACACACACAACAACTCTCTCTCTCTCTCTCTCTCTCTCTCTCTCTCTCTCTCTCTCTCTCTCTCTCTCTCTCTCTCTCTCTCTCTCTCTCTCTCTCACACACACACACGCCGCGCGCACAGACACGACACACTAGATCTCGGTATCCTGGTGCTGGTAACCCCTGGAAAATTGGGACGCGTCCTTGTTCGGCTCGGCCGGCCGAAAGGGGGTCTCGGTGACCTGCGGACACTGTCTGTGGAGTCGTTGAATAAAGGATAGGACTGAGGAAAAAAAGATACGCTGGCCTCAACTTGACTTTGCGGTGCGAGCGTCGCAACGCCCGCGACCCGATTCTTTTCAAGGGAGACACACTTGACCAACTCACCGAAAAAACCCACTGACCCAAAAACAGGAGGACAGGGGAAGTTGACGACGCACCAGTAAATCTTGCTGTGTGTGTGTTCCTTTTTCTGCTGTCAAGGCGGTGGTGACCACGAGACCAGAGGAAGAAACGCCTCCGCGAAAATGCAGATCTTGCGTCGTGCGCAGCTGTCTGCTGAAGGGGCCTTCTTACCCGCGCTCGTATTTCCGAGGGCCGAAAAAGGGAGCTCACGCTGAGATGAACACGCGGACAACGCGCACTCACACACACACACACACTCACTCAAACGAACACAAGGCGTCTGTCATCTCGTCCCTCCGGGACGTCCGTCACCTCAGGGATCGCGGTCCGTGACAGAGAGAGGCGGGCAAGGACAAAATGGAACGCGTCCAAGTTAGACGCGGCGAGATTTCTGCCACTTGCCGAAGATAGACAGCTTCCTCAGCGCCGGCGGCGAAATCGTTCAGCGCTCGGTTCCTGCAGGGCAGTGTCCTTATGCGAAGGTTCAAAGACCTTCTATAAATTTTAACTAGAATTTATAAATTTGAATTTCGGTGTGAAAACTTTAACTTTTTTTTTTGGAGCGATTTGGTCCTGAAACTGAGGGCCGGCGATGCGAGGCGGGCGGTGCTGGTCGCTGGGCGGGTCGCCGAATCTGCATTCAGCTGGACACACGGCCTGGGCCGCTCTGTCGCCCTCTTCGCCCGGATGGTCGGCTTCCCACTTCCCACAGCCGTACGTCTTCCGTCCAACGCACCGCCGCACCGAGCACCCAATCAGCACCACCCGGAGCCCCGAAAAGGGGCGGAAAGAGGCGGTATTCGAACCCAGCAACTTCCTGCAGCAGCGGACTCTGGCTTATTCCGATGCCCCCGTCAGAGCAATAAAGGTGGGCGACAAGGTCGTAACATTATGATTGGTGGCGGACGTGACAACAAACGATGCGTCTTTTTGCCAATGGCGCGTTCGGCGTTCAATCCTGCCGTCATTGTCGACCACGTCCCACCGGGCCGTGCGACAGCGGATAAGCGATAAGCGGACGGCCTCAGGGAGGAAGTATGGTCAAGAACGAGGCCCCCCCCCTTCCCTCTCACTCTCGCTCACCGCGTGGGCAGCTGGTAATGCTTGATGTGTGCCTCCGTGGCCCTCCGTCTTTCGCGTTCCTTTCTAACTTCATGCCGTAATTGAAAGATATTACCCGCAGGCCCGTCGTGACTGACGTGCGAGAGAGAGAGAGAGAGAGAGAGAGAGAGAGAGAGAGAGAGAGAGAGAGAGAGAGAGAGAGAGAGAGAGAGAGAGAGAGAGAGAGAGAGAGAGAGAGAGAGAGAGAGCAGCACGAGGCAAAGCAATGCCGCCCCACCCTGAGCGCACATATTCCGTCACAGTTCCAGTGTCATCTTGATTTTTATTTCGCGTCTCACAAGGCCGAACTAAGGCTCAGCAATGCGACGCAGCACCGCCAAACCGGTGCGCGCTAACAACTCGCCTTTTGTGCCTCAAGCAGCGCGTACCTGCTCCGCGCAGCCCGCGCAACGCGTCGCCAAACAAAGGGGCCCGCCCCACCCCACCCAACCCCGCCCCACCCCACCCAACCCCGCCCCACCCCACCCAACCCCGCCCCACCCCACCCCACCCGACCCCGCCCTACCTCGCCTGCCTTGCCATGAAAAAGGCCACGTTTCCGTCCCCACTTGTCCCAACGTGCTGGTGATTCAGGCGGCTGAAGGAAACGGTGACTCAATCGCGAAAATGGTCGCCGTGCTGCTCGGGACCAAGAAGGCTGAGGAGTGGAAGGCGTCCTCTGACAACACGCATTTTTTTGGGCGAGGCCGCGAGGGGGTTGGGTCAGGGGGAGTGGGTGCCAGTCGCCGCCAAAGCAGAGCACCTCGCCAAACCGCCCCCGGAGGGGAAATACGTCCTGCTTATTTGGAGTCGTCGGCACTGCGGACTCATTCCGAAGAATCGTCGCTCCGTCGCTCCGTCTCTGTCGCTCTCACGGGGCGTCCCGCGGGGGCGGTGGCGGGCTGGCGCCTCGGCATCGCTCGTCGTCAGCATCTCTTCCCCTCGGCCGCCGGCCGCCAAACGGAAGCCCCTCCGGCTGTCATGCATATTTTATCGGACAGGCGGTCCCCCCCGTCCACACGCGTGGCCCGTCGAAACTCGGTGAGCGAGGGTCGCCAGGTCATCTGTTGCGGCGGCGCCACTTTCGGCGAGCGAATCCGCTCTCGACTTGAAACTGGAGCTGGCCACGGGGATGTTGTCTGTAGTCCAGACGGCGAGGTGCTGCTTGTGGAGAGCCATCCTCTCAGCGTCTCTTCCCCCATCCCACCCCCAAGGCCGTCTGGCTGGACTGGGGGACTGGAAAGGTCGGCACTACGACCGCGGCAGATTGATGTCCGGCCGGCTGGAGTCTGGGAGGGAGGGAGGGGGGTGTCTCCGTAAGTAGATCGCCGGCCAGGACACACCGCCGGATAGACAGACCCCGAGCGCCTGCCGCGAGGATAGGCAACCCGCAACGTCAGAGTGCTCGCGCGTCAGGGGCCACCACCGCGAGGAAAAAATTCCATTCAAGCAACTTTGGGCTGCTGGAAACATATGATACTCATGTTGTCGTTTTCTTCTCGGCAGTAAACGCAAAAATGGGGCCGATTTTTGACTATGCGCATTGCAGACCCTCTTAGTGGAACAAAACTGGGGCCTTAGTTGATGAACTTGAGCCTCCAAAAACCACGATGGGGCCCCAGAGAGCAGAGCCAGCGCAGCCAACAGCTCAGGGGAAGAGGAACCCTTTTCAATCCACGCTGCGTAAGTCTGCGTCTGCGCCCCGAAGGGTCGCCCTGGGAGTCTCGACCTCCCAGTGGGAGACGCCCGGTGAGGTCCTGCCCTGCCGGAGTCGTTAATTAAGGCGGACGGTGAGTCAGCGTTCGGCGGGGCCGCGGGGACAGCAGCGGCGCGGCACGGGCACAGAGGTCTTGGCAGCGACGGACGCCTGATCCCTCGAAAGGCCCGCGGGGCTTTATGCTCGCACTGAAAAGGCTCACCCGGCCGGGGCGCGGACGGACGCATCATTGTCTCTCCAATTTCGGATTGCACTGCGCTGCAATCACTCGAGTGGCCCGCGATGCACCCTGCTGCACGCCTCGTAGAGTAGCGGGTCGGTACACACTCTTATTCACAAGAAAACACACACACACACACACACACACACACACACACATACGTACACACACTCGCGCGGGCAGCGAAGCAAGTGCACTCCCTCGCAAGAGTCAATAATACGCCGGCCTTTCGTCCCCTCGCCTCGTCCCCCGGCAGAGGCTTTACGTTTTTGTCGTATTGGAGTGCACACACACACACACACACACACACACACACACACACACAGACACAGGGCGCCAATATCCACATGGAGGAGTCTGCACTGAGCAGGGCGTGGCGAGACGTGGCGGGGCGCGGCGTGGCTTGGTGCTCTTCAAAGTAGTAGAACAACAAGAGACACGGACACGGCGCCCCCCATTACGGAACTCTGCCATTCTTTTTCAAACGCTGCCCGCCTTAACTCTTCCTGATTCCGCCCCGAGGCTGGGGGGCCGAGGCGAGGCGGGGCCTGGCAGGCAAGGCCGCTCTGGGCAACACTCCGGGCAATACTCCGGGCGACACTCCGGGCAACACTCCGGGCGGCGGTGGACGCGGTCCCGTGAGCATTGGACTTGGCGGGGCGCTGCCGCCCGGCTTACACGGTCAGCAGTTTGTTCGGCGTGTCTGCCCCAGCCCAGGCGAGCCCTCTCGCGCAGGTGCTAAGGGGGCCAGACAGGACCAACGACTCCGTGGCGTTGCGCGGAATCTCCTCATCGCGGCAGGCAGTCTTGTAGAAACTAAAATGAAAACAGACGCGTGAAAGTGGCTTCAGTTGTTGTTGATTCCCTCGGTAATGTTATGAGGACTTCGACCAAAAGTAAACACAACTAAAACCGATATTTTTGGTCGTTTTGACAAAACTTGTTGACCGTGGGGCGGCACTTTGCTGTGATCCGGGATTGACGATTCAAAGTCCGACAAAGCGCTCTGTTTCTTGTTGCTTCGGAGTTCGACGGCTGGAAGCCCTAGGCCGCGGCCGGTTGCTTTCGGCTACCCTGGAGCGAGGTGGCTGCCCCGGCCCCACGGCCCCACGGCCCCAGCCACGGCCACGGCCCTGCTGAGCTGACAAGGATAATTAGTTTTCCACCGCCTTGTGGAGGAACCCGACGCCAAGCGGGCGGACGTCATTGGCAAGGCAGGGCGCGGCGAACAGATTAAGGAAGGCCAAACCCGGCGGCGCCCCATTTTGACCCCCGCAAGCACCGTGCCTGTAGCGTGCCTGCAACCTGGAGCTATCCCCCTACAGCATATTAGACGCACCTACATTACACCGAAGAAAAAAAGACCAACTGATGTGACCCGACGCCTTTAACCCCGCGGCCAACACAGCTATGTGCCATTGATGCGTATCAGCTTGTAATGTCGGCCGCATTTTTTTCCCATCTTTTACGTACTTGTTGTAAGATTAGAGAAAATGATTTCCTCAAGGAAATCGGTCGTGGCGTCGTGCGGCGCGGCGTGTTGGAGGACGCACTACTTTCCCGCTGGAATTTCCCGCCTTCCATGAGGGCTCCCCGTTGGTTTGCCCGCCGGCCCTCCGATCTCACCACTTTACCCGTCCTCTGTTTGCCGGCGGGGTGGGGTGGGGCAGGGTGGGGTGGGGTGGGGCGGGGTGGGGTGGGGTGGGGTGGGGGGGGGGGGGGGGGGGCGGGGTGGGGTGGGGCGGGGTCGGTCGGGTTGGGGTGGGGCGGAGGCACGACAAGCTTTTACCTTGCCGAGGAGAAAAGTTGCTGGTCGCTTCGCCACCACCATGCTTCTCACCCGGGTGCGAAACCCGGCCCTCCGCTCCTCTGTCCGCCTGCCCGGCCCTCTTCTTTGATCTCGGGGCGGCGGCAGAAAACGCACACGGGCACTGGGGGCTCCACGCAGAGGGCGCTACCACCGCTCTCTGGACGGCAAGCGACGACGCGCGGTCAAAGCAAGCACTAAGGCAACATGGAAAAAAATGACACAGAGAGCAGAGATTTAAATTTAAATAATAATTTCCTGGTGTGCGAAATCCCGGCAGCGCAGAGCTGGGCATGATGAAGGTGTCCCAGCGGAGATTGGAGCCGAAATCAACGCCCGGAGCCACACGTCTCTAGTCGCGGTGGCAGCAGGCTGACTCCGAATGGTGCTTCTTCTCTCTCTCTCTCTCGCACTCGTGGGTCGGTCTGTAGAGGTGCGAGGGAGACAGAGTGACGGGGCCCTGTTCGGTATTGGACCAGCACGTTGGATCGCTACTCCGCCACCTGTGGCAGACATGCACACGTGTTGGGCAGCGGTTTCCCCCTTCTTCACAATAAAAATAAAAAAATAAATAGAAGTTCTTACAGAGGCTGAATAATGCAAATGGAAAGGAGGGTCGTAGAAAGAAAGAGCTGCAACAATAGCGCTGCGCGGCGGCTACGCGGAGAGCGCCTGTGGAACGCGGGATAGGCAGACCCGCCACACGCGGGAGGAGCGTGCTGCCAGTCCGCGGTATGCAGGGGCTCCCACTCCCGCATTCTGCCCGCGCCGGAAAAAGGGCACTGCCACGACGCAAAATCACATTTTTTTTTTAAAAAAAAAAGAAGAAAGAAAAAAAATTCAAGGGGGAGCCTACATTCCAAGCCTGTTTACATAATTCATGGACTGCAGCGTTACTTGACTGCGGGATTGCTTCGGTCCGCTGCCGGCGCTTCGCACCGACCCGCCGTGCGTCCAGGGCGAGCAGAATGAAAATTCATTTGACATTTTGGGTGTTCATATACTTCGTAAGCGACTATATACACAGGATATATTTAGAATATAATATTGAATTTTGAATTTTAGTTATCATGTGCATCTTTACCTGGTTACAATAAACAAAACTCCGAAAAAAATAAATGTTAACACTTAAACGGCCTGCGCGCGTCAGCTTCCCGCTCCTCGCTCCGCGCGCCGAAACTACAATCGACTTCTCTCGAATACACAGTGGCGTGGGTGAGATGGACGAGGCCACCCTGGCGTGGCCGGGCGAAGGCTTGTGAGGCCGGCCGTTCCAGCCTCTTCATCGTCCCGACCCTCGCCGTCTTATTTCTCGCCCGAAGCACCCCGCTACCCCCCCCCCCCCTCTCCGAGACAGAGACGGACACAGGCCACGGAATATAAACCGGAAACAAGTGCGGCTCTCGGCCGGAAATGGGGCCGTGTGTTTGAGGACGCACTTGGCGACAGCGCTGCCCGGGTCGCCCCAATCTCGTCCAGCTGCTGTTGTAGCGCGCTGCGCTGCGCGGCGACACAGTCGAGTCCCTCGAGGTGGAGCTATGGTGTCCGAGCAGATAGCGACGAGCACGCGCGCCAACTTGGCCCCTCCCTATCTGGCCTGTGCTAAACGTCCTTCACTTTAACTGCGTATTTCGGCGAATAATTTAACACGTTATCAACAATTTGTGGAAAGAGTTCCCCACAGTGCAGGGACGGCAACATAGTCGTGAGCGAATTGAGTTGTTGCTGCTTTGTTGCCGGTCATGAGAAAGGACAGGATCGTTCGAGGGATCGTTGCTGTGGTTTGGGCACGTTCAGCTGAACAAAGGGAACTTGTGGGAAACGTAAACAGAGTTTCATTCAGTGACGGCTGTTGTAATTGAGGCTTGCCTAGTGAAGCATCCAATTTTATTCATGCAACGATTTTCTTTCTTCGGTTACAGACAGACCACGTCGCATCGCAGAGGAAGGAGTCCGTCCAGATAACATCAGCGAGAGGAACACAAAGGCAGGACACCATCAAGCGATTGAAAAATAAGAAAAAAGTGCGGCCATTCAACGTAACGCGAATATTCTGTTTCCAGAATCTTTGAGCCACCATGCCTGTGGGAGGTCGCGTGTCGGGGAAGGTCGGCATCTACTCCAACGTCCGACGGAGTGAGTACTGGCGACTGGCTTCATTCGGTGCTTCATTCAGAGCTTCATTCAGCCATTGCCCTCCGCTGACCTTAGTTGAACACACTAATTGGAAACGTGAATTTGAACCCGCGGCTGTTGCCAGGTGGCCACCACAGCGGCATCAACGAGGAGATCATCTGGGTGAGCATCGGCATGGCGGTCACCATCGCGGTGCTCATCACCATCGCGCTGTGCTACATCGCGCGCGAGAAGTGGCGGCGCCACTGCGCCATCCGCAAGTCCAAATGAGAGTTGCTGGGGCGGTCCAAGCAGTCCGCCCCGAAGGCAGTGGCCACTGTGACCACGCCGTGCGGAGTGGGCACGGCCGAGTGCTACCCCGTGCTGGTCATCCCGCCGCCCGGCGCCAACCCCGCGCTGCCGGGCAACTTCCGGCGCGCCGGCCCCATGCCGAACCACGGCGCCGCAGCCGCCCCCGCCGCCGCCGCCGCCGCCGCCGCCCCTGCCGCCGTCGAGGCCGCCACCTGCAACTCCTCGACAGTGACCCCGCTCCGCGCGCCAGCCGGCGGGGCGCCGGCCGCCTTGCCCACCGCCGTGCCGTGCCACAAGACGCCGGTGAGGACGCCGGCCAGGACGCCGGCCAGGACGCCCGTCCGGACGCCCATCCGGACAGTGCACAACAGCGTGGCCGCCTGACAAGAGTGGAGCCCCGTGTACTCGCACGGGAGATTCTCGCCGCCCTAGACCGCGGCCACTCAGCCAGCACCGATTTATACTCCTTTCTTGCGCTGGTCATATGCATGGCGGAGGCCGAGGGGGAAACAAGTTCCCACATTCGTTGTACAAAATTTGAACATGATCCACATTCATGTGGCAAAAGCGCCTGTAAGTGGACAAAATGCGGCAAAATGTGTGGCAAATGCGCCAGATCTTGCACACTTTAGCACATTCCCACAATCCATTGTACACAAAATTTTTACAGTGGGCTGTGCGATTTCGTAGGGTCACGGTTCCCTCCGTCCTGTGTCCCTCCCGGAAAATGGTGATTTTCGTATTCCACTGATGCTCTGAAGCGGGGCCAGAACTGCGTTGTTCCAAAAGACTTGTCTCACAGTGACGTGACTGAGTCCCGGTAGCGGCCAGTGCCATGGACTCAACTGGGCCCAGTCACCGTGGCGTTAAGTAGAAACTGCATGTGATTTTTAGTGTACCCAATTAATTGTGTTATAGTTCCTGTCTATTCGTTCCTTGACTAGCCTTGACGAGGATAGAACATATAATCAAAATACGTGAGTGAGTCGTGGATACACCCTTCTTGATGTCATACCCCAGAACCAATAAGATTCAGCACCACTCTAGTGAAAATTGTTGTTGATTGCATCAACGCAGCATGTTACTGATCTCCAAATAAAGGATTTATCGTCTGTTAATTAGTTTAACGACAGTGGGGACCATGAATACAATAAAGAAATCCCACATTGTCTATCATCTTTTTCCTCTCGTTTTTCATCTAAGTATCGTCGATACTCCAGATGCCCGCCGATACTCCACGACGGAGGCAGGAACATCCCCGCCGCAGGGTGTATCGCTGCGCCCGGCCCAGCCAGCGTGTCGACACCCTCCCTGGGATCTACCCCCTGCGCCGCAACACAGCAAAGGAGTAGCGCCACGGCCTTCGCTGCCCCATAGCAAGGGGTAGCGCCGAGGCCTGCGTCGCAGGTTCCTCCCTGCACTCAAAAAAGTGCTTCGCAACTGCAAACAAAATGAAGGCATTGTATAATGGCTTCTCGTGACTCGCCCCTGGATTGTATTGTTCCCCTTCGATGTCGGCCTGGCCGGGCGCGTTGCCATGGCAACGGGTCGGTCGGGTTGTTACTTGGGTCGCGAAGGTCACGCAAAAGCGAGAGCGAGCTGCGGCATTATTCAGCAGTAGTCGTGCATAGTCCAGCCAGCCTCTCGGCCGGCTATTTCCAGCTGCCCCCCTCCCCCTTCCCCGCGGCCGTCCCCTCTGCCGTCATCGGCACGTCCGCCTCAATGGTCCTGTAGTGAAGCCATTCCAACAGATGACAGCACTGTGAAGCCGCGCGCCGGAGCGAGGGACGCCGGCTGAGCGCCAAGCTCTGCGTGTCAACTGTGTTGTGACGCACAGTCAGAAAAAAAAACTACGGTGGAAACAATAATTAATCGAAGGCAGATTCCCTTGGACAGCCTGATGAAACTTGAAGAACTCACCGGGTGTCGAACCCGGGCACCCTGGCGCCGGAGTGCGACGCCTCTGCGCTCACGGCCACGGTCGTTGTACGGTTCAACGGCTGGAGCGGAGTCTTGAAGCCTCTGGCTGTGACGCAACCGTAGCAGATCAAGCCTGGCTTCAAATACCCGCCGGTGTCCAGCCTTTTGAAAGCACCGCTTCAACATTTTCCCGCGCAGTGGACAGACTGCAGTGGCACCCACGAGGGCCGCCCCGCGAGGGCGAGGGAGAAAGAGAGCGCCCTTTGAGCGTGGAGTTAATAACGTCTTTGTGCCTCGGCGCGTGATTACACTGGCACGCCGCACGCGCCGCTCAAAGCGCTTCATTGGCCGAAGGGAGCGCTAGTTGCTAGTTCCACGGAGCGGCGTGAGGAGCGCGCGAAGCTCGAGTCTCGCGCACCGCGCCGCCGCCGCCACGCCACACAGGGGAAGTCGGGGGGGAAGTCGAGGGGGAAGTCACAGATTCCTCGCGTTCTTCATTTTGACGAAACCGCCAAACCACCCCGTGAAACCAAGTAGTGGGGTTGCATTCTGTGATCGCAACAGCGGCACAGAGAGAGAGAGAGAGAGAGAGAGAGAGAGAGAGAGAGAGAGAGAGAGAGAGAGAGAGAGAGAGAGAGAGAGAGAGAGAGAGAGAGAGAGAGAGAGAGAGAGAGAGAGAGAGAGAGACGGCAGGGAGCTTTCTTTGTTTCTCCAGCCGCGGAGGAATAAAGCGGGTGGATTTGGGAGTGCGTCCTGTGCATTCCGGTGGTCCATGCCCGGTCTGCCCCGATCCAGCGGCTCGGTCCGCCCCGCCTTGAGGGTGCTTGAGATATCCCCGCGGTATGCCGACAAGCACCACTGCTGGATTCCAAAGGCCTTTCACCTCGAAAAATAAATAAAATCCAAAGCCCGGCGTAATAGAAGAAAAAGTCGGAATTCTCATTAGAGTTAGTTGTCTGGGGCCCCATCGGGGTGGGCCACCAGGGTGGGCTGGGGTCGAAGGGGCCTCAGGGTGGCCAGCCTGCTGGGTCGGGAGGGCCGTGGTGGGCCGACTGGTGGGCCGACTGGTGGCCCAGAAGGACTGAGGATGCCCCACGCTGGCGCGGCCCTTGGAAGGTCAGGTGGTCGTTTGGTGGGAGGGGGCGGCGCGTGCGCCCTGCAGGCCTGCGGTGGCCCGCCTGGTGGGGCTCGGTGGGGTGCAGTGGTGGGGCGGTGGGGGTGGGGCGCCGTGCCGGCATGCGGGGCTCCGAGGGGCGGGGCCCGCAGACCTCGCAGAACGCATCCAAGCCTGGCCAAAGGGGCGTCGTCGGCCACCTTGCCTGCACTACGTGGTGTCCGCCGCGTGCCCGCCGTGCCGCGTGCTGCCGCGCGCGACCGCGTGACTGTGTGCGCGTGTGTGCGTGTGTGCGTGTCCCAGTGCTTGCCCTCCCCCTCCCGCCCCTGATTGGATAATTCGCCTTCACAGCCACCGGCGGCAGCGCCTTCAAAGCAGCCGGTGAGTGGTGGGAATTCCCCGCATCAGCGCCGCGACGGCCGGGGCTCCGCAGGCGAGTGGACGGGGCGACGCCGGCCAGGGCCGTCACCGCGCACAAAGGCAGCACCGCCACCCATCATCGCACGGCCATTTTTCACGCGATTGAGCCGTGCGGGAGGACCATGCGGGGCAGCGGGCCGAAAGAGTCGCTCCTTGTCGCTCCGTCTTCGTCGCGCTCAGGCGGCGCTCCGCGCGAGGGAGGCAGGGCGACGACGCGGCGACTCGCTGAGCAGGGCAGGGCCGGGCAGGGCCGGGCAGGGCCATCCGTCAGCCCTCCGGACCCGGGGGCTCAACCAATAACGACAACAACGCCGTCTCCACCCGGCCGTCCGGACCGTGAGGGCTGAGGGTCGCCTCCCCGTGGGGCCCCCGGCGGACAGGCGTCCCGGCCGTGATTAAAAATGGAGAGATAAAATAGTGAAAAATGAAGAGATAAAATAGTGAAAAATAAAGGGAGGCGGACAAAGGCGCTGATACGCGGCGTCGCTGAGGGCCGCCAGGACGGTCCCAGATTAGGCAGGGCCCCGTCGCCATCAGGGCGGGCAGACTCGTGGCGCAGTTGGTCCCGACGTAGTACAGCAGCGCGAATGTTGCGGGTTCGCCCCCCGACGACCGCTTGGGACGGAAAGAGGTCCCATTTTGCTCGTTTTGATTGAAACACTGTTTCGTTATCCCAGTCGCAGACCGTGGCCGGCCCGAAAACGCCCGAGAGGAAACGCGTGACCGGGAGTCTGGCGTCGCAAATCAAGAAAGACAGGGCGCCGTGTTTTCCTATTTCCTGGTCTCCAACAACAAGAGCATGACGGCTGCTTCCGGCGGGACGGAGCTTATGATTTGCTCCTCGTGGGCGGGGTGGAGCAGGGCGAGGGGGGGGGGGGCGGTCACCGGAAGTGCTATCGCTGTACGACGACGCAAATGACGACCGCACAAGTTGGCCGGAAACAGGTTCCCTATCTCGCTGCCCCCCGGATGGACCTCGCCCTTCCGCTGTCCGCGGCAGTGCACTGGAGTTAGCGTCTCAGATGAATAATGGCTGGAGCTGGAACCATCTGGCCGGAGGTAGACTTGCACCACTTGCTGCGCGGCGGTGAGTGCCGTACCAAACAAGTGACTTGCTTGGCGAGTGGAATCGTCAGGGTCCGTCAGTCACACAGGCGACCGAAGAAGGAAGCTGCGACTTAATATGCATGAGGGCCAGCGCGCCGTGCCGCGCCGCGGACTACATTAACAGTCTTAACAAGCTGCTCTGCCAGTGACAGCCCAGCGGGGCTGGGGAAAAAGTGGCGACATGTACAACGACGGTCGGAGCTTGCTGTGTTAGCCGGGCGATTGAGCGATCGGGACACTGACGGCTAATGGGGGGGCCAGCCCCAAACGGGGCCGGGCACAGAGAGAGAGAGAGAGAGAGAGAGAGAGAGAGAGAGAGAGAGAGAGAGAGAGAGAGAGAGAGAGAGAGAGAGAGAGAGAGAGAGAGAGAGAGAGAGAGAGAGAGAGAGAGAGAGAGAGAGAGAAAGACGAAAACGACTTTTTTAAATCGGCCGACAGGGCGGCAACAGAAATAAACAGCCGAGGACGGTCTGAATAAATGGAATGAGGGGCGAATGAATGCACGGCGCAGTGAATGGTGTCGCCGATGAAGGAGACGAAGGAGCTCGCCGCGCGTACCGTCTTCGTTTGGAAGTAGTTTCCCCTTCGCGCAATGGCTGCCATGCGGCGCGGGGACGAGGGTGACGGGGTGGGGGGCTGCCTCGCCTATCTGGGAACGTGATCAGGACCGGCAAAGTGTAACACTCAATCAAACGCGTCCATTCCAGGCGGGTTGAGCCGGGCTGGCTGTCTTGCTGGCGGAGGGACTGGCTGCTTTCGCACCTCCAAATTTAGACACTGAAAGGGCGTTGTGAGTGGAGACCAGAGAGAGGCCGCCGGTGAGGCGTGGCGGGGCGCGGGATTCGAGCCCCCCCCCCCCCCTCGCGACACAAACTGAAAAAGGAAAAAAAACGAAACAAAATGAACTGGAAGAGCGTTTCCTGAATTCTGTCGAGGTGCGGTTGAGAGACGGGTTTCTCGCTAGAACGCCCCGGCAGAGTGTCTCTCCGAATGGGCCTGGCCGGCCTGGCCCCAGGTCCAATCAATGCCGCAATGCTACGACGCAAGCTAGGTTATTGCAGGCTTTTCCAGGGAGGGTTCCGCTTGTCTTCTGCCTCGCTGGCAATCCGCGTCTGCTCTTGATGGAGCGGTTCGCCGACAGTGTGGTAGGAGGCTGCGGCTCGCCACCTCACCTGACGCGTCGCATTGCTTGCGAGGCGCTGGCAGTGGGACCGCCTGGCCGGCCACCCGAATCCCGGTTCAAGCACGCCTTGCAGCTCCACAACACAGGAAACAAAAATGTGCCTCCCACCAAAAAAAAAAAAAAAAAAAAAAAAAATGCACGCCAGGATTCGAACCCGTGCCCCCGAGGGGGAAGCAACTCAAAATTTTTGTGTACGTTTTACAAAATTTCTTGAAATTTTTGAAATTTTTCTAATTTTTAGAAATTTGTTAAATTTTTTTAAAATAGTAAATTTTTTCAAAAATTGCCAAAATGAAAGATTTTTTCAAAATTCCTTCAAATTACTCATTTTTTCACAATTTTACTATTATTTGAATGTGGGAAACGGTGTACCCAGGCGCTGGCGATCGTGTTTAACTATGAATAAATTTAAAAAAAAATGGAACTCTACACCCCCTCCCCAGTCTTAATGGGGAGGCCTCCTGCTTTACTTCGGTGTTCGGGATGGGAACCGGTGCTATCAGGTAACTGGGGTTAATCCCGTCGGCGACTTCGATATCGTGCGCCAGGGGACCCAGTAGGACCCGAGCCGCTCCCCACGGCTCATACACTGAAAATGTTACGGTCGGACACATGGCCAAATTATGGCGTGACAAAAAGTCACGCCAAAAATTGGCGTGACAGGAAATTCACGCCGAAAAATGGCATGACATGTGATTCACGCCGTCATGTGGCGTGAAAGGCAGTGCGTTTTACGAGAAAAGTCATGCCAAAAACCGGTATGACAGGAAATTCACGCCAAAAATTGGCGTGAATTTCTGAGTCACGCCGATTTTGGGCATGACTTTCTGTCATGCCGTTTTTTGGCGTGACCCTTTATTCACGCCCCTAAAACGGCACGAAGTCACGCCGATAGATTTTCAGTGTACATGGGCAGAGTAGAGTAAGGCAGAGACGATAGAGAGACAGAGAAAGATAGAAAGAGAGAAGGTCTAGTTTTGGGAGCTTTTGTTTGTGCAGGGTGGTCGGTACCCATAGTGGTACCCCGCGCCAAGCCACACTAATAGTTCGTGGGGCACCTCAATCACTTGGCGCCTGCCGGCCCGACCCCGCCTGCCGCACCGCAAGATGGCACCCTTCATCGCGTGGGTGGCACGCTGCGAATGGCACCATTCGCTCTCGAGGCCGCTACGCCGGCAGGCTAATCGGTCATTTAAAGTTTGGTAAAAATAATAAATAAAAAATGGAACCCTACGACCCTCTCCCTCCCGCAATGGGGTTCGAGCCGCCTGCTTAACTTCGGTGTTCGGATGGGAACCGGTGTATCCAGGCTTTAACTGCTACCGCATAGTTCAGCTTCTGTAGGACCGCTATTGCCTTCCACACATGAAGGACCGCCGATGAAGGCAGCCGGCGATCGTAGGGTTGAAGAGAGAGGACAGAGAGACAGAGAGTTAAAGAGAGAGACAGAGAGTAGTTTTGGGAGCTTTTGTTTGCGCAGGCTGGTCGGTACCCAAATGGTACACCCGCTGTCCGGCGCTCCCAGACCCGAACATGCAGTCAGTGGGCCAGCTTCAAAGGACTTATCAACTCCATCCGACGAATCGGAATGGACCCACTCGCGACCAATCTCGAGTGGCTGACTCGATCGGGGATCGAACCAGTGCCGAGGCCAATCCGCCGAAGCGGACTGCTTTTTAGACACCCGGGTGTAATGGCCTGGATTGAGCCTAGACCACTACACCACCCTGACTTGCACGTCTGCCGAGTGTTGGACGACGGGTTTGAGTCGCAGTGGGAGGAAGCCAGTCGAAAAATGAAAGGAATCTTTGGTATTCGATCCCCGGACCTTACGGTCGGGGATCGACGCCTCTCCACTCTCAGCCACCACGGCTCATGTATGATGCCGATCAAAGCGGGCCCTTGAGGTGACAATGAGCAGCGGTCAGAGAAAATAGTTGTGAAGTAATAAGATTTGAACCGCCGATCGTCACACCGGGAACGACGCGTCGACACATCCAGCCACCACGGCACATGATGGTGACTGCGCATTGCTGTGACTTTGAAGCACACGGGGAGGGCAGTAAATTGGTCATTTTTTTTTTCAAAAAATCCTCAAAATTTTTGACAAATTTTATAGGAATTTTTTAAATTGTTCTATAAATTTTTTTTAATTTTTCAATAAAATTTTTTAAATTTTTCAGCAATTTTTTTTTTTTATATTTTTCAATGAAATTTTTCAAATTTTTTGACATTTAAATTTTTGGTGTACATGTATTTGGCCAGTTGTTTCCCCCTCGCGTGCCCCTCACTCAACGTTTTCTTTCGGCCATCGCACTGGTCACACTGGTCCTCGTCTAGTCGTCCATATTCAGCACAGTCGGGTTCTCGTTTTGCACGTTTTCGCTCGTTCTCGCTCTATTGGTTCCATTTGATGTGACTTCAACATCGGCGCGGGCGGGGAATTGAGCGAGTGGGCGGAACAAAAAACACACGACGACACTCGGCGCGTCTATGGCGGTGCGCGTCCGCCCGCTCGGCGGCGCCAGCGATAAGATAAGGCTGTTGCGTGCCGAGATTCACGCGTGTCATGACGTCACGGGATACAGCGGCTCGGCACGGTCCACTTACATGATCGACGGGCTGTCGCGGACAGCCATTAGCCATTCTTGGACGCAACAACAACAACTACAACAGTAACAACAACAAAAGCCCGCGCGAAGATCGACTGAAGCGCGCAATAATGACGTTCCCGAATGGCCATTGTTGCCTCGGGGAGCCACTGTATACCGGCAGCCGCTGCACCGAGCGCAGCCGCCGCGCTCACCGCCCAGTCCATCAGGGTATCGGGGCCGCGACGGCGCCGAGTCTAATTAGTTTGTCTAACGCCAACTAGACCGCCAACTGGACTCGCGGCTTTGACTCCCAGTGGGTCGTCGCCGGGTGGTTCGTTACACTACACTACCGCTGGCACACGCTGTATCGGGAGCACCGTCTGTCAGGCGAGTGATTCGAATCGGGACGAGTCGGGATATGGCGACGAGTTTCGCCGAGGAGTGGTGGGGGGGGGGGAGGGAGGGGGGGGAATTTGTCCCCTCATCCCGCATTCCGGCTGCACCACGTGCAGGGAGTGCAGCGTCGTGCGCGGCGGAGAGGGGCCGGTCGTATTCGAACCTGCGCCGCTGCCGTCTTCGTCTCGCATTCAACGCACGGCCGCGCTCACGTCCGCAGGTTCTCCCCACCCCCGGCCCCACTGTGCCTGGGTCGTGCCCCACTTGTCGAGCGAACGGCGTCGCGGCGCGCGCCGCGGGGCTTAAACAACTGTTTGGCGGGCGTCGTCGTCATCGAGGTCCTTGTGCCATCGGAGGGATGCCTGCACCGCAATGCAGCGCCAATCCACCAAGCCTGCCGTCGTCCACCACTTCCGGTCTTCAGGTTCACCGACATTTCTAATCAGCTTTCCGCTCCCACACGTTTTTCCTCGGACAGATAGCGTTTGGAGTCGGTAAGAGGCTTAACGTTACATGTTGGCACGTCAAGACCGTCATCGCCGCGCCCCTCACGGGGCCAACGCGAGGCCCCGCTCTTTGCTTATTTACGAGTGTGGCTCTGTCGACTGAATCCGAGCTGAAGTTCTCTCTCAGGAGTGACGTGGGGGCGGTTCCTGTGCCCGGAGAGCCACCCCCATGAGCTCTGGAGAGGGAGGGAGAGAGAGAGAGAGAGAGAGAGAGAGAGAGAGAGAGAGAGAGAGAGAGAGAGAGAGAGAGAGAGAGAGAGAGAGAGAGAGAGAGAGAGAGAGAGAGAGAGAGAGGGAGAGGGAGGGAGGGAGAGAGAGGGAGAGAGACAGAAAGAGGAGGAGAAAGAGACAGAGAGAGAATGTTGGTAAGAGTGTATGTGTGTCCCACCGTGACGACCTAACTTTGTCCCCGCTCGATCCGCCGAGATACGACACAGCCCTGCGGTCTGCCGGTTTTCTACCCGTTAAACAACAACAGGCGCAGGTCTCGTCCTCCTGTGACCATGTAACGCCGCACCCTCCCTCTTGGGGGAAAGAGCGTGGTACCTTGTTGCGCGTCCACCAGGACCACGGCCATCGGGGCCAGCGACCACGGCTATATGCACCGAGCCGCACCGACCCGGAGTGGCTGCCGGAAGGCCGCCAGGGCTGTCAGTCAAGGCCGCCAGGGCTCTCAGTCAAGGCCGTTAGGGCTGTCAGTCACGGCCGCCGGGGCTGTCAGTCAAGGCCGCCAGAGCTGTCGGTCAAGGCCGCCAGGGCTGTCAGTCAAGGCCGCGTGCATGCTGGATGTGCTGGATGGTGTGGTGCCGGGATGCCGGGCCCGGTGGTGGGGCGGGGTGGGGCGGGGTGGGGCCACTGGTTTTGAGGTTTGCTTGTTCAAGGACTGGGCCGGGCGAAGGGGGGAGGGGGGATTCCCTATGCATTGCAAATTGGCAGGGCTGGGCTGCATCGCGTCCTGACTCGCACGCAACACGCCGCGCAGTACAGTATCGTCAGAAACAACTGGCGCTGATTGATTCCGTTTTATTTTTCCGCCCGAGAGACGCGCTGGCCAAACGCGCGCTTCGCTTTCCAGACAGCCTTCTGCCCTCCAGCCAGCTGGAGGCCGACACGCCACGATTTGATTATAATTCCTGACGTTTTGTACACACAAAGTGGGAAACCGCTCGAGCAGACGTCGGGTAAATGCCTATTAAACTTTTCGCCCCGCTCCCCGCGCTCGCCGCGGTGTCGGGGTTTTTGTTGTCAAACACTGAGGATGGGGGTAAAAAAAGGATGGACATAAAAAAAAATACAGGAGCAAAACAGCAAGAAAAAGAAAGTCTGGTAAAAGTTTTCTTCTATGAGAACCTGATGCAAAACGAGTTTTCCCTCGAGTTTTCCTCTGTGCGGGGCTCGAGGGCTCAGTCACATGATTTCGGGTGGTGCGGTGGTACGTGTCGGAGGCTGGGTGTCTCGGCGCCCGGAATGCAAAGGCGTTCTTGTCTGTGCGACGCCGCCAGCCATAGACCGCAGAGAGGCGCAGCGCAGCGGCTAGCCGTCCCCGCCGGGGGTGCGGGCGGCGGGCAGGCAGGCATAGAACACGCATACAGAGTAAACACAAACAGGAAGCGTCGTCCCCGTGATATGAGACGGCGGCAAGCCGGCGGGCTCGCGTCCCGCAGTGGTCCCCCTGGAACCCGCTCCTGGAGTCCTGGAACCTGGACGCTTCTTGCAGGGTCCCGCAGGACAGGATCGCATCGCGTCAACAAAGCGGCCCGGGCGCGGCGACCGGGACGGTCGCCTTTTTGCAGCGGCAGGCCAGGATTACCCCACGTCGCCGTATCGCATTATCGCGAGAAATGATTCAAAGGCCGCCCCGCCACGCCCCGCCACGCCCCGCCACGCCCCACCACGCCCCGCCCCACTCGCCTGCTGCTTTCAGATGCAGATGCCATGCCAGCGAAGCAGGGGCGGGCGGAGCGAGGTGGTAAATTGGCAAAGATGAGCCGGCTGTGCCGTCGTCCTGCTGGTCGGCATGCAACGCACTGACGCCTCATCGACCCGAGCGCCCGGCGTCGCTCTCCCACGAACCTTATCTTTCATGACGAAAACTACCTGATTATTAAGGGATATTCCAGGCAACATCCTGCCTCTATAAATAATTTTTTTGGTCATTTTTTTCTTTTTTTGAGAGTTGAAAAAGCTGTTTTTGCTCCGAACCCTCTCGCTTTACGTCACCATGAGAAAACGTGTCCCCGTCAGGAAACGAAGGAAACGAGGGATCTGGCTGTGACAATTTGCAGGAGTGCTTGCTGGACTCCATCACATCACGGCCTGACGGTGAGCCTGACGGTAAGCCTGACGGCCACCTGGTGGCCGGGTGTGCCGGGGCGTGGCGCTCGCGCCTAGGAAGGGGCAAACGCCCGCCGACACCGAGACCCCCGCGATCCACAGTGGGTCAGAAGACCGTTGAGGCGGCCGAAATCCCGGACACGTTGTGAGCTCCAGAGTCGCTAAATGGGACTCGAATCGAACGTGTGACTCCACCAATGGATTCCTCGTTGGGAGAGCAATCCATCGGCGGGGTCACACGTGCGATTCAAGTCCCATTTAGCGACTCTGGAGCTCGAAACGCGTCTAGAATTTGGGCCGCCTCAACGGTCTTCTGACCCACTGTGCGACCCTCAAATGATGACTAATGTCGGCCAAGGCGCCGCCGCCCCGCCCTCCTCAACCCCCTTCAGAGCATGGCCGTGGATATCAGCCCAGTGGTCCCGGCCCCACGCCCTCCAACACGGCGCCGAGTTCGTGTCGGCCGGACGGACGGTCGGCGTGCGCCCCCACCGAGTCCATCGCCATCGCTCCCGCCTACACCTACCTCCGGGCCGGGCAGGCAAGAAAATGGCGAAAGGGCGAAAGAAAGCACTTACTTATTAAGGTCGATCCATCACTGACACGGCCATCTAATCCGCCGCGCCCCCCCGGGCCCCGCCATCTCCGTCCCGGCTCCGCGCGGACCCTGGTCAACCCGCTGTCGCGTATGCACGGCCCATTTATTATTAACCTAATCCGCCGAATCATCGTTATTTTCCGCGAGGTCGACTCGATAGCGACGCGAAGCAGGATTACGCGGTCGATACATCGAACTGCGTTTCAGACGGTTCTTGGTACAATGACACGCGGTATCGCGCCGGGGGTGGCAAGGGCGGGGTGGCAAGGGCGGGGTGGCAAGGGCGGGGTGGCGAGGGCGGGGTGGCAAGGGCGGGGTGGCAAGGGCGGGGTGGCAAGGGCGGGGTGGCAAGGGCGGGGCGGACGCGGGCCAGCGCATCGAACGCAAAATGCTTATCGGCGGCCGCTATAACAACAGCTGCTCTACGCCAAGGACGCCACCGTTGACGATGTATTTGTCCAACACCAGAGGCTGTGAACAGGAGCTCAGAGAGCTGATGGTCCTGAATGGGAGGCCCCGAGGCCCGGCGGCGACAGCAGCGCTGGTGACGGACGTGTTAGCCGGGATGATGACGTCGTTGACGGCCATCTGGCAGCCTAGCGGAATACTCTGGGATCGAAACCCAGTGTGGCCTAGGGGGAGATAAAAATCATTGGATGGGATCACGAATATTTCTTTTCTCCGTGAATGCCCTCGCACAGCCGCAGGCAGCGGGGTTATCATCGTCATCATAACCATCAACATCATCATAACCATCACCATGACCGTGATGATGGGGGCGCCACCTTCCCCCAGCGGCCGGTTCATCGTCGTGTAATCTCATCAAGTTGAGAACGAGTGTGCGACCTGGTTCGAGACTTGGCCGGGCCGACAAAGACGGGGATAATTTTACGGATCCGGGTCGTTGTCAGGACGTGTCCTTGGCACCCTTCTTCTTCGTCACCGTCAAGTCGAGCCAGCTCATCAGGCGGCATCAGGCGGTGGACAATGGCGTCCCGGACTTACGCCGCCTCACGCCGCCTCACAGTGGACCAGACGCAGCATCAGCAAACAGAGTGGCGGTGCTGCCTACCCGTCAGGCGCGCGGCCTGTCCCTTGCAACCCTCGGTGTGTCATTCCGTCCGTCCGTCCGTCCGTCCGTCCGTCCGTCTGTCGCTGTCCGTCCGTCTGCAGCGAGCAACAAACGGTCGGGCTGTTGCTCGGAAGGGCCCTCTTGAATGGGCTCGGTGATGAAAGGAAACTAGAAGTGACGCCTCGGATAAGGACCTCCAGCAACATGGAACGAGCGCAAAGGAAGTTGAAGGATGCAAAAAAGAGACCGGAGCGTCGGTCCTCGGGCTGTGCTCGACGTGTTACGTGGTACCTGCACGACGCCGAGCGACTCGCGCCCCGCGGCCGAGCGCGCGCCAGTCCGCGGTGCTGCGGTAATGGATCCCTTTACGCCAGGGTATGCAGGCAAAAGGGTAGAAAACCAAAAAGAGACAAAGGAAAGAAAGTGGCGGAAAAGGGCCGCGGGGAGGGAAGGGCACAGTCGAGGAGCGCAGAAGAAAAATGATAGATGGACAGCGATATCCCGTGCCAGCGCGTTCTTCTTCTGCCGCCTCCTCTTCTCCTCCCTCTTCTGCGCCGGGCAGGCAGGCAGGCAGACGACGGCGTGGTCTCCAGTTGCCTGGCACTGCAGACCCCACACAGCGTCTGCAGACACTGCTTTCGTTGTTCGAAGATTCCAATAAAATTGAAAAAAAATATTGGAACATGTTGGAAATTTTGAAGATTTCTTGTATAAAAATATATAAAAATGCATTTTTACTGCCCAGTCCAGTGTGGTTCAAAGCCACAGCAATGCGCAGTAACCATCATGTGCCGTAGTGGCGGGAGGTGTCGACGCGTCCGTTTCCCGGTATGAGGATCGGCGGTTCAAATCTTATTACATCGCCACTTTTTTCTCTGACCGCTGATCATTGTCGCGTGCCGTTTCAATCGACTGCAGACATGAGCCGTGGTGGCTGAGGGCGATAAGGCGTCCGATCCTGACCTTAAGATCCGGGGATCGAATCCCCAAATTTCCTTTCATTTTTCGAGTGGCTTCCTCCCACTGCGACTCAAACCCGTCGTCCAACACTCGGCAGCCCAGCCCGCCCCGTGTGACCGCAGGTAATTCTCAAGTTTAGGTCCTCGCCCGGCGTCCCCTTTTTGTGCGCTGCTCCGCCGTGTTTGAACCGGTGGCGCCGGTCTACTAAAGGTTGCGTAGGGCTAGCTGGCTGGCTGGCTGGCTGTTCGGTTGGGGTGTGCGAGTGGTAAACACGCTGCCTTCCCGTCTCTAGGAGGGGGGGGGCGGTCATCGAACACGCCTCGCATTGTGGCTGTTTGCTCACTAGATCAACGCGCCTTCCGCCGTCTAATGAAGTCTGAAGGAACGCGGCCACCGTCCTAGTTTTCCCGGCGCTTCACGCCGTAACCCCCCCCCCCTCTCCGAACGGCGCCGATGAAAGAGCGTGGGCCGGTTTGGCGCCACAACTTGGCAGACTTACTCCGCCGTTTACGGCTTGGTGCGCGGGCGGCCGCGGAGGGCGCGGAGGACGCCGACGTCGTTGTTTGGGGGCTCCGCTGGCGCCGCGACGCCCC
The DNA here is from genome assembly GCA_030522485.1 of Stenchaetothrips biformis. Taxonomy (NCBI): domain Eukaryota; kingdom Metazoa; phylum Arthropoda; class Insecta; order Thysanoptera; family Thripidae; genus Stenchaetothrips; species Stenchaetothrips biformis. The sequence continues at coordinate 3,639,089 of CM060090.1, forward strand.
CACCCCTCCCCCACTCTCGCCATGCCTGTCGACGCGTGGCCGCGCCGAGAAGGGGCGTCGCCGACCTCCTTTTGTAAACAAACACCGTCGCCGCTGAGTGTCCGTCCGCCCAGGGTACTTGGAGGCCCCCGCGGCAGACGCGTTGGCCGTGGGAACGACTTCGCCGTTGCGTTGGTTCGCGGAGCAAGATCGAGGACCGCCGCCCCCCTCGCCCGCGTCACCACACCAACTGATACGCCGTCGCAGTGTTTACTTTGGCGCGTCGGGCTGCTATGGCGCGGGGTTAATTTAACAGCGCCGGCCATCTATCCTTCCCTTCAGCTGGCGCGCTGGGCCGCCTCCGTTTTTTTCAAGTTGCTATTAAAATGCGCTCCGTCTCTCTCCCCCGCAGTTTCACTGGCGAGCGGCCAGTGGGGCAGGCGCGGGTGGGCCCCATCCCATCCCTGCCCGGAGCGGCCGCGTGGCTAGTGTTACCGTAGCGGTGCCCGCGCCGCCTTGGCTGTGGCCCGCATAGAGGGGGGTAATGGCTGAGAGGGGGAAAGTCAACAATGTTCGTCCCCCCCCCCCGCTCCTGTTCCCGTAGGGTGGCGACCACTGCTGCCCGGAGAGCGCGCCGTCGACGCGTTGGCCGTTGCATGGAGCAGAGCTTAGCTATGCGAGGAGGCAGTCGGGACCGAGGCTCTAGCTTTCCTTTCTGGATGGGGGGCGGGGGATGTGTTACCCAACTCAAATTCGCGAGGGACTTGAGTCAGTATCGTTGGCAAACTAACGCCATCCAGTCTGTTTGATCAGCCCAAGGTGTCTCTGAATGGCAGGCTGGCACCGCGCGTTCCGCTACCATATCTCACAAAGCCCGGCGGAACGATGCTGCAAAGCCTTTCTCTTCGTATTCCCCCCTCCCCCCCTTTCCTCACACACGCCCAACAGGCATTGCGTCTACCAGGGTCATTTTTGGCGCTTAAACAGAGCCGCGTTCCTCGGGGGGCTCCATTCCGGGTGGAGCTGGCTCTGGCCCCATTCCAGGTGGATGTGTCGGATGCACGTGGACGCGCAGGCCGGGCTGGCATCAGTTATATCTGGAGAGGGGTGGGGGGGGGAGTCGGTGGCACGCGTCGCTGCCTCGCGGCGAGCCGTGCCCTCTAGCCTCGCGGCGAGCCATGCCCTCAAGCCTCGCGGCGAGCCGTGCCCTCTAGCCGCGCGTCCACGGCCTGTTTGTTTCTCCATTGCTCTAAAAATAAATTGATAAAGTTGGCGCGTCTCCCGCGGCCAGTCCCATGGCCGTAGTGCCTTATCCCATTTTTCCCTCTCTTCGACTTCAATAAAGGATGAGGCTTTTTACGACGGCTGCGCCCATTGGCTGAACCGGGTGCCCTGAGTATGCCGCGCTGGCGGCGTGCGCGTGCGTGCGTCGGTGTGCGCGTGTGTGCGTCGCCCTCCGCTAACCTACTGCGCCACTCCGGAGTTCGCAAGAGCGGTTTAGCGTTGGCTGTGAGAGTCGCATAAAGAATTTAAAAAAGAAAAAAAAAACCGGGGTATTCTTCGCCTGGCCCCAAACTTTATCAATGGACCCCCTCCCTCCCTTTCAACCACGGTGGCTCGTCATAAATGCGCTTTTCAAATGAGTGGCGTCCCGTGCACCGGATCCAAAGAACTGCTTTTAAAATGAATTAAATCGTCGTGGGGATTTGAACGCCAGACCTGTTCTGAGCAAGGGGCTACCGCTCGGGCTACCGCGACTCTCACTGCGCCCCCCTCGTCCGGGGCGGTCACGACACTGTGATACCATCACGACCTCCTCTCGGCCTTGCTTCCTCTCGGGGCAATTCCTGCACCGTAATTTATCATCCTCACGAAAAAATAATATTTCGCCAAGCAGTGTCGAGGCGTTGGGCCTTTTCATCGGAGTGGGTGGCACCATCACCGCCAGGGTCGGCCAGCAGACACGATTACTCGCGTACGTCCCCTTGCGACGTGCCGTGCCGAGGCCCCTCCAGCCGTGCAGGCGTGCAGGCCGCAAAAAAAAAAAGGAGCCGCAAAAAAAAACCAAAAAAAGAATCACCACACACCTTTCCTTTTCCTCCCCCACAATCAAGCCATCGATCTGGGCACCGCCACGGATCCCCCGCCGCCCGCCTTCTTTCCCTTACGGCATGCTCGTCCCATACCGCGGTAGTGCGCCTTACCCGGCCGTGACCTATCACCCCACCCCCACCTCCACCACCCCGACCCCACCCCCACCCCCACCCCCACCCCGCCCTCCGGGGCGGGAGGCATCTGGCGCCGTCCCCGCGTGTCGTCCGCAACCCGCCCATGCCTGGCCTTCCCGCCTGGCCTGGGCCGATGCCCGGGGCGCCCACTTCTGGGCCTAAATATTGTTATGGCTCGGCCGGCCCGCCGGGCAGACGCCACCGCCCTCGCCACCCAACCGCGCAAATTCACTTTGGGCGTGGCGATGGCATTGATGGCGTGGGCGGCGGCGGCGGCGGCGACGCGGGCAGCTGCGTGACGTCGTCGTGAGAGAGCCGTCGGCGGCCGCAGCCGATGAGCGAGGCCGCTGCCGTCTCAGTCACGGGACGCCCCACTGACAGAGACACAGCGACGCAACGACTCGTTGGGGTTGTTGCTGGCCGCGGAGGCAGGTTTACGAGCGTCGCGTCGTCGAGCAGAGCCTCCCTCGGCGAGGCCGCGAAGTCAGGAGTGACGGCCGGCGGACGGCCGCTCCGACCCGCGAAAACGAAAAACGACCGGAAAAATCATCGGGGGAATCGGCGCGTTCGATTGGCCCGGAGTGGCTTCCGGGGACAAGGAATCAACCAGCCGGAATCGTAATGGCTCCCCGGGGCCGGCGGGCTGGCTGTCAGTGAGGTGCTCAGGATGGCCGCCGACAGCGGACCCCCCCACTCCAGGCGATGCGGCCCGCTGGCGCAGCGTAGCGCAGCGCAGTGATCTACCGATGTTTTCGCCGTGAAGCCCGCCGCTGCTCAGACGGAGCGAGCGGGCCGTTTCCGTCGTAAGGACCCGCTCCAAGACTTTTCAAGGAAAGCTCTCTCCCGGCGGGACGGCTGGTCGCCGCCCAGGGACCAAGCAGGGCAGTCGTCGGGCCCCACCCTGCGAAATGCACCGTCAGCCAGCGCAGCCCGGCGCGGAGGCGAAGGGGCGTGTTATTTTGGCCGCGCTGCCGCGTTTCCAGCAATCCGGGACATTGCTGCCCCAGTCCGTCCACCCAAACCAAACCTCCCACCTCAGCTCTATATCGAGACGCCGGCAAATCACGATCGATTTCTCATACCACGAAATACCCTTGCCGTCCTCACCCCCTCGCACCGAGTTGCCCGGCACGTCCTCCAGCCGCTCGTGTCGGAGGTGGGGCCGGCCAGGCCCGGCCTGCAGAGCGACTGCATCGTTGTTGGGCGGCATGCGCTCGGCGTCACGGCGTCGTCCGTCACGGCGGAAACGGAATGTGGGATGAGATTGTGTTCGTTTCCGTCGTCCCCGCCGCGCGTCACGCCCCACGGCGGCTGTAACGAACTTGGCCCAAGATGACTGTGACGTCACACCGGGTCTGGGGGGCGGGCTAACTTGATTTGCCAGGCAACCGCATTCCAGCCACATTCTCCAAGGACCGGGCGACCTTGACGGCCACCGGGAGGCCCTGGCTGCCTGCCGGGACATCGGGCGGATCTCTGCTGGTCGATACCGGCCGCGGGGGAGCACGCCGAGGGGTGTTTTCTTTTAACCGAAATTGCACCAGCATCAAAGGCCTACGCGCAACGCACACAGTCACTCCGGCCAACTCGCGGAGCACACGGACGAACGCCGCGGTGTCTTCCGGGCTGCTTCTTGAGAGAGTGGCTGCAGAGCGAGCCGGCCATTAGCGAAGCAGTCGAGGCAGTCCAGCCCGTCGGCCGCGCTGCGCTGACGTCCAGGCTTTTTATCGAATTGGCACAAGCAGGGTCACGGCTTCATCCTTAATGCGGGGCTAAGCCTCACTGGAGGGGCCTCCCGGGCCGCGCCTCGCCCTGCCCTTGTGTCCGGTTTGGGCGGCCCGGCGGCGGGCAGGGCATGCTTCTCACCCTCTCACCCCACCACTCCAGCCGCTCCCTGCCCTCGCCCCGGATTCCCCGACCCTGTGTACCTGGCCGGGCTGAGGCCTATGCTGAACATCCGGGATTACGGGGACCGCCTGCTGAGCCGCTCCGCCGGGACAACGCGGGGCGCGCAAACCAATTGGCTTAAGCCCCCCGCGAGCTTCTCGTGCACTTTGCCGTAGTTGCATCGCATCTCCCTTTCGTGTCCACCTCCATCTGCATAGGAAGCGGCGCGGCCGACGGGGAGCCTTCAATCATCGCGCTCGGAAGGCTCGCTCGATCCTCGGGGCCCGAAGCGTAGTAAGCCCGCTTTTTAGTCGAATATTGAGCCCCTATCTGTCATGTCAGTGTGAGTGTGTGTGTGTCCATTTTCTTTCTGGCGAGCGAGAGAGACGGAGAGAAAGCGAAGCTCCGATAGAGACGCAGGAAGGGGGGGCACTGGTGTGCGTTGCGAGGTTTCCCTGCTGCTGCCTGAGGGGACCGTTCCTCCGCTCTCTGCCTCTCTCTACGGGGCGTTCCGTGCAAGAGAGACAGAACCGGTGCTTCGGAATCTGCCGGCAGAGGACACCCCCGCTCTCCGCGGCGGGCCACGCTGCCGCAGGTGCTATCAAAGGGGCGGCAGGACCCACCTGTGCCGTGCCCACTGTGCTGCGGCCTGGGGCGTGGGGGCGTGGGGGCGTGGGGGCTCCGAATGCGGGGCGTGGCGCGATCGCAACACGGAGAGGTCCGCCTGCAGTCATGGACGTTCGCAGAGTTTTCATTACTCCGCCGCCAGCCCGTTTGAAAAAACGAGTCGCCGCTTGGCAGGCCTGCGCTGGCCGCCCTGGGGCACCTCGGGGCGGGGCGCCCCCGGAGGGCCCCGTCTGGGCGCACTCCCTGTCTCGTGGAGGCCCTCCGAAGGACTGCACAGCTCCTTTCCAAAACAGCCATCATGGCGGCAGCCCGGCTGGCAGCGACTCCCTTGGCGCCAAAATTAAACTCATTGGCGCAACTTAGTTTCGAGCGTGCATTCGGTTTTAGGGCCGCGCGCCCTAAACATCCCTCGACTCGCCAGTGTCCCCGGCCCTTCACTGCCGTCCGCGGCCGTCGCTGCAGTGCCGGGTAAATGTTATGCCAGTGAAGGAGCAGAGCGCCCGCAGCGGCCGGGGTGGGCCACCCGCCGCCCGCCGGTGGGAGCGCGCTGCCTACGCCGCCGTCCGCAGGGGCTCCCCTCGCTCCCACGGCGGGGCCTCCATCTCCACGGCCGGGGTGGGCCACCCGCCGCCCGCCGGTGGGAGCGCGCTGCCTACGCCGCCGTCCGCAGGGGCTCCCCTCGCTCCCACGGCGGGGCCTCCATCTCCACGGCCGGGGCGGGCCACCCGCCGCCCGCCGGTGGGAGCGCGCTGCCTACGCCGCCGTCCGCAGGGGCTCCCCTCGCTCCCACGGCGGGGCCTCCATCTCCACGGCCGGGGTGGGCCACCCGCCGCCCGCCGGTGGGAGCGCGCTGCCTACGCCGCCGTCCGCAGGGGCTCCCCTCGCTCCCACGGCGGGGCCTCCATCTCCATGGCTCGGCTGCCACACCCACAGGCCCACCACGTGCAGGCTCCCCTTGTGAAGTGGGTCCTCGACATTCCCCCCAAAAAAATAATTATTGAAAAAAAAAAAAAAAAAAAAAAAAAAACAACACGAAAAAAAAAACTCCGATCTTTGGCAAATCCCAAGACTTCCGGCGTTCTGTTTTGAATGAGGTTTCGGCAGGTATAGGGTAGCACAAAAAAATCTTTCTGAGAAACGGAGAAATTCCCGATTTTTTGACTTATTTTAACAGAGTGACAGTGAAGCCGCAGCTCAAAAATAGCAACATAACTGCGTGACGGGCAATCGATGGCCAGCGAGGCTCGGACAGGCCTCCGCCGCACAGTGGGACTCGCCGAGGCGCACGCAGCACGCACGGCCGCGCTAACCTGGCCAGCGACGGGGGTCGTTTGGACTCGAAGGGCTCAATGCAAATCCTTGCCGTGCCATGCTCGGCGTCCTCGTGAAAAAAAAGAGAAAATACAACAGCAACCAACCTAATTGCAAAACAAAAGCCTTATTACACACAAGGCTCTCCAAGACGGCAAAAATATGTAACTTGTAAGGCTCGGATAATAAATAAAATAGAAAATTGACGCCTATAGGCGCACGCCAGGGGAAACAGCAAAGCACACGCCGCTGCCTCCGAATTATCGCGGCCACCTCCGTAATTTTGATTGGAGACACCCCCCTCCCCCTCCTTCCCCCGGTGCTGTTCCGCCTAATCTCTAAAAGGCTCATCAGGCCGTGTCTGTAATTGGCCGCGCCACTAATGGACTGCCCCTACTCCTCCCATTTCTATTACCGCACTTCGATACCTCGAAATCCATTATCCGAAATCCATCTCCCACGCCCGTTTCAAAAGTCAAATCCCAAGGCCTACCTCGAAGGAAGTCCCGCCCACTCTACAAGGCTTGCAGAAAAGTGTCTCGTATCACGGGAGAAAAACGGCTCAAGAAATACGAACGTCGTTTTCTTTGAATTATGGAGGTTTTTCTTTTGTATGTCACTGTGAATGGCTAGCATTGTGTTTCGTATTATGCTCGTGACGAAGTTCACTAAGATTGCAGCGGGACGAGCGAGTCCTGCGTGGCAGGACACGCCGCCGGGACTCAGTCGCCGCGTCTTCCCGGCGGCAAGGCCGAGCAGGCAGCCGCGTCTTCCCGGCGGCAAGGCCGAGCAGGCAGCCGGCACTGCCTGGCGGCCGGAGGCGCCCAATTCCAGGCTACATCAGCATTCCGACCCCGCCGCTTTGTTGCCGCAAATGCGGTTTTCTAACGAACAAAAATGAGCGCACAGGTCCTGAATGGAAATGAAGACAGAAGGTTCCGAGGGCGGGGCGGGTAAACTCTGTTGCCCTTTTGTTGTAGCGACAGGCCGAGCGAATTGTGAGCTTTGCCGACCGCGTGGCGCGTGGTGCTGCCGGTGGTGCCGCCGCGCCGTCCACTTATTACGTCCGAGCCGCTGGGCTGGCATTCGAGCGTGGACTGGCAGGGTCTGCTTTCGGTACATTAGTTCGTGGCGAAGAAATCGGAAGAAATAGTTCGTAAAATACGAAGTATCTTCTCTTTGTAAGCTTAATGTATAAGTACATGTTGGAACGAGCTTCTTCTCTTTGTCAGGCCGGATAAAGTTTGTCAGGTTTGCAGAGTGCGGCGGTCTGTATCCGCGGTGGCGCCGGCACGCCCACGCGTCGTCTGCTGGCGGGGCAGCCACCCCAGGGCGCGGCCTCGCCCCGTATCTTGTGAAACGCCGGGACCAAAGCCGCTATCTTATCGCCGCCTGAAATGAGGGCCGCTATCTGGCGCGCCCAGTGTGCGACTTGTTCGGCGCGCGGTGGTGTGTACCACCTCGGGTTGTGTTGCGGGTGGGCTTGGGCTGGCTGCCGGGGGATGGGGGGGGGGCGGCTCTGAGGTGCTCCGCGGCCATTCGAGGCGTTCCGAGACTGCCAAATAGCCCTGCGGATCCCTCGAGATTCCCCGTCTTTGAAGCGTCAGCAAACTTGAACAGTGGGACGGATGGTCCGAGCGCTGCCAGCTCCACGTCGCCACAAGCAAGCACTCAACGCTGGCCGGCTGCCGGTCGGCGTGTCGGCGTCCAGGCGGCTCGGCCCAGCCTTCCGCAGGCAGACTTCCAGACTCCGCGGTAGTCGCCGCTTGAAATAGAGGAGAGCTGAGCCCAGCCTAACAAGTTGGCCGCCACCCTCCCTTCGTGCCGCCCCGCACTCTGGCCAAGTTTCGGCCGTCAGATGTAGACACTGGATACGGGCAAATATTGATTAAGTCTGGATGGAGTGGCGACACCCACCCCAGCGCCTCGCCAGCCTTTGAACCGGCGCGTCGAGTGGGCGCGCGTCAGTCCGCCGTCAGTCCGCCGTCAGTCCACCGTCAGTCCGCCGTCAGTCCACCGTCAGTCCGCCGTCAGTCCGCCGTCAGTGCGACAAACCTGACGGTGCGGGGGAAAGGCGCGGAACACCACTGACTGAATGGCACAACCCGGAGGCGTTGACACTTCCTTCACGTCAATTACGAATCAAGAGTTTTGACTCCGTTCCGATCGCATCTCCGCCTGAGACGTTACTCTGAGGCGTAGCTAGAATGATAATGTTGGTTTAGGTTGGCATCATTGTCATGTAAAGGAACGGTGTCAATGTGAGTGCTACGTTTTGTGGTGTCATAACAATGCTGTGGTGCTTGTTGCAGGGGCCATGGCGGCCTGCCCCGCCGTCGGCCTGAGCGTGCCCTGGGCGCCCTGAGTCCAGGCAGACAGCCCTACGAGCAGCTCGACTCACAAAGGTAAGGCCCTCCGAGCAGTTCAACTCACACAGTGGTGATGGTCTTACAGCGCCCCACACGGTAGGACTAAAAATAAATTTAAAAAAATGGAACTCTACACCCCCTCCCCAGTCTGAGTGGGGAGGCCTCCTGCTTTACTTCGGTGTTCGGGATGGGAACCGGTGCTATCAGGTAACTGGGGTTAATCCGATCCAGCGACTTCGATATCGTACGCCGGGGGACCCAGTAGGACCCGAGCCGCCGACACGGCCCAACATGGGCAGAGTAGAGTAAGGTAGAGACGATAGAGAGACAGAGAAAGAAAGAAAGAGAGAGTAGTTTTGGGAGCTTTTGTTTGCGCAGGCTGGTCGGTACCCAAATGGTACACCCGCTGTCCGGCGCTCCCAGACCCGAACATGCAGTCAGTGGGCCAGCTTCAAAGGACTTATCAACTCCATCCGACGAATCGGAATGGACCCACTCGCGACCAATCTCGAGTGGCTGGCTCGATCGGGGATCGAACCAGTGCCGAGGCCAATCCGCCGAAGCGGACTGCTTTTTAGACACCCGGGTGTAATGGCCTGGATTGAGCCTAGACCACTACACCACCCTGACTTGCACGTCGGCCGAGTGTTGGACGACGGGTTTGAGTCGCAGTGGGAGGAAGCCAGTCGAAAAATGAAAGGAAACGTTTGGGATTTGATCCCCGGACCATCAGGTCGGGGTCGGACGCCTTAACGCCCTTAGCCACCGCGGCTCATGTCTGTCGACGATTAAAGCGGGCTGTTGAAGCGACAATGAGCAGCGGTCAGAGAAAAAAGTTGTGATGTGATAAGATTTGAACCCACGAACGGGAAACCGACGCGCCTACACCTCCAGCCACCGCAGCTCATGAGGATTCCCGCGCATTGCTGTGGGTTTCAAGCACACTGGAGGAGGCAGTGAAAAATAGTTAATTGTACGATGTATTGTTGTGCCGACGGCGCAACCACACCGTTCTCCGAGGTCGATCCTGGAAACGGGCACTCGGGCGCGAAAATGGACCGGGTCCGCTGACCCAAACGAAGACGTTCCAGACCTGGGAGAGCCAGGACTCGGTCCTACCGTGCGGCGAGTTAAGGTGGTCTCTGGCGAGTTAGGATGGTTTTCTTCGGAGGGAGCGAAAGGTGAGGCCTCACACGCGACGCTCAATAATTCGCATGGACTGGTTTGCTTCCCTGATGGGGGGTCGTTCCGTCGTTGCCACTGTCGAGAAAGGAGCAGGCATGATACGAGACGAGCAGGCGAGCGCAGCAAGCGCTGTGTGCAAACATATAAAGTGGCCTTTAACGTCAGGCAGTGACTTCTCTCCGTCGGCAACGGCCGGCCGTCTGTAACGAATAGCCGAACGGCCCAACGACTGCGGCCGGCCGCGTCTCGCCACCGGGACCTGCTCGACGGCGGCGACTCTCGGCCGCCGCGGCCACCGTGTGTTCCCGGAACAATATAAACGCCACTAGCCAACTTTTACGCCCCTGTTTATGTCGAAATAAAATCGCCAACTGGCGCCCAGATGGATGGGCGGGGCGCGACCCACTGACAGTGTGCGGGTGGGGGGGGGGGAGGGGGCACCCCGCCGACCGCCAACCGGTAATTCATTGGCGGGGGACCGCTGCAGTCTCGCAGTGTATCATGAGCGCGTGCGCCCTGCAGAGTGGTCCGCGCACCGCGGCGGCTCGGTCCGACCGCGGCCGCGCTCCCACCGCCGCGGTGCTCGCCGCCAGCGGGCTGGACGGCTGCCGCGGGTACTTGCTGCTGAATAATGACGCGCCGTTTGGCCTCGCGGCCGCGCTGCAGGGTGGGCCGGACCGGCCGGACTTCGGGGCCATTCATCGCCGCGCCGGTTGGGAAGCCTGCGCCTCCAGCAGACTCTCGCTCTGTCTCTCCCGCACCCGTGGAATGCACCGGAGGGGTGCGAGAGAGACAGAGCGACGGAGCGATTTTTTTGTGGGATGGCACAGCAGGTGGCGCTATCTGATGCCGTGCCGCGGCGCTGCTGACGCTCCGAGGCCACCGCCGCCACTCCACTGGAGTGATAGTGGTGTCATTACTTGTGATGAGCACTGCCTAGTCGTGCGTGAGAGAGAGAGAGAGAGAGAGAGAGAGAGAGAGAGAGAGAGAGAGAGAGAGAGAGAGAGAGAGAGAGAGAGAGAGAGAGAGAGAGAGAGAGAGAGAGAGAGAGAGAGAGAGAGAGAGAGAGAGAGAGAGAGAGAGAGAGAGAGAGAGAGAAGTGTTGAGAGAGCGTGTGTGCTAGTGTTGTCACGATCCGATGGACACGCTCGTCGCCGAGGTCCTCGACGCCAAAGCAGCCCGACAAGGATATTCATGGGGCTGCCAATGTATGCGTGGCCACGCCCCCCACGCGCTGCCCGCTGCTCTTCTCCTGCCTCGCTGGCTGGTCCGGCCGGCTCGCCGCTGACCCTAGAATGTCGGAAGAAGGATGTGGAGGAGGTAAAAATAACAAAGGAACGATGGAATTGTCTTTGAAGTCGGGCTGTGACGCGCCGCGGCGTGTTGGTTTAACATGGGCCACCCTGTCGCGTCTCTTGCTTCTCTCATACCTCTCGGCCAGGGTTGGCCATCGCCTTGCCTCGGCCAGACTATCTCGATTCCTTTCTGGAGATGGGATAGGGTAGCATGGCCCCTCCAACTTGAGCCCTATTCCCAGACAGTCAATACGTCTCTCTCTCTCTCTCTCTCTCTCTCTCTGCCTGTCTCTCTCTCACACACACACTCACATGGCCCTCAGACCCCGACCCACAGACCAGCTGCACACAGCATCACCATTTTTATCCCAATTTCCGCCCGGAGAAAAAAAAAACTTTAAAAAAAGAAAGTCAATGTCAAGGGCGGCGATGAAGGGAGGAGGGTGATGGAGTGATTGGGCAAGGACAGTGTTTGCATTTCGGTCGCCCGTCGACGCGCCATTTCTCTCCACGGGAAATGGTCCTTGTGTGCGTCTGTCTGTCTGTCTGTCTGTCTGTCCGTCTGTCTGTCTGCTGGTGTGTGCAACTTGAATTAGAGCCACGGGGCTGCGGATTGCCTGTTGAGGGGGGGGGGCGACACTCGTACAAAAGCATCGCGGGGTCCAAACCCGATTGGCCTCCCTTCCCGTCCCCTGCGCCGCAATAATAAATCTTTGAATACAGAGTGTATATCCAAAGATTTCCGCCCCGGCGAGATTCTATTCAGCGGCGCGCTGCTCCCACTCTCCGCGGAGAAAGAAAGAAAGAAGCGTCCGGAGGGAGGAGGATGAGGCGATCCGCGGCGCGTGAATCCCATTTCCAGCCGCGGGGGACGACGTTTGGCGCGGCGCTGTGACCGACCGATACCTCGCTGAGCGATTGGATTCAAGCGCGGCAAAGTGGATTGATGACGAACGATCGCTTCGTCGCTGTGCCGCCACTCGTCCCGCCGGGGGGAAGGGAGGGGGGGGGGGGGGAGCGGCACTTCCTGGCGCTGGCTGGGCGCGGTCGACGGCGACGTCGCGCCTCGAAGACCCGCGCGTCGTCCCGGTGGACGGACCCATTACCGAAGGGCCTAGGGCTGACATGTGGAGGCAGTAAAAACATGCCACGCTGTTTTTTTTTGCGAGGGACCTCGCGGGGGGTCGAACTGCCGCACGCGCCTGACAACACAACCCCCGCTGCAGACACGTTCACTGTTTCCTTCCGTGGGCCTGGCGGCGCGCGACAGGCCCCGAGGCGGCCGTTGCCCCAACAGCGCCCCAGGGTGGGCTTGGCGCGCCGATCCAAGGTTCTCCCAACGCCGCCTTTAATTTGCGAGCCTCGGCCTGAATTGTGTCCCGATCGGTGGTCAGGAGTTGGGCCCCTGTGTCAGAACCGCACCGTGGGCCCGTGGAATGGCGTGGAGGGGGAGCAGCCCTGTTAGACCCTCAGCCCTCCTCACCGGGACCTCTGCGGCGGGGGAAGCGCACAGTGAGATGACCGCTGCAGCAGGGCGAGGCATAGTGTGTCCGTTTGGGAAAAAAAAAAAAAAAAAAAAAAATGAAGAAATTGTGCGCATTGGAGTATTGGCTGCCTCATCTTTGCATCTCCATGCAGGATGCATAATGGCACATGGCCCACTGTGCTGGGGTGCGGAGGGTTTGGCAGCGGCAGTCCGGGCTGCGGTCGGCGTGCCGCCCTATCGGGCCGCGATGGCGTGCTGGCACTACACTGTATCGACGGCTCGTGTGGCTGCGCTCTGATTGGTGGCGCCCCCGCGCCGCCGCGCCGCGTCCGGGGTCGGGGACCCGGCCACACCCGGCCGCCCTCAATCAGCGAGAGCCCTCCAACAAGACTGCTGCAAATCGGAAAGCGCTTCAACGTCGCCCCCGTACACGGCTAGACTCGGTGCCGAAAGATTCAGAACCGGAACGGCGTTCTTGGGGTACCAGGCTCCCGTTTCCAGGACGGTCCCGGAAAAAAAAAAATGCTTTTATGCGGTCCCGAACCCGAGACCCGAGTCTCCCAAGCCACGCCTATAACCACTCAGCTCCCGTTGTGCCGTGTCAGTGGCGGTGCCTGCGCTGATTCAAACTTCTCTTGAGCTGCCTCTTCGAGAAATCGGTTGCCGAAAAAAATTAAGTGAAACCGGCTGGATCGAACTCGGGACCCAGCGCTCACCAGCTCAATCCCCTGACCACTCAGATACCAGGGTGCGCGATCTTGAAACTTCCGAGGGCGTTGCTGTCGAAGTTATCATAACAATGCTTGCAGTCTTGAGAGTGTGCTGTGCCGTCGCTGAAGGGGACACGTTCGTTAGCGAGGAAAGGGAAGGGACGATTGCGAAAATCCTGTCGTGCGTCGTCTAATAACAGACATCAAAACGCACTCCGGTCACTCCCACCAACAGATTCACACACATACTCGCACACATTCTCGTGATGCCACTTCCACATACAGCATACACGTGATCAATAATAGAGGCCGCCCACGTTGGTGGGTTGCATCGTTCCCGTCGGTCTGGATTGTTATTATTTTGAAAGGGTATGACTGCAACACGCGAGAGCAGCCTGCCCGCCCCGCGCCCTGCTGCCCTCGCACCACCAGTTTTAGTTTTCGAAATGAGTTGAGAAGGAATTAATTTTTCACAGCCTGTTAGCCTTCCCAGGAAGAACACACAGAGCCCCGGGTGTGCCACTTCAAAGGGAGCGCCCTGAATAATGAATGGTCCTCTCGCCCCGCCCCGCCCCGCCCCGCCCCGCCCGCTGCCTTTCCAATCCTTTTGCACAAGTGCCCCTCGACGGCTGCCAACGGGCGGCGATGGCGACGCCGTGCAGGCCGACCGACATGGCTTCATGAAATGTCTAGCGCGGCCGCATTGAGTGCTGGCTGCTTGGCTGTGCGGCTTGGGGCCGCGGGTTTTGATCCGCGGGCTTGGCTCTATTGTGAGTGAACGTCCCCGGCCGCCAGCCCGCCAGACGGGCAACTCTTTGTCGCGCAGCGAGGCATAGGATCGTTTCATTTGAGGTAGGGGGGAGGGGGAAGGGGTAGGAGGGGGCGGGAAAATAGACGGATTGAAGGGCGGCCGGGCGGACAGGAAGGCATTCTCGATGATGCGGGTGGCGGCGCACGCCTCGACCTTGCCGAGTGAATGAGTGGGCACCACGCCCCGCCCCGCCCCGCCCCGCCCCGAAGGCCCGACGGTCCTGGCCGTCTGGTAGAGCGCGGCAATCGGGCCGAGCTATGCCCAAAGCCTGAACGCCGCCCAGTGGGCCAGAAGACCGTCGAGGCGGCCAGAACTCTAGACGCGTTTTGATCTCCAGAGTCGCTAAATGGGACTCGAATCGAATGTGTGACCCGAGGGGGAAACAACTGGCCAAATACATGTACACCAAAAATTTAAATGTCAAAAAATTTGAAAAATTTCATTGAAAAATATAAAAAAAATTATTGAAAAATTTTAAAAAAAATTCTTATAAAATTTGTCAAGAATTTTGAAGATTTTATGAAAAAAATTACGAATTTACTGCCCTCCCCAGTGTGCTTCAAAGCCACAGCAATGCGCAGTCTCCATCATGTGCCGTGGTGGCTGGATGTGTCGACGCGTCGTTCCCGGTGTGAGGATCGGCGGTTCAAATCTTATTCAAATCTTCACAACTTTTTTCTCTGACCGCTGCTCATTGTCACTTCAAGGGCCCGCTTTGATCGGCGTCACATATGAGCCGTGGTGGCTGAGAGTGGAGAGGCGTCGATCCCCGACCGGAAGGTCCGGGGGTCGAATCCCGAAAATATCTTTCATTTTTCGAGTGGATTCCTCCCACTGCGACTCAAACCCGTCGTCCAACACTCGGCAGACGTGCAAGTCAGGGTGGTGTAGTGGTCTAGGCAGGCTCAATCCAGGCCATTACACCCGGGTGTCTAAAAAGCAGTCCGCTTCGGCGGATTGGCCTCGGCACTGGTTCGATCCCCGATCGAGTCAGCCACTCGAGATTGGTCGCGAGTGGGTCCATTCCGATTCGTCGGATGGAGTTGATAAGTCCTTTGAAGCTGGCCCACTGACTGCATGTTCGGGTCTGGGAGCGCCGGACAGCGGGTGTACCATTTGGGTACCGACCAGCCTGCGCAAACAAAGCTCCCAAAACTACTCTCTGTCTCTCTCTTTAACTCTCTGTCTCTCTGTCCTCTCTCTTCAACCCTACGATCGCCGGCTGCCTTCATCGGCGGTCCTTCATGTGTGGAAGGCAATTGCGGTCCTACAGAAGCTGAACTATGCGGTAGCAGTTAAAGCCTGGATACACCGGTTCCCATCCGAACACCGAAGTTAAGCAGGCGGCTCGAACCCCATTGCGGGAGGGAGAGGGTCGTAGGGTTCCATTTTTTTTTTATTATTTTTACCAAATTTTAAATAACCGATCAGCCTGCGTAGCGGCTGAATTTTTTTAAAAAATCTTTAATTTTGGCAATTTTTGAAAAATTTACAATTTAAAAAAAATTTAACAAATTTCTGAAAATTAGAAAAATTTCAAGAAATTTTGTAAAACGTACGCAAAAATTTTGAGTTGCTTCCCCCTCGGTGTGACCCCACCAATGGATTCCTCGTTCGGAGAGCAATCCATGAGTGGGGTCACACGCTTGATTCGAGTCCTGTCCAGCGACTCTGGAGCTCAAAACGCGTCTAGAGTTCTGGCCGCCTCGACGGTCTTCTGACCCCGGCTCGACGAATCAAAGGGGTTGTTTTGCCAATTACGGTGGAGTGTCGCCCGCGGTCTCGTGGCGCAGCAGCAGGCTGCAATTCGGTGCCACTCACACGCCAGCCGCGCCGGCACACCCCACCCGGCCGAGCCAACACCAAAGGCTTTAACGGATATTTGAACCCGCGCGCGGCGTGGCGTGGTGCGGCGCGCGCTGCGACTTTGTCAGTGCCACCCCACCCCCACCGCAGCACCGCACCATCCCGCCCGGGGGCTTGCTGACACCGGGATGTGTGCGCTACGCTACGCCACGCTGCGCCACGCCACGCACGGCCTCACCACACACAGTGGACCGCACGGCTTAGAGTGGCTGCGGCCCGGCGGCCCGGTTCGCGCTGATACAGTGGCCCGGCTGGCAGTGGCCGCAAGCGGCCTCCAATGTCGGCGCGTAACAAGAAAACTTTGGCTTTTTCGGCCGGGCTGCTGTGGCGGCGCGTTGGAGACTGTTTGAATCGAGCAGCGTGGAAGCGCTCACCCAGAACACCCCGTGTTTCTATTGTATGCGTCCAGCAAATGTACTGAAAAAAAAAAAAAAAAAAAACTTTTAGAGAAACAAAGCTATTATTGGACATTCCCGACGAAGTGCAGCATCGGAACGCACTCACCGGAATTATCCATTTTATTTTTGACTGTGAAAGTCGTCGTTTGTAGTCGTCCTCGCCGGTTAGGCTCGGCTCGGCTCGGCTCGGCTCAGCCAGTCAAGTGTTCGTGTTAGTGCCAGAGCGAGCGCTGCCGACACGTCGCCCCTTTATGAGTCGTAACGGCTCTGCGCAGCCACGCGCACCTCTCCTGCACCGCCAACTTCCGACCGAGGCGGCCATCTCTGCAACAATTTTCAGGGTTTACGACTCGTTATCGCGGCGCTGTGCGGATCGAGTTCGGGGTCCGGTGCTCTGCGCATCGACCCTGTCGCTGTTTTTAAACGGATGTGACGTCACGTCCGTTGCCTAACCCGCGGCGGGGCGCCAGGCGCGGATCCAGGGAAGGCGTTATGGCGGTAATTGCCTTCTCCCTGGGTACTCCAGGGGCAAACGTGGACGGTAGGTAAAAAACACTGCTTAGTGTCGGCAAAAAGCAATACTTTACCCCGTCCTCACAAAAACCCTGGATGCTGGCAGTCAGTAGAGGAGTGACAAGCGGGAACGAGGCGCCCCTGCCTCTTGGCACGGACCACCGAGTGGAGCGCCTGCTGGGTCGGCAGCCCTGCCCGCCGCCGCGTCCCGCAGGTTGCCTGGCCTCCAGGCGCTGGCCGGTGACGCTGGGCCCCGCCCCGCGACACTGCATTCCAACGCAATGTCGTCCGCACACCCCGCCTCCCTGCCGCCATAGTTTGCCAAGTCCATTATCGAACGAAAGCTATTCGCCCATCATGAGGCAGACGCCCGGCAGGCTGGACGGACCGAGCTGGCAGCGCCGCCCTGGATGACGTGCCGGGAAGGGGTTGGCGGCGAAAACGGCTTCGAAATGATTATCAGGATCTGCAGCAGCAGCAGGCGCGGCCGAGTCGAGGCAACTTTTCCAGGCCGATCGGCTCGACTAATTTGATCTCGGGGCGTCACTTCCGCGCAAGGCGGGCCGCGAGGCTGCCTAATGGACCTCGGCGTCGTCGGCGCCAGTTTCCCCTCATTTCGGGAGAGTTTTCTCTCACCGGGGAGACAAATCTCCCTCCGCGGCGTCGCACTTCCCCCGTCGGTGCGAGTTTTCTTACTTCACCCTGACGACTGTCTGCGTTACCGAAACGCGGCCGGCCGCTCACTGCCGCGGGCCGAACGGGCCGAGCGGGCAGCTGGCCGTGGAGGAGGGAACCTTATCCCGGCAAGAAACACAAACGTTATTGATGGCCTGCGCGGGGTGGGGGGAGGGGGGGGGGCTCGACGGAAAGCCCTGGGAATTAGAAGGCTGTCCGACTGCGGGCCAATATATGAGCGCGCTGGGAAGCTGCCTGCTTGGATGGACCGGGATGGACACTCTGAAAAACGACATTAACGTGATTTTAGTGCCAAGTACGGTGTTGTTTTGTTGTTTTTTTTGGGGGGATGAATGACGGGAACGGAGAAAGTGGTCGTCTACGCCTTGCTCCTCGCATGCTCAAGAAGTACGCCAGGCAAGCTCGTTCGTCATTGAGTGACTTTCTATGTTCTGGCTGCGGCGGGGAGGGGGGAGGCGCGGGTGGTGGTGGAGGGGGCAGGCCCACGGGGCGATGCCAGCCGCCCTGTTCCGAAACATCAAGTCGTCACTCCGTCTCTGTCGCACTCTGGGGTGCGAGAGAGACAGAGCGAGGACTGTTACGCCGCGGCCGCCCGGCTGCACCGCTCCCCCTCCTCCTCTCGGACTGGTGACGTCGTGGGCGTCAACGACGCGCTGCCGACGGCTTTTTGCCGCAGCCAACCAGCGAGCGTCTTGCCCACTGGGATTACGTGCCGGCCGGCCGAAGCACAGTGGGTCAGATGACCGTTGAGGCGGCCAAAACTCGCTCGACACGTTTTGAGCTCCTTCAGAGTCGTTAAATGGGACTCGAATCGAACGTGTGACCCCACCAATGGATTCCTCGTTTGGAGAGCAATCTATTGGTGGGGTCACACGTACGATTCGAGTCCCATTTAGCGACTCTGGAGCTCAAAGAGTATCAGGAATTGAGGCCGCCTCAACGGTCTTTTGACCCACTGTGCGAAGGTGCCGCGGGGCCCGCCTGAGCCTGTTAGGCTTAGTGTTTGCCAACAACTGGACAGCCCGACGCGACGGCCGGCCGGCCGGGCCGCTGGCAGCGTGACTTCTCCCGGTTGGCTTCGCCGTCGTGTTGTGCCACACTCCGACCCAGTTTGAGCTGCGGCCCAGAGTGCTGCTCTTACTGGTTCTGGAGGGCTTTCGAGGCGGAGCGCGGAGTCACGGGGGCTCACGGCCGCCGCCGTCCGGCGGCAGTAATCGGCTTGACTTGACGCCGCGCCCTGCGTGGAGCTGCGGGGTGAAGGGGGGAACGCTGCATCGAAGGATCGTTTCGTTCCCAGAGCGAGACGGATAGAGCGACGGAAGCCGTCTTCGTAGTCAGCCCCCCGCGGGGCCCCTGCGATCGGGAGGGTAGCCCAGCCTGCATAGCGGGCTGCCTACCCCGCGCACCGCAGGGGCTCGCCTGCCCGAGGGGCGACGTCGTTCACGAAGAAAATCGTCTTCGTTTGTGTGACTGATTGGACAAGAAAAATTCTCAGTGTACTTGAATCGACTTGAATCCTTGCAGGGCTGAGCTATCTGGCGCCGCCACGCCACTTTGGCGGCTTCGCTGCGTTGCGCGCTGTTTCGGCTGTCTTGGCTTCGCCGCCCCCGGGGGAGCCCACGCCCCACACGCCCTCCACGGCCGCGCCCTCACGATCGGGGTGCCGAAATCTCGGCTCAGCCTGTTGGGCGGGTACTGCACAGTGGGTCAGAAGACCGTTCAGGCGGCCGAAATTCTCGACGCGTTTGGAGCTCTAGACTCGCTAATGGGACTCGAATCGAACGTGTGAACCCACCAACAGAATGCTCTCCTCAGGAGGAATCCATTGGTGGGGTCACACATTTCATTCGAGTCCCATTTAGCGAGCTCTGGAGCTCAAAACGTGTCCGGGATTTCGGCCGCCTCGACGGTCTTTTGACCCACTGTGCAATGAAGCGGCCGTTGCCGATGAACCGCGTCGCCGACTGCAGGCGCCGCAGCCCAAGTTAGATTACCGCGTCGCCGAATCGCCGGCGGCGGTGACTCGGCTCAGCCTATGCTGCAAAGTTGGACGCGGGAACGCTAAATTGAGCGCGGCGAAAAGGAGAGGGTTGGGGGGCGTTGACGCGCGCCTCGCGACACGCGCCGACTGCGACGAGCACCCCAACCTTGATATGGCGCAGCGCGCGGGGAGCCGAGTGTGGCCGAGGCGCCGAGGGCGAAGAACGGGGGCCGTGCGGAAAGGCGGCCTTTTGTCTGCGCATGATAACGTTGTTGAGTCCTTTGTGCGCGCCTGGCGCGGCCTGGTGCGGCCCAGCCTGGCGCGGCGTGGCGTGGCGTGGCACGGAGCGGCGCGCGAAGCCGCAGTGAGTCAGAAGACCGTCGAGGCGGCCGAAAATCCCAGACACGTTTGAGCTCCAGAGCCGCTAAATGGGACTCGAATCGAACTCGTTTGCAGAGCTATCAATTGGTGGGGTCACACGTTCGATTCGAGTCCCATTTAGCGACTCTGGAGCTCAAAACACGTCTTGAATTTTGGCCGCCTTCACGGTCTTCTGACCCACTGGGCGAAGGCCTCCACCCACAGAGCCGACACTTCTTCACTAACACCGCCACCGCCAGAAAGTTTTTGAGCTGCGGGGACGCTCTCCTGGGATAATTGGTGCGCTGAGTGTGGCCCGCGCGCCTGGATCACGTTACAGTGTTGCCAGCGTTGCCAAATTGCAGAGGAGAGCCGCGCGCGCTTGGCCTTGCCCGACAACAGTAGAATAGTTTGTAGAAAAGGGTAAAAACAGAGGAGGGAAAGAATGATGACGGTGTTTGGTGTTGAACCACTGATTCCGCGAAGTGACGAGCAAAGCCAGATGCGTGTGTGAGTGTTTTGGGAGGGAAGGGAAGGGGGGGGGGCTCTCCTCTTCCGCCACTGCGGCCTGGGCTGTTCTCTGCTTTTAATGCTAATGTCATTTGGAAGGGAAATAAAAAGAAGCAGAAGTCACCGCGCGGCGTTGAGCGGCTCCAGGCTAAACTGGCCGCCTTAAATATGCAAGCTCTCCCCCCTCCCCCGCCTCTCCCTCTCTCTCCAAAACACGGTCGAACGGGGTGACTGTCGGTAGCACGGCCTTGTCGGCGCGGCGCGGGCAGACAGGTCTGGGGTTGGCCGGAAGCAGCGGCAGCGGGCGGAAAACGAGACCACCACACCACTCGCAGGAAAAACAAGAAACCTGGGACTCTGGGCAGCCGTGCGAATCAAAACAGTGTCCCGGCTATCAGCGGTGCGGCGCGGGCCATCTAATAAACACTGATCCTGGGGAGGGGGGTGAGGCACCTTCTATCCCTTAAGGCCGGCCCGGCCACGGCCATGCTGGCTTACGCCCCTCTCGGCGCCTCCCGGGGAGAGCGTGAGAAGAGCGATCGTTGGGAGAGCGTGAAACACCGTCTGCTGGGTAGCGAGGGGAGAGCGTGAGGAGTGCGTGAAAACAGCTCGGAGAGCGGCGGAGAGCGTGCGCCTGCGCCGTGCGGCGGAAACGACTGAACTGGCTATGGAGCGGTTTTCAAGAAATAAAACTTTTTGCGTTGGGAATGGGCGCGCCCGTCTTTTTTTTTCGGATGTTTTTTCTCCTCCGTGGGCGAGTGCTGAAAAGAAAGGGAAAGTAAAGGAAACAGCTCGGATTACAAAAGCGTTCCTTTTAGGAAATTCTTCAGGGGCCTGTGCGCGGATCTGATGAGGTCGCTGATGGTTGGAGGCTGCTGGCCGCGCGTGGGGTCGACATTTAGAGACCGAGTGTTGAGATAAAGGGTAATGATTAGAGGGGCTGACGGCGAGCAGCGTGAGGGCGCCTCACTGCCTCTCAGCGTGACAGGCCCCGTCGCCCGTTGCTCCTTTCTTTCCCCAGTAGTGCATCAGTATAGTTAGCGCGCGGCAGTTCTTTCCCTGCCCGCTCTGTCGACTCTACTGTCCCCCCGCGTAAACAAGTCTGACCTTCATTTGTCGTCGAGACAAGAAGCGCGCGCACAGACGGCGTGCAGGTTAGGTTAGGATAGGTTAGGGGGATTCTTTCCTGCCGCGCGGCAAAAACTCCGAGGTTCTTATATTCCTCATTCTTTTATTTTTCCTTTTCTTGAACTGCTGGCTCGGAACTCGGAACCGGTTGCTTGGCCACTTTTATTGGCTTCCCTTTTGGCCACGCTGCACCACGCTGCAGCAGCAGCCGAAGGCGGGGCCGGGAATCGAGGTAAGGGGGTCAACGAATGCCACCCGCCTCCCACTGTGCTGTGTGGCGCCGGGGGAGATCTGGAGCGACGCTGCGCCAAGTGGACCCAGCGCGCGGCCAGGCCAACTGGTTGATTCAACAGTGGGACATTAGGATTATTTCATTACCCACCCACTCCTTTGTGCTTGAAAAAATAAATTTTGCAGGACGGACACACAGACGTCAAAGACGGACAGACAGACAGACAGACCGGGCGACAGTCGCACGCACACTGAGATGAATAGGCGGTAACGAGCCGGGCGGGCAGTGGGCGGCAGCATGGTGGCAGCAGTCGCGGCGCTGTTCGGGAAGGGATGACGGATCGGGCGCCTCGGCCGCCGGTTCGGATGGCCGCGCCGTTGTCGTGGCAACGAGTCGTCGTCATCCTCGCCACCAATGACCGCCCTCCTCGCGCAAACGCTTTGCCCGGGCCGCGCGCCGCACCCTGACCTGAGCAACCGCCGGCACCGTGGCGACGGCCGCGGCAGCCAGCGGAGGGCGGTGAACCAGCCGCATCCCCCGTCTCTCTCGCGCCAACACGCGGACACCCCGTGAGAGCGAGAGAGAGAGAGATAGAGAGACAGAGCGACGAAAACGACTCTCAGTCTGCAGGGCCCGGCCCGGCCCGGCCCGGCCCGCTCCCAGCACGTCGTTGAAAGTTGCCTGCCTGGCACTCGGGCGGCCCGAGCCGCTCGGCGAGTGAGTCGCCGCCTCGGCCACCTGGGGGCGCTTACTTCCAGCTTCCTCGCTTTGGGGACCGCTTCAAAACTAACGTGTGTTATTCGTCCTCTGTCGGTTTTCCTGCCCCACGTGCTGAATAGCGGAACAAAATGGCTGGCGCCCCCCTTTTTTAGGGGGGTGGGGCAGCAGTGACCTTGATAGAGGCGCGGCCGGGCGATCAGAATAAAAATGTCAGGGATCGGCGAACGTGTTCCGAGAACAATGCGCGCGAAAAGGGGGGAAAAAAAGAAGTGGGGGAAAAGCAATTGGGTTTGACGGGCACTCCGCAGGGCGCGTCCACTGGTCGGACAGTGGCGGCCCTCCAATGGAATGAATAATGAAAAGACAATCGTCCAATTTGGGGCGAGTGGAACGAGAGTGGGAAGGGGTTCGACTGGTTTCCGCTTAGCAAATCAAGGGGCTGCGGTAATCAACAAGCCCCTCCATCAAAGACGAGAGGGAGGGAGGGAGCGAGAGAGAGAGAGAGAGAGAGAGAGAGAGAGAGAGAGAGAGAGAGAGAGAGAGAGAGAGAGAGAGAGAGAGAGAGAGAGAGAGAGAGAGAGAGAGAGAGAGAGAGAGAGAGAGAGAGAGAGAGAGAGAGAGAGAGAGAGAGAGAGAGAGAGCGTGATTGGCGAAAAATAAATGAATCGGAACGTGTCAGCGCGCTGTCGCCTGACGTCGTCGCCATGGGCGCGCGACGTCCTCAAGGCCGTCATCGTCGCGTGCGATGAATTTCTTGCGGCCCTTTGCATCCTTGACGCTCCACATCGATTGCGGTGTGCTCGAGAAAAAAAGGGTTCGAGTTTAGCACACTTGGCGGCGGCGCTGAGAGGCGAGCTGCTGCGAATAATTGTCGCGCCGGGTCTCCCTGCGGATAGTGGCGCCGAAGCCAACTAGGCTCGCCGTGTTTGATTGGCCGGCCGGCCTTGCCGTTGTTGCGCGGCCTTGGGGAGCGGCCCGGCTGGCCGGCGAGCTGGCCGGCGAGCTGGCTGGCCGATGCCGCAGGGCCGTGTCTGTCGTCCGGTCTCTCTCGCACCGCCACGGCCTCCCCTTGGGAGAGCGGGAGAGACCGGACGACAAAACGACTCTTCGGAATGAGTCTGTTCGCCGGTCGGCAGACTGATTACGAGAGCCGCTCTCCTCGCTCTCCCCCGCACTCATGGGGCGCCACGTCGCGGTGCGAGAGAGACAGAGCGACGGAAACGGCTGTCGGCATCAGTCTGCAGGGCAAGGCCCGACCGGGCCCGGCAGAGCCCTGCAGGGCCTCCGCCAATGGGACTCAAGCACGCCGCCGCCCCGGACGTGGCCGCGGAGTGGCGCCGCGCTGATGGAGGACGGACGGGTCCTCGTCGGCACCCCACCCCCATCCCCTACTCCCACCCCCACGGTGCGTTCGACGCCGCAGTGACGCAAAACAACTAATGTAAATTAAACAATTGAAAAAGCGTGTTCCAGCCAACGAAGCGCGAGACCACACTCGCGGCGCAGAATCACGCGCGCGGAACGCTAGCTCTCTCTTTCTCTCTCTCTCTCCCTCTCTCTCTCCCAGAGGACACTCTGCCCAGTGGCAGGGCGCGCCAGTCCGCGTGAGTTGAACGGACGGCCTTGGAGCGCGCCAGCATCGTGTCGCCGGGGGTGTTATACCGGGTGATCCGGACAGCACGGCAATATGTGGCCCGTGTCCAGCCGATGAATATTCAGCGGTCGTGGGCGCAGCGAGGCGGGGCGGGGCGGGGCGGGGTGGGGCGGGGCGGGGCGGGGCAGGGCGGGGCGGCTGGCCTGGCTTTGTGGGTCCGGCCCGCCACACCGCTCGCTAGCCGCGCTTGCTGGCGCCGCTTCGCGCTTCCACCACTCCGCCTGGATTCTGGAATAAAGCGGCTGTGCGGCTTGGCGCGGCAGGCCCGGCAGGTGCAAGGAGAAAGAGAGAGAAAGATACCCCTCCCCTAAAAAAAAAAGAAAGAAAAATAAAATAAAGAATGAGCCTGCCCCGCTAGCGCGGTGGTGTGGTATAATACACGGGCCAGGGCAAATGTAGGCGTGCCGGTTAAATATGTCGCCTGTGGTGGAGCCAAATGGGGTTCGGACCGACCGACCCGGGCCGTGGACCCGCTCCGCCTCCACAGAGCCCTGCCCCGCATTTTCTTCTCAAAGCCGGACCAATTTTCCGCCGGATGGCCGCCTTCTTTTCCTTCGGCGCCATTTTCTCGCCGTGTGCGCGGACCGGCGCGGGCGGGGCGCCGCGGCTTCCTGGCGGGGAAGATATGGTGGCGATTTTCGCGAAATATTCACCTTCTTTCACGAGGCGGCCTGGCATGCGGAACTTGGTCGCACTGGGGGAAAAAAAATTCCCCACTCTGGTACGGAGATTGTACAGAAAATTGGGAAGGGACTATGAACTGCGAAACTTTACGCGGGAAAGGTTCTCCGTAGTCCCCATAAGGATCTCATGAAAAGTGCAGGGAACTTCCAAAGTTAGTGAAGAGGTCCCGGGCCGGGGCCCCGTAAATTATTGACCAGACATTTTTCTTCCGTACCAGTGTGTCAGTCGGCGCATTTTTTTTTAATTTTTTTTTTTTTGGCGTGTCTCCAGATTGGCCAAGTTAGACTGACGTGCAAACGTGACGTGCGCTCGTGCCGCTTTGGTAACGGCGCGGTAACGGCCGACGGAAGGACTCTGCCCCGGAAGGACTTGGACCGGAACTAGTGAGGGAAGGGGGAGGTCCTGGGCTGCCGCTGCGCTGCCGCACTGGACCGCAGCGGCCCAGCAGCGGCCGCCTCGAGGAGGGAGGGCCAGTGTCGCCAACTTAAATTGGGCGGGCTCATGTGCACGCCGCCGATATAGTGCGCAAAAAAAAAGAGTTGCCGCCGCTGCCTTTCGAACGTATTGCCTCGCGGACTTGTTGGGCGGGAGCAGCACTCTGGGAAAAGAAAACTGAAAAATTCCGTGACTTATCCGTAATTTGACGAGGACAGTGGTGCACCTCCTTGCGGGAGGTCCCGTCGCTCTGTCTCTTTCGCCGGTGAATAATTTGCGCCTGTGTATTTTGAAGAGGCTGCGGCGGGCAAAGATGATTCTAGGGGCAGTAGTAGTGTGTGCAGTGTGTGGCCCGCTGCCCCTGTACGCTGGTTCCATCGATGTTGCCGCCGAACTTTGAGTCACGGGACCCTTTGCTCGTTACGAATTCCCGGCCGGTGCCGACGGGACGGGGTCAGGGTGTCGCCCGCGTCCGGGGGCTGATGGGAAGGCTGGGCGGGGCGGGTCTCTAAGAGGCTGGTAATGAGGAGCAGCGAGAGGGGGCCGTCGGGGTCATTTGCTGAATAGAGTGGAGTCTGCTGGATCATCGAACCTGGTGGAAGAAAGGATTTTCGCCCGGCAATGCCCGGTGGTTGAGGCGACATTAAAAGCTTGAAGGATGCACTAGAAGTAACCTGACGAAAAAGTACAACACAAGTAATAATTCAGTGACCGTGTCAAGTTTTTTTTTTTAACAAAGTGAACAACCAAGCACGCCGCTCACGGCGCATGGTTTACTGCTTCAGACGCATGAGGCCGCGAGAGCGTAGGAGAAATTATTATATCGCCTTGGCCGGGCTTCAGTTTACGTGCTGAGGTGGGGCGTCACAGAGCCAGATGAGACCTCACTCATCCGGAATAGTACAGAAGGGCTAGGTGCACCACACCACGCGTTGCCACCGCGAGAGAGCGGCGGGTTAGAGACTGGAGCGCCATCTGGGGACCCAACGGGAAGATTAATCTCCTTCAGCCTAGGTGATAGACTATTATGAGCTGCCACCGCGAGATAGCGGCACAGCTTTGCCTCGAGCGCCCCCTTGCGGCGACGTGTTGAAGTAGAATGCTTAGAGACTAGTTGTACGGCCACCGTGCATTGCCACCGCGAGAGAGCGGCGGGTCAGCGATTGGAGCGCCATCTGACGACGCGATGGGGAATTAAAATATCTTCGGCCTATATGATCGACTATTGTGAGTTGCCACCGCGAGTGAGCGACAGAGCCTCGACTCGAGCGCCCCCTGGCGACGCGGTGCAGAAGGGACTAGTAGTACGGCCAACGTGTATTGCCACCGCGAGAGTGATGCAATAGAGAGATGACGACACCCTCTCCTCAGACGTGTGAAAATTTATCGCTCAGGGACTAGGTGTACGGCTAACGTATACTGCTTCCGCGAGAGAGGGGCAGACCTGTGATCACAGCGCCCTCCTGCGGCTTGGCGGGGAACTTATCGGGCAACTGGCAACCCCACACAGTGTGGTCATCATCCCTGTTTCCGCCGGCACACTTAGAGCCCGCTCCGAGCGGCGCCGGCCAGCAGGCTTCTTCAGAGTAGTCGCTCCGTCTCTCTCGCACCCGTGCGTGACGCCTCTCGAGTGCGAGAGAGACAGTTCGGGAAGGCGCCGCGCCGCCGACTCGTCGCGACAAACGTGTTTTGTCTGGTAAGGCGGGGCGGGGCGGGGCGGGGCGGGGCGGGGCGGCTGAAGTCGGTCGGGCCGAGGTCTTGCGGGCGGATCGCCAGGGCCGAGAGTGGTATTGCCGAGCGGGCCGCTGACCCCGAGAACGCCCACAAATCATCCAGTCGCCGAAACCAGCGAGGGAAAAAAAAAGGACACAGACGCAAAGCGTCACGCGGCGGCTTCGCTGCTGGCCTCATCTCTCTCCGCGCTCACTCACACTCACGACGCGATAAGTCGAGTTTTGGGGCGTGCCGTGAATTTCAACGGGCCTTCCTTTCAGACGCTGCGCTGAAATGGAATAAAGGAAGGTGTATAAAACAGGCGGAATATAGCGCACCACGTGTGCAAAGAGACCAGGCGAGCGGAGCGAGAGAGAGACAGAATAACAACGAAAGCACCGACCCCGTGTGTGCTTGCGTGGTTCGAAACAGTATCCTATGTTATGATGATGGACTTTCTTTTTTCGCTTTGAGGGGATCAGCAAGTTACGGAGCGTGTGTTGTTTTGTTCTGGCTGGTGCTGGTGTCGTGTTGCAGGGTGGTGGAATCCCACTGGCTGCCCTTCAGGTCCGGCCCGGAGACCGGTTCGGGGATCGGTCCTGCACCAAATGACCTTTCTCTTGCAAAAAATTACGTAATTATTTTTGAATTGAAGTAGCCTCCTGTTCTTGTTTTAGAATGAAGTGTTAATGTTTTATTAGTCTGGCCGTGCCGGGCCGTGCCGGGCCGTGCCTGCAGTGTAGGGCGGCCTGCCCCGCTGAACCCTGGCAGCACTGCGTCAAGGCTGGTCCTCCGGGAAGGCCACCCGTCCGGAAGCTGCCCCGGACCAACACCACGCCTGATTCGCTTGCGCCGTCCTAGCCGTGTTACGTAGATACTTGCACGAGAGGCGGAGCGACGGAGTGGCGAAGCTGCGCGCACACGGATTTCACCCCAGAAAGAAGTGACGGCGATTTTCTCCTCGTCTGAGCCGCGCACCCCATCTGGCGCCTCGCAACCTAAAGACATAAGTACACGCGCGCACACACGCTCACATGCATGCCCCCCCCCACACACACACAGACGCACGGGCACAGCAAGTGGTGCCCGACGCGGTAGCGGGACGGTGGTGTGAGGTATTTTCACCACATCAAACAAACTGGGGCCCTGAAAAGGCTTGAATTTCGCGCGCGCGCACACACACACACACACATCAGTAGGCCGATGCGGAGAGGCGTCCTGACGTTCACGCGTCACGCGTCACTCGGTCGCGACGTGCTGATGAATTATTCCAGTGCTGACGACGCGGTGCTGCATCGTCCCGCCTCTCAGTGCCGGCCGAGGACGCGACGAGGACACGTTTTGAAAGGGGCCGAGTTCAAATACCACCACCGTTTACCGTTCTTTTTTTCCCTCTCCTTTTTCCAACGCCGCCTGGCTTGGTGCCCATTTGCGTTGAATGGACGGACGAATGGCCCCGAATAACGCGCTGCGAATAACGCCTCTGTGAGTAACGCGCTGCGAAAAACGCGCTGCGAATAATCGTCACTCTCCAGGCACACCCGCTGGTCGGTGGGCTCCTCCGTCAGCCCACTCTTCTCGAAACCATTTCCTCCCATTTCGCCAGTGTCGCGGCGTTACACTAGTAGAGGAAACGATTTTTTTTTTTATTTTTTTTTTGGGATGTTTGTGTTTGTGAGTCTAAATTGAAGGAACTGGAAGGCCCGTGAAGCACCTCCCCGCTGTGCCTGTGATTCCCGAGATGGGTTGCCCATTCGGACTAAACGAACTGCATCGATAAGGGAGGGAGACGGACAAAGACACACCTTTAAATAGAAGTCTTGGATGTTCCCGGCGAACTTGTTGGTAAAAAAAATTGCCTCCGATCTTCCAAAACCCTGCAATGTTGGAAACTTTTGATGGTGTTTCGGAACGCACTTTTCGGTATTTTCCAAATTATTTTTGACAGTGCATACGAAGATAGAGATACTCAGAGCCAGTCCACCGGCAGAGCCGGCAGAGCCAGCAGAGCCACGTGGCGGCCGGAGACACATCTTCATATTGATAGAAATAAGAGGATTATGTAAACTCGTTCCGGGGCCCGCTTGTGCTCCCCGGGCACCCTCCAGGCCTAGGCCCGCGCTAGTGCGTTCCGCTGGGGGAGGGGGGGGGGGCAGGATAAATGTGGCCACCCCTTGGGGCGCCCTGGCCTAGGTGGGGGCGACGTGGCGGGGCAACGATCGCGCGAGGACACCTTGATGTGGTCCTCTACCTGTCACGACCCGACGGCTCGCTTTATCGACGGGTAATGGTGGCGCCACGTCCTCCATGTCCTCGCCGCGATAAGCTCGCGCTCCCACCCCGTTCCTTGAATTCCCCCCGGGCTCAGCGAGGCCAGTCGCCCCGCCAGACCGCCCCCGCCAGACCGCCCCCGGCCCGCCCCCGGCCCGCCCCCGGCCCGCCCCCGGCCTGCACGGCTCATTTTGCGTTTCGAATTGATTGCCAACGACAGCCCCATGGGGGTCCGCCCGCCCCAGCCACGCCCGCAAGCCCCTGGGCCCACAAGCCCCCCCTCCCCCCCAACCCGACCCGTCTCTAATCCCTTTTTCGCTCCGTTTCCTCGACAAGCCAGCCTGACGGGCCGTGTCAAATAGGCTGCCGCACTCGCAGCGACACACACTTTCTGGCGGACAAACACACACACACAGAGAGAGAGAGAGAGAGAGAGAGAGAGAGAGAGAGAGAGAGAGAGAGAGAGAGAGAGAGAGAGAGAGAGAGAGAGAGAGAGAGAGAGAGAGAGAGAGAGAGAGAGAGAGAGAGGTCGCAGACGGACACGGACGACGGGCACCCAATGAAGCCAATGAAGCCATTGTGACGTTCACTTTGTGGCGTTCTTGAAGCTCCCTTGCTTCCCCGATGTCGTTTCTCATCGATGTCGTCCTCGGCTCCGTCCGACTCGCTTCGGCTCCTGCCTGCCATGAATTTCAAACGGCGCTCCGCCTTCCCTAAAGCACCGCTGTCGGCGTGGTCGTCCCCGAGGGGGGCTGGCTGCCGCTGCGTGGGCGCGCGCAATTGCCCCGCATTTGGCCCCGCACACACGAACACGATCGGCCCGCTGAATAATTGACCGGCGAAGACTTTAGCGGTGTAACGCACACAGTGCCGCGCGCCGCCAAATTCAATTAGTCATTGTTCGACGGAGCCACACACACACACAAACACACACACACACACACACACACACGCACGCGCCCCCCCCCACACACTCACACACACACACACACACACACACACAAACACGTTGGCCGTGGCCCCGCCGGTGGAGTAGGCTTTATTACCGAAATCAATAATGGGCAGAGAGAAGGAAAAGGAAGATAAGGATGAAAATGAAAGAGAAGCAAGGCGCCGCCTCCCGGCGTCACTGAGCAGCCGCTCCGAGCGCCTTGCTAGATAGGCAACTTGCTGCCGCCCTCGACGTGCGTGCGAGGCGGCTGGCCTACCCCGTGGTTCGCGGGCGTTTCACAGTGGGCCAGAAGACGGTACATATGGGCGCGTCCGCCGTCTTCTGGTCCACTGTGCGTTTTGTCCCTATTCGAGTCTGCACTCTGCGCTTCGCGCTCGGTGTTGGTCGAAGCGCCGCTGTAATTCCATCAGCCGGCCGACACCAACTCCTGATGAGAAATGAGAAATTAATCGTCGGGAGAGGTAATGGCCGTTCGGGCGGCAGCGATGAATAATCAGGCAGGCCGCTCTAATGAGCAGGCTCGGAAGCCACGCGACGCCACGCACGCGTCTGTGTGTAGGTGGGAGTGTGTGTGTGTGACGTGTGAATAATTTAAGAAGCGGACTGTGTGGTTGCCGCTCAACTGAAATGGCTGGGGGATTCTGACAGCGGCAGCTGTCGTAGATCAGCCTTCACGAGGCATCAGCAGCAGCTGTGGGTGTATCCGTCTGTCTGTCTGTCTGTCTGTCTGTCTGTCTGTCTGTCTGTCTGTCTCTCTTTGTGCAGGGTTGTAAAGCCAGAATACGGATGAGAGCTACATGCGAGTCCTCGTCGCGTCGCCTCAAGCCAACCTTTCTTTTTTCTTCTGGCCCTTTCTCTGCTGGTACAACACGCGTGTGTTCTGCCTAAGTTAAAACGGGTCCCGCCAGGGCCCGGTGCTGCTGGGGTCTGCCGGAGCCCACACCGGGACGCAGGGCAGCCTCGCTGCCTGTCTGTCCGCCTGCTGGCCTGTCTGTATGGCTGGTGTCACCGTCAGTCTGGGTCTATCTGGTCTGCTGGTCTTGTATTTCTGTCTGTCCGTGCGCCGCGTCCTGCCAGGGGCACCCTTTGCGTGACAAAGCGTGACGGCTGGCCTTATTTAATTAAAGTCTTAAAAATTATTGTGGAGCTGCGTGGGTGAGTTAGGGCGGTAGAGGAGTACCCGGGAGGTGAATTTTCTCGTCTGCTGTTGGCAGAGAGAGAGAGAGAGAGAGAGAGAGAGAGAGAGAGAGAGAGAGAGAGAGAGAGAGAGAGAGAGAGAGAGAGAGAGAAGGAGAGAGAGTGATAGAGTGCGAGTGAAAAGGGGTCAGCGGGGCACTGCCGGCGTTCTGGTGCGTCCCGAACATTGGTATTCGGTGGCAGTCTCACATTCCGTCACTGCCCGCCTCCCCCTTCCCCCGCCCCAATTCAAGTGTACAATAGATGGGATCGGTGACCGTCCTGTTTGTGTGTCTGTGTGTGTGTGTGTGTGCGTGTGTGCGTGCCGGCGGTCAGCTCAGGCTCCGAATCCCCAGGGCCGCCGTCGTCGCGGTGTCAGCTAACAAGAGCCAGCTTGGGTATCAGCTCAGCTGGCGCTCGCGGCAAACCGAGGAAAAAAAATGAAATGAAAGGCCCTTCATGCTGCTAGTCTGCTCCAGTGTGCGGGACCCGAGTTAGCCGGGTGAGATGCACGCCACGGTTTGAGGGGGGAGTCGGGCCGGCGCCAAGAGCTTGCTGACGCGACACGCAGCCTTTTGCGTGCCCACTTTGTCAAACTACAACCTTAGTTGTTTTCTATCCGGTTGCAAGGAATAAGGTGTTACTGTCGGTCGGATTAGGAGGAGCGAGGTGCGGTGGGGTGGGGCGGGGTGGGGCGGGGTGGGGCGTCTCTAGGGAGCAGCAGAGTAATTGCGGGCGCCGCGCCCTTCCCGGAATCAGTTCGAAACCCGCCACGCCCCGCTCCGGTGAGAGAAATTTGTTGAGGTCCGGGCTGCCGTCTCGTTCCTCGGGGCCCGGAGCGACTGGTCCTGAGGCTGTGTAACCTAACCTAAGCCCTCTGGATAGAGCAGTTTGAGCGACCCGCTCGCTCTGGCCCGCCCGGAGCGGCCAGGGACCCTCCTTGCGCTCCGGCAGTGGCCGTCTGCAGGACCGCGGCCTCCGCGCCGTCGGCACGCCGTCTGTGTTTGCCTCCAACAGCCAACGAGTTCTTCTTTTCTTAATCCGGGGTTGCCGGGGTCGGCCCTGGTGGCACTGCGGGTGCCTGGTGGTGTGGGGTCCGCGCGGGTGTGAGGACGCCGCTCGGGGCTGCAGGGGCGTGTGAGTGTGCAGCCGGTCCCAGCTGCTCGACCGGCTGGGCCCTCCTAGAAGCATAGCAAAAGGCGGGCGGCGAGCCCCGCCTTGCTGGCAAGATTTAGGGAGGGGCGCCACGGCGAGCACAGCAAGGCGGGCAGCAAGGCGCGGGCACCAAGGCGCGGGCAGCAACACACTAAATCCTTATGTACTCTTTTTGTACATAGTTATGCCGGCGCGCGCAGACGGCCGGACGGCCTGAAGCCCTTCCACAGACGGCAGTGTCTTGTTTACGTCATTTTACGCCGCCCCCGGCGGGGGCCCCCTCGCACACAACCCTTTCAAACGCACGCCTGAGGCATGGAAAATATTTTCACTCGTCTGCCGACATAACAACTGATTAGTTGACAAGTTATTTTTAAAGAGCCGTTGTGTCTTCCTTTATTTTTCATTTCCCCTCTTCCGGTAATTGTTCATGATGGGAAGTGAAAATCCCGGTGAGTTGACGCGGCGCGCAGCACTGACCCGCCGCCTGCTGCTCTCGGTCCAGAGGCACTCGTGCATGCGGCGGTCGCGGCCCCGCGCGTGCCTCCCCTCGCTGCCGTCTAGGAGGCCCCCGCGGCCCCGCACAGCACCACAGCTTCCAGGCCGGCGCACCCCGATACATCCATACCCAGCTAGCCGCGGCCAGCCGCGGCCAGCCACGGCCAGCCGCCAGTCCAATAACTGAAATCGAAAATCTCATCCCTTTTTTTCCCTGCTATGCGGTCGGTCCGCGTGGCAGGCAGCCGTGCGCCTTCGTCGCGGTATCGGCAGCAGCGCGCCCCGCTCCCCGAACACACGAAGAAGAGTGAAACCAAGGATTTTGCAAAAGCTGCCTCGGGGCAACGTCCCAGGTTTTTGCTTTCTCCAGGCCGCTTTGCCGCCTGGAGGGGGTGGAAGGAGGGAATGCCCCCCCCCTCCCCGACCCACCCCTGTTTCCTCCTCGGCGCACTGGAGGCAGCACTGCGTTGCGCACTTCCAACGTAGTGCGGCTGGTCTGCTCCTGGAGATGCAATCTCGGAGTGGTTGGTGGATGCATTGTGAGCGGGCGGGGCGGGCGGGGCGGGCGGGGGCTTCGCCGCCGGCGGGCACCTTCCAAGTTCGCTAGCAAGGCATCCATGGTGCATACGCCGCACCGACTGGAGTCCCACTCGGCCGCCGAGCGAGGTGGCAGCACAAGTTTGCGTGTGTGTTCGTTTGGGCGGCGAATCGACGCGGATCACCACTCCGATGAGAAGGCACGGTCACAAGTTACAAAATTCGCACAGCTGCCGCGGGTGAAACTCTTATCATTTTCGTTTCTCCTTTGTTTTAATTTTTTCCCCGCCGGATAGGTGGAGGCGGTAGGTGCCACTCGTCGCGTGAGAGCGGTCGGCGGGTGTTCGCGGCTGGCCGACCCTGACGCAGGGGACCGTGCACCTTCTTATGGAGCTCGCTGTTAATTACAACACCGTGGCCCTTAGCTGATAAATGGCTCTGCAGGTGGCGGTGTGCCGGGCTCCCCCGACAACAACAACACCCTGCTCGTTTAATTGCAGGCCTTTTGTTGGATAATGCTCCGAACGATGACAGTGTCGCCAACTGTTGTGCCGCCGCGGCGCGGCGTATCGCGACGTCGCTACTCCGTTGTCGAGTTTGCCGGCCCGAAGTTGGCAGAAGCTGTCCCGTAGGTTGTCCGTGGGTCCCCTGTGGACTCACTCTTGCCCGCCAGGGCCCCATCGGGGGAGGCCGTGACATTTAATGCCGTCCGGGCCTGGTGGTCTGGTCGGCCCAGGCGGCGTGTCCAAATTAGTGTGCTGCCGTACCTCCCTCCCCCCCCACGACTGCAACGAGCTATCGCTCTGTTGTGGAAACAGCAATTAATTTCATCAGCCGGATTGGCGCATGTATGGCCTGCGCGCAGACAAAAAGGCCGATACTAGCGTTTCCCCGAGCGGGAGCGGGGCGGAGAGGCGCGCCGGGATTCTTTTTAGTTTTAGTCGCTACTGCCGGCAGAATTATCAAAGTTGCCCCTCCTCATTCTTCCTTCTCCCTTTTTAATTCTTCTCAAACGCCAATCCGCGTTAATTTAAAATTCCCCGCCGGGCACGAAATTTGCCTTGAGTTACGCAAGGAAGTGCTGTGCATTGCTGCCAACCCCCTCCACTCACCCTTAATTATACATTCATCGGCTCCTGTTGGCAGTGCTGCTAACACGACACAACGACACACTCCGTCTTCTTCACGACCCCCAGCCTGAGCCGTGCCGGCCGGGCCCCGCACACGTACGCTGTAGTTATGTTCGGAACACCCCCCCCCCCCCGCGATCCCCCACCCCGCCAAGGTCAATGGAAAAGGGGGAAGGGAGAGTTTCGCGCCACTTTCCCCATCAGTCTTACCCCTGCTCCGCGGCAAAGCACAAGTCGGCCCCCTTCCTGGCCCCGCGGATGCAAGCAAAAGGGACAACCCACGCGAGTTGCGACGCAACCTGCTACTGCCACCTCCACGGGCACGGCAACACCGCTGCACCACTTTCGATGCGGTGTTTTCTTATCCAGGACGTGTTTGTGCTTCGCGCTCCGTCGCCTAGAGTCCTAAAGTCCTTAGGACTCTACTGTCGCCGGGCCGCTGCATGCGTGGGTGGGTGCGCACTCACGTAATGTGCTTACCACCGCGCGCCACTTATTGGTTGGCACGGCGTAACAACTTTTGAACGTCGAGAAAGATATCTCTCTCTCTCTCACACACACACCTGGGGGGCAATACAAACATTGTGTGAATCCACCCCCTGCCCTTTGTCCTTGCAAGTTTTGCCTCTCCATTCACAATGCGATACGCGACGTGTATGTAGACCATGCGTGCGCCGCCCCCACCCCCCGCATCTGACTCCTCTGCCGCCCCCACCGCCCCCGCGGGCCACCCCCTGCCCGCGCGCCACCCACCCACCCACCCACCGCCGCACCTACCCCAACCAAGTTGCAATCTCCCCCGGAAGCGTGGGTGGGGTGGGTGGGGTGGGGGTGCAGGGCCCACAGCGGGGCCCACAGCGGGGCCCACGGCGGGGCTCGCAGCCGCAGGGGTCCCCCTCGGCGCCAAATGGCGTCCCCGATTCTCGGCGGCAAGAAAGGCCCTCGGCGCCGCGGCACCGCCCCGCATCGCCCCGCATCGCCCCGCATCGCCCCGCATCGCCCCGCATCGCCCCGCATCGCCCCGCATCGCCCCGCATCGCCCCGCATCGCCCCGCATCGCCCCGCATCGCCCCGCATCGCCCCGCATCGCCCCGCATCGCCCCGCATCGCCCCGCATCGCCCCGCATCGCCCCGCATCGCCCCGCATCGCCCCGCATCGCCCCGCATCGCCCCGCATCGCCCGGTGCGCGCGACAGGGGGCGGCTCATTGTGTCTACCAAAATAGCGTCTACCCATAAAATGTTGATATTTTTATTAAGACGCTGTTCTGAAAAAAGTTTAATTTTCCCACCCACATTTGATTTTTTTCCCCAATCTTTTTATTTTCCTAAACACCTTTTTTTTTTTTTCACGTGCACATTTTTCAGAACAGCGTAGATACAGCAACCGACGCCACAGAGCGCAGAGAGAGCGACCTTGACTCCGCTAATCGGAACCGCTATTCGTCTTTCCGGCGATGGGCGTGGTCGAGGCCGATGCTGAGGAGTCCCGCTGTCTCTCTCGCACTCACACGGGGACGCCCCGTGAGTGCGAGAAGCAGAGCGACCAAATAACGGCTCTTCAGAATCAGTGCACTGCCGTGCCGCTCGGCTGCCCGTTTCCCGCTAAAAACCAAGCGCGCCGTATTTACTTTGTGACGCCGACGTGGCCTTGTGCTCTGACGACCCAATCAACCCGCCGGGGGAAAAGGGGAATTTAAAACGGATTTGCATGCCGTCGGTTTAGACAAACTGTCTCGACAGCCTGGCCGCTCCAATGTTCCAACCCCAGATCCCGCGCCCTGCTAGTCCCTGAAATCTCCATACTAAAAACAAAACAAACTCCTGCCGCTTAACTATTATCAAAGTCGTTCTCTTGTTCTGGAACGGGGTCACGTGTTGCGGTTTAACCAGGCAAGTACGCTGGGGAACTTGAGCAGTGTTGGAGGGGACGCTACGCAAGAGGAGGGCAAGAAATACCATGTCACACGAAATTCACCAATTTATGTTCTATTTTCGCACAAATATCTGAGCCTAGAGCAACGTTGAGCAGAGGTCACTTTGTTTTTATTACGAGAGGTAAAACTTAAAACAAAAACAAATCAAGAGCAGCTGTGCTTAATATGTAAGACAACTTCACGCCAAAAACAAATCCTCCCCGACACAAGACCATGAGGCTACTCGGTGCCTAAAAAGAATAAACTAACACAAGGGATCAAGCTTTTTCGTTGAAGGTACTCCTCCGCATCGTGGTCGGCTGGCAGGGCAGAGGCACCCGTTTTACCTCCTCAACGAAAAAAAAGCACATGCAAAAAGACGACCGAAACACAAACATTTGCTCTGGGACGCGAGCAGACATCGTCGACGCGGTGGGAAAAAATAAGACCCACGAGTGTGTGCGCTGCCTCGTGGCTGAGTGGCGGATGGATATTACCCACGGTGTGGTGCGGGCGTGCTGTGGGCGTGGTGCGGGCGTGGTGCGGACTTGGCGCGGCCCTGCTCCGAGGACCACTTGAGGCTCTTCTCTTTCCGGTAGGCGGGCGGCAGGAGGGTCCTAATAGCGGCCCTCCTCTCCGTCCTGGGACGTCGGCCCGCCCGGGACGCGACGTGGTCCTGGGGAATGGATGGAGGCGGAGATGGAGCCGTGTTTGTTCGCCAGCGGGCCTCGCCGTGCCCGGCCGGCTGCCACCGTCATCCGGGACAGACCGCGCCTGCCGCCTGGCACTGTGTCCTCGCTCTGTCACTCTCGTGGAGCGTCCCGCACGGGTGCGAGAGAGACAGAGACGATCCCTCGGCGTCGGTCTGCTGCGCCGACCTCATATGCCAAAGTCATTGCGAGCGCAATCTGGAGTCCTCTTCAATTTGTCTAGCGAGGACGTTTTGTTCGCCCCGCGCGGCCCGAGTCCGGAAGTAGCACAGTGGGTCAAAACGGACGAAATCGGGGGGGGGGGGGGGAAATAATTTAAAAGCGGAAAACGAGTTTTGAAAAAGTCACGGCGATTTTTGACGAATCTGGCTCAAAACTCCATGGGGAATCCGAATCTGGCCACCTCAGGTCCCGGTCGGGTCCGGACTTTTGCGCATTTTTTTTTTCTGAGTAGGTCGCGGAGTCCGTGCCTCCGTCCTCGACTTGACCCGCAGCACGACGACGACAGCGATGAGGCCTGCCCTGCCCGCCATAAAGCGAGCCCCGTGCGTGAGGCACATGAGCACCCTCGTGGCGGCGGTCGATGGCCACTGCGGGCCTGCCGCCTCATTCCGAAGGATCGTTCCCCCGCTGTCTCCCTCGCACCCCTGCGGCACGCCCCGTACGGGTGCGATGGAGACAGAGGCAGCCAGGATCCTGATTCGGAACGAGGCGCGGCTGGACTGGGGGGTCGCCGGTTCGATACCGATCAGTCACTCGCCGTTTCGTGCGCGAGCGGGGTGGATGGCCCCGTGATGGCCCGCGTCGGGGGCGACGTCGGACGGCTGACGTTTCGTAAATGAAGGAGCTTCGCGCTCACGATAACGAAAAGAAAATTGATTTCTAGAACAGCATGGCTTAAAATAAAACGAAAAAAAAACAATTTAAAAAAAATATACTAAGGCTACTTTGTGCCTAAAAATTCTCCCAAAGGGTGAGTGAGGCGTACACGGTGAAAACCTTGCGAGTCGCTG
Source organism: Stenchaetothrips biformis (assembly GCA_030522485.1). Classification (NCBI taxonomy): domain Eukaryota; kingdom Metazoa; phylum Arthropoda; class Insecta; order Thysanoptera; family Thripidae; genus Stenchaetothrips; species Stenchaetothrips biformis. The sequence goes on from CM060090.1 coordinate 3,677,224, forward strand.
CCTTGGATGATGCGTAGCTGCACCGGTGCTCCGCCTCCAGCGCCACTTTCACGACTTCCTTTACGGCGTCCTCTCCTTTTATTTTTCTTTCTCCGCCGGAGTGGCCGTCTATTTGGCGGCGCGGGGGGCGCCACCACGCGGTGGGCACGGCGGGGCACGGCGGGGAACGGCGGGGCACGGCGGACACGGACGTGCCGCCCCGCGCGAAGCGAAGCGCCAGAGACACGGAGCACGGGCGCCAAGGTTAAGTCATACTCGAAGCACGTCCAAAAGAAATGTGGGTCACTGCAAGCGAACTTTCGGAGGGTGGCCGGTCGTGTTGTGGCCTGGATTTGTGGCCCTCGCAGAAGCCTCCCTCGGCCTGCCGCGTCGTGGAGCCCAACACAGACCGATTTTTGTGGGTGGGATTTTTTTTTCTTGATGTTGTTTCTTTTTTATTCGCGGAAAACAGCTCGCTGGGCTTTCGAACGTCATTCTTCACAATTAACCGCGAGGGTCTCGCTCCCAGGCGCTTCGTCCCGCGTGCCCTATCTCGGCTATTCTGCCTGTTTGCGACCGTCATTACTTTCCGGGGCCGCCGTGCCGCAGAGCGACAGAGAAGGTGCGCCGAGAAACACCAAGAGAAGAGAAAAGAAACGAATCAGTCAGTCTGAGTTACCGTGCGCCAGCGCGCCAGCGGCAGGGATCTTGTTTTCCTCTCCCGCATTGTTTCCGAGACGGAAAGGTAAGGCGCGGCCTGTTCAAACACCGGCCAACAACACTGGCAGCGCTGGCAGCCAATCCGCGGCCACACTCCCTCATTTCCACCTTCTGCGTCCTCTCCTCCTCTTATTTGCCTTTCGTCTTCCCTCCCTCTTGCCTGGGTGCTCGGCACACGTTGTGCGTAATCAGGGCACGCGACGCCAGGAAGGCCGCCCCCCCCCCTTCCCCCTTCCCCCTGCCCTACACCCTCGACCACGGCCCGCCTCACAGTGGGCCAGAAGACCGGCGCAGGCGGCCCAAAACGCGTCTCGAGGTTTCGCCCCCTGCGCCGGTCTTCTGGCCCACTGTGCGCCCTGGGCCGCGCGCCGCCCCTGCGACCGAGTAGAGGGGCCGAGGGTTTGGCGCGCTGCGCCGCGCTGCTGCTCAGGTTCGCGCCGCTTTTCGCGCCAAATCTGGGTCGCTTCCTCCCGCGCCACGCAGCGCCCCCTCGCGGCCGGAGCGCTGAGCTGCGCCGCGCCGAGCTGCGAGCGCTGCTGGTTCCGCCGCCTGGACCACAGAGGGCGCCAGCGTGCACGCACTGGCGTTAAGGGCGTCGCGGGCGTCGCGGGGGGTAGCGAGCCAACCAGCACGGCGCTGCCCCGCGCCTCCGGAGACTCTGGGCCTACCACGTGCCTCTCTCTCTCTCTCTCTCTCTCTCTCTCTCTCTCTCTCTGTGTGTGTCTGTCTGTGTGAACAAGAAGCTTAGTATTGTGAAAGCAAAGCGGACGAATTGCTCTGTATTATGATAGATTTGTGTCACAGAGTATCCTGAGAATTAGCTTAGTTTTGGGAATTGGGAGTGTGGTCGTGACTGATTACCAGCCCCTAATTAATCTCACCTGTCTGGCGGCGGCGGCGGCGGGATGGGGTGCCTGTGCTCAAACTGTGCGGAGGGGCGTTTGCTTCACACCACAAACACACTCACACACACGCATGGCGGCGTGACGTCAGTAGGTGAATGGGCCGCGTGACGCATGCTTAATCGAGGCCCCTGGAAGCGATCGCTGGCCGCACAAAGAAGCACCAGCACGTTGCCCCCGCGTGGAGACAGACTTGCATGCACCTCAAGAGGCGTGGATCCAGGAGGGGGTTGTAGTGGAAACCTAATTAACCCCTCCTTGAGCACAAGGAAGGACGCCTAGAAGAAAGGCAAACAGCACTATTTTTTCCCTGCAAGTAAAAAGCACTATATTCCCCATTCTTCCAAAAGTCCTGAATCCCACCATCGTGCAGGATGCCCCCGACGGGGACACAGCGACGAGAGCACTGCACACACACGCTCGCCCACTCTGTCGAGTGCCCCCGGCCGCCCCCGCCAGATATGGAACCGTCACGGCCTTCATTACCACGTCTGAGGCACCAGGGCGTGCTTAATTTGCATGGCAAAGCCGATCCCCCTCCCCTTCTCCCACCACTCCCCACGCGAGGTCAGGATTCTGCATGCACTGACTGCCACCGCCAACAACGCCGCGCTGCAGAGCTCCCAGCTTTGTCACACGCCCACGTAAGGTTTTAAATGTGCTTTCTACGATTTTTCAATTTATTCTTGACAGTGTGCCTGTCCTGCAAGACCGGTGACGCTTGTCTCCCGGGTGGAAGTGCGTCTCTCGTGGCAGGGACGTGCGCGTTGGCTGCGTGTTAATATTTTATCGGGACCTACGTGTCTCTCTCTCTCTCTCTCTCTCTGACGTGTGCTCCCTTCCCATACGGTACTTGCAGCTTTCTTTTCTCGTTTGCTCTCTGCAGGAGAGCACGGCAGCGACGAGGGTGGTGCACCCAATTACAGTCGTCTAGTGCCTTCTCACACCCTGCAACGCCCCGTGAGTGCGAGAGAGACAGAGTGACGAAAGCGCAGCTCCGGAATCAATGTGCAGGTGCACGATGCACGACCCCCCCGCCGTCATGAAAAATTGAGCGGGCAAAGTCTGTGTTTCTTATGAAGGTGTCTCACGCCTTGCGACCGGATTTGGCTGGGTGATGTATGGCTGATCAGGTTCCGAGAGCCGGACAGGCCTCCGTCGTCGGCACCCGAAGGCGGCCGACCGGGAGCCGAAGCGCGCCGAACACTTCCGACGTCGGCGGTGCTACTCGCGCCGCGCCGCGCCGGGAGGGGGAAGGCCCAGGGACGGCGCGCCACTCGCCGCCTCTCTCCCGGCCAGAGCGCACGCTGCTCTCTGTCTCTCTCGTGGGCCGCCGGCCACCGCCGGCGTGCAGTGTCTGTCCTTGTTGCGTGTGTTGCTGTGCTTCGTGGTGTCTAGGGCAAGGCCGCCCGGAAGGGTTGTGAGCCGTGTCGTTGTTCAAAATTGATGCGCTTTTTGCCGTTTCCGAGTGCGGACAGTGCTTGCTTTGCGGGTGAGGGTGAGCTTCGCCTCCGGGCAGCCGCGCCTGGCATCGCCGTCCTCGCCGCGCCGATCGCGTGTCCCGAGAGCGCGGCCGCCGACGGCCCGGTGAGGTCTGTGTAGAGCCTCGGGGCGAGAGTCGAACCAGGGAGAGAGACCGAGTGGATAGTTTTTGTCGTCGCGTCCCGCCTAACCTCCGAGTCCAAGACCGGCTGGCTGTGCTCGCGTCGCGTCGCGTCCCTGCCGGTCTTATCACCGGACGTGCCGCCGCGCCGCCGCGCCGCGTCCTGCAGGACATTGCCATGGTCGTGCCGGCGGGCGTGACGCGCTACGCCGGCCACGCCGCCCGGCCGGTGGGTCCGCCGGTCGCCAACTGGGAGGACTTGCCCTGGAGCCGGATCGGCGCCGGGGTGCACGTCAAGGACCTGCCGGTAAGGAGAGTTTGCGCCGACACGCCCTCGGGGTCCTTGTGGGCGAGTGCCTCGTCGTTAGGTAGACTGGTTCCCAAGTCGCCAGGTCCTCCTGCCTTGTCTCCCCCAGGCTGAGGTGGGTGCTCAGTGGACCAAAAGACCGGTGGGGGGCGGCCAAACGGACGACGGGACTCGAACCGAACGTGTGACCCCACAAATAGATTCCTCGTTCGGAGAGCAATCCATTGGTGGGGTGACAAGTTCGGTTCGAGTGCCAGCGACTCTGGAGTTCAAAACGCGTCCGGGATTTTGACCACCTCCACAGGTCCTCTGGCCCACTGGTGAGGCTCGGGATGACGACATTACTTGCTCTTGGGTTTGCTTCGCGTCAAATTGATTTCGCTGCGTCTTTGTCCCGGCGGCCCTTAAAATCCTCCATCGATCTCGGCTCTGCACTCGCTGCAAGGTCAGAGGCAGAGGCCAAGGCAGAGGCCAAGGCAGGGGCCTCTCTGCGAATTGGAGCCTCAAAAGGGGCAGGCCGGAGAGGGGCCGCACAGGCGTTCGAATGTCAGGTGTCAGGACGTCCCCGGCCTCTGTCCTTCCCCTCGCTGGTCCTTCTACCCACACTCACACACACACGCACACACACTTGGTGTCACCTTCCAATCTAAAAGATTGTAAAAGAAAAAAACAACAGCGGCCTTTATTCCCACATCACTTTATTTCTCCGAAAATGGACCTGTTTTGCGGTGTGGCGCGGCCTGATCCGCCTGCACAATGTCCTGCTAACGATGGTTGGAGTGCAGCGATGCCACCGACAGTGGCTCACCGTCGCCGCCCCGCCGCCCCGCCGCAGAGGACGGAGGGAACGGAGCGCGGGCGCCAAGGATTGCTCGTGGCGAGGGGCCGCGAGAGAGTCAATGTGACGGTGCTATGGACTTATTGGGGAACATTTTCACAGAGCAGCAGGAACATCAAGGAACATTGGGAACATCACCAACATGGGAACATTAGGGAACATTTTTTGGTCAGAGTTGTCAGAGTTGCACCCCTCGCATGAATATTAAGCCGGAAAAAAAAAACATCTCCAACAGTGTCAATTTTTAGAATCGTAGCGTTTCCTTTCTGCTTGAAGGAGTTATTGTTTCGTCAGAACGTGCCTCCGAGGCTGCCGATATTTTCCTCAGACAAACAAACCTCTCACCGGAAGAAAGCGGCCAGTTCTCGTTTCCTGCATCGGAAGCAAGAACAGCAGAAACACGCCGGGTAGCTTCTTGCTGCGGACGGAGGTATTGATCCCAGGCCGCGTTTCCCTTTGACGAAGCTTACAGCGCCTCGCCTGCCCCGGCTGAGCTTAGCTAGCGCGTTGCTTGATGGATATTTTTCCTCATTCCCGCCTGGCGGGCTGGCCTGGCGTGGCCGCTGCACCCCGCTATCGAGATCCCGGCGAAGGGCACGGGGAAGGGCAAGGGAGGAAGAAGGGGGGGGGGGAGGCTAACGCCTGACACGCGTGCACAGCTTAGACGCACGGTCGGTCACCTGGCCGGCCGAGCGGCAAGCCCCGGGCACACACTTAGGTACACACTACGCACTTACACACACACACACACACACGTGCGTTGAGTCCGTCGTTAAAGGTCGCGCGAGGTCGCGGTCGTTGCGCAGGGCGGCCCGGCTACGCGGCAACACACGGCCTTAACGACGGGGAGCCAAATAAACCGGCCTTCCGCGCTTTGCCGCACGCGCCCCACCCGAACAGGAACAGGGCGGCTACCCTTCTCGTGGTCACGCAGTCTCCTCCCTGTCGCGTCCTCCCCCGAGTCTGTCCACGGGGCGTGCGGCGACTCCGAGCGCTGTCTCACGGTGGAGGGCTGCAGGGGGCTGCACCATAACATGTTGTGACGGTAGAGATTTTCTCCAGAGAGAAATTCGTCAAAATATCTGTAAGGTCCAATGAACTTCCAGAGTTGAGTCGGGAAGTTAGCTGTACCACCATAATATGGAGAATGAGAGAGTGTGCACCACGAGACTTTGAGAGTGTGCTGCCGTCGGGGCTCTGCAGAGCGGGGGCTACTCAGCAATCACGGTGCGCTTGTCCCGACTGCCAAGACATGCACTGATGATGATTGTGTTTTTGTCTTCTTACTCTCAGTTCACTTCAGCTCATGTCTTGAATTAAATTTTTTGTTGTTGTTAAAGTTTGCAGTCGCAGTTTAGAAATGAAAAGAGCCAAGAGGGCGCAGCCCCCTTACGCTCGCCTAGAGTCCCCTCGTAGTGATTGCGCTTCGGTGGTGATCACCACTCCCCACGACCAGATATCCAGACTCCACCGAATGATCTTCTCTCTCTCTCTCTTACAACTGTGTGGTGTGTGCCGCAGGCGATGGAGCGTCGCGACGTGGTGCTGCTGGCCGTGCTGGGCCTGGTGGCGCTGCTGCTGCTGCTGGGCGCCGGCGCCGCCGCGCTCTGGTGGGTGCGGCGCAAGCGCAAGCGCGAGGCCGACGAGGAGGCCGCCGCCAAGGAGCCCGTCAAGCAGCAGCGCAACAACGGCTTCCTCTCGCTCAAGACGCCCCTCATCTCCACCAAGACGCTGGGGTATGTCCAGGCGGAAGGCCCAGGAGGCCTTGCCGAGTGTCAATCCAATCCGAGCGATGAACGAAACAATCAGGATTGGTGGTTACAGTCATTGAAGCAAAATTTAAGAAATTTTGTAAAACGTACACAGTGCGGACCGCACTCCGAGTGCGGCTCAAAAGACATGACATCACTTGGCCTAATCATAGGCCGTGGTGGTCGAGGTGGTATAGGCGTCGGTTCCCGGTACCGGGGTCGACGGATCGAGTCCCACTTCTTCTCAACATTTTTCGAATGACCCGCTCACTGCGGCTCCATCCCTGCCGCGTCTAGAGCCCGGCTGACGCCGCATCTACCATGAGCCGTGGTGGCTGAGATCGCTAAGGCGTCGGACTTGAACAGTAAGGTCCGGGGATCGAATCCCAACATTTCAATACATTTTACGACTGCCTCCCTCATCCCAATGCGACTCAAACCCGTCGTCCGACACTCGGCAGACGTGCAGTCGTGATAGCGTAGTGGTCTGGATCATTTGTCGTCCACTATGCTTGGGTGTCTAAAAAGCAGTCCGCTTCGGCGGATTGGCCTCGGCACTGGTTCGATCCCCGGTCGTTCCAGCCACTCGCAATTGGTCGCGAGTGGGTCCATTCTGATTCGTCGGTTTGGAGTTGATAAGTCCTTTGAAGCTGGCCCTTCACACTGCATGTTCGGTAGAGAGCGCCGGACAGCGGGGGTACCACTGTGGGTACCACTGACCACCCCGCGAAAACCAAAGGCTCTCAACCCCCGCCCTTCACCCGGCCCACATCAGATGAGAACCCCTGGGGTCGCCGCCTGGAATGCACCGGTTCCCCCGATCCACCGAAGTTGCAGGCGGTCCTCCCTACTGTGTGGGGAGGTGGGAGAAGGGCCCCCATTTTTTCTTCTTTTTTTTCCCTCCAAGTTCTTTTGTTGGATGCGCCGCTGTACAGCGGTTTGCAGCGCATGGAGTCCGTGGTACCCGTGGGTACGTCAAGTACCGTCGGTACTTTCGAAGGTACCTGTAAAGTACCGCGGCACCGAAAATTTCGATAGTACCGGTAAAGTACCGCGGCACCATAGTTTTCGGTAGTACCGGTAAAGTACCGCGGTACCATATTTTTCGGTAGTACCGGTAAAGTACTGCGGTACCGATTGTTGAGTACCGTGCCCACGCCTGGTGGTGTCCGCCAGGGCGTCGCGGCGCGTCGCGGTCTTGCTCCTGGTGGCGATGAGACGAGCAGGAACGCCGCCGTCGCGGTGGACTCCCCGCCGATCCGAGTGAATCCAAGCGCTAAACACCGCCTGGCGTCTGGCGGCGGCACTCCGGTCGGGTTGCTATCCCATCTCCCGCCTACCCAAAGAATCGATATTTTCTTCCTCGTAAACTTAATTTTTGCTCGCCGGCTCCGCGGCACTCTGCTGTTCCAAGTGGTGTTATGCTGCCGGCCGGCGGGCCCTGTAGTCGGCCAGCCGGGCAGCCTCGCCGAGTAGCCCCACTCAGCGCGGCTGCATTAAGTGTAAATAGGTAACGAGCCGCGCTGCTTGGAGCAGGTCGTTGCCTTTGCGGAGTCAAGACGCCCCGGATTTTCATGAAGCACACCCCCAAAAGTGCCGCTTCACTGTGAAAATAAAACTTGAAAAATTTTGAAAAACGAATTTGATTGATGTAAAAACAAATGGGATTTGCGTGACTTTGAATGTTTCTGTTTGGTTGTTCCGCGTGGCGCGCTGTCACCCTACTGGTTGACTTCTAGTGGCCTGGGGGGTGGGGGTGGGGCTGCCCTCCCCTTCTCCCGGAGGAGACCCCTAGCCGGTGCTGCGCCCTGGCGGCGGCCGGCGGCACGACGCTCCCCCTCGACGCGGCGTATCTCTACCGCCATGTTGGCCGCGGCGCCCCGCCCTGCCCCAACCCCGTCCGCGCCGTCCCAGCTGCCGCGCCGGAAGGCCCCGGAGGCCCGGAACCGGTCGATATGTGGTCACACGGCCTGCGGCGCGGGCCGACAGATGGCATGCGTGTCGCCGTCCACCAACGGCCTGGCCCAGGGCGTGGTGCGCAGCGCGCGGCGGTGCACAGTGGGCGTGGAGGCGGTCAAAATCCCGGACGCGTTTTGAGGTCGCTAAATGGGACCTCAAAACGTGTCTAGAGTTTTGGCCGCCTGCGCAGACTGCTTCCGATTATTGTTTTTGCTCGCCTGCTGGTCCGCTGGCGCGAGCACGCCTCGGGAGTCCGCAGCGACCCCGCTAACTGCTTATGAATATTTCGCGGAGAATGCCGCGCCGCTCCGGACTGCCGCTGCTGAATGATCGACCTCCAACACGCTGCCTCCGCCGGGAGTCGAACCCGCGCCAGCAGGCGGCCCGACTCCGAACACCGTCCTGTCTCTCTTGCACTCGTGGGGCGTGACGTGTATGTGCGAGAGGGACAGAGCAACGAGGGCTGTACCCACAGTCTGCAGAGACAATGCGGCCAAGATGTACGCGGCCACGCCCGCGGCTTGATTGACACGCCAACAACGGGACGATGGGTCGCCCGATGGGGCCATGAAACATTCATGCAGGGCGCCCCGCCAAACCCCGCCGTGCAGCGGGTAGCCTACCCCGCCGTCCGCGGGCGCTCCGCACAGTGGGCTAGAGAGCGCGTAGACGGCCAAAACTCAGGACACGTTTTGAGCTTCAGAGTCGCCAAACAGGATTAGAACCGAACGTGTGACCCCTACCAAAGGATTCCTCTCGTTCGGAGAGCAATCCATCGGTAGGGGTCACACGTTCGGTTCGAGTCCTGTTGAGCGACTGAGGAGCTCAAAACGCGTCTAGAGTTTTGGCCGCCTGCGCGGTCTTCTGGCCCACTCGGCTCCGCTCGCCGCCCCGCCCCGCGCCGCCCCGCGCGTCACTCGGCTCCGCTCGGCTCCCCATCGGCGCGGCGCCGCTCGGCCGTGGTGGCGTCGTGGCTCGCCGAGGTCACCCCGCCGGCTGATCCTGTGGACACAGAGGGCACCGAGGGCCGCCGAGGGCCGCCGAGGAGGTTGACGTGAATATTTAAGGCGCAGCCATCTGTCGGCCGGGGGCGGGGCGGGCAGGTCCCCGCACCCGCCAAGCCCTGCGCGGAAACAATGCCTGCGCTGTCTGTCGGAGAGGTCCGCTCTCGGCTGTCTGTCGATAACAGGGAGACGTTGTTGTATTCGCGGAAAGCCCGCGCGTCACGTCGTTGTAATGGATTAGCAATAATAGGACGCGATGTAGTCTTTCTCCAACACACACACACACACACACACACACAGACACACACACACACTTACTCACACACACGTTTACTTGTATGGGGGTCCGGGAACGCGTAATCGACTAAGGGGAAACAAGTTAGATAAGCCCCCAGTCACGCTTCGCGCGTGTTTGCGCCGAATTACACGGGCCTGCCTACCTGGGGGGCAAGACTCGTTCCGTCGCTCTGTTTCAGTCGCTCTCACGGCGCGGCTCGTCGAGGTGCTGGCGAGAGCGCGGGGGACGACCCTCCGGAATCGGGCTGCTGCTGCAGGCAATTTACACTCTGCGCCTCTTGTGTGCCGATGCCAAACCCCACTGCGTGCTCTCCGTGAAACGCCAAAATTTGGCACAGCATCCGGAAACCAGGGATGGTAGCGCAAAATTTTGGTAGTCTGGAGAGAGCGCCAGTTCAGAGGTGGTGAGGAAACTTGCTACAGGGTTTGCAGCGTAAGGAGCTGCTTCGCAAAATTGAATTTTTTTTAAATTATTTTTTTTTTAAAAGGTAACCGCTTTTTAACCCCTGATGTGTTTTTCGACGCCACACACAGGCTTGCCAAATTAATTGGTGATGTAAGTGGGTTTCATATAATAGTATTAAGGGCGTGTAATTTGACAAGATTTCCTGCACCATCACACGTCAAGGAGTTGATCACACCCCTCTTGCCTTCTAGGCCGTGACGTAATATTATTTATGGAGTGGCAGCGAGGCCCAAGTCTATACAGCCATCTAGGGTGAAGCTCCAACCCCCCCCCCCCTGCCACGCCCTGCCACGCCACCACTCTCCCGTCCTTCTCTTTTGTTCTACACAGTCCTTTGTGTTGACCGAATTTGCAGCGTGTCAGCAGCGTGCCTGCGTGAGTTTTTTTTTTTTTTTTTTTTTTTTTTTTAAATTTCTCTCGTTTTAAATTCTATCGTATTAAATGCCTGAGGTTTCTATTTGCTCCGTCAGATGGAAATACTAGAAATGATGGTCGACTTTGCCTCTCGCGACGCTGGGCCGCTGCGCACTGACGCCGCCCGGACGCACGGCGCATGTTCCCTAGACTCTCCGGCGCACGCGAGGAAAAAAATATGACATGGCGCGCAGTCAGAGACATCCTGCCGTCCTGCGAAACAGGTGTTTCCTCTCCGGGTGCAGCCTCTGGGCTACAGCGGCCAAGTTTCACCGTGTGATGTTGCACACTTTTTTCTCGTGCACCCAGGAGTACGTGTGTTTGTGTGTGAGTGTGTGTGTGTGTGAGTGCGCGCGTGCTCTGGGCTGGGTGGTATGGCACTGCTCTGTCGGTGGAGCGAAAAATAAAACTCGCGGGTGATGGAGTGTTTTCGCCGTTTTTTTAGGGCAAGGTCAAGGGCGCCGGCACAGCGCGCTGTTAAATTCAAATTCGTATATCCGCTGGTTGTGTGGGGTATGCCGCCCCGCCGCGCGAGATGAGGTGTTTGTTAAGTGTGTGTGTGAGAGAGAGAGAGGGGGAGAGAGAGAGAGAGAGAGAGAGAGAGAGAGAGAGAGAGAGAGAGAGAGAGAGAGAGAGAGAGAGAGAGAGAGAGATAGGGGGAGGAGAGAGAGACTCGCGCCTGGTCGAAGTGGGAGGGGTAACCCCTTTTGGGGGAGGGGGGCAGTAAATGGCAGTATAAGGGCCGGCGGGGCCGGGGCTCGAACCCGCGACCGGGAGGATGCGGAGACAAGCGAGAAAGGGCAGGGACCAGGCACTCCCACCCTTATATCGATCTGCGAGTGGTTGCGGGGCGTGGCTGCGAAGAAAGGGCCAGCTCGCGGCGGCGTGTACCCAAATCCCCAAATTGGACTCCGTGAAAGAAAAAAAACTAATTAAGACGCATGTGGAAGCAGCGGGCTCTGGTGTGAGTGCGGCTGGATTAACCGGCCTGCCGATGAGAAATGGACGAGATTTGATTTGCTCGCTCCGCCCGGCTCCACGCCCCCTCCGGCCCCCCGACGCGCATCCCCTGGCTGACGCCCCCCTCCCCCTCTCCGCGTCCCGGGCGTGAAATGGTGATACGGTGGGGAGTTGTGGTGTTCCGATTCCGACCAGAAGTCGGGGTGGCTGTACCGTCCCTTCGCGTCGGTGTTTAAGGGAGAACGGCACACTTGCGCCCTTCGCGCGACTCCCTTCCGATCCGAAGGGCACCTGGCCCGGCCGAGTCCATTCGCCTTGACCCATGTGTGCGGCCGCCGCCCCGACCGCGCAGCCAGCAAGCCAGCCCGGCGGGGGCAGCAGGCCGGGAACGATCGTGATAAAAAGTCACGAGTCCTTGCCTGAAATTCGCGGCTGGAAAGTTGCTGCTGGATAGCGTTGAGCAGCACAGGCCCGTCCCGGGGTGCCCTTTCCCATGTATGGAAGGGCCCTTAAGGGCGCCGCCTGCCCAAAACATTCATAGGTAAATGCGACCCGGACAAAAACCCTGCGGGGGTTGGCCGCGGGTTGGGCAGGCCGGGTCCCCCGCCGGGTCTGCCTTCCCGCGATGACCGCGCCCGCTCCATCGATCCTCTTCAATTTATCCCCCCTTCGCTCACTCTGCGGGATTACCTGGTGTCAACGTGACGCGCGGCCTTCGCACCAATTTCCATGTAGGCGGGTCGTTGATGTTGTTGTTGTTTATATGACATTCCTGTTCGTATTGAAATGCCCCCGGTCGATGACGTCATCGCGGCGCCGACGAGGTGTCTGGCGGGGTGCTCGTCCGTCCGGCCAGCTCCTCCAGGCCAGCTGGTGATAAAGGCGGAGTGCAGGCCGTTCCGTCCGTTTTGCTGCGAGGCCGGCTGGGCCGGTGTCAGTGCCCACACTAGCTGCCGCCGTGCAGCGGTGGTGGTTGTGGGCTCGTCAGGGGATATGGGTGGGACTGAGTGTGGCTCATATTTCCCCGCCTTGCAGCGTCCGTCCCGGCAGGCTAGCCTGGCATCGTCACCAGCGGCGGAAAGCCTGTCCTCTTGTTCGGAAAACAACAACAAACCGGCAGCAACGAAACGGCTGCTGCCGAATCGCGCGAGTGCGGGGTGGGCCTTCTTGCGTATGGCGCCTTTGAAGCGTCATTATCTGCTTTCGGCTGATTGGGCAGAGCGTTGGCATGCCCTCCCCCCCCCTCCACCACCACCACCACCACCGGCCGGAAGTTGTCAAAGCGAGACGACGTCACACGACATTAATGCCAGGGGGAAGGGAAAGTTTGGCCAGCAAAGAAACAAAGTCGATTGCTCGGTGTATTGCTCGCTCGCGGAAGCGGCGCTCAGCAGCGGCGGCGTGGCGCCCGCCGAGGCACACGTCGCTGCCTTTGCCCGTCAAGTTCCCGGGACGTCGTCGTGGACCTTCCAGGACGTTGCAGTCCTTACAGGGCGCCAAGCGTCGCGGCGCAACAACCCCCGATTACCCGGATTCACTCGGCAACTTTGGACCGTACAAAGCGGCGCCCAGAGAGCCACTACTGCCCTCTAGCACCGCAAGGCCTAATTTTTTTTCTTGTCGCGCAAACTTTTTTTTAGACCCTATTTAATTTTCTTTTGCTCTAAAAAAATGGGCTTAACGACACCCTCGCGTCCGCGCCGGGAAAGCAAAGCCGCCCGTCCACCAATCAGAGCGTGCGTTGCGCGGCAACAGGTCTGTCCAGTGGCGGATCCACTGTTTGCCTTCGTGCTTAGGGGTAAAGCAGCACTTCTACACTAACAAGGAAAGGTATTCAGGGCGTACACTCAGATTTCAGCCAAACTTTTTTTTTTCGTAGAATGACATATTAGAATAAGAATGCACCCCAAAGTTGGTGCCAAGATACATATCCACACCCTTTCCGATTTGTTTAAGACCTAAAAACGGGGTAAAATGGGCCTTTTTGCTGTGTATAGGTCATTTTCGGACATCGAGTCGGAAAATTGGAAGTCGAGTTTCTGATCAATTTCTACGTTATTTGGTCCCTTAATAACGAAAATGAGATATATTTTTGGTTACAGATCATATTTTGTACATATTTGGTATAACTCCCCAACTAAGATCAAAAATCTGCTGTTTGCATGTAAAAACATGGGCCATTTTAGCCCGTTTTTAGGTGTTAAAAAATCGGGAAGGGTTTGGATATGTATCTTGGCACCAACTTTGGGGTGGATTCTTAGTCTAATATGTTATTCTTACGAAAAAAAAAGTTTGGCCGAAATCTGAGTGTACGCCCTAAATACGTTCCCTTGTAAGGTTTATTCAGGAGAGCCACAACCGCATGCCAGTTTTTAGTCGATTTGACTTAACCTTCCCTTCAGTATTGTCCCTTGCGCCTTGCCGAACATTTCCTGTAACAAAAGGCGATGCTTTTCAGTGTAACTAGGCTTGTCAGCGTGCTTGGCGGGGCGCCAGGGCCTCAGTGCACTCCGCACGTAGCAGCCCGGCGCCAGTTTCTTCAATCATGTTAATGGATTAGGGAGTGCCTGCAGCCCGCCGCGCTGGCTCCCCGGGGTCCGAGGTAAAGTCATGCCCGGCCGTCACCGCCTGCCGCGGCCTGCCGTCACAGCCCGCGCAGCCTGCCGCCTCGAGTGTGAGGCATCCCTCTCTCTCTCTCTTGGGACCTCCCAGACGAACCCGAGAGAGAGAAAGAGAGTGTTGTCTGATGAATCCGGCGCCGGAGACACGTGTGTGTAGCACATGCAGACCTCAGCGCAAGTGCGCGCGCATCTCTCTCTCTCTCTCTCTCTCTCTCTCTCTCTCTCTCTCTCTCTCTCTCTCTCTCTCACGTGCAGTGTGCAATTACGCAGCCCCTCCAAGGCACCATACACGCCTGTTTGTAGGGCCGTTAGTGTAACCTGTCCAGGTGGAATGGGCTTAGTTTTAGGGGCGTGGCGAGGCAGCAAGGCAGCCAACTCGCCCAATGAAAATGAAATATGAATGGGCCCGGCGCCAAACTGTTGCGGGTTCAAATACACCCACGCGGTTCCGCCCCTGTTGCCTCGATTCTTCTCTTCCTCGGCCAGCCGCTCGATCGCTCGCTGCCCCGAGAGTACCCTCCCCGAGACAGCGACGCCACAGCTTCCCGACGGCGTGGCCGGAGCCGCGCCCGGAGCCGCACCCGGAGCCGCGCGCGGCCGCGCCCCTCAGACCTCCGGACTGCAACATTTATAATGACATCATAGGCTGGCCCCGGGTGTCTTCTGAGTGCGTTCTCGTGTACGCCCCCCCCCCCTCCCTCCCTCGGCCTACGCCGCCGCTCGGTACAGCGCCACAAGAGCTAACCGGGATTTACGCCCGCATATTTATACGGTGTCTTCGGAGGAAGCCTCGTCGTGTGCGCCCTTGCCCACGTCGTCGACACGGCCGATGACACCCTCGTTGGCTGGCTCCCCTGGCTGGCGGCCAAGTGCGGCGGCCAGCCGGAGCAGGCAGGCAGGCACAGCAGGAACGGGCTCCTCGTGCCCAGTGGAGTGCAACAGATTGGCTGCGACCCGCACTCATTCAGCCGGCATCCTCGCCGTCCGTCTGCCCGCAGGCGGCGTCGAGTCGTGTTGCTGGAAGAATGCAGGATTGGCAGACGGAGTGCGAAACTGTGCTGCTCCGCGCAGCCACCCCCTCTGGAGCCACTGGCCCCTGCCTGCCTGCCTGCCTGCCCTGCCTGGCTGCCCGACCTCGGCAACTTCCTGTCGTCCGCCACATCGCGTCGGAGATGTTCCGCCCCGTTTCGGCCGCTTTGCTGCTCGTTGATATTTTTTTCTTTCCTTTCGACTGGATGCGTCGATTTGTTGCTCCGTCGCGGTGAGATATTTTGGTGTCGCCTTTGGAGAGGACTATGGTGGCTCGCCGTGTCTCACGACGAAAGAAGAAATCCGCAGCATTACGAGTGCCATTTCACTCCTCGCATTAAGTATTTAGTGCCTAGTTTTAGCTGCACTCACTGTAGTACGGACGTTGCTAGGCGCTCTGGCGAACTGTTGCTTGGAATAATCGCTATCGTAAGTATTTTTTACTTTCCAAGCTTCTCAGGGTGTAGACGAGTAGATCCCTGTTGTGGTAATGTTGTTTTTCTTTCGTTTGTTTTATCTTGGATATATTGTGGACACGCAGCAGGGTGGCGGCGCTGTGTTCATTAGCTCTGCAGCCGCGGCGGCACAGTGGGCGTCACGGTCCGGCGGTGGTGCGTTAGCGCTGACGACCTATTCACACCCCGACGCGGTGAGGCCCTTTGATCTGCTGGCCGGCGGTGGAGTCTGCTGCCCTTCCAGGCCCTTCCAGCCTGACGAGGGGCCGTCGTCCTGGCCGTCGTCCTGGCCGTCGTCCTGGCCGGCCGGCTCTCCGCCGTGTCCTTTTTTATCGGGGAAATGACCCTCCCTGCGTCGCTGCTGCTTGCTCCGCGAATAAATTAAACGAAGGCGCGGCTTGTGATGGCGATTCGCGATTCGACTCCGCCGGATTCCAATATCGCCCCAGAGAAGGCATTATCTTTTAGAGAAAGAAGCTGCTGCCGGCTCTTTGTCCTCCGCTTCGGATCGAGAATTATTGCAAAACGACTCGGATCGACTTCCGGCAATTAGGGCGTCCGCCGAGCGAGTCGCTCTGTCCTTGTCGCACCCTCGGGGCGCGCCGCGCGACAGAGACTGCGGGCTGCGAGCCCCGCGAACCACTTAACGCGTCCGCCATCGTCAAGGCTATCCGTGCTAAAGCAAGCGGTCTTGTCCATTTTTAACCGCAAGCCAGGCGCCTTTGACGCCAACAAACTTCCCTAGTGGAACTTTGACGACGATAGAGCTCTGGGGCGCGGAGCGCTGGCCAGAGCACATGGGCCAGAAGACCAGCGCAGGCGGCCAGACTCTAGGGTCGCTAAATGGGACTTGAACCAAACGTGTGGCCTCACCAATGGATTCCTCGTTCGGAGAGCGAACCATTGGTGGAATCACACGTTCGGTTCGAGTTCCATTCAGCGACTCCGCCAGTCCTCTGGCCCACTGTGTGGCGCTGCCGCCGCGCTGCCGCCGCGCTGCCGCCGCGCTGCGCTCCACTCCACGCCCCCAGTGAGATGGACCGCCAGGATAAACCTCCAAAGGGCCGCCCATTGAGTGCCCTAGGCGAGGGGTTATGGCAGAAAGGCAGCCTGTAGCGCGGGGAGGGCCTTCAAGATGTCACGAGTGATGGAGTTGAGTCCGAAGGGCAAGAAAAAAAAAAAAGTTTGAATTATGGAGTAGGCGGTCCCAGGCTTGAAAACCCCTTCTCCTGTAAGTGCAGGGTCGGCGCCAATAAGGCGGTGACTGGCTGAGCACACCACCGCCACCTGAAACTACTGCTCCCCGCACTCGCCAAGGCCATGTTAAACGTGAATCTCGCGTGATAGGATGCTCCAGCACTATCATTGCGGGGCTTACCATGCCCGCCCCAAGTACACTCATAACCAAGCCGAGGCGCGCACAGTGGGCCAGAAGACCGGCGCGCGGGCGGCCAGAACTCTATAGACGCGTTTTGGACTCAGGAGTCCGTGTGACCCCACCGATGGATTCCTCGTCCAGAGAGCAATCCATGGGTAGGGCCACATGCTCGGTTCCAGTCCTATATTGAGCGACTAGAGCTCAAAACGCGTCCGGGATTCGGACCGCCTCCACCGGTCTTCTGGCCCACTGTGGGCCCAAGGTCGGCACGCCTACCATTACCGAGAGTGTCCTGGACGGGAAAGAGGAGCGGCCCCTCCGAAGAAACGGTGCCCCCGCGACCACAACCACCGTGACAATTAAAGCCGCAGCGGCGGCGTGTTTGTTCCCGGGCACATTGACGGCCGTTAAATTGTCAAAGGAAATGGGGCCGTACGGGGCGGCCGCCATTCTGCAGGAAATGAAAGGGGGAAGCGGGCAGGAGGAGGACGGCCCTTGAGGACACACCAGAACGGCAGACGACCTCCCTGCCTTCATTCATTGGCGCCGACGCCGCCAGGGGGCGCGTCCAGCAGTACAGGCCGTTTGTTTTTGATTGATTCTGATGGATAATATAAACGGGATGGGCGGGGGACTGTCGTCGGACTGTTACCGGCCCTGTTTGCTGGGTAGCCGGAGCAACTTTTGGCACTATGAATTCATGGGAACGCTTGCTTTCGCTGGATGGGACACCGCTGCCGCCCTCGCCGAAACGGTGCTAAGCGTCGTTGTATGCTTGAATGAAGCGCACGACCACGCTTCAGTTTCGAGGCACACTTTGAACAACGGTAGGGTCTCTGCGACGGGGACCGTGACAACGCGCGGCCGGAACCACTTCCCCGCGCGGCAGTCTCTGCTGATTTCAAATTTAGGCCGGGAATTATTGAAAACAAGCGCGAGCTGTCCGACACTGCGACCCGTGGACGCTGGTGAAGGCTGACAGGGTATTATTTATTTCAGCCCGTTCTTCCCTTGTTGCGCGCGCCTTAACTGTTGCGGCCCTAACTTGGCGGCCCGCGCCACAGTGGGCCAGAAGACCGGCGCAGGGGGCCAGAACTCGAGAAACTCAAGACGCGTTTTGAGCTCCAGAGTCGCTAAATGGGACTCGAACCGAACGTGTGACCCCACCAATGGATTCCGCGTTCGGAGAGCAATCCATTTGGCGGGGTTCACACACTGGGTCCGGGTCCCATTTAGCGACTCTGGAGCTCAAAGCGGGTCCGGGATTGTGACCGCCTGCGCCGGTCTTCTGGCCCACTGTGCGCGCGTCCCAAGGCCTGCGAAAGGGCGGGCCTGGCCTTGACCTTCGCAGGAGCCCTAATTCCAAGGGTCCGTCGCAATGGCCGCCCCAAAGCCATTGGGCAGAACACATTCCGAACGGCCGAGGCGGCCAACTCTATCCGTCCTGCGCACGGACTGTGTGTGCAACCCCCACGTCCGTACAACTTTCGTGCAGCCCTTTAAACTTGTCTAACAAGAAGGGCCTGTTGGGCGACAGGCCGCACGCAGGGCTGTGCCCTCTCAGAGCCGTCATGCCGTTGTCCCCGACACGCTGTGGTGACCCGCCGGATGGCTTGCCGGATGGCCAAGCGGCGGGCAATTAGAAGAGGGCGAGTGAGGCGGCCGATCGCCGCACCCCGCCCCGCCCCGCCACACCCCGCCCCACCGCGCCGCCCGCCCCCCGGACGTACGCCCCCCGGCCGTACGCCCCCCGGCTGTGGCGTCTGGTGCCCTCAGTGTCTGGTCGACGGTGGAACGCGCAGCAGCGCCGGGGCCGCCGCCGTGGCCCTAGCACAGCCCTCCGAGCGGAGCCGAGCGGAGCCGTGCCGATTCACGCGCCGCGCCGAGCCGCGCCGAGCCGAGCCGGACGGCCGACAAACGCCCCGTGCGCCGGTCTGTGACGCGGTCCACGACACGGTCCGTGACATGTGACGCGCGCGCGCCGCCAGCCCTGCGAGTGCAGTGTGCTGACATGTGACGACCCCGTCACGGGCGTGGCGACCATGGCGTCGCGGAGCAGGGCGACGGGCACGGCCACGCCACCCCCGCAAGGCTCCCCGGTCGCCAAGGGCGGCATGCTGGAGGGCCTCAAGAACAACACCATCTCCAAGTTGGCGCTCTCCCGCTTCCTGTCTCAAAGCCTGTGAGTACAGCAGAGTGGCTTATTCGCAGTTCACGTGCTGAACCACAAACAAAGACCACCGCCATTCTTTCCAACTTTGTATTTTTTCCATTGGTGAGAGGCAGCTCGGCACTGTTAAAAATATGTTGGAAGATCCCGGAAAGTGGCGCTTTGAAGCTCCTTCGGGAATTGCTAAAAGACTTTCGTGTTTCAAATAGATTTTTTTTTTTTTTTTTGTAATAAACCTGTTGGACACTCAATCAAAATCGAAACTTCCGAGGTTTCGGAATTTTCAGAAGATCGGGCGCAATTTATTTTTTCTCCAACAAGTCATTAATTGGATTCCCCAAGCCTTTTTTCCAACAGTGGGGGCGAGCTGCGAACACCTCGTCAATCCAAACGCCTGTTAAGGTCGAGCCTCGCCATTGTTTATCTTGGCCCTCGACTTTCCGGCTGTAACGAGCCAAAGTTGTTGGCGATTTCTGCGCGTCGCTTTTGGCGCGGGGCGCCGCCGCCGCCTCCCTCGCCCCGGTCGTATTGTAGCTGCCAGCTGCCACGCCAGCCAGCCTTTAACAGGGCGTTTCGGGGCCATTTTGGAAATGTCAGCGCGCGGCATCACTTATACAGGCTACAGCTGGCAACCTCGACCCGGCCCGCGTCCGCGCCCGGCTGATGCACCAAGTTGTGCGCCGCTTGTCACACTTTCCCTCACTGTAGATCTGCCCGGCCGTCCGTCCGCTATCAGATGGCCCGCCCAGATTTACCTCGCGGCGAACTTCTGGATCCACGCCAAGCTGCGCGCTGCGCCCCGCCGAGGCGAGGAAAGGCGGCGAAATGGACACCTTGGGGTGGCACAGTCGGCCAGAGGACCGGCGCATGCGGCTAAGACTCTAGACGCGTTTAGAGCTTCAAAGTAGCTGAACGGGACTCTAACTGAACGTGTGACCCCCCAACAATTGATTCCGGAGAGCACTCCATTGGTGGGGTCACACGCGCGGTTCGAGTCCCATTCAACGACTCTAGAGCTCCGGGACTTTGACCACCTCCACCGGTCTTCTGACCCACTGTGGGGTGGCGTGGAAGACCCTCTGGCAGGTGCGGCCCTGGCCTTCGCCCTGGACCAACAGCTGGACGGGCGGCTGGCGGGGCGTGGTCGGCGCGGGGATCCGCTTCCGGCCTGCTGGCGGCCCTGCTGGGGCGGCCCGGTTGGACTACTCGACCGCGGCCACGAACAATGAGGCCGAAGGCAAGGATTTGACGGCCCTCTCGGCCCGGCTGTGCTTTGTTTAGTTTACTGTCGAGGTTGCGCTGTGCTCTGGGGCCGGCGAGAGGAGGACCAGCTATGGACCTCCTGGCCCAATCTGCAAAAGGAATGAAATAGGGATGAGCGCAGAATTTAAATATCCGTGTGTGCCCCACTGGCCTGACTTTCGAACTACACTGCGCGCAGAAATAGAGGCAGTCTTGTCCGCTTTGCCGCGGCACTTCGGCGGCGGTTCGATGAGCGAAACACCCAAGGATCCCCCGATTACTGTGGACACAGTTTTTGCTTGTGCGTCCGGATCGCGCAAGAAGGGCGGCGGCAAGAACTTGGAGCGGACAGCAGCGGCCGCCCCGAATACCAATCAGTTCCCCAAGGATCGTGGCGTGCCACTTCATAAGCAGAGCGCGCTGCCTTTGTTTTTCGTGAAACAAAGAATAATCGAGATGATGGATAATTTCTTTCTTGTTAAGGGCAGAGTACTTGGTAACGCCGCAGGAATGGCAAAGGGACCCCCCCCCCCTCACCCACCGACCCAGCTTCGGGCGTGACATAATGAACCCCCTCCACGCTGCTAATGCTATGCAGCTGGCTAGCCCGACACGGCCGTGAAAATCAGAACACCCTTTTTTTTTCTGACCCCACTGCTCTCGCTGCTTCTTCAGGGGGTAAAAGCATCCCATAAGACACGAAAACAAATCAAAATGGAACGAGTTGTCGGTTGGTCAGCAAGCTATGATGGCGAGCCCCTGGAGTCTGCTACTTACGCAGAGTGCTGAAAATATTCAGAAAAAAATCCCGCAAAAGAAGACGCTGCAAGCCGCGAGGCGTCCGTCTTGCCCTTGTCAGCCTTGAGGACTCCGCCAGCCTCCCACACGCGTGCGCGGCGCCGTCGGATTTAGCCCGAGGCGGCGGCGAGGCGCGACGTTCACTATTTCATTTACGCTATTTGGTTAACCTGATTGAAGGCGACGGTAGCGGCCGAACGCGCGGCGGCAGTTTGAGCGGAATAATACATACATTTTACGACAGCATCCTGCGGCGTGCCGTGCCGTGCCGTCCGCCCCCAATCTACCCTTCGCAGTGCCGGCCGGGCCGCGCGATATGTCTCTGTCACGGACCGTGATTGTGAAAGCAGGGCTTCACGGCGGCGTCTGTGAGTGCGTCGGTGCGTGAGTGTGTGCGTGACCGTTCGGCTGCTTTTAATAGACGAGGGGCAATTTAGTGCGAATAGATTGGATCAGGCGCGCAGAGTGGGCGCGCTTCGGCAGGTGCGCACTGCAGGATCATAAACACAGGCTGCGGTCTATCTTTTGTTTTTTTGGCGGGAAAAATCGTAGCGAAACGGTCCAGGTGATGAATGAAAAAGGAGGGCGCCGCCACGCCTCGGAAGGGCTCGGTGGGGAAAAGTTGGCCCGGAAGAAAGAGACGGCAGGAAGAATGGATTTACACTGCGCGACTGGAATCGTATATATTCCCCGCGCGGCCAGTGGGTGCGCTCTTGAGGGAAGTGCCGCAGCTGGCTGGCCCGGGATCCGGTTGCTACCCTCACAGGGACGGAAACTTTCCTCTGAAAAATGTGTTAAGATGCCGAGTTCTGAGCGCTGAGATTAATTTTGAGCGTACCATTGCCAAGTGGAGCGGCTGCCTCGTTGTCGCCCACCAGTCCCCTAGGGAGCCCTCCAGGCCCTCGCTTCAGCCGCCCAAAATCCATGTTCCCGCCAGGGGACGCGGCGCGCCGTTCGGTTGACGGGCGCCGTTGTCGTGGATCAGGTTGCTGCTCGGTGTCATGGTTACCCTGTGAAAAAGAAATCAGCGAAAGTCAGTGAAAAAGAGGCAGGCCCACTTTCGCTAAAAGAATTGTTTTTTTTCCGCGATGCAGAATTCCAGCCACATCAGCCTCCATGGGGAGAGCAACGCGCTCGGCGGCAGGTGATCCAGAGGGAATAGACGAAAACAAGAGGGAAAACTGTCGAATGAAATAGGCCTTGGTTGTGATTGGACAGACGCGGGAGGTGGGGTGTTACTCTTATTTGGAGCTGGCCGTATATTTACAACGTTCCTGGCCAGATTCCCGGCCTGGCGTCGGCCATGGCGTCGGACTGTATTCAGACCGTGGTAAAAGACGGGATAAGGAGCTCCTTTGGACGGGGTTGAAAGGCAACCTGGGTAATCCAATTCCCTGTAGCCTATCTGCTCGGCCCTCGGCCCGGCAGCCCCTGGAGGCTGGCCTCTGGAGGCTGGCCCCCTGTAGCCCACAATGTACTAACCCCGTCGGTGCAGATCTCTGGGGATAAAAAGGGAAAGAAAAAGAAAAACACGCGAGAGCGATGTCACGGATGTCGCCAGGTGGGAATGGCTCACACCTCTTCCCGGTGCTGAAGGGTTGGGCTCGCTGTGGGAAACAGTTCCAGCGAAGCTAGAATCTTCCTTGGCAGGAAGACGTTGAGATGAACAGCCCTTTTGCCCTGACTAGCCCCTTCCCTCAGTAACTTCATTAGCCGACCCCCGCAAGAAACCCGTTCTCTTTTCCCACCGCCGCCATGCCGACGTTGCCCCTCGTTGCCGATCAAACTGCCGGGGCTGCGACCGCTTGATGGGCCTCTACCAGGACCTCGGGGGAGCCCGCCACTTCGTTGTAAAATTGTCCCTATTCGACATGCAGTAGGCCGAGCAAGTTTTCGGCAGCGCTAGATAAGGACAGTGCCAAGGCGGCTCCCTTCTTCTCGCTCGCCGTGGTGTGGACAATGCATGCATTGTCTCGGCTCGGCCTGGCTGGGCCTGGTGCCCAACTGATTGCTTATCTCCGTCCTGCATCGCCCTGCGGCATGGCCGGCTGGCCCATCCGCGTGCACTGTCAGCCGCAAGGACGCGACGCCGCGCGGGCTTGGCCTGGCTCCTCGGCGTGGGTCAGGCCACGTCGTTTGTGTGTTTTCTGCGCACTTCCCGTCCCGTGGTTAGAATGCTATGGCGGCGGGCGGTGGGGTCTAATACATAATGCAGGGGCGGGACGAAGGACGCCCATGATCGATTTCCGCAATGAAATTTCAATCACGTTTTTCTCAAGGCGTGTGTCTCGTGATTGCCGTGCTGACTTTTGTCTCTCTCTCTCTGTTGCAGGTAAGTGATTCATGTTCCGCGCTGGCGTTTCCGACGCGCCCAGGAGAAGACTGCACAAGGCCGATGAGTAAAAACCCCACAAAACAGCTGCGCAGTGTTCAAATCTCCCCATCCCCTCATCCTAGTAACGTCCTAGGATCGAAAGTCACACACAGTTTGATTCTGCCAGCAGCAGCACGACCGCATGCGTGTGAATTTATGACGTTGTCCATAATTACATTTATATTGGTCGCACCGTGTGAGGCATTGCATCCCGTAGATAAGAAAATTACGAGGAGGAAATTATTAAAAACTTATTGTACGTTTCCTTTTTATGTTTAGGTTTAGACTTTGTCATTTTGTAGCTGTTGCTCTATTTTCATATTTCTTAGAATGTTCTGCAGCGGTAGAATATTTTTGTGGAAATTTGAACCTCTTACATGTTTGTGACATAATTCATCAGTTAGGGAAATATTTACCAGTATCAGTAAGATGTAAAAAACGCACTAAATAACTGTTACTAGAGTCTGCACGCATATTTCGTGCATAACTAAACAAAAACTAAAAAGTAGTGTCGTGAACCCTTGCATTTTGCCCTTGTACTTTGTGACGGACGTTTGAGAGGTTGTTGGAGCAGAAACCACTGTATATAATCGCAGCGCTCACCGTAGACGCCCAGTAGCGCGGGGCGGTCCGTAGGAGGGCCGTAGACCCCAGTAGCTCGGACCTCTTGGGTTCGCCCCACTTAGCCGGCACGTGTACAGCGTAAAGGTGGCCAAAATTTCATTGTTTTAACCCAATTAATTATATTGCTATCATCTTTCCAATTTTCACGTCTCAAGCTCAAGGGGAGAAGTTTCGCGTGATCTTCGCTTTTTTTTCCTGACCGCACTCAAAGTGAGAAGTTCCCTGATGGACCGTAGAAAATCATCAAGTCTCTAACACTTATTGAGGAAAGGTGGGCGGCTTCCAGCCACAGCCCAGAAAATATATAAGATAGCATTAGGTTCGGCGCCGGCGTCGAATTGAAATTGTCTCGTTTTGGCTGCCTTTTGAAGTAGGCCAGGTTCCGCAGCGGTTGCAGTAGCTGTGCTGACGCGCCACTTTTGATTGCAGGGAAACAGTTCTGCCCTGTGCCTTCCTGGGGCTCCCCATGGGCAGGTAAGCCCATGCTTTTTACTGTTTGATGAATGTCGTGATTTGTAGCTCACCTGTCTTTCACTCTTTTCTAATTCTCTGTAGCCTCTGTAGGGATTTCCAGGAGTTTCATTTATGTATTGTGCATGATTCCAGACCACAATGTCAACCAAAACCGTCGATCCGGAAGTAAATCATATAAATATTTAAGGTGACGATAGCAAAGTAGCAAGTATACCGCTGATCTAGAATCTATTATTCGTTGACTAAATTAAGGCAAATTAGTGTGATCTCCTTTAATTTTTTTTTATTTTTATTTTTTGTTGACGAGTGGAGTAAAGGCAGCTGTAGACACCATCTTCGTATTTACGTCGATTTTAAACGCAAGTCTCCTACTTTATTAACCTGAACAACCTAGAATATCTTGAGCGCCTGTCTTAATCTTACTTCCTCTTTTCTTTTATATCTCATTATCCCAATCTTCTCTTCTTCGTCTTCTCTTCACACCTCACCTACATGTTGTGTTCTTTTTCTCAGTTCTTCGTTCGATTCTTCTTCAGCTCCTTAGGCTGCCAAATTTTATTCTTGCTGCGTAACAGTACATATTCTTCTAGTGCATTGATGCAAAATTAATCATGCTTTCGATGTTGTCGTTTGAGTATTGCGTGGAGACATTTATTATGTGCCCGACGTCATCGAACGTACGTATCTGCATGTCGTCAGTAGTGTCAGATTGTTATTTGTTGTTTGCCATTGTAGATTGGGTACACTTATTTGCCTTTCAGAAGAAACTACAGTAAATTTAAACGCGGTGAAACTTTGCCACAATAAACCCCTCGTGCGCTCATACATCCTGGAGCAACACAGGCAACACAATCCATTTGCCCGGAGCCCTGACGCGTCCCGCCTGCACATTCCGACTCGCACAATCACCCAAAGGGGACAAAGGCGAGGCGGAGCTGCATTCAGGTCCATATTTTTTTTTTGCCGTGCAACTCGCCGTGTTCTTGGCATGGCATAAGGCGGCCACTGGAAAAACACGACGGGTGCGTCGTTCGTCATTCCAGCGCAGAAAAATTAAAGACGCTAGAAACAAAGGAGTATTGAAGGGGGGAGAGAGAGAGAGAGAGAGAGAGAGAGAGAGAGAGAGAGAGAGAGAGAGAGAGAGAGAGAGAGAGAGAGAGAGAGAGAGAGAAAAGAAGAAAATGACTGAGCGATGGCATATAATTTCATGCAGGGTCGGTCCACGTGTCTCGGGTTGGTCCGGCACCGGCACATAAATTCCACTCTGCAAAACGACACACGGCGGGCCAAAGTTATACGATGCTATCTTGAGGATCGCGGCGTACAACGGGTACACCCATTGTGTACCCATTGCTTGCCCATAACGTATTACGTACCAAAACACAACCTTCACGTACCCTGCATAACATACTGGCGAGGCCACGGCGCACGTCCTGCCTACCGAGGGCGTACCCGCGGGGTGCCCAGTGGGGTGGCCGCCGGGCTGCGGTCCGCTGGGCCGCTGGCCGTGGCGGAGCTGCTCAATGAGGGCCTCGATGGCCGCGGCGGTTTGATTATGACGTCGAGGGCCTCGCCGCCTCGGGATGGCGTGATTAATGGCCGGACCGACCATCAATTAAACTTGTGCATGGTGTCGGTCCAGGTCACCACCGCGACGCCCGGCCCCGGTCCCCCCCCCCCTCCACGCCCCGCCACGCCGACCTCAGCAGCGGCACCAGGCCGATAGTGCAGAGGAAGGAAGACAAGTTTGCGGCGGCCTATTTCTGCGGCGCCCAGTACGCCGCCAGGAAGTCGCTTCATCCCTCACTCGCCTCCGCGCCGCGTCGCAGTGACAGCCGGCCGCCCCGACAGCCCGCCCCCGCGCGAGGCTAGCGGGGCTAGCGAGCCCGGCTCAGCGCGGCCGGCTAGGATTGCCTACCCTCCCCGCCGTATTCACTGCCCTCGTCCGCCACGCCTCTGGCCTGGCTTTACGGCCCGCCGCGTCAGCCGCTCCGATTCCGAAGAATCGTTCCGTCGCTCCGTCTCCGTCGCGCTCACAGGGCGTCCCGGGAGCACAGTGGGTCAGAAGACCGTTAAGGCGGCCAAAATTCTCAACGCGTTTTTAGCTCCAGAGTCGCTAGATGCGACTCGAATGGAACGTGTGACTCCCACCAATGGATTCCTCGTTCGGAGAGCAATCCATTGGTGGGGTCACACGTTCGATTCGAGTCCCATATAGCGACTCTGAAGCTCAAGACGCGTCTATAATTTTGATTGCCTCAACGGTCTTCTGACTCACTGTGCGTGGACGTGCTATAGAGACAGCGGGACGACACGATGCGTTGGAATCAGGCGGCAGTCAGCGACGCTCAGATCCGACTGGTTGGCTGCGCGGTGTGCTCGGCGCTGACTCCACCGACTGCGAGCAGTGCGGTGCGACATCACGGAGGGGGCTGAGATTACCCTCTCGGCCTAATCTCAATGTTCCTTCCGCCGCCCCCGCTCTGCGCCCCCCGGCCGGCCCATGGCCACTTTGCCAGACTTGGGTCCCGCGCCGCCGCCGCCTTCGGCCGGGCCGAAGCTTTTGCTCGGGTAATGAAATTCAGACGGACTACACGACGGCGCCGTGGCTAAGTAGCGGCACCAATGTGCACCAGGCTGCCCACCAGGCTGCCTCTCTCTCTGGGCCCCTTTCTCTCTCTCTCTCCCCCTCTGTCTGTCTGTCTCTCTCTCTCTGGCAGCGCGTTTTGTGCGCTGCGCCCAGTGTTGTGCGTCCCTCGGGTCCAATCAGGAAACTGTACCTCGACATGCAAATCGGAGCGGCGGCGGCGCCGTGTGCTCTGCCGCTCAAGATGAATGCCGGCGCCGTGGAGGGGTGTAACGAGATCTCATTCTGACTGCGCGGCGACAGCGCCGAGTGGGCACGCTGCTGGGACCGAGTCGGGACGCGTGCCGAGGTGTGGGTGGGGCACTCACCTCGGTGGCGTATTTACTGTTTTCCTCGACGATAGAAATGGGATCCGGGGGGCGCGGCGCGGCGGCGTGACCCAATTTATCAGCCGGTGTCAGCGGGTGTACCGTGTGCTGGTCACGCCCCCGACCGTCGTCCCGAAAGGCCGAGAGGAGGTTCGTTGTTTTCCGGACACGGCGCGCGCGTGGAAGTTGCGCTGCTTGTGCCGGCGGGAGGTCAGGGCGGGGCGGGGTGGGGCGGGGCGGGGCGCGGTGGGGATGAGACTTTGCTCTCCTTGTTCTTTCTTCACGCCTTTGGCCGCCGTTGGGCGCCTCGTCGAACCACCCCGCGCCAGCCGAACTACAAGGCTTCTCGGTCCTTGGCTGGCCGTTGGGGACGGGCCGTGGCCCCGCGCAGCACCGCGCAGCACCGCCAGCACACTGACTCCGAGCGGCGGCCTCGTCGTGCTGTCTCGCTCGCACCGCCACGGAACGCCCCACGGAACGCCCCACGGGTGCGACAGAGCCACGGTCGGGAGCTGTCTTCGGAACAAGCCGGCAGCCCCGCGCAGCTGCGTAGAAGTATCAGCCCTTTCGGGCCCCCCATTTCCGGTGGATTCGACGGGGGGTATCGGAGGGTTGGGGGAGGGGTGGGAGTGTTATGGCTGGGGGGACAGGCAGTTAGCGAGCGGCAGGTCGCACAGCGGTGGGCTGGCTGGCCGTGGCCGTGGCAAATTTTGAAAAGATGACCAGTTTCTTGAAACCTTTTAAAGACGGCCATTTTCTGGGCAGCCAAGGTTTCCAGGTGACCAAGGCTCCCGGAAACTGGGCACTTTTGTCGCTGCCCAGGTATTGTGCACCCATTGGTCCATCCGAAGCAAATGAACCACACATGGTCCATCTTGTGAGGATGACAGTTGCTGAAAGAAGCCAACAAAGGTGACTCAAAAGTGGGCGCCATTTAGCGCTTTAAAAACTGGAGCAGGCTACAAACAAAGGCGCATTTCAGGGCATGCTATATTTTGAGTGTCGACATACTTATAGCGCATAGGCCTCTCTTACAATTCTTACTAAGTTTTTTTTTCCCCCTTGGAAGTTGTTTTCTTCTCGTACAGGCATTGTACTGACAGGGTTGGCTGCCTGTGGCGGGCAGCTAGCGTAGCGTAAGCACGGGCTTGGTTTCAGTTTGTTTACAAGATAAAGAAACGCGAGTTATATCGCGGAATCGAAATGAAAGTCGATGCTGATCCGCGCGCCGCCCAGGTGGCCCTCCTGAGCCCTGCTGGCGCACTGTGCGGCCCCCGCCTGAGCCCCGGCGGCCCCGGCAGGGGAGTATATGGGCCAGGGAGCATGAAGCAAGGGCAGGGGGACTGTCCCTGAGCCCGAGAATGCACGTCAACGGAAAAGCAAAAACTACGAGGGGCCGCGCCTAAGCTCGCTGCGTCCCGCTGTCCCCTGGGAGCGCTCGTATCGGGGTGTGGGTTACCAAACGGGGTCGGCGTTCGCCCAGGCCCGTCGTAGATAGGGATCGACTTATTTTTCATAACCTTCAGCCAGGATTTCGGAGGGAAATTTATGGGTCATGCTCCTCTTTGCTGTTCGCCCTGCTCCCCCTTTCTTTTTTTTTTTTTCTGGTCCGCGGTCGGCGCTGCTGACCCGGAGAAAAACGCAGCCTTCATAGGACTTGGAGGCAAAGCACAGTGGGCCAGATGGCCGGCGCAGGCGGCCAAAACTCTAGACGCGTTTTGAGCTCCAGAGTCGCTAAGTGGGACTTGAACCGAGTGTGACCCCACCAATCGATTTCTCCGTTCGGTTCGAGTCCCATTTAGCGACTCTAGAGCTCAAAACGCGTCCGGGATTTTGACCGCCTCCACCGGTCTTGTGGCCCACTGTGCACAGCGGTGCACAGGCGGTTGCTGGCGACGGGCCGGGATCAATACCCGGTGCTTCCCGCCAGGCAGTGCTGCCATCCTAAGCAAGACTAATGACGGAGCCGCGCCCTGCTGGCCAAAGCCCTGGCCAGGTGCGTCGTCCAAATAAAATACTGTACAGGTAAACTGTGCCCAAAAAAAAGCAAAAACAAAAACCGTGAAAAAAACGCCGGTGTCAGTGCACTTAACACGTCCGGGATGGGGTTTCACACTCACGCCCTCTCGGATTGGCGCCCTCAGCAGTGCCAGCACCCTGTGCGCGGCTTCGTGGACTGCTTCTCCACCACCTGACACGCCTGCCAACGCACCCGCAACGCAAACGCTCTGAGTCTTAAAACGACAGCAGGAAAAGCGTGTTCTCTTGCGTGTACCTCTTTGGTTACTCGTTTGCCGAACAGCTGTCTGAAAAACGAGGTGACCGTTTGACGACGGCCCCCGAGCTGCCCCGGCGAGCCCAGTCGAAAATCCACGCGCCTCCCGTAGCTTCCCTGGTGCTTCGCGCAAGCGCCAGGGAAGCTACGGGAAGCCGCTGCGGACGGTTTAGGAAGCGTGCGGGAAGGCTACGGGAAGCGCTTTATTGCCGCGGCCAGTGCTCCACAGAGCGCTGAGGAAGCGCGCGGCGTCGCCTCCTCACCGGCCGCTGGACGGCGAGGAAGGCGCAGAGAAGCGTTCGGCGTCGCTTCCCTCGCCGCTGGGCCGCGCGGGCCGGGCGGCCGCGTGGCGGGCGGGTACTGCATCTTAAAACACCCATTGCTCGAAAACTACTGGGCCAATCCGCGTCAAATTTCGCACGCGCACAGATATCTTCTTGCTGCACGCCCTTGCCACGTCTGGCCCCTGTCACTCGCTTCTAAACCACTTTTTGGAGAGGCTAAACATGGCGCGAAACACTAAGTTCCTCACAATTTGGCGGGCATGGTAGTTCAGCCAGAGAAGCCTTTAAAAACAAAGGTAGTTTTCAAAATTGAAATTAATTTGGTACGATTTCGTACTGTTTGCCCTCCTACTTCCACCGTACTCTCGTCCGAGTCCCGCGTCTCTCGTCCGGAGGCACTGAGGCGCTTCCGGGCGAGAGACTCGAACCCCGGTTCTAGTAGTTTGATAGCGCGAACGCTCACCCCCAAACTACCGGACTTGTTGGAGGACGGCGTCGCGCGCACGCCACATGCCCCGAGCGCGCCGCAGCGAGCGCGAGGCGAGCGTCCTGATTGGCTGCTGCGTGCGGGGGTGGGGGCGAGCGCGAAGCGTAAGGAAGCGAGCGCGAACGCCTCTTCACCGTCCGCGCGCGCGGTGACGAAGCCCTGGGGAAGCTGCGGTGCAACTTGCACGAGCAGCGTCACGGAAGCGACGGTTGGCGCTTCCTCGCCGTCCGTTCGAATGAGCGGGCTGTGCCGGGGAAGCAGCGAGCGGCGCTCGGAGGGCGAAGCGACGGGGAAGCAACGACTAGCGCTTCCTCACCGTTCGCTCGGCCCAGCGCGCAGCGACGGGGAAGCGTAAAGTTCGCTCCAAGCGCTTGGAGTGCCGGGGAAGCGACAAGAACGCTCCCTCACCGTACCGGAGCGTCCGTGTCGCTTCCCCTCGCTTCCTTAGCGCTTCGTTGGGCGAGGCATTTTCGACTGGGAGGCCCCGCCGCTAGCGGAGCCTAGCGGAGCCCTGCGGTGTGTTCACATAATTTCCAAGGCGGGCTCCTCGCTCGTGTAAACTTTCGCATTTCGGTTGAAATGTGAACCTTCGCGGCGCGGGTCATCCCTTCAGGGTTAGCGGCGCAAAGTCCGCGGTTCAGAAATCCTCCTCGCGCACCGCTTTTTTTTTTTTTTTTTTTGACGCGAAACTCGACGCAGCGCGCGTGCATAACGAGCTTGCCTTGGTTGTTTGAAGCTGACGGCCTCCAAAGGCGCGGCCGGAGGCGTGCACCGCGCGTCGCCGCGTCGCGCGCCCGCTTTGTGGCGACTTTGGAGAGCACGGCGTTGCCGAGGCCGCGCGTGCTGCCAAACCCGAGCGTGGCGAGCGTGCCGCCCTCGGAGTCGTTGCCCCCAGCTGGCAGGTCGCCGCCAAATCCTCGCCGCGAACCCTCGCCGCCGAACCCCCCTCCCGGGTACGTATGGCAAACAAATGGTGCCGTCCCAGAGCTGCCTGCGGAGTATGCAAATCCGGTTGGGCGATTGCAGCGGTCCCTGTTATTGTTTGCCGGATCCTGGCGTCTTGGCGGCGTGGTCTTGTCGTGGCCCGGGGGCAGCCTGCCGGCCACGCACCGCCGCGCACCGCCGCGTCACGCCCGGGGCTGGGCAACGTTTGCCATGTCGCCGTCCAAGATAAACATTCATGGAGCTGGCTAATGCGAGAGCCGCTAATTAAACTTGCATCCGTTGGGGGCGCCAACGTCGCGCCGCTCGGCGTGATGCTGTGGGTGCGCCGCCGTCGCGGTGCTTGCTCGGCGTGGTGCTCCAGGGACGCCGTCGTCGCCACGCGTTAGCCTTTACCGCCGCAACCCCCTCCCTCGGGACGACACCCGCGCGTCTTTATGAGCAAATGGCTTGATTAAATGTTTCTCTCAACGGCATGCCCGGCCCGGCTGGCTGCCCGACAAGGCCAGCGCTGCCCTCTCTCTGTCTCCCTCTCGCTCCGCTCCCCTGCCCCTGGGGCCCCGCCAACCCCGCCCCCTGGGGGGCTCCCCCCTTGCCTTGCCTTCGAACGTACGTGCCCGCAATTTCATTTAGAGCTACGAGCCTGGCGCGGGGGTGGGGGCTACCCGTGGCTGGCCGGGGCTGGCCGGGGCTGGCAGAGCTGGGACTTGACGGGATAGCCACGGCGGGCGCCTCGGCGGGGGCTGGCCGGGGAGACGGCCCCTCTGTCTTTGTCTCTCCCGCGCATTTCTGCACATGCTCCAGGGGAGTGAGTGAAGGCTGCTTCGTTTGTTGTCCCCGGGGTGTGTGTGCCCCGCCAGCGCTGCCAGCCCCGCCAGCCCCGCCGTACAGGACGGACCGTCGGATTGAATCGGGCCGCTACTTGCACGCGGCGCCGATCAGCCGGAATGTCTTACTGGACGCTCGCCTCGCTGCTTCGCGCCCTTCACATCATCGACGGCGTGGGAGCGAGGCGAGTGCGGCGCTTCCTCGCCGGCGTCCTGGTCGATACACGCACATCCTTAAATATTTTGGTCTATTTTTTGAGCCACTACTTTAGGGAGAGGTCGGCGTCAGATGAAATGTGAGCCGCTCCGACGCGGCCAGAATTCTTGCTCTGTGTGGTGGCGGGGCGCTGTGCCCTGCGGCGTGGCGGCCCTTGGCCCTGCGACAGCTGGCCGACGCGCTGGGGGGCCCTAGGGGGCCCGGGCCAGGAGCGTCCGGCGGGGTGGCGCTGGCCCCGCTGCCCCACAGCCCGCTGGCCCCGCTGCCCCACAGCCCCGCTGCCCCCGCTGCCCCACAGCCCCGCTGCCCCCGCTGCCCCACAGCCCCGCTGCCCCCCGCGCTGTTTGGCTGCCCATGGAAAATTCACGTGCGCCAACACCAAACGCCACTCTACGATCGAAGGCATCGGATACGAGGGGGCACACTGGCGGGGGCGTCACTTGTTGCGTACGGCAGGACGGCACCTTGGTGACCACCGAGGGAAGCACCGGTCAAGGCGTCGCACAGGGGTAGAATGGTTTTTTTTTTTTGTTCTTTTTTTTTACCTCAACTCTAATCGATAGCCATGCTTTTAGCCGTCCTCAAGTTAACGTTATCACGTTTTCAGCTTATTTTATCGCATATTACCATTCGTATCGTATAGAACCATTCGTGAATGATCGTATATTACCCTGCTGTATTGCAGGTAATATTTACCGACCTCGTACTCGGCTCCCGGTTAGTCGACCCCTCGTTTGGGCGACAGTCTCGGGGACAGCGTCCGTGCTCACCGCTGATAAATGACTGGCGAGGGCGGCGGCGCCTCGGCGGGTCGCAAAGGACCAGCCCTGCCTGTTACCTGTCACGTTTGAATTTGGCGCGCGCTAGGCCTCGTACGCGACAGACGGCGTCTTGTTTTTCTTGTTGTTCCCGCGTCCCTGTTTTCGGAACGCTCTGCAAGAGATGCACATCCTCCGCGTGGCAATGCCCCCCCAACCTCCTCCGGCAGACACAATTTCTCATGAAAGTGGACGGAAATTTTTCCTGGCGCCATCGCGTTGGGGGGGGGGCGGCCAAATTTTTGCTGAAGGCCGTGTGGCGACACTGGGGCGCGCCTTTGTGGGCGCACGTGGCTGGGCAGGGGCGGGCCGGGCGCAGCGGAGGCAGAAAAGGGGGGGGGGAGGGAGTTTGGGCTGAGATTTATGAGCGGCTTGTGAGATGCGAGGTGGGCCGCACCAGGCAGGCCAGCCCAACCCTCCCGGTGCCCTCTGCCCGCGGGCAGCGCGCCCCACCCAGCGGACTGAGCTGCCTGGAAGTCTGTCTCTTACGCACTCACTAGGGACATGTCATGAGAGAGGGAAGGAGAGAGAGAGAGAGAGAGAGAGAGAGAGAGAGAGAGAGAGAGAGAGAGAGAGAGAGAGAGGCCTGCCATGGCCGCCTCGGGCAGCTGCAGCAGCGTCGTCTCTGCCGCGCACTCGCCCACCCCTGCGCCCCTGCGGCCCTCTGGACGTGTCGACGGCAACGTGTCGGCGGTGTCCTCCGCCAATATTGGCCGAGTGGGGCGCGCGGCACGGCGCCGCACGCGATCATGTGTCGAGTCAACAGGTTGCGAGTCCAAGCATGCGACGCCGCGCCCCGTCGCCAGCAGCCTCATTCCGAGCACCGCTCCCGTCGCTCCGTCTCTCGCTCGGAATACTTCGTACTTTACCAACTATTTCTCCGCATAACAAACTGAATAGTTTGTACCGTGTATGCTGAAAATACTTGTCGCTCTGTCGCGCTCGCTTGGCCGTGCGGGTGGGACAGGGCGCTGTTGGAGAATCAGTCCCGGGGGGCGAGGACGTCGCCGGCGTCGCGAACAAAGCGACCGACAGACAAAACGACAGGCAGTACAATGGCGGACGCGCGGACGGAGAGCAGCGACGCGAGGAACAAGTATTCGGATTCATTCCCTGCTTCCTGTGCACCTATACCGCACAGTGCTCTCTCTCTCTCTCTCTCTCTCTCTCTCTCTCTCTCTCTCTCTCTCTCTCTCTCTCTCTCTCTCTCTCTCTCTCTCTCTCTCTCTCTCTCTCTCTCTCTCTCTCTCGTGGGGCGTTCCGTGTGGGTGCGAGAGAGACAGAGCGCTGTTTCAGTCCGCTGATCGTCGCCGCTGCCGCGAAGTGAAGCGCAGCGCGGCAGACAAACTATACCGCGGCTCTCCGCCACGCACACGTCCCCCGCGCTCGTTCGGCCCTTTCATCACGCCGAGCACAGTGGGCGCGGCGCGTCATGGCTCGTCATTTGTAACCGGTCTGTCATCGCGGTGTATCTCACTGGCGATTGTCGCCGCGACATCTGTGTGGTGTAATGAATGTGGGTGTTTTCCTTCCGGGTGATTAGACGGCTCGTCAATCATGCGCTGCTCGTTCCACGCGGTGGGCCGGCCGGCCGGTCCGCGGCCCGACGCGCGGCAGCCAAAGCACGGAGACAAGGGGAGCGAAAAAAAATAAATAAAGAAATAAAGGCTGTGACGGACGGCGGCGGTTTTTTTTTTCTGAGACCGCCGCGGTCCGTCAGGGGCCAAATGGATGCTGGGCCGGTCTGCCCTGCCAGTGCGTCCATCGCGTAATCATATCACTGTGCTGCCTTTCGAGGTTGGCTGGAGAGGGAAGGGTATGGGGGAGGGGGGGGGGCGGCAATTTAGCGGCGGCCTCTCCAGGGAGGCGTTCTACAGTGGGCCAGAGGACCGGCGCAGGCGGCCAAAACTCGAGGCGCGTTTTGAGCTCCAGAGTCGCTAAACGGGACTCGAACCGAACGTGTGACCCCATCAATGGATTCCTCGTTCGGAGAGCAGTCCATTGGTGGGGTCACACGTTTCGAGTCCCATCTAGCGACTCACGCGTGTTGAGTTTCGGCGCCGCCTGCGCCGGTCGTCTGGCCCACTGTGCGTTCGCCGCCCATGCCTCACTCGCCGTTACCCCGCTGGTATCATCCGGCGGCTCCCGCCGCGCGTTGCTTGCCGTCACCGCCGCCAGCCGAGGCATTCCGAACCGCGCCCCGTCTCTCTCGCACCCTCAGGGAATGGGGCATTCAGTGCGAGGGAGACACCGTGACACTCTGCGGAGTATACCCCTCACGCGCGGCGAGCATTGCCTCTGAGAAGCGTTGCTGCTACGGGCCGCTGCCCCCATTCCGCGCCATGCCGCACAGCTATTCGGCTCCGGAGTGAAACTTGTGTAACTAGGTCAGTTGCTGCAAAGGCTGCAAAAAAAAAAAAAAAATGAAGAGAGTCGTGTCGGGTTTCTTGAGAGACGCCCGGTTGGTTACAGCGTCCAGTCCGCGTGCGCGCTTCCGCGGAAATAATGTCTCTTTAGGACGGCGAGGGTTCTCTCGACACGCCTCTCGTCCCGCGCGTGCTAAAACACGGGGCAAGGCGGTGTCCCTCGCGCCGCCCTGTGAGGTTCTTTTTGCCGGGCCTCTGTGTCGCCCGCCAGCCATCTTGCCGCCCCAAACTTACTGGGCCCCACCTTGATACCTAATCCGCGCCAAAGTTAGTTTGCGCAGCCACTGGCCCGAATGAAAACGGGCAGAACTGGGGCGCGCTGTGTCCGGATGGGCAATAACCAGTTGCCTTTGCTGTGCTGCGGCTCGTTAACGCCAAAAAAACAGCACAATGACGAAAAAAATATACAAAAATAAACACGGAACCTCCTTTTTTGGCAGGTGGTCTAGATAAACAAGTGACCCGACACGTTTCGTCGTGCTTTTTCCTTTGTTTTCCTTCCAGTGCAGCTTGACCGAAACAAAGCCCGGAACCGAGTGGCGGCGGCTGGACGGCGTCCCCGCCGCGGTGGCCTTCTCATTACATTCTCTTGACGGCGTCAAGGCCATCAAGTACACTGCCCTTGTTGTTTTTGCGCCTTAACGGGGCCGCGGTCGCCGCCTCCGTGACATGGTTACGGCAACAGGTCCGGAAATCCGGTGCGCGTCGCGGGGAGACTCCGAGGAGGGCCCCGAGGGTGCCCCCGAGGGTGCCCCCGAGGGTGCCCCCGAGGGTGCCCCCGAGGGTACCCCCGTGGGTGCCCCCGAGGGTGCCCCCGAGGGTGCCCCTCAGCCAGCTAGAGAGCTACGCCGCTGCCGCTCGCAGCCCCGCGTCCAGCCGCGTCGACACAAGGCTGCATTTTCTATTACATTCGAGCCAGCGCATTTGGTTGGCCGTTAGGCTGCTGATAGGATCTGGCAACGGAGCCGGCCCATCCCTCATGGACTATTTCCCCAGGATAGGAATGTCCGATAGCGGCAGCAGCAGTTTGCTCCCCTCTGTGTGTGTGTGTGTGTGTGTGTGTGTAGGATGGGGTCACAGCTGGGGGCAGCGAAGCAAAGCGAAGCACTAGTCGGACCGATCGGGCAACTCGTGCATTCGGAGAATGTTCTCGCTCGCGCCCCTCAGACTCGCAGAGAGCAGTATGCACTTTATCCGGCGTGCAGATTATCCCATGAATACACTGCCTTTCAATGAATGTGACTTCATATTTCTTTTTTAGATCGCGAATTTTGTCACATTCGTCGATTAACAGTGTAGGAGAGCGTTGAAATGATGTTCCGGTACACTCGGCGCAATCAGCTCAGGGCGGCAGCCGCATCATCACACGCAGTCAACCGGTGGGGCAGGCTGAAACGGCGCTCTGTCTCTCTCGCACCCGCAGACAGGCGAGGCGGCGCCGACCCTGCCGGCCGCGCAGGCTGGCCATCACGGCTCTTGCCCTCAATCCGGCGAGTGGCTGGCTGCGCAGAAAAGTTTCCCTCGTCACTATTTCACCCGCAGGTGGTAAACTCGATAAAAAATCGAACGTCCGAGAAAAAGGAAAATATTGGGACGGTTTCTGAGAGGGCGTCGGTGGGTCTAACCTCAGCTCACCCCCGGGCACTCTGCCGGCGAGGAGGACTGGAGAGTGCATTTGGCGCACGCCTGGCCCTCTAGGAGGCGGCCGTGGTGGCGGTGGCGGCGCGTGGGGGCCCAGCCTCCTCCTTGAGGCCATAAACCAGGTGGCCTTGGACCGGCCCGGCCGTGGCTGGGCCGTGGAGCTGGCAACAAGCGACCATTAGCAGTTTATCTTTTGTCCGGTCCGCCGCTGCGCCCCAGCCGCTCATTTTCCACCACCGAATCCCGGAGCCGGTCCCGCCGGAGCTGGTCCCGCCGGAGCCGCCGCCGTCCGCCTCCATCTGGCCGCCGCGACCGCGCCGCCGTGGCGGTGACAGGGCGTGGCGCTAGAGGGATTTCTGACCGCCATTTCTGGGCAAGATGGATCGGACACTCCAACGGCGCCTCCGTACCGCCCTGGCTCGTGACTCCGGCCCCGGATTCTCCGGCAGTCGCTCCGGTCGCCTCCAGCGCGGCCTTCAGGCACAGTGGACCGGAAGACCGGTGGAGGCGGTCGAAAGTCCCGGACGCGTTTTGATCTCCAGAATCGCTCAATGGGACTCCAATGGATTGCTCGCCGAACGAGGAATCCATTTGGTGGGGTCGCACGTACGGTTCGAGTCTGTGAAGCTGCTCTGGAGCTCAAAACGCGTCTAGCGTTTTGGCCGTCTGCGCCGGTCTTCCGGCCCACTGTGGCTGGGTTCGCGCGGATCAGCATCCATTACCGAGAAATATGAAGACGATCAGTCGATAGCGCGGCACGGCGTGGCGCCGCGTGGCGCAGGACGGCGCGGCCGGGCGGCCTTGAACAAAAGCGAGAGGCAAATCGGAAAGCTGCCGGCGGCAAGCGGCTGCGGCTGGTGCAACCGCACGGCCTGGTGTGTCGTGGCGTGATGATCGATGAAGGGCCACTGCAAAAGAGGAAAAGAAACGGAAAGCGATAGCAGCGACAGAGGGAAACATTGGAAAGAAATCTATCAAAATTCCGCCGCTTCTCGACACGCTGTTTGTTGTAGGCGTGGGCCGGCCGAGCAGAGCGACTCCCCACTGCCGCCAACCCCAGCCTGCTGCACTCACTTAGCCGCTTCTGGCGCGTCAGTGGATACGCGCCACTCAAACATTGGATTTCGGTTCGGGTGCGGTTGGGAAAAAAAAGAAAAACACGACGAGGCCTCGCCGAAATCGTCTGTTACACTGTGGCAAAAAAAAAAGAACTACAGAAAAGTCCGTTAATTTTTTTTTGCCAGGATTCTCTGTACCCAGTATTTCCTGTAGCGTCTTTATTCACTGTGCGACTCACAGTTTTTCCCCGCATGCCCGTCGCAGACCATTGAGGTGCACGGAGATGACTGTAAATCCCACAGAGAAGACTTTGAGTCGCACAGTGAATATTGTACAGAGGCTACGGAAAATACTGGGTTTAGGGTACGGAGAATGAGCAATCATTGTTTACAGTATTCTCCGTAAATTTTTTCCACAGTGTAGCCGCCCCGCCGAACCATCCCATGACGGCGGCGTCGGGGCTCCGGGCGGCGTGCCCACCTGGCGAGGACGGACGGGGCCACGGCGGGGGTCAAAACCAGAGCGGGTGGCGGGAGTGGTGAATGAGGGGGGGGGGGGAGGCGCTTACCTTGGCGACGCCGCAGGCGGCACCCCGCCTAGCGCACAAAGGCCAAGCCTGTAATAGATACAGCGCCCGGCTAGTTAGGTCGCATTCCTCGCCATGTAGGCAGCCTCGGGGCGCTGAGGAAGGGGGAGATGAGCAATAGTGGCCATTGCGACGGCGTGTTGAGACCCGCCGCACAGTGGGTCAGAAGACCGTTAAGGCGGTCAAAATTCAAGACGCGTTTTGAGCTGCTGAGTCGCTAAATGGGACTCGAATTGAACGTGTGACCCCACCAATGGATTCCTCGTTTGGAGAGCAATCCATTGGCGGGGCCACACGTTCGAATCGAGTCCCATATTTTAGCGACTCTGGAGCTCAAATCGCGTCTAGAATTTCGGCCGCCTCAACGGTCTTCTGACCCACTGTGCGCCGCCACCCCGCGCCGCGTTTAGCGCCCCGAGACTCGCACGCGGCAAGGCGAGGCAAGGCGAGGCAAGGCGAGGCAAGGCGAGGCAAGGCGAGGCAAGGCGAGGCAAGCCCGTACCGCGCGTGCGCCCTAGGCGTCCTAACGCTGGTGTTTACAGTGCCGTGTTGGCAGTGAAGCCCTTCCTTTATGGACTGCTGCGCTGGCTCCATAAAGATGGGCTTATCCCGAACAAAGGGTCATGCACCGCCAAACCGCCTCCCCTCCCTCCCTCCCTCTTTTTTCCCCAGCAAACGCGCTCTATATTCCACTCGCCCTCTTTTTTTAATCCGGCCCGGCCGGCGGTGCGTTAACCCGTCACGCAGCGAGCGCGGCCGGGACAGGGCCCGACGGGGCCCTGAGGGGGCTCTGAGGGGGCTCTGAGGGGGCGCATTGAATTCGCCGCTCAGTGTGGGCGCCGTGGGCGCACTCGTTAAGTCATGACGTTCGGATGCGGGCCGCGGAGTTCTGCTCAGGCGCACAGAGGACCGGGGCAGGCGGCCAACATTCTAGACGCGTTGAGCTCCAGAGTCGCT
The DNA here is from genome assembly GCA_030522485.1 of Stenchaetothrips biformis. Lineage (NCBI taxonomy): Eukaryota > Metazoa > Arthropoda > Insecta > Thysanoptera > Thripidae > Stenchaetothrips > Stenchaetothrips biformis. Next base: position 3,717,063 of record CM060090.1, read on the forward strand.
AAATGGGACTCGAACCGAACGTGTGACCCCACCGATGGATTGCTCTCCGAACAAGGAATCCATTGGTGGGATCATACGTTCACACTAAATCCTTATGTACTTTTTTGTACAGTTATGCACGATTTTGCACATGCGTTGTTATGCATAATATTATACGTTGTTACGCATAATTCATTCATAACTATGTATAAATTATACGTTGGTATGCAAAATATTGTGCAGAAGCTTACGCATGTGCAAAATCGTTCATAACTATGTACAAAAAAGTGCATAAGGATTTAGTGTGTTCGGTGCGAGTCCTGTTCACCGACTCGGGAGCTCAAAACGTGTCTAGAGTTTTGGCTGCCTCAAACGGTCTTCTGGTCCAATGTGGGGCGTCGCGTCGAGCAACAAGAGTCCAGCAGCTGGCCTGCTGGTGTGGAGCAAGCGGCGACTGTAGTTATCTGTTGCAGACAGGCCGAGCCGCACTAGGGCACGGCCAGCCAGCCGCACCCAGCCCGCCTCGCCGTGGGGTCCGCAAGGAGGGCGGGGGCCGCGGCCAGTGGAACGGAAGAACACCAGCAGGGCGTTGCAGAGCGCTTAGCTCGTTCCGTGCGTGACGGGGCGTACGCACGCGTGGGCAGACGCGTGCAGCGAGCCTCTGCGTGTCTGTGTGCGTGTCTCTACGTGCCCCTGACATCATTGAGACGGTGCAAAGCTCCGGAACAGCTGCTGGGGCACCAGTTTAGTACTGGCTTCGTTTTTCCCCCCCTTTTTTTTTGTTTCCTTCCCGGAAATAAATTTGCGGACTCAAAGAGGGGTTTTTACGTGCGAGTCAATCCGCATGTGCTTGTGCGTTCGTGTGTGTGCGTGTGTGTGTGTGTGTGTTGGGTGGGTTGTTGCCCCCCTCCCCTCTTCCCCTCGGTGCGAGTGCTTGATGGAATTTTTTTTCTTGCTCCCACGTGATGTGAAGTGATGAGGTGAACCTAAATACAAGGCAGCCGGCCTGTCACGCGCACGCCGCAAACCACAGGGGCACCTGCTCACGCGGGCGCACGCGCACGCACACACACACACACACACACACACACCTACACACACACACACACACGCACACACACACACACACGCAAGGGAATAGGGGCAGGACGTCTGCCGCCTCGCAGGTCAGCGGAAGTATTTTGGATGGAAAGACGTTGGGGGCGTGACGGAGAGGACGACCGCAAGTTGGAATTGGTTGAGGGAGGGGGGGGGCACCGCGCGCTCCCGAGAGAAACTGAAAAAGAAAGCGCGGAAAAGGGGGAGCGACGGAGATTCTCCTCGTGTGTGGAGCGCTACTCCTCCTCGTCTTACTCTGGCGCGCATGAGGCGACTCCCTCTCGCCTCGCCGCTGGCTTTGTTGGCTTTGCTGGCTCGGCGCGTGTGCGCATAGCGTGTTTACCTTTTCGACGTGCTCGCTGCACCGGCCTTGCAGCCAATGTGCAGTCGGCAGACGACGGCCGTGCATGGAGCCGCGTCGTCGCTTTGTCGCACTGGTGGGGCGTCCCGGCGTCCCGCGAGGCTGCGAGGGAGACGGCAGCGGCTGCGTGCAGAGCGCCTGCGAAGCTCGAGGTAGGCAGGCCCGCAGAGCACACCGTCCAACGCGCGGCCTAGCCTCGCGGTGGCAGGGGCTCCGTGACGACAAGCCCCGCGGTATCGGAATACAACTCCCAGCTACTCGCCAACAATAACAACAACAACAACGGCGTCAACAACAGCAACATCAACGACAAGGACGTCAACAGAAAGGACACGCTGCTTGCAAGTCGCTGGATGTCGCGCCGCCCCACCCCTCCCGGCTGCCAGCGTCCCATTTCACGATGAAACGGTGGAAAGCTGTAAATAAATTGCAGGCGGCCTGGAACCGCGCCGGCGCCAGGCCTGCAACCAGGACGAGCACACAAAGCGGCACCAGCTAACAGCTCTCACGTGCGCTTTAAACTTGCAGCCCGCTATTACGTAGAGTGACCGAAGCCAGGCTCCAGGCTGAGAGAGAGAGAGAGAGAGAGAGAGAGAGAGAGAGAGAGAGAGAGAGAGAGAGAGAGAGAGAGAGAGAGAGAGAGAGAGAGAGAGAGACAGACAGACAGAGAGAGAGAGTGTGTCTTCCCTCGCGGACCGCTCTGATGGGACGTCGAGCAACGCGGAGCATGAGGCTTCTTTGTCCGGTGCTGGCGAGGGCAGCGCCGACCATGTCTCGCTGATTTTATGACGTCATTAACAGCGTTATGCGGACCTCTACCTTGTCATTGTGTGTCTCCGACGCTGGGCCTCTAGTACAGAGGACTCAGCGTTTCGCCCACCGCTCCCCCCCCCCCAGCCCGGCGCGCAGACGCCGGCGTCAAGTTCGGGGACCTCATTCACGTTGCAGCCCTTTGAAGCTCGGCCGCCACGCCGAGCCTCGCTCTCGCTCCGGCAGAGTAGGGTAATTTGGGAGTCGTTGATTCCAGGGACGGACCCGCCGCGCGCATGGCGAGGGGACGGCTCACTTTCACACGGATTGGAGGGGCAAACGTGGCCGAAAGACAACGCCCCACGCAAGGCAACGCGACGTAGGAGAAGCTTGCGGAGAAAAGTTGTTTACTGCTTGTTTACCAATGGATTCTTCGCCAACAAAACAACTAGTTTGTGCCCTAGCATAGGCTCAAAACACTTGTTCAGGTTTTAAGCGTGACCGAGAATGGAGAGTGACGCTCGGGTGGTGTACCCGGGTTAAAGCCTTCATTAAAAGAGCCCCTTTGGGGGTCGCTGGCTCGGCCTGGGTCGTTGCCTGCTGGAGACGAATTGTCGCGCTGGCGGGGCGTAATGATGCATTCGCCTCGGACTAGCGCTGCCAAGGTCGGCGCGCGCGCTCTCGGGATGTTGGCAGCACTAGCTGCGGAGCCCTGCGCTTTGTTTCCGCTGCCTCCAGAGTGACCGATGGCCCGAGCTGCCGTGCCGGGGGTCGCGGGGTCCAGGTGTCAGCAGGGCGGGGCGGGGCGGGGCGGGGCGGGGCGGGGCGGGGCGGGGCACCGATGAATAAGGCAGCAGCTGGTCGCTACAGCTCACTGCAAAGGTGACGGGGCGCCTTGTCTCGGCGGTGGCGTGCGTCCCACTGTGACGCTGACGCCCCCCAGCCTCCGAAGCCACCAAGCTTCTGCGCTGCGAGTAAGCGGCCGGGAAATGAAATGCGTGGGCGTTGCCAGGCGGCGAGGCTGTTGCCCGGGCCCGGCCCGGCACCTAAAGGAGTCGGCAACAGCGGCGCCCGCCTGAATGCACAGGGCCGAAATACAAGCCCGCCCAAAAGTGATTGGACGAATGCCCCTGGACGCGTGTATGGAATTTCTTTATTTTCCGGACAGCGCCGGACGGATCGCACAATGACCCACATCGGCACGCACGCCCCTATTGTGCGGACACACTGTGTGCCGCGGAAACATTTAGAAAGAGAGAGACAGCGATGCGCGGGTGAGGGATCGCCGACATGCGTCGTCATTTCCAGTCGGGCGGGTATCATATTGAATTCCGCGAAAACGGGATAGGTTGTCTGGAATTTGTGGCATTTCACAACGCGTTTGATAGTTTTTTTTTTGTGTTGAGTGGAGTTGCTTATTTTTCAGCCTTTCTTTCACTGTGTTATTGAGCTCGCCAGGCAATGCTGGCAGTGGGCGGCACCTGCCCCCCCTCCCCCCCCCCCCCCGGAGCACACCGCACGACGGCGCAGGTGTACGGCCCCAGACAGGTGGGCCGTCTCAGCTGCTGCGAATGAGCACAAAGTATTATCGCGCGGTCGTCGGGCCGCGAGCGCTTTAACTTGGCTTGTTCACATCCACACTCGTGCGTAATGCCCTTCACACACACGCACACACTTTGTCATAAAAGGGGCGTGGTATACTGCCGTTCAGAAAACACAAATACCGCGCTGGCGGCTTGATGTTACACCTTGTTCAGAATGCCAAACGCGAGTCTCCGCTGCGACGGGGCAGTTGCTCCGTAACAGTCGTGCGAATATTTGAGAACAGTCGAACCACATGTCCGCCTCCATACATTAACCGCTCCTTCCTCCGCTATCCCTCTGCCCTCTCATCCCACCCGGCCGTGTGGCGCGCATATGCCCGGGGGTGAGATGGATGTGAGAGATCAGACGCCCTGCAGAGCAGTGCCCCCCTCCCTCCCCCCTCCACCGCCGTGCCAGCCACAGCCTGCGGGCCGCAGCACGCCCCGCCGGTGGCACCATGGGCGTGGCCGTGACGCTGCCCGGCGCCCCGCGCGTGCAGTTTCCGTCTCTCTCTCTTCTCTCTCTCTCTCTCTCTCTCTCTCTCTCTCTCTCTCTCTCTCTCTCTCTCTCTCTCTCTCTCTCCCCTGTTATCTCCATTTTTCACGTTGTCGTGTTTATGGAGAGGCCCTTACCTCACGCGCGTGCCGCCAGATTCACTCTTTTTCTCCGTCTTTGTGTCGTCCGCTATCTGCGGCCCCTTGCCTCCATCTTTTCGACTCCCCCCCCCCTGTCCCCCTCCCCCTCCCCCTCCCCGTCCCGACGGGCCGCTTACCGCAGCAGCGCGCCGCCGCTCCTCCGGGACGCGTGCGCCTGTGCTTGCTGCAGCAGCATGATGGATGGTGATTGTCCCCCTGATTGGCTGACGCCGGCGACCCCGTGGCCTGATTGGCTCGTCGGCTTGTAGCGCCTTGTCCTGATTGGCGGGCTCAGCGCCACAGCCAACAACACCGAGCACTGTCCAGCGCCCTGACTTTATTGCCAGTCTGGATGATTGCTGTTGTTGTCGTCGGTTGTTGTTGTTGTCGGCAAATGATGCGGATTTAATTAATAACGTTAATGCTGCGTTTTGCTAATCGCCGCGTGGCGGAAGCGGCAACAGGCGGAGTAAATTGTCGGCGAGCTGTGATGAAACTTTTGCCGCGTGGTGGGGCGGGGCGGGGCGGGGCGTGGCGGGGCGAGGTGCGGTGGGGCCGGGCGATAGCCTCACCAGAGCCAGAGGACGTTGCGGGACGGGGGACCAGAATGGGAAAATAGGGCGAGCCACTGGAGACACGTTAAGCGCCCGAGGTGGCGGCGGCGGCGGTTGTTGAGGCAGCCATCTTTATTTTACCACACACCCACACACACACACACACCCACCAAGAAAAAGGAGGGGTAACTGAAGCCGCCGCTGTGTCGCTCTGAAATAAGTTCGGCTTTGGCTGCGCGCGACGGCCGACGGCGGGCAGCGGAGTGGGGAGCGGACGCCACGCCACACTACTCCCTGACCATCAGGCTGCATAACAGTAAAGCAGCGGGACAGGATTACGTTGCGCTAGCGTAATCCTCACCAACATAGATGCACACCCACACTCACACCCACACACACACTCACACACGAAGCAACCCACAGGAACACGTGCCTAACCGTTCACGTGCACCCACACACTTGTTTCATTTTTTAAACCCCCTGTGGTTTCAATAATTCCCGTTTGCCCACACTACATCACCACCAGCTGTTTTACACCGCGTTGCGGCAGAGCGAAATCCGCGATTCTGAGGGATGTTTCCTGCCGGAAGACCGGTGGAGGTGGTTGGCTTGGCTGGCCCACTGTGTAGCCGGTTGCAACCCCTCGGCGTTGCGCTGCGTTGTCCTTGAAAAACACGGCATGATGGATGAAAATGCAGCCCCTGGATTCGGCCGTCGGAACAACGAAGAATCGGCCAGATGAATGGTGGCGATGGGGTTCGCCACCAGCGCGGCATATTTCTCCGCCGCTAGATTGCGCGCCGGCTTCACTGGAATGGGAGGGGACGGTAGACTGCTTGATGCGGACGCGCCGCGCGCAAGAGGTTGACGAAAGTGTCGCGTTGAGACCCCGCGCTTCCCTCCTCCCCCGGAGCCAAGTTCCAGGGCACGACGACGCCACTACCAGGAGGCTTCGAATAATTTGATTCAGACTGCCGGAGTTGTTGCTGTTTGTCAGTTGGAAGGGGCCGTGGGGCTCGTGCACGCCGCCGACCGGGCCTTGCTGTTCGCCGTCGTGCTGCGGCGCCCCCGCTGCCCCCCGAGACGCCCCCGCTGCCCCCCGAGACGCCGGCCATGGACAAATAAACGGCCGGGGGAGGGGGAGTCATCGTCGAGGCATGTGCCCTTGTCACCGGCTGAAGGACCAAGCCGAGTACCCAGGCATGCGCCGGTCTATTTGATGCATCCGTTGGCATGGCAACGCGAGGCCCCGCTGAGGGCGCCGCCGGCCGGGCCGCGGCAGTCTGGGTCTGGGGTGGGGCCACCGTGGAGCCCGCTGCCTCAAGTAACGCCTGCGAACGCCTGGGATTCCCAGGCGGCTGGGCTCCTGGACAATGTACCCTGGATGCGCCTTGGAATCGCAGGCGTTACTGTTACCGTGTTGGTTTGTGTGCCAATAACGATCGCAGAACCACCCCTCGAATCCATTTTGCCAGCACCTCCGATAATTGTCATTCTTTCAGTACCCGTATGCTTTTCGTATGTTCCCTTTTTGGTGCTGTTACGTCCTGGTTCCCTGGATGCACCGGTCCGGACAGGGAGAGTCTGCGCTCAGCCGGCAGTCCCCAGCCAGCGCTGCGTGCGGCGGGCTGCGGTTGCGAGTTGGCCCCGCCGCCCCGCCGCCCCGCCGCCCCGCCGCCCCGCCGCCCCGCCGCCCCGCCGCCCCGCCGCTCTCGGCAGCGGCGCCAGAGTTTGACAGAATGCCGTCGTATCAGTGGAATTCGGTCCGTGTCTGGAATTTATTATACATATATGTAACGCCGTACCTTCCTTTCCCGTGACCTCTAACTGCGGCGTGAACAACAAAATCGATCCGAAAATGTGTCGCAAATATTTTTTTTACCGCAAGTCGCAAAGCCTTTCAAAGAGGAAATGAAAGAATTAGCCACAAAAAGCTCTTTTTCTTTTAAATTCACATTCGCTTACATCGTATTCAAAGGAACGTGACACAATTCAATTCACATTCTAAACAAATACGACGTCACAGTCGTCGAAAAAGAGCGAAGCCTCGGGACAAGCCATACGTTTTCTGTGTCCTTTTTTTCTCCCCTTGCGAGCTGTTTGCAAACGTTTGTGTCATTTGAAGCATCAGCAGCAGCCGTGTTGCGCTTAGCGTCAACAATGCCCACGGCCTCCATGTAGCAGACTGTCGCGCTCAAGTGGCACTGCTGCAAGTGCCACAAAGAGGGCGGCCCTCAGAGGAGGAGGAGGAGGAGGAGGAGGAGGAGATAGTCATGGCGGCGCATAAGTGCTCGTCCAGGCCGGAGTGCCGTGGCGCGCCGCGTCGCACACATGGCCCCGCTGCTCTAAATTCAAGGCCAACAAACCGAAAAATGAAACAATGAAAAACGGAAAAAAGTGAAAAGTTGAAAATGTTTGGGAAAACTTTGCTGGCAATGACTCCGCGGAAACTAATAGCCCGTGGAGCCTCCCCGCGGCGTCCTCCGTCAGCTCCGCCTTCGCCTCGACGAAACCCGTCAAGAGCCCGCTAATTAGGCCATATTAATTGGCGTGGAACGGGACCACGCCGTTTCCCTGAATTTTCAACCAAGCAGGCCGTTTTTGCGAATTTTCCCTCGAATCTCCTTCTAACCGATCCGTTTTCCCGTCTGTTGCAGGTGAGTAACCGGACCCGTTCCTGGAGCGCGATCGGGTTCCACGTGAGTAGAAGAAGAAGGAAGAATATCTCTCTCTCTTTGAAGAGCGCCTTATCCTTGTATGGGCAGCCCGGCCTTGTCGCGCGCCACGCTCGTCATGAATAAAAAGGACGCACCTGCTGCGACTGTGTGCGTGTGGTGAAGCCTGCGTGTGTGTATGTGTGTGTGGTGTACGTATGTGTGCGTGTGGCGCCGTCTGCTATTCAGTCATGCAGCCACCCCCCTTCCTTGTCAGGGATGGGGGGGGGGCAGATTTGTGGCTCCAATCCCCTCAGCGCCGCAAGCAGACTGCTTCCCCACTGGAGCTGCCTCTTTGACACCGGTTCGTCCGTCCCACCTGCCTGGCCGCTGCCCCGCTGCCCCGCTGCCCCGCTGCCCCACCGCGCCCACTGCGACTACCGGCCGGACAGCGTTACTCTGGGAGTTATACGACCCCCTGCGGGGCCCGCAGGCATCATGGCGGAGTGCTTTGTGAAAAGGATTTACGCGGCCGGACCTTTGGCGGGAGGGATTTTCCCGGAATAATCATGAAATGTGGCCGGAGCGGCCGGCCGGCGGGCCATGGCGGCCAGGGCCAGTGGCGGGAAGCGGCGGGAAGCGGCAAGGCGCTCCGTCGGCTACACGGCTAACTCGTGCCCCGAACGGACGCCGTGTTTGGCTTGCCGTCGCGCCAAAAGGGAAGGCGGTGCAATTACCCAGCAACCGCCGCGAGCGCAAAATGAGGCGAGCTTACTGTCCGTGATGCCATGCATTGCGGGCTCTCTTTTTGTGTACACTGTGCTCTGTGCGCGAGCGGGGAGGAGGCGGCGGGCTGAGAGAGAGAGAGAGAGAGAGAGAGAGAGAGAGAGAGAGAGAGAGAGAGAGAAAATGAGAGTGTTTTCAACATGTCGTGGTGGTACAATATCACTTCCCCCTATCCCCCCGTGCGCTGGCCACTAGTGCGCAGAAATGTGCAGCGCAGCCACGGGGCCTGGCGGCGTGGTGGGCCGTTGGGGCCCCCTCGCTGGAAGGGCCCGTCTCGCGCACGGCTGGCTTGGTCGAGCGGAAACTTCCCCGCCCCTCTCTGTGTCTCCCCCCTCCCCCTCGACGAGTTCTTTTCTTCTCCTCCCTTCTTCCCCCCCAACTCACAATCAGACATCAACCTCCCGTCCCGCTCCTTCAAGGCCGGAGTGGTGCCTGCTGCTCTTGTTGTACTGGTCATGGTCTCAGGCCAGAGGGGCTGAACAAAGAAAGCCAACACTCGTCTCATTTTGATGGTAAATTCTAGTGTTTGGGAAAAATGGGACATGGACCATGCTGAGCTTCAAATATAAAATAACTACAACGCTGAGCTTCCCTCTTCCCTTACCTTGGTTCCCCTACCGGCCTCGTAGCGCGGTTGAGCGCGGCGGAGCGGGACGCCAGAATTGCGCGTGCGGGGGTCGTATATGCTGTGCTGCTTGCATTGTTCGCGTGGAACAAACACGCACACACACATACAGAGAGAGAGAAAGAGACGCAGATAGTCACAGACGGCGAGTGGGGTTCGTGCTGTTGCGTTGCCACGACAGAATTGCGGGTTTATCCCCTCGGCAATGCCGTTTGCGCCTCCTCTCCTGAGGGCGGTGTGCGGCCCTTGATCGGTGGAGTCACCGCTGCAGCCTGGTCGCCGCGCACTCGAGGCACGTGCGCGTTCCATGGCATCGCCGTCATCGAGGCGCGAAACGCGCCGAGTTTTGAGGAGCGCAGAAGGCATCGCGCGGTTTCAAAGTTGTTGTGAAAAGTTGGCCGGGGTGTAGGGGGAAAAACGTGAAAACAAAAAAAAAGATGGCTGTAATGTGTGTTGTTCCTGGCCTCGGCGGCCGATGCTCCGAAGTTAAACTGGCATTGCCTGCCGGGGGTTCGGCCCAAAGAAGGTTGTAAAGCCGGCGCGGAGCGTCCCCGGGAGGAATGAGCTTGTGACGAGATTTTGATAGGCGCGGCGCTGCTTGTTGCTTCGCGCCATTGTTGCTGGGCGTCCTGACGTCGCGGCGTCGCGGCGCCACGCGTCGCGCTGCACCGTCAACAGCATCTCGCTGTGCGGCGGCGCCAGCTCGATCCAGTGACTACACCGGCTGGCCGGAAACGGCCGTCCCACTGTGAGGGCGAGACTCCGCGCCGTCCGCCGCCTCAGAGCGCCTCGATTGGCGGCGAGCCCAACGCCCTCTGGTGGCGGCGCTACCCCGCGCGCCGCGGCGCTGGAGCGGCGATACCCACCGCGCCAACCCCCTGGCGCTGCTGCTGGGCGTGCTGGGCCTACCGCACGCCGCCCACCCACTCGGCCTGCATTACATTTTACTCTTCTTTTGTTTCCTTGTTGAGGCTTCACGGCCTGGGCCCCGCACCCTGCGTCCTGAACCCTGTGCCCACTGTGTCCTGGACCCTGTGCCCGCTGAACCCTGTGCCCACTGTGTCCTGGACCCTGTGCCCGCTGAACCCAGTGCCCACTGTGTCCTGTACCCTGTGCCCACTGTGTCCTGGACCCTGTGCCCGCTGAACCCTGTGCCCACTGTGTCCTGGACCCAGTGCCCACTGTGTCCTGGACCCAGTGCCCCCCGTCCACTCGCACGTGCAGCAGCACCCACGGCGGGCTGCTCTGCCCGCGGACGCGCCGGGGTCACCGTGGACCAGGACCATCTCGCCCAGGACCGAGGCAAGGCGACGTCCCCATGCCCCTGCATCCCCATCTCCTCCAAGTGGTGGCGTGCCATCCGGACACGCCTAAGGTTTCAAGGCCAGCCCCGCCCAGCCCTGGTGGGGCGTTGCCGGGCGTTGCGGCCCGCCCGCTTGCCCCGCTCCCCAAGGGGCGTGGTGGCCGGGGTGGGGTGGGGTGGTGGTCCCAGAGGCAGCGGCTACGCCCGGCGACAGGGAACCAAGTGCATCACTTTTCGGCCAACCCATTGCTCCTCTGGGACGACCTCTTCTTCTCTCACGGCGGCAGCGCGCGCGGTTGGCGTCGCGACGCGTCGCGACGGCGGCTGGTTTGGTCGTCGAGGCGCGCGGATCCGATATCCTTACTAAAGCTTGACGAATTGCGGGTATGGCGCGCCGCGCTGCCGGCGGGCGAGATTCCAACAGATACCGCCTCGCCCTTGCGTCGCACGACCCCGGGGCTAACCCCCCCTCCCCACCTCTCACTCACACACACTTTCTCTCTCTCTCTCTCTCTCTCTCTCTCTCTCTCTCTCTCTCTCTCTCTCTCTCTCTCTCTCTCACACACACACACACACACCACACCACGTGCTGCCGCGTTGACACCCATGGCGGTGCCGCGGCGCGCCCGAGCTGGCAACCAGTTCGTGATGCTCACCGCGGTGGGTTTCCCTTTAAATTGCCTGGCGCGGATGCGACCGAGATGCGGCGACGAGTTGGGTTAGTCGTTTTGGACTGAATCGGGGAGACCGCGGCGCGCTGTGGTGCCCCGCCGGGGGTATCGATTATCGCTTCTATTTTGGAAACTCTGCGGAGCCCTGTGCTGCTGGTGTGTACCGGTCCAGAGAGGGGAAGCAAGTGGCTGGCCGCGATGGAAACCGCTCGGAAAAATATAAATATGTGTGGAATAATGTAAGGGTTGCCAATCCCTACATCAGCTGATCTCTCAGAAGCAAATACAACTCTCTACCGCCAGTGCTAAATTTCTCTTTTCAAGGTCTCAACTCTGATAATTATTTTAGTTTTTTTGCGTGTACACTTATTGCGGTTGCTGGTTGTGCCTTTGAGGCAGTCATCTGATAGATTGGTCGGCGAGGGCGTCGTCGTGCCGCTGCCCCCGCGCCCCGCGCTCCACAGGTAGGCGCTTCGCTGCGCCGCAGCGCCGCAGCGCCGCGCTCGCTGCCTTTCCGTCTTTTATGTCTCCCCCGGGTCGCAGCAAGGGCTAATTTCTCCGTCCCGGCCGGGAGGGGGTCTCTGTGACGGGCCTTTTGAGGCAGGCAGCCAGGCAGGCAGCTAGCCAGCCGGCCAGGCAGCCAGGCAGGTGAGGCCGCGGACGCTAACCGGAAGTGGACTCTAGGAGGGACGAAAATCCCGCGGGAGGAATCCGGTAGGGGGCAGGGCGTCCGGCAGCCCGGCACGGCTCCGCTCTCGAGGTGACGAAGCATCTCTATTACGTGGACCAGGGGAACGCCGAGCGGAGATCGACTGGCCCGAGCAATCGGAAGCGAATTTTGTTTGGTTATTTCGCTTTTTGTTATTATTTTGTCAGCGTCGCCGGCCTTGGCGCGCTTGGTGGTTAGCAGCAAAGAGGAGGCGGGGCCATACCTGCCTGGAATGCGGCACGCCCGGAGCTGCATGTTAAAGACGAAACAACTTTCTTCGCAGTTTCTGCTTCATCTCTCTTTCTCGCTGTCACCGCGAGACTTTTTCCTCCCCTTTTTTCTTAGCTCCCCCTTTTTTTCCGGATGGCGACGCATGCTGTCCCGGAGCGCACGTGTGCGTCGCTCTCCTCCAAGTACCGCGGGCTGCTCCCGGACAGGTGTCAATGCCGCAACGACCGCCAACGCCACAAAAACACGTTCCTTTTTTAACTTTACCGATAGAATGAACCGCCACATGAAAAACTTTTGAAGGTTGCTTCTCTATTTAAATTTTTGTTTGAAACTTTCTCTAAAAAAAAAAAAAAAAAAAAAAAAAAAGTTTCCACCAGGAAGTTTTTTTTTTGCCAATATCAGAGCAGCGTCCCTGAAATTGCCTTGCGCCGCATGACGTCCGTGCCACACACACACACACACACACACACACACACACACACACACACACACAGCCATCGCGCGTATGAAAAATTCATCGCGCCGCTCCCCGCCTGCTAACGAGTTACACAAAAGTGGGGCGCGGCGTGTATGCCGACGGAGAATGGTCTTGAGATGCTTTCCCTCTCCGCCGTGTGCATCCCCCAGAATGTAGCGGATGCCTCGAGCGCGGGGCGGGGCGGGGCGGGGCGAGGTGGCCAGTGGGGTGGGGCTGGCCGAGGGCGGGCATGGCAGGATGGGCACCGCGGGGCCAGAGCAGGGCCGTCGGTAAGGCAACGTAACATTTGGGGGCTGGTGGCGCTGGCGCCGGAGGTGCCCGATTCTAGGAAAACTTTTTTTTAGATTCGATTCGATATTCGATTGGTGTGAAATGGCGCTACTCGCTCACGGCTAGGTGGTGCACCGCGTCGCCGTGTTTCCCCGCTGGCTCTTAAAAGTTGTGACAGCTCCGCGCCTGGACTGTGTTCCCTGCAGATGGCGGCAGCGCTGCCCTCGCCACGCCGAGCCGGCCCACTGTGCGGCCCACTGTGCGGCCGGGTCCCGCGGCGCCGCGACACATGTGCCAATAGTGGTGGCTCTGCGGAGGGACTGTCGGGACGCTGAGCAGCTAAAGCCCCCAGCCCCCCGCCTGTCTCTTCCGGTTAGTCACAGCGCGACAAGTAGCGGGGAAAAAAAAGGAGAGGGAGCATGGGAGCGGTTATGGGCCGACAAGCGCAGCGCTCCACACACTCTTAACGCCTTACAGTGAAAGGCTGGCACCGTGCAGATTTTGTCCTTAAGACGACGAGGTGAGTACAGTCAGCAGAGCGGTGCTCCGGCGTGTACTCCCTCCGACAGCGCCACGGACGCAGCGCCCCTCGCGGGACGTGCATCCCCTCTTGTAGCCGGAACAAGTTGCGTAATCTTTTTAGAGGGGTCCACCTTGGGCACGGCACGGCGCGGCTCAGCCTTCCCGAGGAGAAGGTGTAGGGTCAGGCCGGTCGCGGAGGTCAAAAAGTGTGTCCGTTCCGCCGAGACTGACGGCCGGGCCCCGAGGCCCGAGGAGAAGCCCCCTGACCCCTGCGCGCCGCAGCGCCGCACCCCGCTCCAGGCGCCAACTTGCTGCTGCGCCATCGACAGCCATAGACCTGGAGAGCGATGATGATTGCCTACGGTGGATCTGTCGCACTGTCCCACTCACGTTCCGTGTGGGCGCGAGAGAGACCGAATGCTGTGCGGAATCAAACTGAAAAAAAATAATAAATAAATAAATAAATAAATAAATGCCCGTGCTTCTCTTTTTCTTATTGGCGGCTGCCTCCGTCACGGCACTCGCCGCCCCGTCGCCACACGTCTGTGTCTGTCGGCGGCGCCCACTTCCAGTTCCGCATCCGGCAGATAGGGGCGCAGGGGCTCCATCCACTCCCAGAACCTGTGACCAGTGTGTGTTACGTCTATTTCTCCTCAAAAATGTTGAGATCCGGCTGAAAACAACCAATAACAATCAAAAATTGGGCAAAATTCGGAGAACTTCGGCCATGACGCACTACGCGTGCTGTTACGGTCAGATACAGACGATTAGGCGAATCCATACCCCTCGAGGTGCCGCGGGCTGCGACGCGTCCGGAGTGTGCTTCATTCCCCTGCCTGACCTGTTGATACCCGCGGGGGATAGATACGGGGGAATAGAACCCATAAAAGGAAATATGACTCGAAAAAGAAGAACGCGGCGTGGCGATGCCAAGTCGACCGCACCGTCGGCCCGGCCTGTTGCAGCCGGATAGAGACCTCCCCTCTCTCTCTCTCTCTCTCTCTCTCTCTCTCTCTCTCTCTCTCTCTCTCTCTCTCTCTCTCTCTCTCTCTCTCTCTCTCTCTCTCTCTCTCTCTCTCTCTCTCTCTCTCTCTCTCTCTCCCCCTCTCTCTCGCGTGCGGGGCCCTCGTACGCACGACGCACGTACGCACGCAACCGCAACGCCCCTCCCCTTGCTTCCCTCCCAGGCGGGGGGGGGGGGGGGGCGTCCGCGGCACCGCCGTGACGTTGGGTCGCTGGGCGGTGGGGCCGACCGAGGCTGCCAGTCGCCGCGGGAGCTCCGACGGGGGCGCACACGCGGCACGGCACGCGCACGGCACGCGCACGACACGCGACCACGCGGCACGGCGCCACGCGTGACGACGCCTTGCGTGACGGCGGACGCTTAGTGACGGTGTGCCTGTGGTGACTGTAGTGCTCGAAGCGTCATTGACACGTTAGCAAAAAAAAAAGACAACAAAAAACAGTGGGTCGTTTGGGGGATGTATTTAGCGAGGGGATATGCACTCCCCTGGATCGCGTCCAGAGTAATCGTTATTACGCAGTTATTACGCTCCTATTGCGCCCCAAAAGTCGGGTATCTGGACGCTGTTGTAGGGTAAAACTGGCATCTCATTACGCACTATTACGCGTAATAACCGGTTTGAGCGTACAGACTATTACGCTTGTGAATACCCCCTCGGTTTTTAGCGAGTGCATTTTTTTTACACGGTGTTTGTCAGAGAGAGAGAGAGAGAGAGAGAGAGAGAGAAAGAGAGAGAGAGAGAGAGAGAGAGAGAGAGAGAGGCGTGCTTCCCGATCGTTGCATCTAAAACAGGCCTGTCTTTGGAAAGCCGCGAGAGAGCGTGCCTCCGCCTGCGTTCCCCACCTTCCCATCTCCCCGACTCCGCGCAGCGTCTCTCTCGCACCTGTGCGGACCGCGCCATCGGTGCGAGAGAGACAGCGCGACGAAAGCGACGCGTCCGGAATCGCTCAGCCACTTTCCCCGGCGAGTTTGCCAGATTGCATTTACAAGTGCACCCGAAGTTTTCCGCCTGTAATCTCTTCGGGAAGAAGACTTAAGTAAATGCCGATGCCGTGGCCCGGCTGCCTACTTACTCACCAGAGCTAATATTAAATTCGCCAGGCGCGGCACTCCTTGCCCCCAGTGACTCTGGCCGAGAGCGTTCCTTGTGCACGGCGATGCAGGGCAGTCTGAGGCAGCGCACAGTGGGCAGAAGACCGTTTTGAGCTCCAGAGTCGCTAAATGGGACTCAAATCGGACGTGTGACCCCATCAATAGCTTGCTCTCCAAACGAGGAATCCATTGGTGGGGTCACACGTTCGATTCGAGTCCAATTTAGCGACTCTGGGGCTCAAAACGTGTCCGGGATTTTGGCCGCCTCAGCGGTCCTCTGACCCGCTGTGCAGCGGGACGCGAATTCTCAAGAAACACCGTGTTTCTTGCGTGCGCTCTGCAGCCCGGCAGCCAAACGGAATTGCACGCCTTAATTTCATCCCGGCGAGCTCGGCTCGTGTTTTTCGGGCCGCGTCTTCGCGGGAGCGTGAAATGCGATCAGAACTGCCGATAAAATGGCTGAAATATGTGAGACTGCGGCTCGCCGGGAAGAGGCCCGCAATAAAACAGGGTGGCAGAGGCGCGGGGCGCGGCAGCGTGGCAGCGGCCTGCCGCAACCAATATTCTTTACCATTTTCCTCACTTTTTATTACACCACAATGCAGGTCTGGGGGTTGCTCCCGGTGCAGCCCATTGTAGTGTGATGCGTGCTTTAATCCGCGCCACATCATTACCCGGATACACTCTGCGCTTCGGCGTTGATTGTGGGCGGCCTAGCCTGGTCGCGGTACGGGACCAAGTTGGCTGCGGCTTTGACGGACGGCCCGAGGGCTGGCTTGCTGGCTCGCGGCGGGGTGGGGCGGGGCGGGGTGGGGCGGGGCGCCCCTTTGCGGCTGGCTGGGTTCGGCCGCCACCCGGACACCCCACGAGGCCGACGTGGGAAACGGGGCACAATAATTTCATTATCCCTGAATCGCTATCGCAGCGCGGCACACACGGTGTGGCGGTGCGGTCGTGACGGTGGCAATGAGGTGCGTGATGGTGGAGGGGGGCGACCGCCGCCTCTCGAGGTGACGACCTGCACTAATGAGGTGTGGGATGACTGCATGCTCCACGGCCTGCACAATGGAGCCCCGCCTGCACTGCAAAGACGGATCTCCTCGGCGCACAGTGGGCAAAAAGACTGTCGCTCTCTAGACGCGTTTAAAACTCCAGAGTCGTCGAACAGGACTCGAACCGAACGTGTGTCCCCACCAATATATTCCTCGTTCAGAGAGCAATCCATTGGTGGGGTCACACGTTCGGTTCGAGCCCCACTTAGTGACTCTGGAGCCGAAATCGCGTCTAGAATTTCGGCCGCCTGCGCTGGTTTTCCGGCCCACTGTGCGACGGCGTCCTCCGTTGCGGCCTCGACGGCGACCTCGGCGCATGAGTATCGCGACGGCACGGCGGACAGCTGGCGGACCGAGACGCTGTTCCGAGATGAAGGACCCTTAGTCCGACCGACTGGCGGGCCGGCAGCCGACTTGGCTTTGAGCGCCATGGCGCCGAGTGGGCTCGTGACCCGCGAGTCCGTTACCTTCATCCCTCGCGACGCGGTGGAGGCGGTGCAGGCCGCACCCCTCACCGCCCCTGTGCTCCCCTCCTTGAGGCCGGCCATTTTTTTCGTCCTTTTCGAGCCACTTCCTCGCCGGGCCGATGGGGTGAACACCGGGCTTATCTCGGGCCGCCACGCAGGAGGACGACTTTGACCGACTTCAACGCTGTGCCCTTTCCCGCTTTTATTCGTCGGTTTTTCGTCTCGGCGGTCGCTGCCGACACGCCGACGCTTCTTGATGGGGCAGGTGGGCGGCGGGGCGGCGACGGGTCGACGGCCCCCCCTGCCTGCCCAGTCCGGCCCACTGTGACGCGCAGGCCGCGGTGGGGCGCTGCCACACTCCGGGCCCATACAAGCGTCATTGGGCGCATTTCTCATTTATGAATTCACACGGCCATCTTGCGGCGCGCACGCGAGCCGACGCGTGCCTGCGCGCGTTGTCAATCTGCCGCTCGGTCGGCCTGGCTGTGGGGTGTAGGGCCCGGTTGAAGAGTCAGTGTAGGGCCTGGCTGTAGGGTGTAGGGCGAAGGGCCAGGGACGGAGGGACGCTCGCTAGATCAAAGCGGCGAGGCCCTAGTGTGGCTTTCCCCATTAAATTGCATCCCCTTGATTGTCACCCAGTTCGACAAGTGGATGTGCACCGCGCGGTTTTTGTGCCAATTGGTTGATGTTTGTTTAAAATGCTCGTATCGTGTTTTCTGGTTTGTTTTTTTTTTTCTCCTTTCTTTTTCCCTTTTCGGGCCACTCTGGACTGGAAGGAAGGGGGAAGTCCAAGCTGATTGTGTGACGCGTGGGGCAGTCGACGGATTTTTTAGCGATGCAGCGAGGGAAGGCTATCCTCTCTTTCTCTCTCGCACACGCAGAGGCTCGGCAACTCAGGCCGCACGAACGTTGCAGGACAATGAGCCGCCGCAGAAGGGGTCGTCCGAGCAAGCGGGGGTGACTCCCTGAAAGAAACTCTGGCGTTGCTTTCCTTCCTATCGCCGCGAGCAGAGAGACAAGGACACTGTGATATTGTGTTGGCCGACACCGTCCCGGCATCAGATCATGAATGATGTGGGCTGCCATGACCAGATCCATCGAGATCCTTGTGGCCTTCTTCGAGTACTACTCCAACAGGTGAGTCTAAGGTGCTTTGCTGGCAGAGCTATCGCAGGGTAGAGGGATCACACCCGATTTCTAATGATCTACCTGTACGAGTCGAGCACTTTGAGCGGTGGGCTGAGCCGATCCCGGCCAGGCCGGCTCTGAACCGAGCCGAGCCAGGACGTGCCCGCTCCGTGCCAGTGGAGCTTGTTAGTCACATCACGGCGAGCAAACGCAGAATAATAATAGAGTCAAAAAAACAGACTTAAGGGGATTGGTGAGCTGAATGGAAACGTGAGGGCCGTAAAGAAAAAGGCATGGATACTCCAACGTCACAAAATGTTATTAATGGGAGGCTGTTGGCCGGGGTGCATCTGATTCGTTGCGTTAATAAGACGACTTAATTGAGGAGCACAGTGATTAATTGCTTGATTTCTCTTTCCTTAGCGGGTGAGTTACTCTGCTGCTGTCCCCCTTGACGCTGCGGTGGTATGTAAGGAAGCGACGACGATGTAGCGTGCCCCGCCAGCGGCGCCCCGTGCCTTCCACTGGCGCGGAGGGTCGTGCAGGCTGGACTCAGAGAGAGTTGACAGTACGGAATCACTCGGCTGGTCAAGTTGGCCACTTTTGCGGGGAGCGTGCAGCCGAACTTGGCCGGCATGCGCGCTGGCTGCGCGTCGCCCCCGGCGTGTGCAAATGGCGGAGGTAACAAGTTCGGTATTGAGTTGCTCCGCGGTCTGCGCACGCGCAGCGGGGAGGACGCGGCGGTCTGCGGCGGCCAGCCGAGCGACTCCGAACAGTCGTCCGAGTGCGACGACACGTCTCCTCGGAAGCAGGCCACGAAGGGCCGCATGCTGGACGAGCCTCCGAGTGGCGGGGCGTCGGCGTAATGGTGGCGACGTGGGGACGGCGACGGTCTGGACGGCTCGAGGCGCCGCCGAGTCGTAATGAAAGAATAAGGGGGGCGCTGCCTCCAAGGGGGCCCTCTGCATGTGCGGGTGGCGAGGCTGCGCCAGGCTGCGCGCGCCGGACGGACGGACGGACGGACGGACATCGCGCTACTCGCCTCCCTGCATATTTGATGGGTCGGAAGTAAATTTGCGGAAGACGAACGAGGTGCGGGCGCAGAACCGACACACTGCGTCGACTGGCCGGTCGGCTGGCTGGCTGGCTGGAGCCGGAAGTTGCGAGCGATGTGGCGTGGCTCGGGGAGGAGGCTGGTCGTGGGAGGGGTCCTAAGGGCGGGGGCAAGAGCCACCGTGCATGCGGCCTCTTCATCAGGGCGGCGTCGTGAGAGATCCCTTAAATAGCTGCCAATTTGGCGCGCTTAATGAATGCCATTGCCGCCGCCGCTTGCATTGTCGCCAATTTGAGCTCGGCGTCACGGCACGCCGACGGCGATGCGAGCAAACTGCCGCGGCTACCGCTGCGGCGCCAAGGCCAAGACCCCGAGCCCTCCCGCCTCACGTCAACGCGGCTGAGCTTCCCGGCTCCTGGAGCGCGGGTTTTCCTCCAGCCGAGGTCTTAACGGGTGGAGAGCAGGCCGAGCAGGTAACGTTGAAGCATTCCAGCACCGCGCCCCGGTAGCGACGCCAGCCTCGAAGCGCTGGGCTGCCTCACATGGTAGCACAATTAGGGCCACCCTTCTTCTCCGCTTCACCATTTACTCCTTGAACGGCTTGCCTCTCCCGCCAAGCGCCCCGCTCTCCCGACAACCCAGGTGGCCGCACCACGCCGTACCACGCCGTACCACGCCGTACCACGCAACCCAGCACCTCTCATCTTCCCCCCCGCCTGCCTCTGCTTCTGCACGCAGCCACCAGTAGTTTTAATGGACGCTCCGAACAAGGAAGTCGAGTGGCTTGAAACGGACAAGCGCTTCAAATTTAGTCATTAATTTTCCCCCCTGTCTGTTCCTAGGTAACACACACACAAACACGTTTTTAAAGAACAATGCATGTCTGTTGATGGTTTTATTGTGAGGTCCGTTTCGCCGAAAAAGAAGACGAAAAGCTGGCGAGCTGACCGGACGGCTGCCCCACCCCCCTCTCCCCCTTTTACTCCGGCCATGCATAAATTACTTGCTGATGAAAATGAGGCCGACCCGCTCAACGGCCGCTCGACCCTCAACTCAGCACGTCAGAGGTACGCCAATCTAAAACGGTTTAATATTCCGGTCACTCTGGTAAAGCTGCGGCGTAGTGTGCGCTTCATTCAAGCGTACAACTGCGCTTCAAGTCAAGCTTAGAGAAGAAATTTTCTCAATTCTACCAGTGCATTTTGTTGTCAATATTTAGAAAATAACCTCGCAGCTGAAGGACCGAGCTGTAACATCTGGCCCAGCTGTGTTGTGAGAGGCGCTGGTGGGAAGGGAAAGCTCCTCAAGTACCTGCCAGTCTTCCTGGTCTGTGCAGCGCACCGCCTTGCTTATTGCAGTCTGATCGCTGTAACTCGATTTGCGTTTTTGGAACGGAACTAGGTGGCGGCGGCGCCTCTGGTCCTCCTCGCCGTGCCGCTCCAGCCTCGATTCCAGCCTCGACTCCAGCCGACCCCGCCCTGGAATCGACCCCAGCTGTATTGGACACGCACAATAAGTTGGCGCAGTCACCGTGGAGGAAAGTTTCCGCCTTAAGATTTTTCGTGCGGAGACCTTGCTCAGCTTGACAGCGCGTGAAGACACGGCCGCTGACACGCAGTGCTGACAAGCTGACACTCGCCGCTGACAGGGAGCTGACATATGCTGCTTGGCAAGCCAACAGCAGCAGGAAAGGCTTCGGTGAGGTGGAGCAGGGGCCTGTAATGTTTGGAGGTTGAGATTTATGCATGGCATATTAAAAGGCAAGACGTGGAAGGGGGTGTCCCCCCATGAAGCACCCCCACCCCACACCGTCACGCCCCCACCCCCTCCAGCTGGTGTCGTTAACGCGCTGAGGCACTTCTTGTCCTCCACAGTGATTTCCTCGTTGGATACACTTCTGGGTGACGACAGCCCCCGCTCCCTGTAGGCCGGGCCACTGACGTTTGAAATAGCGTTGAAACCGAAACTTTTCCCTCCGCTGATTGGAACAGTCCACCGCCTGCGCGCCTCGCTTGCGCTGCAAAGCCGCATCTGCTGCGAGAGAAAAGCGACTCACCCCGCGCGCGGGTCAGGGTTCGATACCCCGTGGAAAAAAGGCTTTCTTTTCAAAGTTCCTCGTTGAAAGAGGTGCGGTTTGTGTGGGCTCGGAGTTTAAACAGGTCGGTCTGGCAGCGCGGGCAGCCAATTCCTCTATCACGCTCTGTAGCCAGCCCTTCGACTAGCTCTCCGACCAGCCCTCCGAACAGCTCTCCGACCAAGCCCTTTGACCTGTGTATAGCCCCGAGTTTTATCCCACGGAAAATGGCGTGGTTAATAATGGATGGACTGGGAGGTGAAGGCATCGCACACCAGTGGGGTGGGCGTGGGGTTGACAAGGTGCCAAGTGGCGGCCGAGGGGCGTAGCTGTAAAAGACAAGCAGAGACTGTCCCTGCCTGTGTGCTCACGTCGCCACACACACACACAGCCAGGCCGATAAGCGCTGGCAGCAACAGCAAAGGTTGACTTACCGACTGATGGTATTCCCCGCTCTTCCTGCCGCCTTACTCACTCCGAAGGATTGTTTCGTGACTCTATAGAGACAAGTCCCTTTCGCATCCCTACGGACCGATGGAGCTACTCGGAATCGCGAGGGCAAGACTCATGCGGAGCACGTGGTGGAGGGCTTCGTATGAGTGGCGCCCCAACTTGGGCCGCTCTTCTTCGCCGACTTTTAAAGTCAAAGACAATCTTGCGCTTCATTCTTCGTCTTTGTTTATGGCAGTGTGCGAGGAGAGCAGAACCGAAAAGAGGGGCAGGGCTACTCGGTAACATGCCAGACGCGCCAAGGGGATGCCCACGGTTTCAGACTCCCACGAACTCATTCCACGAAAAAAAGCAGGATTTTCAAAGGTTTTTTTTTTTTTAGAGTTTTGTGTCATTATCTCAAGATAAAGATGACTTTCCATTAAAAATTTGAGAGATTTTCGATAAAACTTGGTTAACGAGACGCTGGCTCTGGCGGCGTATTTGAGCAGTGGCGGCTGCACGGCTGCACGGTCAGGGCGGCCCCGAGGGCGAGACCGTGGGGACGGCCGGGATGACAGGGGGTCCGTCCCTGTGGCCGGCCGGGCCAAGCCGTCGGCCAACTCCGGTATGATGAGCACCGATCTGGGGGGATTGCAAGGCACGGAGTTGAAGGGCCTGGCGCCCAGCGCTCCGACCAGCGTCCCGGCAGGCCTGGACCGGAATGACCTAAATGACCATCGCTGCCATCGGCGTGGCCGCCGCAGCCCCCCTGAGTGGCCGTGCACGACTGACCACTACCCCTAATTTTCAGATTCTCCGGCCATCCATCTCGCCCGCGGCCTTCGGCCCGCCCGCCTTGCGACAACCTGCCGCCGCCCCTTCCCTGTGCCCGCCTCCGTCCGCCCTGCGCGGGCCCGGCGGGGCCCTCATCGCATATTCAGGCGGCTTTGCCTTGCTTTGCCTTGCTTTGCCTCCACCTGCCTGCAGCAGCCTGCTGGCTTGCGACGCGGCCACGCGGCCGGCCGATGCACCGCCACCGCATTGCTCGCTCTCTTTCTCTCTTGCTCCTCATTTAATAATTTCAGCACGGTGTCATTCCACGCGCCATTCCCGCGAGAACGTGCTGGGCATCGCGCCCTCGGGCGTGTTTGTGCAGTTGGGTGTATGTGTGTGCGCGTGTGTATAAGCGCGCGTTCCAGTACACCTGTGCGAGCTCTTTACGCCAGAAGACCGCCTCCCGTTTGTGGCGCCACCGTGAGATTAGTCGTGTTTGGTGATCATGCTCTTATCACGGCCGCGCCTCGCCAGGGCACGACGGCAGCAGGGCGCCTGGAGGCATTAGACGCGCTCGACGAGCATCGTGCCATGACGGCACCTGCAGCACAGCGCTCGCCACTGCCAGATGCGGCCATGTTGGCCATGCTGACGGCCTTGGCCTGTTGCGCGGCGCGTTGGCAGTACCGCTGTAACGAGAACGAACGACCGTCGCGCGAATCATAACGGGGAGTCACGCGGAGACACCGCGCCGCTGGGCCGCCGACGCGCCGCCACACGCGACGCGGCGCGCTCCTTCGCGCCGAGGCACTTGTGCCTGGCCGGCAGGGGGCGGCGGCGACGTGGAGGCCGCGCGGAGGACAGCGGCGACGGCGGTGACCTGGGGGGCGCTTTCTCCTCCTCGTGGGCATTAGGGGACGATCGCCGCCGTTCCGGGGGGATTTGCAGTTGGCAGGGGAAGGAGGGGGCTCGCACCTGCCCTCCAGCTGTTGCTAGCCTTGGCGCCATGCTCGGCCCTGAGGAGGAAGGGCCCCGCGTGCCCGCGCCCCTCCACGCCCCTGCGGACGCCCAGGGCTCGATATCGATCCTGGCCAGGGGAGGGGGAAGGGGCGGCGCGGGGGGTGGGGGCGCGGCGGCACCCCACACAGTATGCAACAGGCCTAGGACCCTAGCTGGACATGTAGTGACTCTGTCAACAATGTTCGGCCGGAAACAATTGATACGCCACGCTGCTGCACACACACACATGCACACACATGCTCGCCGTGCCGACGACGACGTGCACCTCCCTCCACGACAAGACCGCCACCCCGGAGGCATTATGCATGTAAGCTTACCGGTTTACTGCAGAGCTCCTCGCCGGCGCGGCGAAGGAGTGCGCGAAGAGCGAAGCCTCAGCCTCGGGACGACAAACCGCACACCTTGTTCGCGCCGAGAAAGCGCGCGCCTCTCTCCGCGTGTGTGTGTGTGTGTGTGTGAGTTGGTGTTGGTGTGTGCCTCGTGTGTGTTTTTAAGCAGCCGTTTGACGGCGGTACCACGCACGCATTTATCTCCACTCGCGCGGTAATTGGGTTGCAGTGCGCTGCTATCGCGCTGCTACCGCACACTCTCAAAACCTCACAAACTTTTTTTCTCCTCGCAAAAAAAAAAAAAAAAGTAGCCTGTCAGAACAAAGTATTTTGAGCATGCATAAGCTTAGAAAATACTTTGTAATTTACAAACTATTTTTTCGTACATGGAAGCACTGAAAAGTTTTTACGTTACTTCCGCCCCTTCCTACCGACGCGCCCCGTGTGTTCGAACCAAGTGCGCTCAAGTTGACAGCGGCAAGGCCCGCCTGCTCTGCGGTGCCCCGCGATGCGGCGGGCGGGTGTGCCACGCAGACGCACTTTCCAGCTCACTTATAGAACCGGACGAAAAAAAAATGCATTAAGAAAGAGAGCAGGAAAAAAAGTAATGTCGGGATGCTAATCTGTTGGCCGCGTAATTACCGAGGTAGTCTCTTGCGAGCGTCATTACCCACCACTGCAAAATGCCCGATAGAAATGTGCACTGCTAATGATGCGACTCGCTCTGGGTTCCCCGAGACGGCCCGAATTACGTGCTCGCCCATTAATTATTGCCGTATTTTTCATTTTTATTTTTTTCGGAGGGGGGGCTGGCTTTGGAGGTGGGCGATGAACTTCCCCCGAGCCCGGCGCCGTGGTCCCTGGCGCGCTGCTATTGACTCGCAGACTGCGTGCGGCGACTTGGAAACTTGAAGACGACGTCCCCGATCGCGGCAAGCGCGCACTCACAACGAGTTTTTGGCGCAATAGTGCCAGCGTGGGCGATGAATCTGCATGCCATTACGCCGAGTTACTTCCGGTGGCACTTCCAGTGGCGCTTCCGGCCCACGGGATCCTTCTATCAGTCTCCTCACGGCATCCATAACTCCGTTCACCTCTTGCAAGTTAGTTTGGCCGCGCAACTTGCCAATGGCCGCAGCCTGCCCCAACCCCCGGGTCGACCGACCGACCGACCCTCCAAACTGGAGCACAGTTGCTAAAACTGGATTAGATAAACACTAGTTGACGCAGCTTGTGCAGGCACCGATAGACCTGCCCAGTGCTTCAGCCAGCCTACCTGCCTGCCTCCCTGCCAGCCTGCCTAGCCACCCGGCCGCAGCTGGCAGGCAGAGAGTCCATCACTGTCCTGGCGCTGCAAGATGCACATCGCGCCGTGTTTGTGCATCGCTATTGTATCGCCATCAGCATCGTTTCGCAATGTGTGTCTGCCTGTCCGTCTGCCCGTCTATCTGCCTGTCCGTCGGTCTGTCTGTCCCCCCGTGCGGGCGGCATGGAACTGAACCTCAGCCTAACGAGAACATGCGGCCGTGCGCCATGAAGGCGGGAGGGAGGGCGGCAGAAACATGTCCCATATTTTTGCTAATTAATATATTATTCAGCGAGCGGCCGGCTGATGAGCTTGGCGCGGGGCCGCACGGCGTGGCTCTGCGTCCCCCACTGCGCGGCGTGGCTCGGCGTGGCTCGGCGTCGCGTAGCTCACGCAAAAGCAAAAGGGGGAAAATTAGCCGACAGTCGGCTAGTTTGGCAAAGCCGGCAAAGCCCAGAGCTCTCATGAGCGAGCGCGGCCATGTAGCCGACCCCCTCCTTTTATAGTGTTGTGTGCCCACTGGGACCTCACCCCGTTTTCATTTTGCGTCCGTGTGCGCAAGAGCGTGGACGTGGCGGTGTGACGGTGCCCCGTTTATTTACATGTCTTTGTACTCTGGAGTGTTTTCACATCACGGCCCGGGCAGCTCGGCCACGCTGCTCGACGGCGTGCTGGGCACCCAGCGGTACCCAGCGGTACTCCAGGACGCGCGGTGCCCTGACTCGGCTTGGTCGCGGGCCAAGACCGCCGCCCCTGCTCGCCAGGCTGGCCAACTTGTTGAGTTTTACGCCTTCCTTCCTTCCGCTGCCGCGCCCAGTGTACCAACACTGCGAAAATGAAAAGGAAAGCTGCGGCACGCGATTCTAATGAGAGTTTATTTCGGTGCGGTCACCGCACGTGATCTGATAGCGCGCACAGTGGACGCGGAGGTGCAAGAGATGGCCGTCGCAGTGCTGAGGGCACGTTATCGAGCTGCTTTACCGGCAGAAATCGCACGCACTGACACGCCGGGGAAAACGAGGCGCATTGCAGCCGGCACACTGTCAGAAACGGGGCGCAGTGTGGCGAGGGTTCTCATTCATTGCGCGGAGCACAATCCTTTGCAATGCGATCCTTGGCAACTCTTGAGCCGTAGTCTCACAAGGACTCCACAGGTGTAGCCTGCGTCTTTTGTCCCGTCCTGTGTGTGTGAGAGACAGAGGGAGAGGGAGGGGGGGAGAGAGTTGCCCGCTTTTCGCACCCAAAGCGGGCCACAGACTTTCGACTGCTAAGCCGCCCATTAATTGATTACCAATTTCACCACTCTCTTTATTCCCCCTGTGCCTGTGTGTGTCCTGCTGCGTGGAAAGGGAGGAAAATAAAGTAGTGGGTGGTTAAAAAAAAAAAAAAACTTTTGCTACCCGCGCGGCTAATAGGGTTTGAACCCAGGCGCGTGCAAAGCACTCAGTGGTGCGTGAAAGGGACTTGATACGCGTGGCACCTGCAGGCCGAGCAGTGCGTCGTCGCCGTGAGCCTGCTGGGGGTCGAGGAGGTCGTTGTGGTCAATCCGATTAATTGTCCGGCCAAGCGCTTTGAATCCCACGCCGTGTCCGAGGCCGGCTCGGCAGGGTCGCTCTCACCGTATAGAGACAGAGCGACCGCTCGGCCAGTGCAGCCAACCGCCGCGGTCTTTTGTCGGGCCCGAATGGCGAGAAAGTTAGCGGCCGTGTTAGGATGAGCGAATGAGCGCGCGGACGCACAGTGGGCCAGCAGACCGGCGCTGGCGGCCAAAAAAAAAAAACAAACCTCAAGACGCGTCCGGCAGATTTGTCCCCCGTGAGGACGGACACGTCAGGACGGAAGCCCGCGACAGTGGGAAAAGCAACAGGGCAGAAAACGCAATGCGGTGGCAATCGATTTTTTGCTCCGAAAAGTTTTAAATACCAGCTCGCCAGCCCGGTGGGGCGCAAGCGCGCGCAGCGTAATGCGCGCTCCGGCGACATGCTCCGACGACACGCAATAAAAAGCAATTATTTTTGGACAGTGCTTGCTGCCGCTGAGGGCGGGGCGTACCGCGGGCGTACCGCGAGGCGTACCGCGAGGCGTACCGCGAGGTGGTGGGGGCGGAGCAGCACTTTCCATTTCCGCCCAAACTTTGGAATGATAAATCATCGGAGGTGAGAACACGAGATGGGAGGTGGGGGATGGGCAGGGCGGCCTACAGACCCACAATCCCCGTAACCCCCTTCATCATAACATCCTCCCGGCCACGCGCCTCTCGCTCGCCCGCTATCCACGCCCATAACTTGGTGCTGGAAAATCCGCCACTGCTGCTCCGACCTGCCGGGTGCATACGCCGTGGACATGGTGCTATCGCTGTTGCGTGCGCCCGTGGCGTGGCGTCGCGTGGCGTGTGGCGTGGCGTGCACGCGCTGACGACGTATCGCTAGAATATCCCCGAGTCCCGGGTCATTAGCGCCAGGGGGATACCAGAGACACATTTAGGAAAATGATGGTCGAAACACGTAAAAATACGCGCGCGCGTTCGTAGTTTCGGTATGTTTACGCACTCTTTAAAAAGCGTGATCCGTGTGTTTATTTCTGCGGTGTGAAATAACGTACTAGATTGTAAAACATGGTCCTGCGGCCTGTGGGCGGCACCGCGCCCGCACGCGGACATTGGCACACTTCTTTTCTCGCGGCCCGGAAGGCGGGGCACCGCAAGGGAGGCGCGCGGAATTTGGAAACAAGCAGCGCGCCTTTCTTTGCTCCGCACCAGTCAAGGTCGGCCGTGGTTTGGTAACGCACCGCAACACCGGGGGGGGGGACACCCGAAACGAGTTTACGTGATTCCGCGGCGGGCACGCAGTCAGCCAGGCAGCAGCCAGCCAGCCAGCTCCTCGCGCACAATCTGCGCGGCCATCTCCGAGCTCGGCTGCTGCTGCACCTTCGCCGCGGCGGTGGGTTCGCGCCGCCCCCTCCACGCGCAAACCCCCTGCCGAAGCCTTATCGAATCATCCTCGAAAGATATCCCAAATATTTTCCCCGCGTTCGCTTCGCTCGCCCTGCTAAACGGCCCCGTCGTGTGTGAAGCCGGCGCGCATCACCGCGGCGCGGCGCCGGAAATCGGCTGATGATTCCGTTCCGTGTTCGTCTCTGATAAATAAGGGATAAGAATGGGTGGGGCTATAGGGCCCATAAATCAAGACGCAAGGGAGGGCCGAGGGCTGTGGGCGCCGGACGTCTGAGTGGACCATCCTCTATTCCTTTGAGGAAAAAATACCCCCCGGAGGGTCTACACCGGTCCGGTCCGGGCGGGTCTGGGCTGGCTAAGCACACAGCGCCGCCGGCCCGGCCTGCTCTCACCTCGCTACTACTATTGACCCTAGACGCCCCTCCCCCAGCCCGGAGCAGCAGCAACGCCGGCAGCCAGGTCACCAACAGGCCGCCCGCCCCCGCGTGTGGGGCCCTCGGTGGGGTCCGCCGGGGGCCAGCAGCCCCGCTCCTGCAGGACCCATTGGCCTGACCGGCGGGAAGCTCCAACAAACTGACGCGCTTAGCGACGAGGTTGCCGGGAAGCAGATTAATGCCCAACTTGCAATGCAGCCGCCTCCCATTATTGGGGATGAAGTGCGGGGGTGCATTTTTGGACACTCCCCAACCGCAGCGCAGACGAGGGCTCCTCCAAGCTGCCTCTCTCTAGACAGCCTCTCCAGGCTGCCTCTCTCTAGACAGTCTCTCCAGGCTGCCTCTCCAGAGGCTCCAGGACCCTGTTCTCCAGCCGCGGCGCTCCTCTGTGACCCAATAAAACTTTGAGCGAGGCGCGGCACGGCGCCGCGCTACTTATGAAGCGTCTGAGCGATGTGGAAGCGGCGGGGGGGGGGGGGGGGGGGCTCCTTGGCCCCGAGGAGGTACGAGGAACGTGTCGTCCCGACACTGCTACTTTTCCCCTCAAATAGTTTACATGATGAACACAAGCTCCCGCCGCGGGCCAGAGCCCCGGCTGCCAGCCAGCCAGCCAGCCGGGCAGGCAGGCAGGCAGCATGGCACGATCCCCTTTTCCGGCCGGATTTCAGGGGAATGCAACCATCACGTGGTAGCACCCCCTGTGAATGGGCCGGCCTGCGCGCGGCCTGCGCCATGTATCGCGCGATGGCTGTGCTCGCCACCCCAGCCGCCCTCACCTGTGTCAACGCGGCGACTGACTGTTTAATTAGCAGAGCCAATCACAGAGCGCGACGGCCACACAAATACACGGGGCAGTCTTGGTGGCGTGACACGCAACTGGTGGCCCCTCCTGCTTCCCCCTCCACTGACACACATGTACGTTTTCGCGCCTCTTTTTTTGCAAAGCGGCGTGCCGCTAGGTGTGCGAGGCGCTGGCATTGCCTGGCCGTGCGGCGTCGAGAGGGCGGCCTTCTGAACGTCCTCAAGCAGCCCACTTGCACGCCCTGAATATGCAAAGCTGCGGCGGCCCTGGTGGCGAGCGAGGCGGACCGTCGGACGGCACACTGCCGTGCGGTCGCACTGGTAGGACGGGCGTACACACACACACACACACACACACACACACCTGCGGTCACACAGACACACACGCCACTGACTGCTCACTCTGTCATTTGCTAGAGTATCGCGGCGCCGCGGGTTAAGCTGTGTCCGATGGCACGCGGGCCGCGCTGGGACGAGGCGCGGGATGATATGCAAATGCGCGCCGGACGTGCGGGGACGCGATTGGCCGCGGTGCCACCTGTCGCCGGACGCGTGGAGCCGTTTAGGGGGAAAACTGCGGGGAAAAAACGACCTCAACAACAACACGGTGGTCTGAGCTGCTGTGTGGTTTAATACGAGGCGAAATGAGGCGCTTCCAATGCAAGGCGGGGCCCGGCGGTGTGCCGGGGAGGGGGATGTTTGACGGGTGGGAATGGATGGGGGGGACTTGGTGGCGGCCACGCACGGGCTGCCGCTGCAAGTCTAGCGCCAAGGCCCCGACGTCGGCCACCGCGGCGTTCCTTGCAGGACTCCTCCTTCCTAATGGATCCCTCGCTTTGAGGCCAATCCATTGGTGGGGTCACACGTTCGGTTCTAGTGCCGTTTAGCGACTCTAGAGCTCAAGTCCCGTCCTGGCCCACTGTGCGCCGCTCGCTGGCGGGGATGTGGAATGACGCGGCGGAGTGAGTGAAGCGGAGCGTGCGGCCCACTGTGCGGCCCACTGTGATGCGGCGAGGTGCGGCAGCCCGCCAAGTTTCTGGCGGGGCCGCTCCGTCTGGGAAAGAAAGGGAAATGCAGGGAAGGGCGGCGGAGAGGGCAGAGGGAGAGAGATGGGGGGGGGGGCAGATGGGCCGAATTGAATTTGGTATGCTGAGTGGGGGCCGTACCCCCCACCCGCTCCGCTCCGCACCGCTCCGCACCGCACCGCCAGCCGGGCTAACCGGTCGGGCTAATTGTGAGTCATTCTGAAAAGGCGGCGGCCGGCCGGGCGCGCCACTTCCGGTCGGCGTTAATCAAAGCGCGCGCGGCTCGTGCGGCCGGTCCCTCGCCACGCCTCGCAGTGATCGATGAATGCTTAGCAGCGGCCGCACCGGGACCAAGCAAGGGCAGGAAGCTGCCGGCCTGCTGTGTACACAGTCAATACTGGGGACTGCTGTTCTAATTGAAGGGGCGTGACGTCATCAGCTTGCGGCCTCAGCCAATGGCCTCAGCCAATGGCCTCAGCCGATGGCCTCAGCCTGCGGTGGCGGAGGCGGGGATCCCGCCACGCTGTTACGCCGCGCGCGTTGCCTACGCTGGACTCCACAGGCGCTCGACCTGCTGAAACTTGCTGCCGCCTTGTTCCTGTCGTTTACCCGCTGCTTTGTGGATGGCTTTTGCTAATTATTTTTGTCTTGTTTTTTTGTTCCATGTGCTGCTTCCTTCGGCGCGCAGAGCTCAGTTAGAGTGAGTACAGTGCTTACGATAGTGTTGCGGAGGAGTTCTTCCGGGTCAAGTATTGGGTATGTTCGGTCGGTGCTCTGGGGGGTGAGCCGACAGTTGGGTCGGCCCAGACAGCGGGCCAGACCGGCCGGCCCTTTCATGAAAGTTATCTGCCAAATGTTTTCGTTTATAGAATTAAGTCGCCCCAGTTTCGACTTCGTTAACTCGTCCCCCCGGGCAGCAATTAAAGGGCCAAAGACACGCCGTGCCTCGTCTCACCCAGCTTAAAATTCCATCTGGATTGTCTTCTGGATTTGCCTGTTTCCATCTGGATTACACATTCCCATATGGAAATCCTATTTTCCAGCTGGAAAAGGTCATTTCCATACCAGCGTGTTGTCTGGAAATGGATGTTCCAGATGGAAATCTGATTCCCATATGGATTGAAAAAACCCAGAGTGGAAATTGTATTCCACTGTGGAAAGCCTGATTTCCATAGGGAGATTTCCACAATGGATTTTAGTGGAAATCCATTGTGGATTTCTTTATTTCCAGACTGGATTTTGTGAGCTTTGTCCGCTAGGTGGCGCTAGTGTCGCTTTTTTTTCTAGAGCAGATAAAAGGCTCTCCTAGCCGGAAGGAAGTGCTCTCATGTTTCAAAATAGGTGGATTCTTAAGGGTCTACATAAGACTTGTGTCTCTGAATGCGAGTGACATTTGTATCATTTTTATAGGCTGAGCTATTCATAACCAAAGTTACTTCTCGCTTGCGACCAAGGTTCGCAATTCCATTACTCAAGGAAGTCTGAACCCAGAAGACTATGTAGCAAGGGAAGTCGCATCTTGTGCATCATGCATTTGCAGAAACTGTAGAACCTGTAGCACTTGGGCGTCTTGCCCACTGCCTAACTGGTTACAGTTTGAAGAATTGATTGGCTTTTCGATTCCTGAACGAAATATCAATTTTTATTACCGTGGGCTTGAAAGCATACATAAACTGGAAAATTAGGGGGCTAAGGCATGCACTTTTCGAAGGTCACCACCGTTGGCTGCTTTAATATTATTAACTTTTACTTTATATGGATGAATAAATGCAGTATTCAAGAAATTTTCATTTCCGCGAGTGTGTAAATCCAGAGTGGAAATCGGAAACCCAGAATGGAATTTATAAAATTCCAGATGGAAAAAGGTTCCAAATCCCAGCTGGGTTTTCAGATCCCTCTGGATTCTTCTTTCCATAGTGGAAAGAAATCCAGACAAAATTCCAGCTGGAATTTTAAGCTGGGCATTCATGGGCTTCTCCCTCTCCCAATTTTTTTTTTTTTTAAGTTTGGTTTTGCTCCGTTCCACTTGCATTTACGAAATATTCCGGCCCTCCCGGAATCGAAAAGCCGCTAGGCACCATGTCTTTTCTAACAGTGCGTCTTTTGTTCATGGAATATTGGCGGTCATTTTTTTTTCCTGCACTGAGAGTGCCTCTCGAGAAGCGGGCTGCCTTCACCGCGGCGAAATCTCAACGACGCCGTGCCGAGCCGCGCCGCAGCCTTGCTGCATTCTCTGAATGTCGCTGCGCCAAGTCTAACAAAGGCGGCGACGAGCCGCAGGGCGAGCCCCAAAGGCGTTCCCTATGCAGGCTCGCGGCGGCCCGCGGCTTGTGAGGGGGGGGGGGGAGCTGCAACAAGAGGAGGGGGCGGGGCGCCTCTCAGGCCTGGCCCAGGCCTGCCACCGACGTGTGAGGGGGTAAAAGTTCGCCTCAACAATGCCGGCCCGCCCGTATATCTCCCTGTTGTGTGGGTCCGTTGTCGTCTGCTGCGCCTCTCCATTTTTTTTCCCGCCGCCTTTCCTGCGCGGCGGGGCGCGCGGCGTGCTGCCGGAGGGCGTGTGCCAATTAGCTGGCCGAGGCCGACCCGATTGGCGCCGCACGTGGCGTCCGTCCTATGGTAGTGCCAGCAGTGGGCCAGAAGACGGGCGCAGGCGGACAAAAACTCTGGAGCTCCAGAGTCGCTAAACGGGGTTATACCTTCGATTCGAGTCCCACTTAGCGACTCTGGAGCTCAAAATGCGTCTAGTGTGTTGGCCGCCCCAACGGTCTTCTGACCTACTACTGCGTGCTGCAACGCTGCGGTGGTGCTCGAGCGCCTTATCTGGCCGCACACAATGGGGCAGGGCGCGCTGCTGGAAGAAGAGGGTTGGAAAGAAAAGAAGCAGGCAAACTGCGCGACCGGAGAGGTGGCAGTGTTTGAACGAAAGCGTGCAGCTGCATGCTGGGCCCCGTGAGATGCCTTTCCCGTGTAGACGGTAATGCTGGGACTACACGCCGAAACCCACTACTGACAACAAAAACAACAACAACAACTTCTGCAGCAAGACGGGCCCCAGGAAAGAAAGTGGGCTGGAAATCATGTTCGTGCATTTGCATGGTAATTGTGCCGGGCGGCTGTGGACCGCAAAAGTGATCCAAGGCTGCCAGTGCGGCCAGCTCCTTCGCCGTCGGAACGGTAACGCACTTCGTCTGCTTGAACCGAAAAATGGATTCTAGCCTGGTTCGCTTCGCGGCTTCGCGGCTTCGCGGCTTCGCCCTGCACTAGCGGCACGCGGCCCGGGGCCTCGCGGCTGCGCGCTCCGTCTATTACCGCGGCAACATGAGTGGCGCCGCCACCGCCAGAGACGGAAGGCCCGTAAGGCCCGAAAGGGGGCGGCTCGGTATCGTCTCAGCGATGCCTAGTGCTGACCCTGCCCGCCCGCACCGCCCGCACCGCCCCACCACACTGGCAAGAGGGCCTCTACACTCGAATTACCATAACCGCATTGTCGTGTAGGCACGCGCGAGGTCGCGAGGGCCCTGCACTACACTTACGCGCGCACACACACACACACACACACAGCGGAACCTAATCAGTCCTCCCCAAAGGGGTTGATGGGCTTAAAGCAGCCCGAGCCGCGAGTCACTGAAACGCGCTTTCCGGCCGCGTCCCGTGGTGGTGCACGACGGCCAGGGAGGCGGTGCCGAGTCGATGCCAGCCGCCCCCCGTGTTAGCCGGCGGCTGAATTTTTCATCGCAGATGCGCCTGCAGCGAACACGGAAAAGTCCGTGGGCCGGAAGTTGATTATTTTGCGCTTGTTTTCCGGCCGCTTCGCTGCGCGGGGCGTGGAAGAGGCCGCGCGGAACGTCAGTCCCGACGCGGGCACTATTCATCTTGGTGGCGTCCCACCGCCTTGTTAGTTACAAGCTCAGCGACGCTTCCCCGCCGTGTGCCTCCTTACCGTCTCCCCCCCCCCTTTTCCGCTCTTGCCCTCTCCTCCCTCTCCTCCCTCTCTCTCTCTCCCTCTCCCTCCCTCTCTCTCCCTCTCCCTCCGTCTCTCCAATCCCTTCCAGCCCTTACTTTTCGAGCGGCGTCACTCGCCCCGTTTGCCTCCCTAATGTACCGAACTTTTATTGTAATTTTTGTAAGTACTTTTCGCTGTGCGCTTGTTTGTTGTTGTTGTTTCTACGGCGCGCGGAAATATTTCTATATTTGAATGAAGATGTATTGGTCGGCGTTACGGCGTGGTCCGTCGCCCGGCCGCCTTGCGCCCCGCGGGAACGGGCCGGCTGTTTCACGCTATCTGTCGCTCTCCATCTCCCTCGTCTTTGTCTAGACGTTTGTATAATAATGCAGTCTGTATTCCGGGGGCCGTGAACGCGGCGGAACGCAGTGAAATGGTGTCCGCACGGCCGCCATTGTCGCCTCCTAGACGCGGCTAATGGGGACCGCGCTAGAGAGGCCACCAGAGAGACTCTGGCCGACGCTGCGCTAGAGAGGCCACCAGAGAGACTCCGGCCGACGCTGCGCTAGAGAGGCCGCTCGAGGGCCATAACGCTGCGCTAGAGAGGCCAGAAGACCAACGTAGACGTCTATAGTTGCGGCCGCCTGCGCTGGTCGTCTGGCCCACTGTGCGACGCACGGCTCAAGCAGCACCGACTTATCTGAAGCATTGAACGAGCCACCGAGCCACAGGAGAAGGGAACGGGTGCGCCTCGCTAGCAGGCGACTGGCTGGGCCAATAGGACTGCCCGCCCTGCACTTCCCCGCCGCGCTGCCGTCGCCGCAGTCCCGGTTGGCATGCCGCCCGCCACCAATCAGGCCGTGGCGCTCTGTCTCTCTTCCTCCGCGGTACACACGTTTCTGTAGCCCAGCCGAGCGGCGATCGCCTTCTTTGCGCTGCCTCTCTCTCTCTCTCTCTCTCTCTCTCTCTCTCTCTCTCTCTCTCTCTCTCTCTCTCTCTCTCTCTCTCTCTCTCTCTCTCTCTCTCTCTCTCTCTCTCTCTCTCTTGCGGCGCTGCGCGCTGACTGGTAAGTGCGGACGAAAGCATCGCAAATTCACTTCTTGTCTGCCTTTGGCTCCCACACCCTCGTCACGAGCGCGCCCTCCAATGCGACGTCTGTAATTCGCGGCCGTGTGTGTGTGTGTGTGTGTGTGTGTGTGTGTGTGTGTGTGGAGAGAGACGAAGAAACAGGCGACAGAGCATCATGGCACCCGCGGAGGGGTGGTGCCACAAACACTCGCACGCGCGCTCACACACATGCACACACACAGGCGCACAGCATCAAGGCGAAGATTTGGCCGCTGTCGATCCAGTGAGCTGGAACTGGAAATGCGGCTGGCTGGAGGACGCGCACGAAGCTCTGCTGGGACGCGGAAGTAAAGAATCGCTTCTGGAGAGGTTGTCATTAGAAACATGGAACGGGTGGCCATGATGATGGGAGTGGTTCGTGGCAGGAGAGAGGGGGGGGGGGTGGAGTAGTACTGCGGGTGGAGGGGGGGGGGAAGCGTGAAGGACGGCGCAGAGACTTAGTGATTCCAAGGGGGTTCTCGGTTCGGATCCGGACCTCTCCCCGGCAGTGGCTGCGCAGGCAGTGGAGAGACAGAGAAAGAGCATTCAGGCAAAGAGAAGAGAGTCACTTCTGGAGTGAGAGTTACAGGGTTGCACGCAGAGCGGGGAGGGGGGGGGTGCTAAAAGAACGAAAAAAAAAAAAGAGAGAGAGAGAGAGAGAGAGAGAGAGAGAGAGAGAGAAGGGGAAATGGAGGTAGGGAAAGCGCGTTGCGGGTGCGGTCCAGCAGGCGGCCTCGTGAAAGAGCTGCAATCATTCGAAGAGGGAGAGAGAGAGAGAGAGAGAGAGAGAGAGAGAGAGAGAGAGAGAGAGAGAGAGAGAGAGAGAGAGAGAGAGAGAACGTGTGAACGAGAGAATGCGGAGCGCCTGCGGCAGTCTGGTTAGACAGCGCGGCCGCATCCCTGCGTGCGGGCTGCCTACCCTAGAATCGGTAGGGGCTCGAAGGCAAGCCAATCGGCGTGCGTTTTGCCGCTGAGGCCCCTGCCAAGGCACGCAACATGTGCACGCCTCTTATTAAAGGGAATGCAGGGCGCCAAGGACGCCTGGTCCACGGTGGCACACATTGCACTCGGCTCGGCTCTGTGCTGCCTGCCCTGCCTGCCTGCCCGGCTGGTCCACTGTGCTGTCTGTGCTCGGCTCCAACCGGCGGGACCTCGTCGCGACGCGGCAAGCATCTTTGTAGCCGTCCATGCCTTCCCGTCCGCGTGGTTTGGTTAACGATACCCCGACTGGTGCGACTTGTTGCCCACACTGCGCTGGGTATTCCCCCCCCCCCCGGATCCGCGCCTGTCCTCGTGTCCGTCGTGCCAGGAAATGAAAGGGACGAGGGGACGCCAACCTGCCCGTCCGGCGCCAGGCAGGCAGCCAGGCAGGCAGCCAGGCAGGCAGCCAGGCGCCTCGTCCTGTACACTGCCCCGTGACGCGTCCAGGACGCTGCTGCTTTTGACTTCGGCGCAGTGCAAGAGTTGCCGGTGCGAGTACACAGCGCGACAGGCCTGTGCTATTTCACCCCGGCAGCGTTGCCACGTTGCCGCGTTGCAGCGTGTCCGCGTTTCCCCTGCCGTATCTATCTGCCCGGGTTATGACTTGTTCCATTCGCTCCGCGATGGGCGGCCGCTCGCAGCAGCGCTTCGGACGCGGCCCACATGGCGTGATCACTTCCGCCGTGCTCTTCGGCCGTAAATCGCGAATCGCAGCGCCACGCGCGTTGAGCTGCTGGGCAAAGCCACAAGGGAGGCGAAATAGGTGTGCCAAGCTGAATTTTTTTTTTTTTTTTTTCAAATTCAAATTGTATTGAATTTTTATTTTTTTCTCTGGATCAAATGGAATATTCTTTGTTTACGAACGGAACAGGTTTAGTTTTCTAGAATCAGCTAAAGCTGAAACCTGTTGATTCAAAATCGATCCGAATCGAATATACCATGATTGCTAGTGTTCGCAGGTAGGACATACGGCCACGGGACCATGGCTACATCCCCTACTATTTTACTTTGTTCCTTTTCTTTCCAAGGTCCTTGCTGCTTCTGCTCGCTAGATTTATCTGCGCGCGGAGCGAATTTACTGCTTGTAAGATCGAGGGGGCCCACACTGGTACACCCCGATATCATAACGTGTCTCCTACGCCATTAACGCCGCATTTTTAATAATTAATCTTTCCGCGCGGGAATGGCTGCGTTTATAGAGGGCGCCACTGCGGCGCTGCCCGTTAACTTCGATGCCCCTCTATAACCATTATCATTGCCAAGCAGCATTGCGAAAGCGACACGAAAAACACGGCCCTCGATGATGCACCGGTTCGGCGTGGCCGCGAGAGACTGGCTAGCGCCGCACTGTGGGCGCGACCCGCGGAATGCAGGGCGTGGGGCCCGTGGCGCCGAATGAGGCGTGCGACACATCGGCCCTGACGAGCGGCGGATGTGTCCTTTTCCTTTATACGAGCCAGGCCCGCAAAGGGAAACGGAACCGAAGGTAGAGAGAAGCTGCCTCAACCGGATCCGGCTGCCTCTTTTTCCTCCGTCCTTTTTCTTGCGCCCTTTCTTTTTTTCTTTTCTTTATTGCCCGCCGGCCCTGTGAGGCCCACCAGGCCACGCCCGGAGTCTGGGCCAGGACGTGGGGCCCCCATAGTGGGGTCGCCGAAGGGGGCCAGGGAGGGGTCATCCCACATTAGTCACACACGCCCCCCCCCCCCCAGCTCCTCCCACCGCCCGGCAGTCACAGCGCCCATCACGTTTCATTCAATGTGTCGTAAAAGAAAATCCGAAGGATCAAAAAGGGGGGCGAAAGGGAAAGGATAAAACGGGCCCGGAAATGCGGGTCCGATTCTGTCTCGTCTGCTCGCGCGCGCGCCGGCACGGCGGCAGTGGGCACGCACAAACGAAACACTTGGACTGTTATAAACGGCTTTCCGGAGGGCCTTCGCGTGGCAGGGGCGTGGGCAGGAAATATCAACGTCGTTTGGTTCTGCTGGCGTAGCGTGAACCGGCCGAGGGACTCACTCGCCATTACAGCCCCCCCCCCCCACCCCCCTGTGGTGTCTGATTTGCCACTGGCCATCATCCGTCCTCACACACAGACCACAAAGGCAGATGGACCGTCACGCTGTGCGCGCGCGCGTGTTCGTGTGTGTGTGTGTGTGTGTGTGTGAGAGAGAGAGAGAGAGAGAGAGAGAGAGAGAGAGAGAGAGAGAGAGAGAGAGAGAGAGAGAGTGTTCGCTGCGGCGAGGAGCGGACAGGATCGGAGCGGATGACAGATGGAGCGAGTGAGACGGGGAAGCCAGCAGCGCCGCGCCGCCATCAGCGTGGCTGGGGTGGCAGTCTCCAGGAGCCCCCGCTTCGTTTCCCAATGTTGTCTCCCCACCCCCCACCCCCACCCCGCCCCTTGCGCGGTGCGGTGCTCTGGCTGGAAATTCGGCTCCTTCACGCCATCTGCTGTGTGTTCTGTTTGTTCTGGGGGTCTCATGTGGCCCGCCGCCGCCGCCGCGCCCACCGCGGCCGGGCCTTGCCCCCTCATTTTCAGTCCCGGCGAGCACGTATTAGTTGTTCGTCTTTGGCATCGCGCGTGTCCCCCGCCGGAGTTGGAGTTAGTTCGTCGTGTGGACGCCGGCTTTTGGACACAGATTGGCGAATTACTTTCATGCATCTTGGAGAATTTCGTCAGTGTACGACAGAAACTTTTTTCCCCCTATGTTTGTAACACGTTGTTGAAGTTTTGTTGTGGAAATAGCAAGGGCGAGGGTGATGGAGGCCTGTCACCCTGTGATTGGCCGAGCTATTTGCGCTGCTATTCCTCACACAAAAGGGCGGCCCTGCCCTCCCGAGCCATCGGGCCGAAAAACAAACACCAGAGTCGTCGCTATATCTCTCTCGCACGGCGAAGGCATGCCCCGCAGGTGCGAGAGAGACAGAGCGATGACGCTCAGTCTGCTGCGGTCATGCGGCCCCGCGGTCCGTCCGTCGTTTCGTCACCCCCCCCCCCACCCCCACCCCACTGTCACCGCGCCGCCACTCACTTTTTCGTTTCGATTCATCGCTCCCTGCATGTCGCATTGCGCGAGGCTGGTGTTATTTCCCCCTCTTGCTCTTGGCGCCCCAGTGCTGAATCGCCGCTCCGTGTGTTCCAGGACGGCGGGCACCGCGGGCTCCAAGAGCCCTGCCGGCTCTGCGGCGGGCTCCACCTCGGCCGCCGCAGACCAGAAGGGCGCCGCGGCGGCAGCCAGCGGTCCGGCGGGGGCACAGAACAAGCAGCTGCAGAATGTCAAGGGAGACCACCCATCGGTGAGTACTCGTCGCTTTTCCGCCGACGCACAGCAGTGAAGACGATGCGACCGTGGGGCCTCTCGGAAAGCAAAAAAAAACCGACGGGGAAGCAACTTGAATTTTGGTGTACGGTTTTCTTGAAGTAACGTTAAATAACGGGAAATAACGTTGGAATAACGGTGTAATAACGTTGAAGTAGCGTTGAAATTTCGTTGAGATAACGTGATTTAACGTGAAATGACTTGAAGTAACGTGAAATAACGTCAAAATATTTTTCTAAGAATGTTGAAATAACGTGAAATAATTTGAATTTGAACTAACGGTGTACAACATTTTTCGAAGTTGTTCGCCCCTCGGTCTGGGGTGGTGTGCGCAGCACCAGGAATGCGGCCTTTGTGGCGCTGCTGCTGGCCCTGCTGGCACACTGCTGGCACACTGCTGGCCCTGCTGGCACACTGGGCCGGACTGCGGGCTGTTTGCGTCCCGGAGTGCCGCGCGTGGAGTAACTAGCCGTGTCAGTGGACCGGCAGGGAGGGGCTTCATCCATCGTCGCGGTGACAATGTGGTTGCGCGCCGAGACGGCGAATTAAGAGGAATTCCCGCCCCAGACCGCCTCGCCGCAAGTTGTATGCGGCGCGATGCAGACCAAGCTGGCAG